>CM036940.2:47951750-48644499 GCA_020352615.2 Yoshiicerus persimilis
ATGAAACTATAAAACAGAATTTCATCGAAGTAGCTAAAGAGATGAAATTAAAGTAAAATTAAAAATATCTCTATAAACGTTTTAGATATTGGTATATGCTTAATGGAAATGTAATGGAATTAAGAAAGGCTGTTTTAATGGAAAACAATTACCTTTATTAACATTTTACTATATTACAGAATATTAAATGTTTTTGTCGTTTTATTTATCATTATGTTTATGATTATTACTAAAATTAAAAAATATTGTCAAATAAATCACAAGTAAGTAAAATTTGTCTTGAGAGCCACGTGTGAAAATAATCTACATTTGAAAATGTATTTCGTAGTATTCAAAGTTGATTGACTTTGAGAAGGAGTTCTGCACTGGTAAGTCTTTCTTTGCAGTCTATCTTTAGCATATGTCCGATCAATTCAAAAAGCTTGTCCGTTTCCAGAGATGCTTTAGTTCTCTTTAGTTTCTGCAACAAAAATAAACATGTACGTATAAGTGTCACCGCCTCTGAGAGAGCCCCGCTATGGGAGAACATCTTATGAATTTATATGCCAATTATTTTCCTCTATTATAGATGACAGAAAAATTGGTACACAAATTCGAAGAGATATAATCAACGCTTTCACAAAATTGCATCTCCACAGCTGCTATAATACAGCAAAAACGTTATTAATGATCGAATAACATCCGAAAATGAAGTTTTGATTGCTTACTTCAATAGCATTTTATTCTATTCTTCTATTCTAAAATATCGAATAAAAAAGTCGTATCTTACATGTAATTTAACTGTTTCGTCAATCAAATAATGTGGAAAATCCCGAGGTCGCTTGGTGGAACCATTGGCAAAGTACTTTCTACCTCCATCTGACTCTACATATCTAGAAGAACAAAAACTTAGAAAGTCTACACAGATAAAAAAGCAGTGACGTGAATTCGTATTTGAATAACTAACCGTTTGGGGAACTTTCCGATGGCGGCTTCCATTTGAGCGAGAAACCCTAAACTTGAGTCGGTCTTTCTGAAGAGCTCTCTGCCCAAGTACATTGCTACCGTTACTAATCCCGTACACCAAATGTCCACCGGATAGCTAATTTCGTTTTTCAGTTGCAGGGCGCATTCCGGAGGCCGATACATTAGGCAACACATGTTTTTGGTAATTTCCTGGTTCTCTCTGCGGCGGATGGCGAGACCGAAGTCAATTAGTCTTATTTCTGGGTTAATCATCTTGACACAAAAGGACCTTGTAGGATTATCAGCAGCCCTCACCCATTCCCCTTCTAAGAAGAGAATGTTGTCCGTCTTTAAATCAGTGTGCATGATAGAATGACTATGCAAGAAATTAAGTGCCGTAAACAATTGTCGTAAAATGTCCCGTATTTGCGGAATTAGAAATCCTCTGGCGCCCATTCCTTCTTCTCCACTGTCAATTTCCTACATTCACAAGTAATGAAGATGAGTCACATAATTCAAATGAATATCTTAGAAAATATTATCTATTTTATTGGCCCTACCAACATTTTACTTAGAGTTGGTCCGTATAGTGGAAACTGTAAGTATCTGAATCTTCCCCGGTTATAACTTTTTATTAATTCACTGCAACTAAATCAGAAACACCAAACTGACAATGTTAATAGTAATTTTATAAGAAAAGGAAGAGTAGTATAAAATTACAAAAATTCTCCGCATTCCAGGTTTTTTATCAATTTTAAAATGGATATCTCTTTCTTAGTCGCATCATCCGCATCAGCTCCGCGCTTCTTTACGACTTTCACTGCGCATTTTCTGCCCCTAAAAATAGCTTGTTATGTAGTTCAATTAACTATATTTTAATGAGTTATTTATTTGAAAATTCAATTTAGTTTCAATGACAAATGAATTTAGACTGTACAATGTGCAACAAGTGGCTTAGCATTTGAAAAGCAAAATTGTTTGGCAAGGGCAAAGAAAGAATGTTCTTTCCTGCATTTATAAAATAGGAGGACCTCAACTGCTTATACAAAATTGTAAATAAAAGAGTATGAAGAGGAAGAATGGAAGAATTGTTGCATGGCTTAGGTGGGTGAGCATTGTTATAATATATGAGGGGATTTCAAGATAAGGAGCTGATTAAAAAATCTACTTACATAGAGTCTTTTGCTTGCCAAACTCTTCCGAATGATCCTTCTCCTAAGAGCTTTCCGAAAGTAACTGAAATTATAATGGAAAAGTAATATGGATATTAGATGTTCTTTTAAGTTTAAGAACCTTCTATACAAATATTATATTATAAATACAGTAGAACATTATGAAGTGCAATGCTCATATAACAAATAATGAATTAAAAGTAACGATTTAATTTACATGTATGCGAATTTCGCTTTTTAGGATCTTCAACTTCGTGTTTTTCCGATTTCTTTATACTGTCGTTCCCATTTTCGGTTTTCGAATTTAATTTTACTTCAGGTTGTTTGTCTATTGGTTCTTTTTCCTCGGGAGATTTTACTTCTTGAGTGGTGTCTGTGGAAGACGAAGGAGGACAAAATTTCTTAAGTACTTTAGCTAATTTTCCCTTCTTTTTAGCTTTCAGCAATTTCATTTTAATTTGTTGTTGCGTTAGCTCACGACCTTCACCATCTCTTGTAATCCTTTTCCAGATTTCATTTAAATCTTTTTTGGTCTTCTTTTCTTTACTTTTCTTTGCGCAATCTTTCACTTTTTTAAAGAAGACTGATGAACTTCCGTCTACTGATGAAATTCTGGAGTTGATTGATTTTATGTTGTCGTCTTCTGTGTACACATCTCTGCCCAGAGACGCTGACAAAGCCCAGGCATCACTTATTTTCATCTTTAATACGGGTGGACTTTTGTCTACCGATGAAATTCTGGATTTGGCTGAATTTATGCTGTCGTCTTCTTTGTACACATTTTTGCCCAGGGATGCTGACACCGCCCAGGTATCAGTTATTTTCTTTAATACTGGTGGTCTTTCGTCTACTGATGAAATTCTGGAGTTGATTGATTTTATGCTGTAATCTTCTGTGTACACATTTCTGCCCAGAGACGCTGACAAAGCCCAGGCATCACTTATTTTCATCTTTAATACTGGTGGACTTTTGCCTACCGATGAAATTCTGGAGTTGATTGATTTTATGCTGTGGTCTTCTTTGTATACATTTTTGCCCAGGGATGCTGACACTGCCCAGGCATAAGTCATTTTCTTTAATACTGGTGGACTTTTGTCTACCGATGAAATTCTGGATTTGGCTGAATTTATGCTGTCGTCTTCTTTATACACATTTTTGTCCAGGGATACTGACACTGCCCAGGTATCAGATGGCTTTCCCGGTTGAATATTAGCAACACGAAACATTTGCAAAGTAGAGCTTCTTCCTCTTCCCAAAATTCCTCTAAAAACTACGTTGCTCTCCGGAGTTGGAATATTTACCCGCCCCTTTTTGACAACTTCCCTAAATGTTTTCAAAAGAACATTACTTTTCAGTTTCCCACTGTCCTCCTCCAGATTTACCTCATTCATTTCCGATTATTTGCTTGTCAATTAAAAAGAACGGCCAAAGGGATAAAGGATAGAAAAATGTCAATAACCTAGAACAGATTGTCTTCCTACCAGAAGTGAATGCTTCACAAGAAGATGAAAAAACTACACAACTTTTTTAATAATTTCAAAATTCAAGACGTCATCAATCATTAATAAGAGGAGCGCAGCGAACTCTTTATAATAATGAATGATCTGTCTGTCTGTCTGTCTGTCTGTCTGTCTGTCTGTCTGGATGTCTGTGCCTCGCGTGTCGCGGTAGCCAAGAGGTGGGCATGGGCACAGTGACCCGCAATCAAACACTCACCGCCAATGAAACACTCACCGCTCACCGCGCGACTCTTTGCTACATTTGTGTTAACGGATTTATTTTCTTTGCACATGCGGATACAAAAGATACCGGTTGAATTAAGAGAAGACTTGATGCTAGAAGTAGACAATTAAATAGTATGCTATGCCATGTGTAGGTAAGACTACACTGTATGTGTCTACGACATTTCAAATTTTAAGTCAAGTACATTTCATGAAAATCGTTAAACTTTAAATAACTCATTTTTCTCACAGAAAGATGCCTGGAAGTGGCACAATTTAAAAGGTTACAGGGAACAACATCTTTATTACTGTCATACTGGTTTAGGTACTTAAGAATCAGCCTCACTGAAATGTAATATCGGATTATAAATGCATTAAATTGTACAGGAAATACAATAGCTTGTTAGTATTATTGTACAGAAAATACAATAGCTTGAATAAAAACAAAACATTAAAACCCAACATTTTTGAGGGTGTAAGGCATTTTTATTTTACCGTTTTTGGTGTTAATAAAACTTGTCATTCATTCACTAATTTGCATTAGCATAGAAAAATCATTAGAAATTCTAAACAAAAGCGGCAATTTTCCATTTTAAAAATCTTGTATTAAGAAATCGTTATATCAGGATTCGATTGCTCTTTTCGACTCCAATTCGGATGTATTTAATCTTCCATGTTGATGTTCCCCTTTCATAATTAGCCTTCATTGTAAAGTGGTTTGTCGACAAGAAACAGGACTTGGTCGGAATTAATTACTTTGGTGTCAGATTTGACCAAAACCGAGTGAATTTAGAATTAGCAAATGTACCATGAATTTTCTTATTCTAAATTGAGCGAGCTTCATAACGTCGAATATGAAAAAACAGAATATCGAGTCTCATAACAGTAGTTTACTCTAAAATTACCGTGAAATCATAAATATGTGCAATCTTAATCTTACAAAAGTGATATCCTTATAATTTCCAAAAACTGCTATTTAAGGTATACTTGGTAGTAAAGTGTAATTACATTCAAAGATTTAACACATGTTTTTTAATATCTTGAGCGTAATATTACTTTATTTTCACTCACATTTCATAATTTCATGTTAACAGCACGAAAAAGGCTTCTTATCTTATTATATTTGTATCTTATTATATCTAATCTTACTATATTGTACTATGAATGAGTATTCTAAAATTTTATTCTGCTACTGCTATGTAGGAATATAAATAAATAATAAATATCCAAGTAGCCAAAATGTGTAAATTGTAAATACTCTGGGACAGTTATGTTGAGATTGAGTTTGCTGCGATTACAGGAAGTATTTTGTAAAGGGTAAACACAAAGAGCTATGCAATTCAATATGCCATTCCAAAAGGCCATCAAAAATACCTAAGTAACTGTACAATGGAAGGATATGAAATGGCATGTGGTACATAATACATTGTGCAAATATTTGTTGAGGTTTCACAGATTTTCAGTTCAATACACCCTTGCGTCTAGCGCGTAAATAGTGCAGCTGATGTTTAGAAACTGGAAACTTGGATTGGAAATATTGAAACTACAGTTTTTCTCCTAAATGAGGATTAAACTTAATAATACAGCGAATTACAATGAAAGATAACTGGGTTTCAGTTGCAATTTTACTTGCTGTTTCAAATTGTGCGTTCCACTTGGCAGAGAGTGCAACATCGGATCCAGAAGATGAAATGCAGTTGAAACCGGAATACGACGGTGTTGATCCAGCAAATCAGCGAAGAGCCTTGGCCAAACTAGACGAAATTTCTCTATTAAACGACGATGACAAGAATGAAAATATACCAGCTGCAAGAAACGATGATACTTTTGAAGAACTTCTAAACGACGATCTAGAAGACGAAGATGAATTTTCAACAAAACTCATCAGGAGAGCTCAAACATTATCCATGAAGGTGAATTAAATCATTGTAATTTAAGTATACTTAAAATGATTTCCAGTTGTGCCGTGTAGAATACAATGTTCTTGGTTTATTTGTTCATTTAGATGCTAGTACGTTCCATGAAAGTTGATGAATGGCAAGAAGATTTTGATACTACAATTATCCCTGCTTTCAGAATTTCTAATGGTTATTTATACAAGTTAAAGGATAAGACAGACACGGGGATTAATCAACAATATCGTGACCTCGTTGTGAAATTAATTGCCCAAGCCAAGGAAAATTTAAAAATCATTGGAAAGGTATAGTCAGCAATAGTATTGACAGCATTTATTTTGCTTTATGTTTACATTTGAGAATTAGCTAGTGATGCAATAATATTCAGTTGTATGGCTTGCAAAATTTGATTATTTATTAACCAATGGCAAAAAGTTATGTATTTAATGTTTGTTTTCAAAAGACTTGGAGAAAGTACAGGAAGGAACTTAAAGTTTTAGAATCTGAAAGTGGAGGAGCAGGCCTCGATGCTCTAACTAAAGAATATAAATCGATTAAAGCCGAATATAAGAGCAAATTGGAAAATGGAGAATATGAATGGGGAAATTTTGAAAAAGTCACTGTAAGAGACTGCTTGGATATCTATAAGGCGTCCATGCCTGGCGTAAGTCCACAAATTTTTGAATTTGGTTTCTTTTAAATTTACTAGGTTAAAAAAATTATAATTTTTTCAGGTTATAAAGAAGGAGTCTGCTCTACAAAGATTGTACTTTGTATTTTTTGCTGAGCAAGAAAATCTTATTAAGTTAGGAACTAATTTGTGGGTGAATTCTCAAGTTGATAGTGAAGTTGCACAGGTTAGCATAATATTTAAATTTTCCATTTTATACATTGGCATACACGGTTAGGGTTGAGAAAATAACTGTAATAGTTCGCAGATGAAGTATAATAAAGTTGTGTGTTTTGTTGGCAGGTCACAGACGGAATGGATAAATCGGAATCGGAAAGGGAGCTGGAACTTTACCAAAAAAAGCTTAATGAAAGAAGGAAAAGGGCAGTTTATGTATACAATAACTTAAGGAAACGTTACGAAAAAAACGAAACAACGGTCCACAGAAAAGATGAACTTTGAAAGTAATAAAGTAAATATTTTGTTAAATGCCATCGACAATCGATATAGGTATTGAAAATCACATTCTTTGAAACATTCCTCATTTTTGTGCCTTCTATTCCCACTATCAGATTATCATTCTACAATTACAATAAAGACAAGGATATGAGATCATATTTTTGGACCGGGTCATATGGGTAATCTTTAGATTCCATGTAAATTAGGTTTTGAAATTTTGATTTCATTTACAGAATCCCCTTGGAAAATAAACATCCGTAATTAAAAGCAGTATTTATCCCGTGATGTTTTTATTATAAATAGCTTGTCTTTAAATGGAATTACTATAAATGAAACTATAACTTTAAATGAAACTATAAATAAGTTAGAATATCATTTTCTTGTATGATAACTAAATACGAACTTTTAACTCCCAATAATACCACTAAACTAAGATTGCGTAATATTTTACACACCTTAAATTGTCAGGCGTTCATTTTGTATTAATATTTGATACCTTATTTAACTAATTATAATATTTATATCGAGTATCCAGACGTCTTATGGATGGAAAGGGAATGTTTATGGTATCTGTACGTTATTGACTATAGTAGACTGTTATAAAAAGACGTAGATTACATTTACAGCTTATTATCACTTATTGTAAAATATTTTGATAATTGTGTAGTGATAATGTGTCAGTGTATAGTCTGAATATTGCATTGTAATGTTTGTAGTCCTAATAAGTATTTTTGCTTAACTTGAAATTAGTTAATGGTTAATGGCTAATAGCTGATTTTGGTAATGTTCCAAGTGCATGCTGATTCACATTAATGGAATCAACTTGTAGAATGATTGAAAGCATTCAATGGAAACCAATATAAAAATAGTTACATATTTTTATTGAACTGAAAATAACTTTCAATAGTTTTCCAAACCTTATCAAAGCAAAAAAAGAGGTCAGATCTAGTAAGGCAATCATGTGACATATTGTTCGTGTCCAGGCCTATTAGGAATGTTTTGTGATCAAATCGGCAATGCTGAGTTCAGAAATATTTTGTTTATTTGTTAAACTCATTACGTTTGCAGATTTACTCAGAAAGCCATGTATTATGAAAAACAGAGGTTTCAAACATTTAATGTAAACATTTCTAACTTATTTCTAGCGTCTCAATCGTATTTCAGATTAACTTTTTCTGTTAATTAGACTACTAGCGTATTTAGTATATTTTAATATAACCCTACTGTAGCATGACTGAACTGCTGTTAAAGTTGGGTCCCTCTTTCAGTACTTTAATGTACAGTACTGAACATTATTTAAAAGTCAAACTGTTTCCAGTCATACCAATAGTAGTATAATAGTAGTCACATTAGCCACAGAGACGGGACCTGTTATTCTTACAAATGTTTCCCTTTAAAGTACTGATATCTTGTTAATATATGATAATTGTATTAGGATCTTATTTATCATTTCTTCAGTGTTTTGGTTTTCTCTCTGTCCTTACGGTCTTTGTAAGTTTGGATCAGAGCTTATTAATGTCTTTAAATGTAATGGTTTTTTAAATAAAACCCAATAACAATATTCCCTAATCGCAAAAAAGAACACGTAAATGTTTAAGGGCAAATATCTGCATATTTCATATGAAATTTTCCCAGGGAAATAACGCAAATCTGTATAAATAGATAGGCTAAAAATAGTTTTATTCTTTTGTAAAACAATCTATGACACTACAACTACAACGCGTAATATGTTTGACAATGCGGGATTCGTAATGGTGAAAGAATGTCACATCAAATTTTTATAAACGTAGCCATGCTCATGGTCATGACTCATGACATACAATATCAGACAACAAATTTGGCATTGTGCAAACCAAACAAAAACAATAAAATAACATTATACAATTTGGACAATCTAAATTGCTGTTGGGATGATACAATTTACGGAAGTGATCTGCGCCGAATTATTAGAACACTTAGGAAACCCAAACAAAGGGTTCCAGTCCTTCAACATATTTCTCCAAAGACTTTTTAGACCTAAAATAGATGTAATAAAGTTAAGAAAAATGTATGCAATTTCTAATGCGCTCAAGTATACCAGTTACACATTTCTTCTCAAGCAATTTTTTGACGTTCAAGGTAGCATAAAGATTTAATTGCTCTCTATAAGTAAGGATATTTTTTAGAGTCTGAGAATCATGATGAGTATATTGGCAACCTTGGTCTTTCAAACGAAATTGCTACAACGAAGGAAATTCAGTATAACGGTGTAGACAATTCGGAGGTTGTGGTGGTGGTGATTTGGGGCTATAAACAAGTCTAGTTTTATTTACTGTGCATGTAGGCGTGAAATATTTCTACGTGGGCAGATCAACATTAGTCCAACTTGTAATCTCAACTCATCCTCGGTCGTTTGGATAAATATAAATTGTTTACAAAACATTGCATTGGAGTACCGAAGTAGCAATTACTATGTACACACAAAATGTTATACGCGCAAGATACTCCTATTGATGATCAAATGATAGGGACTTAATTTAATCCCATTGAAGCTGAAATCGTTGATGTAGGTAAATTCTTTTATTACTCTTACCCTGAATTACATATTCGAAGATAAGACCTTTACATTTTTGAGCTGGAATCCCTATTTCAAAACTTTAACTTTTAAGAATTGCATTGATTATTCTTCCAATAATATTTAGCCATAATTTATTCGTAGCATTATTTTAATCGTGAAGATAAATTTTGGAAAGAATTAATCAAAATATTTCTAATTAATTGTGTGTGTGAATTCAATGAGTGAGATCTTTTGTAAATAAAAAATTCTAACATTTTGTAATAATAACTAGCTGTTACAAAAATGCCATTCTGGAACTTTAGCTCAAACTGGGTTCAAGATAGGAATTTATTGATCGAAAAATCATCACAGCAAATTCCAAATGAACCTAAAAATGGTGTACTCATATACTCAAACAATTCAGCTTGAAGCCATGGCGTCCTCGGGGAGTAGCTCAATTTTAGCTTTCATTTTGAATTCACCGAGATTAATAATTATTATCGATATTAATAAAAACATTATTAGCCAAGTTTAATCTAGTGATGAAGTTTAATCTAGTAATCTAGAATTTCTCCCAGAATTTGGTGAAAATTAGAGATAAAATGACTAAAGTCATTTAAAGACCGCATTGGAAAATAACTATTACAAAATAAAATATTCTATCCACAAATGCAACTGTAAATTTTTCTAAGATGTATTTAATGTTTTAACTGCGTATACATTTCAAGTTTTGATATTCAATCTTTGATTTTCAGTTTTGCTTCGTGAAAATTATGTTTCGGAGATCGGCTTATAACCGCTAAGTAATATTTTCATTTTCATCACTCCATTATAAATAGAAATGAGAACAAAATATTTTTCATGTGAACATTACGAATGCACTGCCAAGGTTTGAGCGTGGTTTTGTATCGGTTTTTACAAGGTGAATGTAATTCGAATTTAGATTAATGCTGATACACACATTTCATTCAACTAGCAAATTGAACTTGGAAGCAGTTATAAAATATTCTAGCTAGGCTAGACTAACAAATATTAAACCGGACCTTTCCGATATTTTGCAGCTGCTCAGATTCATTTACAACAGCATGCGTGAGACAATTCCTTGAAATTAAGAAAGCAAAGGCATTTAAGAAAATATTGTCTTCTGAGAATAAACTGCTTTTACAACTGTTCTGTCAGTCTTTTCATAGAATTCTATATTATCATTGAAATATCCAATCTACAAATATTTTACATGTAGTAGACAATAATACTGTTTATTATCAAATGAGCTTCGTACATAAAGTTCGGCATAATGTACATTGGAATTTCCTTGTTTGCTTTAGATTTTATATTTCTCTCTGCTCATGGTTATAATACTTAAGACAAAAGTTACGAATTGAAAATTTTAATCGTAGATGTAACTTTTTGCATATCGCCCCAGGTTTAATATTAAGATTCACATTGTAAAACCTGATACACCTGGGTTGACTGCTAGGGACATCCTAATACATTATAAACGCATCTATTTGCACGAATGAAGTCACATTAAACAGGCCAGGTTATTTTTATTCTGAAAATGAGACCATCTTCTGTATGTCTTTTGACGACGATACTGCGATAATAATCGTGTTAAATAAAAGGTGAATGCAAAGTCCACGTACATAAGCATTAATTTGAAAAGCATTCAGCAAATGGCATTAACACTGATTGCTTTAATTGTGCCAGATAGGCTTTAATAAACATTTCACCAAGAGCCTTATGATTCTCATGTTCATGCACTATGACGTATAATATATATAACCATATAGCGTTCTATAAATAGCATCGTAACATTACCAGATTTCCACATCATCAATCAATAAGAAACCGACGCAACATTATAATAAACCTTAAATATTTCCAGATGAGTTGAAATTGTAATATTGTTAATGTTCTACAATACATAAATATTGATTAACATAGAACACCTGCATTTAGTCCAATTCCTAAAAGAATTTCTAGAGACCCCACAACTTTGGTCAAAATGTAAAATACCCGATACACATTGGTATATGTTTACGAGTATTTTAAACGATTAGGGATAAAAAGCAACCAGAAGGTATAAGAATTATTTAATTAACTCAACAGGGGCAATTAACTTTCTTTTTTCTTCTTTCTTAATCATGGAAATTCCTAGTTTAGCTCCCACTTTAATCCTGACGTACATTTAAAACCCATGAATACAAATTCTTTGAAAGGGCTGAGTCATCATGACTATTTATTGAGATTTTATTTTGGTTACTTAGTACAAAATTTGCAATTTTGTGTAAAATGAAGATGTATTGTATTCTGCTATCTAATAAATGAAGACTTAGTAACACCTTATTACACCTGTGCTTTATGAATTTAGATTACCAATTCCCTCTTTGAAATTTTAGCAGATGTGGGCAGGTATTCAAAGCAAACCCAGTTCGAGTTCAAATAGTAGCAGCAAGGGTTTATGAGAGTAACCATTATATTCTGCCCGAGCTTTTGCATTTTGTGTTGGAATTCTTGCCAGGAAAAAAGCGTTACATACATAATAGGTACCAGATCTGAGTCAAGGTGATATGATAGTGTACATGATACAGATAGAGACAAGTGCCGTACTTACGGTGTCATTTCATAAGCAATATTCCAGACAAGACAGGCAGACAGACTGACTCAACGAAAGATAAATATTATACTTAGATATATGTATCCTGTCTATCATTAGCAGTTTCTACGCTCGTAGCCACCATCTCAATTTCTTGGAGTTGTAGACTGAAACTTTTTATAAGCACACACATTTTGTGAAAGTTTCATGCTCTTACAAGCGGGTAAACAATATTCCTTAAAAGTGGCAACAGGGATTATTCATACATATAAAGAATTGGGAAAAGAATTGAGTTATGAATCAAAACTATAATTGTCTTTATATTTTAAAACAATAGATTAGGTTGGAAATTACAAAGCAAGTTTTTTTGGGAAATTTAAGTTTCCTTATAATAAAGGAATTCGATGATAAAAATAAATTTGATGAAAGGCTTAAAATAATTTAAGAGAACTGTGGCCAAGATTTTAACACCATTAAATGAACTATTAAAGATTGACTTATGAAAGAGTGACAAGCATTCATTTTTGAGCAGGAAGACGTTTTATGACGCAAAACTTTGAAATCTTTGTATAAGGGAAAGTCTAGCCAATTTGCTGCACACTTGTGAGTTTGAATTGGATTTGCAGTTGGCTTGGCACTATTGACAGTCCCTTCTGCTGTTACTCTTTTTTGCGTTCAAGAATTTTTCTCAAACTTTTGGCAGACATCCCAACCACAACACACAAGTCGACTCTTCGTCAGAAACTGAAACAGAATTCTGCAATCTCATCTACTTAGAAGAACTCTCAGTCTCATTGTCACAGTGGATTGTGGATGTAGTGGATAAGCTGATTTATTAAACTGTAGATTAAAGTTCGACACCTTAACATTGCATTGTGCAATTAACTCACTCACGATCAGTGTTTACATAGTTTAGCTATTTATTGTGTACACTACACGTAAGTACGCAGTTACTTAACTTATATGTGAGACAATTCTTAAATTTAGATACTCTAAAAGTAGCACTCCAATTTTCTCAATCTGCATAAATATCTCTTTAGAGTGAGCAGAAGCAATTTTAATCTTTCTCAGATTGTCATCCAGTGTTTTAATACGTGTAACAAAAATTATTGCATTAGGTGTAGTCTTTACTATACTTACTAATTACTATTATAGTATAAATCGTAGATATTAGAATACTAAACTAGAAAAAACAGTAACATCATTTTGTTTAGAATTACCTAATTTAAATTAATAAATAAAAGCTAATTTATGTTTATCGTATAGTAGTTATCATTACTTGTACAGTTATTAAAGAGTAGTATTTGTGCATTAAGTAGAAACGTTTTTCCATAGGTTGTGTAAAGCGGACTCAATAGTGAAAAATCTTATCACCCTTAATTGCTTTCGTTTTGCTTACATTAACGACAAAGGAGTTTTGTAATACCAACCAATAACCAATTTAAATTCACGAGAAATCATGATTATCTCCAGCATGATTGAAGATGAAGGAAGGCCGAACAAATTTAGCCCCGATTGGCCACCGAAACCGATTCAAAAGCCAGTGGGAAATGTTTTCACAAGATATTCAGACCGTAAGTTACTGCATTTCATTACCCAATTACAATCCCTGTTTAACAATAAAAATTATGATCAATGCATCATTTTTGTGACAAGGCTGACATTTGCAATATTACTTTGTTAGATGAATTTTAACATTTATGCCAGATACCTGGCATAAATGTTAAATTCCTTACTGTACTAGTTTGATAATCACGAGAAATTCAAATTTTGAATACCTATTTCCACTTCATTTCATTGTGATAATTTGCCATTTTAATAAAATATTTAAATTTTTACAATCCTAAAATTTATGCATTAGTGTTTAGTATTTAGTATTATGCATTAGTATTTTACTATGTGCGTAAAACAAAATAAGGAAGAGCAAGGTGCAATAGAAATTCATGATTAGAAAAATATAAATATTTTACAAAGTAATTACACATGAGGGAAATTAGCATTTATGGAAAAATCCTCATTAAAAAATGGATTGGTATACTAGGTAATACGCTATTATGTGAATATATATTTCTAGTACAATATTTGTCTTATGCTCTGCAAAGTCGAAATACATTTTCTTATGTACTAGTTAAATTATCAATATCTGACTTCATTGGCAATATAGTGCAGTGTGACATTCCAGCCACCAATGCTGTGGATGTTTACACTTTTATGTTGATACTAAATTGCAATCTCTATGGAACGCAAGAAACATGCACAGCATTCCTATACTTCAATCGGAAATATTTTACTTCGTTTTGTATTTCACTCTCACGAGTCGATATCCATTGTAGTGGATTTTTTTGGTTTAAGCAATGACTCACTCGATTAAAACACCACGGATGCCAAACAAATTCTAAAAATAGGAATACAAGAATTTCATCTTGGGAATCATCCAGACAAGTTCTTTATTTCTTGTCCAGCTTTTGTCAGGTATCTCATTATAATGTGCAAGCAAAACAAACAGCAAATTAGCTCATCAAGTTCGGCATTCGACAATGAATTATGGCTAGAAAACTTAATTTCAGGCCCAATACTTTTCAATTATTTTATTTCATAACACACCTATTATAATTACATGCTCCTTGTTCGGAGTACACATAATCTTCACTCAAAAAATGCTACATAATTTTGAATTCTTCACAACAGCACAACTGAACTAAATTTCCAAAACTTTAAATTATCCTTAGTACAGGGTGAACAAATCTTGTTTTCAGAAAAGTGAGAACACAGGGTTTGCTGATTTTCCTATGAGTGTACTGCTTTGTCTAAGCCTAAGAATTTTGCTTTTCAAATTTTATTATATAACTTGTCTTTATCGATATGGTATGGGATTTAAAATTTTAACACAAACCATGACAAATGCATGCCTACGTAAGAAAACACAGAAACTGAAAACACGTGATTCCCAAGTATAACAAGGTATACTGTCTACTGTCGACTCTATGGCGATACATAATCACTGACATAGTACAGTTGTAGAATTTATAAATAATGCACATGCAATGATTTTGTAAATTGTTTAGTCTAGATATTTCACAGTATATTCCCAGTTAGCTTGCATTGCAGTAGTTTATAATAATTTCTGCAGTTAAGTACATGTAAAATATTTAGAAATGGCAAAAGCATTCATATTGACAGGCTTGCAGTTTTTTAATTTCGCTTGGAATTAGTACTGCTTTAACGAGTGATTTATTACATCCGTCTCTGTGTACAGTATGTCTACATGTGTACCGTACAGCGATGAATCTTGTGCTTATACATTTGCATACCTGAAAGGTAGTTGAACCGAGCTCTCAGACATATTTTGGCAATTATTTTCAGAAGATTCGCTTATAACAAGGTGTTCTTATATCTGGGTGATCGCTACGTCTAGGTAAGTAAGGCTATAGGGAAGAAAAATCCATATCTCACTCTCGGAGTGTTTACCGGCCAAGTTTTGCCAATCTCATCAAAGCGAACTTGTAAACTCTTATGACTATAGAATATATTTTGATTCCTACAACTTCCAGTCCATTTGATTCCACTGCGGAACAAATTAAGCCTACTTCTACTACATTGCTGTGCTGTAAAAGACCCGTGGAATAGAAGTTTTAGCATGTTAATTTTTGAAATATTTAAAGTTTTGATTTTTGGCAGAATTCAAGAAAGTAGCTTGGCCACCAAAGCGTGATGAATTGCAAAACGATTCGGAAGACCCTTCACAAACTCTTCAACTTCGGAACGAAATACCATTGAATGATGAAGCAGCAAGGCCCACAGGTACTTATAAGGCTGCGGCCCCTATTTACGCGGAGCAGCCTGAGAATCTTCCCTCAGATGTCTGGCCACCACCAGAACCTATTAGTAAACAGATTCACTTTCATAATATCTTACTCCCTGTGCTTCCAATTTCCTACTCCAGTGATGAACAAAGGGGGTTATATTTTATACGTTTTCTAAAAGCCTTAACGTAAAAACTTGTCTATGCCTTATATAATATTTTGTTACATAGCTATTTACAACTTAAGTTTACTAATTATTTTCTTTCACAGTAAACCGTTTACTAAATAGTTAACTTTAGGGAAAGTATCATGTAAATTCTAGTTACGTGACTTAAGCATATTTGGCTTAGGTATACAATTTCTCATGATGTGCTGTTATTATAGAGCACCATTGTGATCAAAAATAGAAGGCCTTGCATGATAATGACATTATAAAATAATAAACCTGATTAATTGTGGACCAAGAAACCTAGATATTAGACAGTTAAAAAGTTCTTAAAATAGGAGTACAAGATCAAATTTCTTCTTTGTAGTTCATCCAAAATTTAGAATACAATAGTCTTTTCATTGTAAATAAGAAATGCGAAATCCTACATTTACTTTTGCCTTTGAAGCTAGTTAGGTACTCATATTCTACATGCAACGTTCATTAAATTGAAACAGAAGTTAACTACACGTAAGTTTAAGCAGTGACAGGCGATATGTAAATGCCATTCACGCAGTTTAATGTTGATCTCTCTTATCTTTTCTGCCAGTGTAACTTTCCTGCTAGATCATCTTTCCAGCTTTGTATATTTAGATCCCCATTTCCAAGAAGTTTCATGATAAAGATTTACATGCAGCAATTTTTAGAAGGCTTACTTTACGATAATTAACCCAATTTGTCTGTACCAGAAACGAAAATCAAGATAAGGACTTGTCGTAGGTAATTACTTTTCTCGACGCCT
This sequence comes from Yoshiicerus persimilis, assembly GCA_020352615.2. Classification (NCBI taxonomy): domain Eukaryota; kingdom Metazoa; phylum Arthropoda; class Collembola; order Entomobryomorpha; family Tomoceridae; genus Yoshiicerus; species Yoshiicerus persimilis. The sequence continues at coordinate 47,968,495 of CM036940.2, forward strand.
ACGCATACAGAATAATAGATAGCAAAAGTTGTCTGTCTTTGATTTATTTTTGTTTTAAAAAAGTACGGTTTTAAGAACGGCAGGTTTCAAATCTACTGTGTTCTCTTTTTTCAAGAATTTAGATTGCAAAACCAATGCGTATTCAGTTTTCTAACTTTAGCAGAAATATCCAGTCATGCTAATTTACAAATACATCTAAAAGTTCCTTTGATACCTTTAGTGAGTCTTTTCTAATGAAAAGTCGCAGAATAGTCTTCATGCAATGTGTTGACATTATCGCTAATAAAATAATGTTTTGTCTAGATACGAACGAGAGAGTGATTAGCGATCCAACTCGACCGAAGCGTCGCACGAAAGATTACACCTACTTTTTCAACAAGAATGTGGCCCCACCCATTCAGCCAGTTTACAGAGTCCCTCCTGGAACACTTCATGTTATTTCTCAGCGCGGAGTTCTCTCATACGATACACCAGAACTAGGCGGAGCACGCATGGCCCGAGAATAAAATTACTGCTATAATATATCTTTGAAATCACTTCTTCAAATTACTTGTGTCTAAACAGCTATGATAATGCTATGTACATATGTGTGTATTTTCAAAAACATTACAGTAATAAACTAACTGCTATATATATAATGTCCTTCAATTATCGTCATTTGCGAAACGGCTTTTTCATGATTATTACGGAAAGAATTTCCTACTCATGGGGTTTTAAATGAAGTCCAGTAGATTTTCGAAACAGAAAGGCAGGAGAAACCTACCACCGTCATGTCACAGGCATCACTTGACCTTTCATGAAACTTAACCTTGAACACTATAAAGTATTTTGTTTAAGTATTTTTATGATTGGCTGCAATCCATTTACTGAACGTTGTAACGGTATAACAAAAACATTCTTTAATAGTAGTTTTCAGTAAATATACCAACATAAGTCAAGAAGCTATCGCTTCGTAGTTAACATTTAATGTCTTTTTAAGATCCTACTTATTTAACTAAGTAATTCACAATCCTAATTTGAAAGTTTTTTTTGTCATTATTAAAGAATCAGCTTATGCAGATTTTGAAAGAATAGAAACACAATCTTAAGTAGTGTATAGTTCTAAATTGTCATTTACGCTTTTAATACAATCCTTAAAAATAATCAGATCATATGTAATGTGGAGAAATTGCAAAGGAATTTCAAGACGATACATTTTTTAATCTTCTGTGCATGTTTAAAAGAAACTTAATTTTGTCCTACTGATACTGGTTTGCAGTCTTTAACAAACTCTTGTAAATGGTAAATAAAAAATGCATGGTACTAAAATAACTGCAATATTAGCACAGAACATTTTTGATGAAAAAAGAATAATTACAATTTTTTCTTTTTTCAATTAACTCAAACACAGCGCCTATACAAAATGCAGGAAATTTCACAGTTTACACTAATAAAATACAGACACAAAGTGAGTGAATTTGCAAAACACGGTTCACTATAAACCGCAGGGTATTTTTCGTTATACCATTAGAAAAAGCGATAAGACCTAAAGTCTTTCTATTCGGGGTGTGTTAGTTTGTCCAGATGCTTTTGAGTCTTACAATGATCATTTAAACCAGATTTTTGAATGAAGGCGAGACCACATGGGTGGCACGAGAAAGGTCTATATCCAGTATGAATTCTTTCGTGTATTATTAAAAAGCTGCGAAGACGAAAACTTTTGAAGCAGAAGGAGCAGTTGAAGGGTCTTTCCCCAGTATGTTTTCTAAAATGCTCAACAAGCTTATTACGTTCCCCAAACGCTTTCCCACAAACGTGGCACTTGTGAATTTTTTCCTTTTCCAACTTGTCCGCTTTTTCTAATTTTAGAGGAGGAATAACCTTCTGTCCTTCTGCCAATGTGTCAACAGACGATGTCTTTATTTGACGAATAATTGCCTCCTTTGATAATTTATGAGGTCGGTACGTCTTTAGTGGAAGTGCTGGAATTTTTGGTGCCTTAGAAATTGTCTTCCTTTTGGTAATTACGGGAATGTCTGCTCTGGGCGAAGAGCGATTAAGTAGATGAGTCCTGGAGGTTGTGTGTCTGGTGAAATGGTATTTCGTTGCAAATGAGATTCCACAACAATGACAACGAAAAGGTCGCTCCCCAGCGTGGATCGAGGTCATATGACGCTTGAGCACAGGAGCTAATCGAAAGGATTTTCCACATACTTTACAAGAAAACGGTTTTTCTTCACTGTGAACTTTTTTGTGCCACTGCAAATTTCTTTTTGAAGCCATTAATTTTCCACAAATGTCACATTTGCATATTTGACTCCTTTTCCTAACACCATTAATTTTCAATTTACTAATATACCATTACTTTAATAGTATAGAATAAAACAGATTCAATCCATCAAGACTTACTCCTTTACAGTTGAATTTGCCGTTGGTTTATCTATAGCACAATGAATATCCCCAATATCATCTTCAATAATATTTCCATCGGAACCAAGTTCTAGAAAAAATTTAAAATCCAAAATATTATTTAAATGAACTAAATTACTAAGCAAAATCTATTAATAACAGGGTTTTTTATCCTTGTTTGGGGTTTATTGCTGTTATTCAAGATATAGCTAAGCTTAAACAAGTACTCGGTGCATAATGCCTATAATATGTTTGATATTTGCAAATATTTGTATATCTCTTCTAGTTATATGTCTGATCTGGAAAATTATTGAAGAATTAATAAGAAAGGTTAAAACGTTAAAGCAAAAGATATACAGAAATACATTGCTACATCTTAATGATTGGCTTGAGAGGTTATACGGTTATAGGAATGTTAACATTCTTAAGAGCTCACAAAGTGAAGTTCTGAACAAAATGCAAAATACAACAAAATGAAATATTTATTGTTTATGTTAAATATGATTCTTCAACCACGTTGCCCTCTCAGATCGCACAGGCTTTAAGTCTTCCTAGGAAATATATATCATTTTCGTATCAAAAATTAGCAACTGTGTCCAACACCAAATCAGAGTTTACTAATTACTACAATCAGGGTTAGAGTAATAATTATTCATCATGAACAGTCTGCCAAAAAGCTTACTTTCGAGATCGACCTTTACTTCTGCATTTTCCAAGTTTTGCGATTCATCATCAAAGCCGTATTCTTCATCACCGTAGTAGTCAAGTGCCGGTGCCTGATCAAGGAAGGCAATTGAAGGTTCTACTTTGATGTGTTCCACTTGGCCAGTAATCTGTGGTCCCGTTTTCCTGCTCTTGAGAAGATTTGATGTGAACTGATGAATTAATCGGTCGATTTCCATTTGTATTTCTTCCAGACGGTCGTCTAAAACTTCTATTTGTTGACAGGTGGACAAACATTGAGGACACATTTCAGGCGAATTAGCTGAGATGATTACAGCGTTTTTGATGTCATCGTCGTAGAAATGCCTCCAGCAGGTACTCTTTTCAGGCACTCTTTGAAAGTATCCAGTAGACGAAGCCTCCGAATAGTACTCCTTGTAGCACAAGCAGCATGTCTTGTCTTCAACTTCACTCATACTCGTGGAAAACAATTTTATATTAAAAATTAAAAATATGATCTTGGTTTAAGTGTTTTTGGGTTTATGGTAGTGTACGAAGTATACTCCGTAATAAACAACATTCCTAATCCTAATAAAATGTGGTACTCTAAAAGTTGAATTCAAAAATACTTGTAAAATAATACGGTTTGCTTTAAAATAAAATAATAATATAAAGACAGTGACAGTGAGACGAATGATTGTTCAAATTTAATTAATAAATAATATCGTCTGTAAATATTAAACACATGAAATATTTAACTAAAAGTACAAATGGTTCCCGCCTTTGCAAGTTTAACTATACCATAACCATAATTTTAGGCAGAAGTTTTAGCATTCGCAAAGGAGCTGATGCATTCCGCTGAGAGGTCCCTTGATGTAATGACTTCAATTCAAACTTAGAAAAGTTATTTAATTTATTCTCAAAAACCTGAAGAGAATTATTTTTTAAAATAAAAAATCGAAAATTAACAAGTATATGAGCTCTAAATGGCCAGATTTTGTCCAAGAGTGCAGTATTATAGTATTAGTATACTAAGTATAACAGTATAATCATACTCGTTTACATTTTTCTATGTATGTAAAATCATACATGGTAATAACAATAGTACACAGTAATCGTATTTAAATGCATTCCTGCAATTTGTTAAAATTAACGCAAAAAATGTAAACCAATGGTCCTAACTATTTTTCAGGAACTCTCGGGTGACAGATTTACCAACCAGGTTGGAAGCAACCACCAAATGTAATGAGTTTTGTTATAAGATCGACTACTTGTTGAGAACTATGAGAACTGTGCTTGCGGGACTTGGCAAAGATTGAATTATAAGCTGTTTTTTCCTCCAGGCAGTACTTTACTTAGTCCTAATCCCTTGCTATTGTTCGCAATAATTCCTAGAATTTTTGAGATATTTTTACTGTCCTTAAGGAAGATAAGTATTTAAAGAATAGCAACTGTACGAACTGCTTTGAACTGTTATTGAATTATTGAATTGTAAATGGTTTGCTATTTAGTATTACTAAATATTACTTCAACAAGGAACTAGTGAATTTAAGTGAAGGAGAGCTGTAATACTTTGACTTATTGATTCAGGTATATTGCAATTGAAGTTCTTATACATTTTAATCAAAAATGGTTTACGACAAATAACTTCTAGCGAGTGTACACACTTGTGAAATCCTAAAGAGCATCCATTTCTTGAATTCTCTATTTTTTACGATTACGGGCAACTCTTATATTGTTTTATTTTTTATAAGTCTATTTAGTCTATTAATCTGATTCATAAATTGTTTTGTATTTTTGTACAGGTTTCGCAAGGAATACATTTTGATTCTAATTTTTCAGTTGTAGAGGAGAATAAAGAGCGCCTCAAAAAGTTTCCAGATTTATTGTCATCAAAAATGTATTCGAAAGATTTTCTTTTAATGGTTGTAAGCGAATGTGCCAACTGTAAAAAGGCTTTTAAAGACGACACCGAAAAATACACAACGTTAAATCCGGAAGGAACGGATTTGGGAGATAAGGATATATCTGTTATTGAAGCTTTGTCATACATTTACGGAATGCCTATCAATACCATCAATTTAAATCTGAAAAATTTTGGTGAATTAGTTACTTCTGATTTCATGTCGAACCTTCATCAAAATAACCTCTCAGCGGACCTCCCAAAGAACCATCGTCACTATGAATTAGCCCTTTGTTCTATATGTTCTCATATCTTAGTCCAAATGTGCACTGTGCATGGTAATTTCAATAAGAATTCAAAAGAAAATTCGATAATTTCAACAGCTATCTGTAATAAACATCTCGATATCAAGAGTGAGGATGAACCAGGAGCTGAAAATCAATTTCTTCCAAATAGTAATGTAAGTAATGATAATAATAATAATAATTGACTTTAATAATTCAATGATACGTAATTATTACAAATTGTCAAGATTCCCTGGTAGAAAAGCATTTAATATACATTAAAATAATTTTTCTGCAGTATTGGAAGAGGAGAAGAGAACTCCAAATTAAAGAGGAACCAGAAAACGCACAATTTGATCCCAACTTTTCTCCATCGCCTAGCTGGGGAAATGATGAAATGGATGTAGATCCTCCGAGTTCTCCAGATCCTTCCAGTTCTCTGGTACCTTTTACCTCTCCAGTAGCTTTACGTTCTCCAACAACGTTTAGTTCCCCGGGTTCTTTAAATCTCCCATCAAATGTAAATGATCCGCAGTTAGTTATTCAGGTTAAAAAGATGAAATCGTTTACCAATAGCCTGCGCTGCCTCTCTTGCAATCTAACTTTTGAAAGCTATTCAGACTTTAAAATGCATGAAAATACGGAATGCTTTGACAAGAAAACTGCATATTCGTCTAAAAGTGATGCGCAAGGTAACCCGATAATTTTAAATTGTCATAAATAACATTTGGTCTTATGTTTCTTATGCAAAATCATACTAATCAAAAACCGTTTTTTGATGTAATGTAGAACAACAGATGCGAGAGCACGGAACTCCCGTTTCAGTGAAAAAATCAAAAATCAAAACCTTTAAAAAATCAATGAGGGTTCTAAAAGATGATATTGTTAGGAAATCAAAGTCCTCACTTTTATCCCGTAAGACTGCAACTTTGCAACTAAAGATTACTTTATGTTAGTTATGTAGGAGTGTAAATGTATTACAGTTATTCACTAAATATAAAAATAAAATTTTTAATAGGAAATGCTGCAAGGGCACTCAGATACAAATCACGAAAAAGTTCATCCAAGATTTCTGATGAAGCTGAAGTTGTCGAAAACACTAATTTAGAAATTCTGTTGTCAGATGACATTGTTTTCTTTGCTGAGTGTTTTGACTTTTTGGAAATCAAAGAAGGCAAAGACAAAGAATTAACTTGCCTCAAATGCCAAGAAAGCTATGGAGTCATATGTCTTTTAACTGACAATTACAGCAAATGTGTTGCACAAGAAAAATCACTTGTGTTTTGTTTTGATTGTAGAATCGTATTTAGAAGAGTTGAAAGTTTCCGACGTCATTGTAGAAAAATTCATTATGAAAAATATGCTCCGTGTCAGAAACAGAGTGGAGAACTTGGTGATCAGCCTGGTCAGGAAAAAAGTAACAAGGACAATGAAAATGCACAAGTAAGTCAAGTAACTCAGCCAAGCAGCAATAAAGGTCCCTTCGTTTGTAAGACTTGTGAGCTGGCTTTTAAACAGTTCGATTTGTTAAGTAAACATGTAAATGAAATCCATGGGACTTCACAGTCGCCAATTTACCAAACTGATGTTTTTCGAATACTGTGTAGCAAGTTGAATATGTGCTTTGATAAGTGGACAAGTCTTGTATCTCATAGTGAGGAATGTCGTCAAGATGTGCCTAAATTTCAATGCAAGATTTGCAAAGAAGATTTCAGTACATTGAGTACATTCTTTTGCCACATGGCTGCCAAACATGAGAATAGTTTACCAAGCAACAATCTGAAGGCGAAACCTATTTGTATAACTTGTTTAAAATCATTCAATAATCGACACGAGTTAAATGTGCATATGAACAGAAAGAAGCAGAAACCTGACGCCGACACAAGTGTCCCTTGTCCGGTTTGCAATGTGGTTTGTAAGCACAAAAACAGTTTAAGATGTCACATGAAATTCTTCCATCGAGAAATATTAAATCTTCCTCCTATAGAATTACTGCATTGCCCAGTTGAGAACTGTGGAAAGAGTTTTTCGTTTAAAAAGGACTTAAGGGTTCACCATGAAAGCGTACACAAAGGAAATACACCAAGAGTAACGTGTAAGATTTGCAAAAGGGTTTATAAGGGAACATCATTAACTTTCCACATGAGAGCTGCTCATACAGGAATTAAACCTTACAAATGCAGCGTCTGTGATATGGCTTTCACGTCTTCAAGTATCCTTCTAAAACACGAATCCACGCACTCCGATGCACGTCCATTTCCATGCGAAATTTGTGGAAAATGTTTCAAAATGAAATGGGAAGTGGTCAATCATGTACGACTGACCCACGAAATGAGACAGTTGTATATTTGTGACTTATGTGGAGTTACTGTGAAAAGAAGACAACATTTTGTTGCCCACATGCGGGATCATGAAGATAAAGAAAAAGGACTGGACGCAAAGTGCAAGGATTGCGGAAAAGTCTTTGAAGTACCTTCACAACTGAAGCGCCATGCTTATATGTCCCACAACCCTGATCGTGAACCTATACTATGCCCTATTTGTGGCAAAAGGTTTAGAAGTAACTACCATTTAAAACGACATGTCACTAGTGTACATGAGAAAGACAAAAAGGAATAACAATGAGTGTACAATTATTAGTGTATTCTCACAAATATTCAGTATTTTTGCATTTCTTACATGTTATTCATTAGAAAATGGATGACAGATTGTTTTCATTACCCATAATGTACCTGTTTATTTCTTAGGAGAAAGGAAATTGTCATTACTGTTACCACATTTTGTAATATTGCTAAAAAATAATATTTATGGAGAGAAAGGGTTCAAAATGTAAACCAATGAGTTTTAGGTATATGGGTATTTGGTCTTCCTAGAATTCAGATTCTGTGGACACGCGCTTCCTTATTTTATGAGTTACAACCATAAAAATGATAATTACAATACAATATTTTGTTTAGTATTTATTGAAAATGTGTTTAACATTTGTGGTCTATTAGACGTCCTATTTTTTTCTCCAAAAAATGTCCGATCTTTACTGAAACCCCCTGAAATCCAGGCCCTGGATCAGCAAACTTACACAGAGAGAGTCAACAACATGGAATTCGTAATATACAAATGATGATGATAAATGCTGACTTTTTGACGAATGTATGGGTATTTATTAAAAGAAAATAAACAATTTTAAATATTGAAATTGCTTATAGTTTTATTCAAATCAAATCTTGTTTGCTTTTACATGTCCTTAGATTTAGCTCCTAGGTAGTACATGCCGATAGAATTTCGATGAACTCAATTATTTTATTTGTAATATTTGTCTACAGGGTTAATAAATGCGAGAGTGAAAAGTGTACGTCCAATATTTTCCGATCTAAATTGATTAGTCAATATCCATTTTCTAACGAATTCTTTTCCAGATGTGAATTGCTGTATTCTTTGGCCGAACTTCACCTCCGGAAACGAAAAATCGAATTGATCCGGGATAACCACTGACCGCAACTCCTGTTGACAACCATGGAGACCACACATCAGGGGTAACACTTACGCTTGCGGCACCCGGATTAGTTGAATATGATGCATTAGTGAATCTTGGAGAATTGTCTCCTTGAGGTTCTCCGAAAACCGCAGAATCGTCACCTTCGGCTCGGAAAAACAAGCCGGCATAGCTTGATGTGATATCTTCCCAGACCACATTAGACCAAATCGAATGTGGATTAGGTTGGTAGGGCAGTTCTACGTATATAAATCCGATGGGAACTGAAATGCAGACATTTTAAATGAGAATACTGATGACTTTATGGCCAACGAACAATTGCTAATAAAAGAAGAGATATAGTTACCCGGGTTATTTACAAGTTGTTGCAAAGTAGCAGTAACGAGTTGGTTTGACCAAGATTGCGGTCGCTGACATACGACCACATTGTGCCTGCTACAAGCGTTAGCAATCCAAAGTCCGTCTTCAACATTTACACTGTCATCATTGCCTTTAGCAAATCTTGAGTTAATTTGAGCACAACCTAGAGTACTGTCGTTTGATGGATTGCCCCCAGCCCAATTATTGTAGTCCACGTTGGTGCCATCGGACCATACAAAAGTTTGACTGTTGTTTACGCGTGTGGCTGCAAGCCAAATATTGTATGGTATTTGCCAATCGCGGAAAAATAGGTCTGTCAAAAGCGTTTGTTCCTTCTCAGATGGAATGGTGAGTAACGAGGGAAAAGACGGACCTTCTGATGTCGCTTCCCGTCTGCAGATTTCCTCAGCTACACTCTTGGTTACATACTCATCAATCAGTTTGTAACACCTGTCACCAGATGCAACCCAATGTCCTTCATAATTGCACTTTATGTCTGTGCTCTGACCTTAATTCAAATTCAAATTCATTACCAATTCTGCATATAAGTATGCATCCATGAAATTAGTAGCCATAAATTATTATTACAAAATAATGTATACCTATAATATATACCCTTTCTTATTTATACTTACCGATAATTGAAGAAGGCAGCAGGACAGAGAAAATTAGAAACAATTTTATATCCATCTAGAATTCAGTTTACAGTAGTTAACATTTTTGAATCTGATCAATACGGGTGGGAAGAGTTCAGAAAAAAGTCGATTGATTTCAGAGAGTATGTTTTGTAATATGAAAGGATTGTATAATGTGAAAAATAATGAGAAATCCCGAGAAATCTATATCTTTGGAAATCAAAAATGCCGTTGTCACTTTCTTAAATAATTTTTAAAACTATGAAAGTCGATCATCATCACCCGAAAAGTATTTTCAAAACTTTATGCGATTGGCTTTTATATTATAATGGCCAAATATCTCGGATCTCAAGAAAACCTTCAGCATTTGCTGAGTTTTGGGATAAGTCTAAGTTTTGAGTATTACCGTATTTACCAAAATAGCAGTCCGGTTTATTATTATTATCCATGGCCAGTGGCTACTGTATGTATACGCATGTATGTAATTAATTTAATACTTACGGATACTGTTTTACTTACATTTCTTGCAGACGTCAAACAATCGGAACAAAAACAAAGGTACATTGGCATTGTTGTGCTTGAAAAATCCTTTTATATAATCGATACAAAATGCGTAATATTAACAATATTATAGCTATAATTAACACATCTGTCTATTATCGTCAATTTACTGACAGTTACATTGATTTATTATTGCTTTGATAGTTCCCATCCATCAACTAGCTGCCACCGTAAAACCGTCATAAGATAAATGAGATTACTTATTTATATAATTGCTTGAGTTAAAAAGGGTATTTGCAAATTTATTGCATTATTACAGTTTGGAGTCCTACAATAAGGTTAAATTCTTTTATAGTGGCAACTGCCATGATTATATATAGTATTACATTACGAAGGGATCGGATGAAAATTTTTGTTACGCAATAGATATACAGTCCCTCAAAAGAGCTTTCTATATAGATTACCGAAAGATCAGATTGCAAAATAACTTAAATGACAAGTAATATAATGTTGCGCGATGTCAGTTAAAATCGGCAACAGTATATAACTAGCAAAGATGATGTACCTCCTATAAGATTATCTTAAGCGAAAATTTTTAATTCAAGATTTCTGCTTTTCCAAATGATTTCCGATATTTCCGATTTCCATAGCTATATTGATTCCGTACGTTGTGGGATGTCCATAGCTGTGGATCCATACCATCTGGAGGTAAAATTCCCAAATTTACCTCCAGAACGGAAATTTTTAAATTAAAAATTTTCACTTGAGATAACCTTATAGAAGAACCACCATGATGACACTAGCCTTGATTAAGTATAATGCCGTATAAAGTAAGTAGTATAAAGCGTCTTTTGCTTTTTAGGTTTTTTTTAAGAATAGAGGCCATAATGGTCCACCTTTAAAACGAAAACGATAGTAATTCCTAAACGACTCATTGAAAGTGTTTTTGAGTTATTGTGGATACCTACTGACAAGGTAATCCCTTTACATGCGCATCGTACATGTATGGGATAATTATTTTCGACCAAATCGGGTATGCTAATTTCAGAAATGAAGGACTCTGTCTGCAAAAATCATAACCTTCGGAGATACGCACCGAAAATTTCGAAAACCCCGATTTCACCAGTATGGGTGAAGTTGCATTTTTTCTACTCTTAACTTGATACATTTCGGTGTTAATCTTCTGGAGTGATCATTTAACCCTGGTATTTTTGAAAATTTTTGAAGTGATATCACTTCAAGCCAACTTTGAAATGAAAACATCCCAGTTTTACGTATAGAATGCTAAAAGGCATGAAATACATCTGAAATTCAAAAATTTTACGTAATTCAGATTGCCACCGATATGTATCAAGGATTGACAGTAGAAAAGGATGCAATTCAACCCACCAGGGTAAAATCGTTTTTTACGGATTCTTCGGTGTGCAAATATAATGATTTCTGCAGACGGATTCCTTTCTTTGTGAAATCAGCAAAGCCGATTTGACGGACAGCCCTCCCAACTATAGAATCTGCTTGAAATGCAAAAGCTAATAACTTAACTTTGAAAAAAGTTTTCTGCAAATAACTGCTATGTGCGTAACTGGAAATCTTAGGCGAATTTTACAGTGAATTAGTGATTTCAGGATAGATTCGGAAGTGCAAAACTACTTTTGATCTGATAAACTTATATCTTAAGCTTAAATTCACATACTACATAAGGCATTACGCAAATTGATGTCAAAAAAAGGATTATAACGCCAATTTGATTTGAAGTGCTATATTAGTGATTGTGAGCACAATAAAATTGATGGATAGGAAAATCAATTTCAAAATATCTTTATAGGCATGCATGAAAATACAAGATTTGAGTGAGCAGGGTTGTTTCTCTGATAAAACTGATATGTTTGACACAAGCTTAAACGAAATGTGTATAGCACATCTCTATTTTGTTCATCAAGTACCATTCTGGAGCATTCTTACGACATTTCCATTTCCAGGTAATCTTTAAGTGCGCATTACTAAACAATTATGTAAATCTAACGTGTCTGTCTAAATAAAAAATATTATCACTGTATGCATAAAATATATGTAGTAGTACTAACGATATTAGGTTTATTCATCAAACAACCGTGCTTGGAAAACCACGCATTGGTTTCAAACTGCTAATTATTCATAATATAAATATTTAAATATTACACTAGGTAAGTCATATTTTCTTTGGTTCTGAAAATCGCTTCCACTTAATCTTTCAGATGTCTAAATTTTAGTAAGTGTGCTCAACCATTTTAGTAGCCATATAGAAAATGTTTGATTAAATGGTTTTGGAAACCAAAAAGTAACTATGATTTACTTCTGATAGTTAAGAATAATCCACAAAATTCCTTTCTTTCTTGCTGAGTTCAGAAAATCGACTGATATTTTTCAGACCTTTAGAATGGTGCGTGTACCTACAGGGTCGGAAAAAAGTGGTGTCCATGGGGGCATGGGGGTGTGGCTACTTCACTCCAGTGGATTGTGGACAGTGGAAGTAGTTGTGTGACACTGTTTTGTAGACAATTCTTCTCTGTATTCCATTATTTATTTTTCCGACTTTGACCTTTCAGATCCAGATTCAGATTCGGCTTTATTTCAGTGACAACACGGTCCATTCAATTACATAATTGAAATCAGCAATGCACCTCAAGGGTGATCGCCGCTATACCCCCAAGTCACATAAGCAATAAAGTTCAATTTGATATAATAATAATTCTAACTAACATTTTATAAATCATAATTCGATTCATGTAAAATACATAGAAAAAACTTGTATTTATAGTATATACGAGTACGAGACTATAGTCTGTGTAAAATACAATTACTTATCAATAGTGTAAAATGAGATTTACTTATTAATAGAGCACCACCGTGTCATTTCTCTTTGAAGCCAACCACTGCTTAGCCAAGTTTACTAATTCTACTAGGGACAAATCATCGTACACCCAATGTCTGGGCAAACTATTCCACATACTAACAGCCTCGTTCTTAACCGAGGACTTTCTACTACGTACAGCTTTAATTCTAGGAAAAGTACACGAGTACATATTACTTAACACGAACCAATTTTTTGTTCCGGCATATCCAGTATTCAAGCTTTCCCAAACTAATTTAATGAGGTTAAGGGCTTTTCTTTCAGCTAACGTGAATAAGTTTAATCGTATTAAGAGGTCATTAATAAGAATTTTGTTACAATTTTTACTCTTCCCTTTCGTAGAGTATTTACCAGACTTAATAGGGTTAAACTTACACAATTTTGGAACAAAATAATTTAGGATGAATCTATCAATTATATTTTGAATACACTTAAGTTTACGACAAGTTTGCACAGCCCATACACAAATAGAACTCTCGTAGATGGAGATAACATACGCATGTAGTAGTGTACCTACAATTTTTTCAGGAATATATCTCTTAATAACTTATCTTAATAACTCAAAAAATAAATAACTCATCTATTTAAACATACCAAGTACTCTTGGAAAGAGGGCAAAATGTTGAATCGACACCAATTACAAAATCTCAAAATAAAAAAGTGGAAAATTGGTTCTCCAAACCACCTTGCAGGGACCTAGGCGATTTGGAGAACCGATTTTCCACTTTTTTATTTTGATACTTTCTTACAGACCGAACTTGAAGTTTTCCGATTGATAAAATTGGTTCCGATTTAAAATGTTTTCCTCGTTCCAAAGGGATACCATGTTTTAATAGGTGGTAACGTTTTTGAGTTATTAAAGGCCAAAGTGTATATAAATCATTTAGTGACACCCTGTAATGTAAAACATTAATTTAGGTAGAAAGCGTCATTCGAAGGGATTTATTAGCTAAATTTTACGATTTTACATACAAATGTCTCAATTCTACTTTTTAACATTTTTAGCTATGAACACTTTCGCATTCTTTATGATTGAATAATTTGATGTTAATACAAAACACTATTTTTCACAGGAACGGAACGTATTTATCAACATCTTCGCGATGATTATATACAATACAATTATTTTATGTGTGGCCATAAGTAGCGTGTCAAGTTTTTCATTTTGGCCGTTCCAGGAAAAGATTGTCGGGGGCTCTGAAGCAACCCCGCATCAATACCCATGGATGGTTCAGGTCAAACGACTGGGTGCTCATTTTTGTGGTGGTTCATTACTAAACAACGAGTGGATAGTTACTGCAGGACAATGTTGTAAGAGCATTCTCTTCCGATTTATTTATTTAAAATTTAATTAGGTGCATGTCTAAATTCTAAGTTTATGTATGTTTAAATGCTTATTGAATTACGCCATTTTCTACATCAAGTACCATAAAATACTAATATAAATCCTACAAATTCCAACTCAGGCTTTAGTATTTATTTATGTTTTAATATTTAGTTTCAGGCTTGGAGGCAGACTATGAGATAGTTGCTGGTGATCACAATATTAGAACATTAGATCCCGGGCAGCAAAACCGCAATGTTCGTCGTGCGATTGTACACCCTGCATATTATCCTGGCAGTTTCGAAAATGATATTGTCCTTATGCAAGTGTCACCCCCTTTTCTTTTAAACGATTATGTCCAACCAATTTCTCTTGCCATTGGCAATGATACAGAAGAAATGGAACTTATGACGGTTATGGGTGAGAATTGAATATTAATTGCCAACTTCTAAATATTTAAGAATAGTAAGCGTTTGGACGTTGGTAAATAGGTGTACTCAGGCTTAATAATACTTATGACTTATAAATGATTTCACATGGTAAATATAACTTTCCAATTATTGTGACTCGATATAAATGTATACCATACAAAGCTAACACTTTCGAAATTCGTATATTATTAAAAATACATCGCAACAAATTCTGGAAGCTATATTAGGACTATATATTACGGCTAAAACACTTTTTATTACGACAATTGTGTCAGTAGCTCTAAAATTCCTCTTGATTCCTGCTGATGCCATTCATTTGCATGAAAGGATTAAATTTTGGTCTTCAAATAATTCGCTCATTTAACATTAACATTATGAAATTAAATTTAACAGAAAATGTAATGAAAGTTGAAGGAACGTCATTAATAAAAGATACTGGCAAGTGTATTGGCAACACATCCAGTCATGACAAACTATTTATTATTTCGTCTGGGTAAACCTTTTATGTGGCAGGTACCTTGATTGAATTAATTTTTCCCAATATTTTGCAATGCTCTCTAGGTTGGGGTTCGTTGATTTCTGGTGGCGCTACCACAGATTTACTGCATCACGTCAGTATACCGTTTGTTGATGACAGGACGTGTGAGGCCGTGTACCCCCATGATTTCATAGCAGAGACAATGCTATGTGCTGGATCTAACGGCAAAGACTCGTGCAGAGGAGATGCAGGGGGACCCTTAGTGGCTTTTGACTGGGCCCTTAACAGAACTGCGCTTTGGGGCGTTGTTGCATGGGGCTTTGGATGTGGAGAACCCGGCTACCCGGGAGTCTACACTGAGATACCCTATTTTGCTGAGTGGATGATAGAGGAAATGAGTAAGTTTTAATGGGATTCAATTGAATCCAGTTGAATAAGTTATTTTAAAATATGTAAAGGATTTGCGTATTTGGTAGATTATTTAATTGACTTTGATTTGTATTATTAAAACGTGTTCTTAATTTTGATATTGTAATCTTTGCTCTGAAGGTCAGTTTGAACGAGAAGATAATTCAACTTTTGTTGTGCAAGGTAAGATATATTCGCATTAAATATGATTAGTTATGCAAGTTTTCTAATTTAAATCGTATTTTGTAATATTCAGATAGTGGTTGTGGTGGGGTTCTCTCTGGATCATCAGGACAAGTTGCCTACAACATTTACTTCGATGAGAGCAACAGAGTCTGTACATGGACATTGAAAGCAAGCAACAAAACGAATGTTCGTGTTGAGCTTTATGAATTGGTTGGATCTCTTGGGGATATTTTTACCATTTCTGAATTAGATCATGCTACTGGACGTGTGGGCAATACATCAAGGATGTAAAATATATTATTAGACCTTTCCTTTTGTACTGCTTTACTATAATAATAAATCATGTAAAGAGAAGTTACATCCAAATATTTTGCTTTTGTAGAACCATACCAGGGATGTATACTTTTAAAGGGCCAACAATTTTTGTGACTTTCATATCACAAACAGAAGACTTTGCATTCCGTCTTCATTTCTACGGAACCGATGGAACTGACCCTGGTGTGATTGGCCACGATTTTGCAAATTATTTTCTAGGAAATGAAACTGATCTTTTCTATTATCCAACAAGAGGTGGATTATACAGACCAAATGAGTTTATAACCATCTTTATAAATGCACCTGAAAGTCGGACTCTCAACATAGAATCGCTTGATACACAACTTAATGCGGATGTCTTAAATATTCACGTTTTCGATAATGGCCAGTACAATTTCTTTAGCAAGTACGCTTAAAACAATGAATCTAGACAGCCGTTTATTATAAGGGAATTACATACTAATGTGCTGTATTTGTAAATCTTCAAGTGTCTCTGGAAATACAGCGCCAGCACCCATTCGAAGAGATGGACCTTATTTGCTAACTTTTGTGGCCAATGATTCTATCGAGGGATCCGGATTCTTACTCTCTTGGCGTGAATGATTTCAATGATTTATTTAATTTGACAAAAATGTGTTACTTCACAAGATCCAATTCAAAAATAAACTAGACTATTAAAAATATAACTTTTTGTTTTGGTATTTTCTAAGCTTGCCTCTTTAGGGGCAATAATGTTTGACAGAAAAAGTAATGACATGCACAATAATACTTTTATTTTTAGAAATCGAAATAACAGTTGACGTTTTCGTCTGTACATGAAAATTACTCTGGGTATTAATATCTTCATAAGGTGGGTTTGAATTATTTTTCATAACTTGAAACGGTTCTAATAGCAGTAATTAACAAAGGTTTATACTCGAACATACATAACACAGGAATGATAATAATACTATAACAATTGCAGCAACAAGCAGGGAATCAGTTAATAGATTTTTAAAATTATGTTTTATAGTACAAGTTATCTAATTAGTAATGGTATCACATTATGTAACAGGAAAACATATTTTTTGTTTAAGTTTTTCATTTTTCATTATGTCGTTTGTGTAGATAAATCATGTCACATAAATACATCATTTATTTACGAAACTATACATGAAAACGTACGAGTCTGGTACAGTTAACTGTCCCCAATCTGCAGCAAATGCATAACAATGGTAGAACAGAATTTTATATTTTTGTATAAATTAAAGCATTTTTAAAATTTCATTTTAACAATATTGTTGAACTCCTGTTCACTTAAAGCATATCCTATCTGGTCGACAAAAGTATAATATTCCGCTTTTGCATCCACTATTTTACTAAGATCTGAGGACCTGAATTCGTTTTCATCCCTCCATTCCATTTTCCCTAATGTAATAGTTTGAAACGGTTTTTCTATTAAGAAACGTATCCTGTCCACATCCTTTACTTTAAACAAATTATGTGATTGTTTTCTGTACATAACCAAGTTACAAGGTATGATTTTGTCCAACAACTTCCGAGCATCAATCCAATACCCGTTTTTAATAATAAGAGTATCTACATTGTATACTCCATCTCCAATTATCATTATATTGTCAAGTTTCATTCGCTTTATCATTTTGGGTAGAAAATTCAAATCTAATGGTATTGCGGTATAAGGGCTGGTTAAGGAAATATCAACTAGATTGATAAACATTTCTAAATTGGGAATAGATGCATTAAGGGGGTCAATTTCATTTTTAGAATATTTTAAGAATTTCACGTTTTGAAACGTGGTTTCAATTTCACATGTTACATTGTTGCGGATTAACTCTAATTTTTCCAGAGTTTTGGGCAAAGCAGATAACTCAACAACAGTGCAATCGATTTTTAATTCCTTAACCTGGAGATAACGATTTCTTTGCACGTAGGGAATTCCCCACAAACTTAGTTTTCTTACTTTACAAGAACAGCTTCCCCAGTTGAGTATTTTAATGTAAGCCAAACTTAGAACGTCAATGGAGACGTCTGTTAAATCAATAGACATGGTCTTTCCTATTCGACAATCCAATGCTAGCGTTTCAATTCGGGAAAAATCTATACAATCGTTAATAGTGACATTATCGAGCTTTTTTCCGTCCCGAATGAAAACAACATTTTTTAACAATACTGATATTGGAAGAATTTTCCAGCTTTCTAAAGGAAGGTGTACATTGCAGTTTACTAATTCCAAAATCTGAATGGATACCAAATTCTCCCAAGAAATGGTCCATTTTGTGCCATAATCACACTGGGAAATACTGAGTTTGGTAATAATATTTGGTCTAAATCTCAAGTCACTTATGTTGATGCAAGGATTCCCAAACCCCGTTTCTTCGTGGGCAAGTGTGACATTTTCCAATGCCAAGTCTTTAACAAATTTTCTACTTTGCTTGAAAAACATTAGTTTCTTAAAGCGAGAAAAAGTCCTACAGGTCCCTTCAAACTTGTAGGTCGTAAATGGAATCACAGATTGACGATTTTGAAATAAAGTGTCGAAATTTTGAATTTTCCGAGATGAATAAAACTTTCTGTCGTTAAATACAATCTTCGAAATCTTTCTAAAACGATATTCTGATAAAGTTTTCCATCTGTCACAAACCAGTCTGCATTGTTTGATATCTTCCAAGGTCAGAATGCCGAATAGACGACGTAAAATCTTAAACAAATGATAAAAACTGTCATTCATTCATTCAGGCATCCTAAATAACAAGTAATATTTAAATAGTAAAATTAAATATCTTACTACATCATTGTTGAATACTTGATTTTCAATACTGAAATCTGTCTTTGCATGAAAACTATCTTCAGTTTGTTTTAGTACATCTTCTGATTTCTCAATGTCAATGCAACTCTTCTCCATTATTGATTTTCTGAACAGGTGGCCCAAATCAATGTTTCCAGCAGAGAGAAGAGAATCTGTCACATTATAATGCGATGTATAAGCAGTACAAATAAAAATTACACCGGAAAGATTTGATACTAAAGCCTAAATAATCTCAAATACACTTGAAAAATTAAAATAATGATTGATATTTATTACCGAAAATGTTGTCCAGTTTATTTCCAGTCCAATTAAAGTTGATTGCACCACGTTCACGTGATTGTCATGTACAAGTTATCTACTCATCTCACTACTGCACAAAACACTATTTCCAAGGTTGAAGACGACACTCTGAATTGTATTCACTTAGGCCTAAAGCATCTGCTAGGCATAGAACATTGATCGCCCACGGGTAATAGTAACGACGCTGTTTTCCTGGACAACACTTTGCACATGTAACTGTATTTCGGAATTTTGTCAGAGGACAGAAGAAAAGTGATCTTAAAAATTAAGTAATCATTTAGGGCACCTTTTTATGGGGTAATTTTATCTTCCATTTATCAGCGTCATTAAAAACCCCAAAATTAAAATTAGGATTTGGAGAAATATAAGATTTTATAAATAACAGTTAGATTACTGTCCTCATTTATTGCAGTGTCACGAAATTGTTTTATGTTATCGTAGAATCTGTATTCCGTATTTCCAGTGCTGCAGAATATACGAATTAAGCATCCAAAATTTTTCGAAGGATGCTTCAAGTGTCAAGCTTTGTATGCGCAGCTAAACCTGGATAGACGAAATGATGCTGAAAAAGAAAGGAGGAGGATGCGAAATTCATTGCAAGGGAAACATCGTTAACCAAAAATTGAATGAAATTAGTGTAACGTTCCTTTCGTATACCCAGCAAAAATTCATAGAGTTTATTCTAATGCATGGAGTTTATTCTAATAAATTCGATTTTACAAGTAACATAGCTGATGAACACAGGGACATAATAATGTAGCACTGAAAGCCATATACGTGATACGTTGGTAATTACGTTCATAAGAATTAGTATTAGCATTCCAAATTCAAATTTCTACACTCTTCGAATCCTGCCACTCTTCTTCAATTAACTTCAATAGACATTCAGCATAAACATCAGAAGAAATCACTTTTTCGTCTGCCACGATTTCCAGTTTTAATTGTCCGTTGTAACTCAGGAAAGATAAAGCTATCCCTACATCCAAAGAAAACCAATTTTAAAAGGTTAATTTATGGTGCTTTAGTTTGGTTAAGTATTTTGGAGAGACCTGAAGAATCGAAAGGCATATTTATACAGAAACTAGTTTCTGATGCTCTGTATCCGTACAAGTCAACAGGTTTAGTTGGTCCAGGAAATATTGTCACAAGCGCAGTAGCAGGGGGCAAAGAAAATCTTTTAACCATCCAAGGAAACAGTGATCCAATTATAGGAATAAAGTAAAATGTTAATAGCGGAGCCACTGAGAATTTATACTGCATGAGAGCCTTGTTGATTTCTAAAAGTCTTAGTCGTGAGTCTTCCTCTGCAATAGGAACTTCCAAAAATAAAACACCCCTAATAAAAGAAATCAGTTGTAATTACAAGAAAATTATGTTTTCCTATTAAAACATGCAATTTGATAATTATTCAGAGAGTACGATTCAACATCTCTGATAATGTGATAATCATTTCAATGTTATCAACAGATTTATTGCGGAGTGCTATTTACGTAATTCACGGAATAGACATTATGCACCTAAGGCAAAAAATTGTTCCCAGAGTACTGTAGCTATAAAACTGTTCTCATGCTTTTGAAAAACTTAGTATTGTTTCCTTTTACTTGTTGACGTATTTACATTGCATGATAATTAAACATGTACATTTACTCTGCGCCTTTTGTTTCCTATGTCCTATGTTATCCAAGATTACTTTCCATACAGCTACTTCTTATTAAGTGTTTGATTTGAAATTATACTATTGGTTTAAATAACTCACATGTAATTATCCAATTTATTCGTTGGTCGACCCAGCATTGGAAATGGCAACATGAAATTTATACTCCTGGGAAGATTTTCTCTTTTATCCATTAACGTTTTTCTTATTCCAGCAGCAACCCCAGCCAATAAAACGGAAATAAAGGAAACATTGAATTGATTTTTTATAACTTTGATAATATCGAGGGGTATTAGCGGAGCTGAGGCTAAAGATAGAATTCCAGAATATTCGTATTCCTGTAGTTTCATTGAATGTTTGTCGTTAATATCCAAATTTATTTTAACGAATTCGTAAGGAACTCGAAAAATAAATGTGGAAATATAGAGAAATGTCGAAAACAAACTACGCTTTGGCAAAGTGAACTTCGGGTATTCTATCGGGGATTCCGACATGTCCATCAGTAAGTTCAAACATCCATAACCATCTGTTAAGGAATGATGAGCACGAAGAATTAATAAACAACTTTTATTTCCTTCTCTGTTTTTGAAATCCTCAACTATAATTATTTCCCAGGGGCTTCTCTCTTTTTTGTATGGTTTCTTCAGCAATTGTTTCTTAAAATTCATGAACCATTTGTCATCGTAATGTGTAACTTCTTTTTCGCTTGTTCTAGTATTTTTGACGCCCTGTGCAATAAAAATCAGGTATTACTTCCCCTCAATAAACTCTTAAATAAATATGTTCACTATCCTATTTTGTAAATTAAATTAAGGAATTTACTTCATAATCTTCATCGTTGATGAAGTTTACGTGATTTTCAATGGAGAATTTCGAATCACACTTCCAGAAATAAAATCCCATCCACGGAACAATATATTGCTTACACCTTTCATTCTTCTTTATAGAGCAAATGGAAGATGTAACTGATCTTACTTTTTCCAGCGGTACACCCTGCCTAGTTTGAGTACACATCACAACAGTATATCTGGGATTTGTCTCCAATTCATAAAAGTCCTTTGTAAAATGCACACTCCTACTGGATACAATTTCAGCAATATCTGTTCGAAATACTTTTGCAACTTTTGATAAGAAAAATCGGTACATAAATATTGGAGTGCACGAGAGAATTAAAATTAAAAATATTGGCACAAATAGTAATGTAGGAATTAATACCCTTAAGAATTCCATCAGACAAACAATTAAGTTTGAGTTTCTGCGATGCATTTTAGAAAAAACCGAAATTGGTCAACATGGACTTTGTAAAGGGTGAATAATAATAAGTTTAACACTTGTAATATTGATTTAGAAGATCACTATATATTCACATCTAAATGCAGTGCAAAATGTGTAATTTATTGACTCTTGAATTAAATACAGTCGAAGAAGATGAAACTTTTATTTTCCAAGACAAATGCTTAATACTGTAGCCGTACTTATTTGCGAACTGATTTTTGCCCTTCTCAAAGTTTTGAGTTTCTAGGTCGTTCTCCATTCTGCTGAATGTAATTTATTTAGCATTGTTGCTTCACACTGCAATACAAGTTTCACAGGGGAGATGGGAAGGAAACTGGTATTTACAGGTTCGATAAGAAGAAAGGTAAATATGCACCATACTTTTCTGGGAACTTAGGCAATAGGTGAATTCCCATAAAAATTACACACAATTTTTTGTAAGAATTGAGGTTCAATTATGACTTTTTTGGGTAGCGTAGGTAATTTTATAGCGTGACGCTTATACTACTTTGCCATAGCGAGTAAAGTTTTAGTTCAGACATTATAATGAAAGAATTTCTTAGAAATTATGACATTTCAGTTATAAGACACTACAATTAATATGCTTTTTGACTATACAAATCTCATCATTAGGTTTTAGATTAATCTACACCTACATTCTAGTTGTACGTCTACTAGATTTAAAAGGTCAAGTTTGTCCGGTTTGTTAAATAAGCTATTTTTACTCTCTATAGTTAGCAGTTAAATTACTAATAATATGAAAACACAGAGAAAATATTACTTAATAGCCCAGCAAATAATTATACAAAGATATCAGTTTTATTGATGTCTCCACAAAATGTTTTAGTCGAATCTAAATTCCCGTGTGATTTAAGTAATAAGAAAGAGCGTTTCAGCTTTATTATCATTGTGGGAATGTCTCACGCTAAACTTGCTGTTTACTGATATGTGCACAACCTAGACTCGCATTGTTCGCATTGAAAACATCTTCATGTCTATCGCATAGAGTCATGCAATCATACGTGGAATATTAATTATATTTATTAAATGCAGTACTTGCTAAATACAAATACAAGGTACAGGTACATAAGGAAAATGCGAAAATCATGATTGCACAGTTGTCTCAAGTTCCAGGTCTAAATGCTGATTTCTAGTACTGTTTCCTATCCTAGTGACTCGTCTCGAAATACCCACAATTCTGTTTTCATGTAGTGCAATAATTAAGTATAGTAGCCTAGAACCTCATCTATCCCATTTAAATGTTGTCAAAAATGATACACTACAATTTTATTGCACATAACAGTATAAACTAATTTTGGCAAGGTTTTTGGAAAACGACATTTCCCGATTTTAATAATGTGTACACTTTGTACACTGTTATATAATATGATTTTTGGAAAAATAAGCTGACTATTAGAATGCATTTAATTACAATGTCAGGAAATCTTTTACTTCACTTAAATCATAAAAGAACTTTGGTACGTTTTCGTGTAAAATCAACAATAAAGTTTATTCTACATCTGTGCTTTTAGATGACGTTGAAAAGATACTTCCTATTCTAATTTTGGGTTCATAGAAAAAATGGCAATATTTTTCTCTTAGATTTTTTGCTGCAGCACAATAAATGATCCAGTTCGTGGAAGAATTCAAAGCGTTAAATATTTGCTGAAAGTAATAAGACATTGGATGGGCTTTGAGAGTCTTGTAGAAATAAGTGTAAAATATTACTGTCTGGATTCTAGGAAACGTATGAAGTATCAGAAATGTAACAACAATAATATTGGTTATATTCGTCAAAGTTTTTGTCTCATTTACTTGACGGGTCATCTCTGCTCTGGCAGATGTTGCCTTTTTTATCTACAAAAATTAATTAAATTAATTAATATAATAAAAATACCATAAATAAAAATAATTAACATAATAAAGTTGGTTATTTATTGTGAAATGCTTTACATAGCAGACCTTTTTGTACATTGTAATATTTAAGACTACAACAGTTAGAAAAGTAATTATGAGCTCTGCAATGGTCATCCAAATCGTAGCAATCGAAAACTTTTTAACCACACTTTTCGTCACACTTTCATTGTAGCAACTTAGGAAGAAACACCAAACAGGAAAATTCTTTATTATATTGAGGAAAACACTGAGCAGTAGTGTCATGCATATTTTTCGTTTGGTCCACCAATACAAACTGTTAAAAGGCCTACTAATAGCAATGTACCTGTGGAACATGACAAAAATTTGTTATTTGCCCTCTCAAATCTATGAACTTAATGAATGTATCATCGTCATTAATTGAAATTCATTATAGTACCGCAATTACTAAAAAAGTAATTATTCAGTATTTTACCTTTCAATTGTTAAAACAACTGTAAAAAATGTTGACCCTACGTTTCCTAGATGTATTAATAGAATACCTCGTTAATCCACCATTACTTTATCATACAAAGGAAAGAAAGACTAGAAATACAAGAATTGCAAAGTGGCAGCGGGCATCAATTAGTATAATTTACTAATTTACTCCTTAAATAATGTGAATTCCAGCAAAAGAAGCATATCGTTTTTAAATGTATTTAAATACTTACCAAAGTCAGAAATTGCGAAGGAAATGAACATAAAACCTTTGGATATAATACCCTTTGATATAAAAATTCTAGGAGTGCAACCAATGCAAAATAGCAAATCCATTAATGTCAAAGAAATTAAGAATGTTTTAAAAGACGTAGGACTTTTGGTTTGGAATAGAATGAATACAGTAACTATGTTGAAAAATGAACCGAAAATTCCCAAAAATGTCATTGCAAATCCGAATGGATAGGGAAGCGTCGAAATATAAGAAGAATCGAAGTAGAGCGTTGTAATGTTATCACTATCTGTGTCAATTATTAATGAACTTGACGAAAAATCCATAGTATCGTTAATAATGTAACTCATTTCAAAATAACTGTGTTTAGAACAGGAAGAATTTTGGTTTCAAGAAAACTTCACAGGTGTATCTGTCAAAGCAATATATTTTTATTACGATAATTAAAGTACTACACAATGAAGATTTTGTTTTAATGCGACAAATGCGCATGCTGGTAGGGACTCTAAATACAAAGTTAGGAAATGGTTCAGCTACGTATTTGCACTGAAACCTTTTAACCATGTCAATGTTATATCGAGGATATCTAGTACAGTGTAACCCGTCTATAAATTTAACTATTTTCCTGACAAAATTAAATATTTACTTAAAACTTTCACTTCTTAATTTAATTCATTTTACTACAATCGGAATGACAATAATGTTTCATTCCGTTCGAGGTCTAAACATCATTTTATGAAACTGGTCATTATTGACATTTACGTCACTTCGTATCTGACTTCGCATTTTAGGCCCCAAAATTCAATAATTTGTGCCAAAAAGGGCAATATTTCCAAAATGTGGCAAAATGGCAAACAGAAAAGGCAACAAATTTGAATTCAAAGGTTAATAATTTTGTCCCTCTATCTAGGGAAACAATGTACATATTTTGTGTAAAATGCGATCCATAATGGTTGTAATTATTTATTGTTAATAAATTGTCAACACTCTTAGTGTTCAATTGTAGTAAGCTGGTGACTGTACATTTGCATCCTTTGGCAATACCGGATTATGTACCAACAGTGGACATTAATACATCAACAGTTGTAATTATTACTTCATGTAACATTTCCTTATTCAAACCAATTAAAAACAAAAATAAGGAAAGAATTATTAATAGTGAAGTTGTGAAACAGTCTTTTTCTTCTGAATTTTGGCTATTTATGTTATGAAAAGAAGCAAAAAGTCACCTTAAATTAAAGCCTAAATTGACCTGTACAACTTTAACAATTAAACAAGTATACTGAATCTTCTCTTTACTATTATTTTTGTACTGTCTTAGTTATTCATGCCTGAAAAGGAAGAGAAGCGGCCAATTGTGTCGGAATTGCTGATTCTGCTCTGCCTTTGTGTTCTGGCAGATGTATTTTGTTGATGTGTCAATAAAAGCAACATCAATATCTTTGTTAACATATATAAATATCGTAGGTAAGTTAAAATGCACTGCAATTTATCGGTGCAGCGACTTTTATACATAGCATGCATATTCCACCCTGATTGCATTAGGTAAAAGCTTTCCATACTCAATGAAGTGCTATTCTTAAGAACTGTCTACTAGCCCTATACATAAAGATACCGTAATGTGCAATGAAAGAAGAATCAACGAACTGTTCGACGTTCGACTGTCTTTGCTTATCATTCCTTTCCCACATTTGCATAGACCTTTCGGCTTCCTTCCTATATCGAAACCCAAAAGAATCATCGCCTATATATAATAAAGATGGAATTATGCATATCTGTGAAGAATGCATCTTATTTTTCCACCTAAAATTAATTTGAATATCTTTCCATTTCATATTTTATTGTCCATCTACTATTCCTTTCCATCCTGCCAACCGCCAAATCGCGAAGAACCGCCATTCCCCACTGAGAATATCGTCCGTTTAGTGAAGGTATTTACCCTTCGAGACAAAGATTCATTTCAGTCAGCACACTCTTCATTCAAAATTTTGATTTTATTTCTTAGTTGGTGGTTTTACGCAATTTCATGAGTTTTTAAGTACACAATAAGCCTTAGCACTACATTTTAGAATTCGCCTAGATGGAAAATAGACCCGAACAAATTGAAATTCCTGATGATTGGGAAACAATCTGGCAAGATATTATCGGTAAGTATTATACATATTGGTTTTATAAGATTGTTACCACCACAGTCAGTTTCCACAGTTTACCCCACTGAAAACAATTAGGATTGCAAGAGTTGTTATAGGTTGATTGGGTTGTTATAGTCAGTCTCTAGTGCTTTTAAATACATGAAAATATATTTTCAGCTGTCGGTGATGATCGAATCAGGTCGGATGAAATTCCACCGTCTTTGGAAAATTACTTGCTGTTTGTAACAAAATCAGGAAATACTATTTTTCCTTGGCACAATGTTAGGTGTTTGTTTAGGTAAAGTATTTTTTATTTTGTTTCATTTGTAGCTACAATATTTAGTGCACCTTGAATTTCATTAATTTGGGTATATCGCACAAAACTATTTTAGGCTTAAATTGCTGTGGGCTATAGAAGAATTCGGGGGAGCTCCTTTAGACAACGAGAGACACGTGCTACGATGCTTTGACAGCTTTTGTTCTGCTCCATTTACGATTCAGCGATTTACTGAATTGATTATCGAACCACGACGACATTACCGAATCAAAGAAAAGTTTTTGAGAGCCGTGGAGAAAACTGTGAAAGTTATTTCAACAGTTGAACCAGAAGCTATCGCGTGGGGCCAAAACATTAAGAAGGAAATTGAAGATAATGAAGAAAACAACTTCGATAAGGAACATGGTCAAGGACTTTCTCCTGAAGATGAACAAAACGACTGTGAAAATATCAAAGAAGGTGATTTTGATAATACATATTTCAATTTTGACTTTGACTTGGTTTTAATGTTGGATTTAATATTACTTTTAGGAGTTAGTGGTGATAAGTTAGAGAAAAGTCTTCCTGGAGTAAATCTTTGTGGTATGTTTTCTGTCAGACTTAAATGCTGAAATATGAAGATGTTTTCAAAAATTAATTTTATTTATAATTGGTCTATTAAAATAGTTACGAAAGAGAAGACACCGAGAATTAGCAAATCGACTTTGAAGAAAAAAACATGTAGTCATGTGCAAAATATGCCAAATCCATGCATTTGTATACTTTGTGACAAGCCCCAATCATCGTCTGGAAAATTGTTGTCCACCGGAAGGATTCATTCTGGATAGGATCAAAGTTTAGGTAATAAACTCATAAGGTTCCATAAGATACCCGTCGACTTCCTCGGGCTCGCAAATACGAATCAAAACTTTGGTTTCTGTTTTGGGGGGACATTATAAAATAATGCTACACTTTACACTACGAGCGGCTTTCTGTAATAGTTTCTATTTTTGTCTTGATGTTTGGCAAAGCTTTATCAACTCTATAATTGTAAAATAGCAATTGGAAGGTCGTAATTGTGGTTATATAATAATACCATATACTTTAAGTACTTACCTAGATGCCGTGATACAAATAAATGTTGTTTCTTATCATCCAATAATCATACTTGTCTTGATATGTACTGAATAATGTACATTTTTGTGAGGAATATAGTAAACCTGTTAGGCCAGGCATCAACATGCAGTAGATGTGAAAAAATGTGAATGCAAAATTTCATTAAAGTTTGACTTCATATAGCAAGGGTTTTACAAATTTTCCCCCAAAACAGGAAAACAGGATACTTTTACATTGTACAATAGTCACAGAGACTGGTTAGTGTAAGCCACAAAATAAGATTTTATTTATAAATGTAGTTTCACATAAGGTTAACAAAAATTTAGGATATAAAAATGACGGCATGTTGCAATTAGTATGGAATATTCTGGAATATAGGATATTTTATATAAAGTAAGTTAATTGCAAGATATGAAATGAACACAAGCTAGATATGTACAACATTTTTTAGCTACTACAGTATACCCTTGCCAGTATTAATACCTTACATTACTTAATTTTACATTTACTTCTTATAGTTGTGATATTGTCTATTTGTTCTTATTGCATTCATTAGTTCCAAATGCATGTATGTCTATTGCGAGCGAAGAAGTCTTGAACAGTTTGACAATATAGTTTTCATTTGATTTGATTTTAATATCTAAAGCGAATAATTAGATAAGGAGATATAGAATTGCTACCTTGAACTTTTGTTCTTAAAATACATAAACTTTGCCTTAAGGTACCCTGCAGCACTAATTACTATAATGGCTTTAATTTTCAAGACTGACTTGCCATGAATGAAAACACTGAATTGACCACTAAGAGAGTTTTCAGCCACTGAAAAGCCAAGCCGTAGTTACCAATTACAAAAATACCACTAAACTGAAAATTATTTACCATGAAAAGCACTGAAGTTACCAGTGCTTTAACCGCAGTACCAGTATTATAACTACAATTATGAATAACTAATGTATTTACCACTAAGGAAAAAATATCACGACTTAGACTACAATTGCCACTGAAATGACTGGCTTACCACACAGTTTCATTATAGTATTTATGGTCTTTTAGTGGTCAATTCAATCTTTTCATTCATTGTAAATCAGTTTGTTTATAGTGACTCGATAAATGCCAGCCATTACTAATAATTAGCTATCCTAGCTCTATAAATTGACCCGGGAAAGTGTGCATCGACTGACTTGTGATTGGTCAAACTACTTTTAAAAAGCCATGTAATGAGTGAACTTCCAATTAGCTGACCATTTTGCTATCGGTAAAAATACCCAAATGTTGAGAAATAGAGTAATTTTCAACAATTTTGATCTCAATAATATGGATTATTAATTTAAGACTTTTGCAAAACTAAGAAGATAGAAAGTCGGCCATGCATTACTTTCAAGCTAGCAAATAAAACCATTACATTATATACTATAGCTATTCGTAATCTATTTTTAAGTTTAAATACATACACCAAAATAGTAAATCTATACCTATGGATTATCGATCGATAATCGATCCAGATCCATGATCGTATGGATCATGGATCTGCACAAGCGGTGGTGCTATGAATTGTAGTACTAAAATATTTATACCTATTTGAAAATAAAACTCCATTTTATTTTAAACTTTTATTTTGCAAACCAAATGTTTGTCAAATCATTTTCTTTCCCCAAACTATTAAAATAACAATAAATCATTATCTCTACGTAGTTTGACCTGAAATTAATTAATTTAGTGTTATCTTGGGATGAAGGGTTTACAATTCCAAACTCAGAAGTAGTGTAGCGGTGTAGTAGGCTATGCAGCTCATAATGTTAATAACCGTGTATTTCTTAAAATAAAAAAACATTCCTACATAAATTCTTATTGGTCTGCACGATTTAATTTCTTTTTTCATGTAAGTATTCCCATAGGGTCCCCACTTTCGCAGCAATTCGACTGATCGGAAATGTACACTACATGCAGAAGGTAGTACCACAAGTTCAAAAAGTAAGGACGATGCTGCTCCACAAGGCATCAGCAAATAAAAAGGCATTCGAACGATGTTATACATTTTTAAGGAAGCGTAAGTCATGAGTAAATTAAAAATTATTCCAGTGCTGAGAAATATCGGGCAAACAAGGATAAGGAATTCGTTTGTTGTGTCATTCAGAAGAAGTAGTCCTTTGTATATACTTTTGAACTTTATCATTTTCATATAGTTCTTAGGTTTTTGCATATTAATAAACCATTTTAGTAAAACGGTGAGATACCAAATTGATTCCAAGCTTAGTAACAGTACCGAAAGCATTGCAAAGCCTCCGACAATAAGGTACGAAATGAAAAGTCCTACTTTTATATAAAATATATCTACAGCCTTAAAAAGGAATGGTATAATTGGATCGTAAGGATGCAAATCATTTAAAACAAGAGCTGCCGCACTTAACGCCCATATGAAGGCTCCAATGGGAATTGATATTTTCATTGCCATTCCAAAGTAGTCAAAACCAGAAGGCTCCAAGTCCTCGAATATCACTATAAGCATCAAATAAATAATACAAATACTATCTTATGAAAGCAATAATTGATTTACTTCTGTGGGTCATTGTTATAGAATAGACTATTTATTTTACTATAGACTCTATAATGTTACATTAATAAAGTCAGTGATAAAATCAATTATTTCGCATTAAGTTTTGAAATTATCAAACAATATGAAATATTTCAATTACCTTGAAAGTACTCGTCATTGTAGAACATTTCATTAGCCAATATAACATTTTGTTCCACGGTAAAATGCATTATTCCTACATTAACTCCAGTTGCGATTATTAGAAATGCGCATTGGACGATTGCGAAAATTGTTTGTTGAACTGTTAATGGTTTTTCTTCCATTACTACTTGGAGAAACAGAATTACAATATAATACGAAACATTTAATGCTAATACACCTGTTCCACACTTCCAAAGAAGAAACCTAAGTTTTGATTTTGTTTTCAAAAATCTATTTGTCGCTGCATTGTAATCAAAGGGACCAAACCAAACAAGTTCACAAATTTTGTAGAAATAATCGCGCACGTCTCGCATCCCTGGAGTACTCATGGTTGTTCAGTAAGGAATGACAATACAAGAATGGTATTTGGACTTTCCCAAGGAGTTTTTTGGTTTCCTAGCTTCCTTATCGATAGTTTCTCAGAAATACCGACACAACTAAAGACTAGTAAATATAGACCTTTGTGCATCTCTACATCGAGGGAACCGTACGGACCTCCCCAGTCATGCCATGTATACTTTATTATTCTGATAGCAACAGTGGTTCCCTGAAATGTATAATTTGCTAAAATATTTTGTAAAAATGTATTAAAGTTTCGCTATAAGAAGAATTAAGATGTGTGTAGAACGTTCTGTACTGAAAAATATTACAGGAAAATATTTTTGAAATATGAAATCAATGTATGGAAAACAACATTTTAAAAATAATGAAACATGTTTAGGGTTTAGTGAATTGAATTAATTATCTGAGTATCATATTGCAATTTGCGTTCTATACGGTTGAAACACAATTAGCCGATTTGAGAACTTAATGACCCTTTTTTCTTACCGAAACTCAGTTTTATCTAATTTTCCCGTCAATTCTCTGGAAAGTTCAGAAACATCATTGATAAATAAAATTTGCCATAGAATTATTTCTACCCTAAAACACGGTTAGATTTTGCTACAACCGCTATTTACTTTATTGTTTATTAGATAACTTTTACTGTCCTGCTTCCACTATTATGGTATTTTAGGAATTAATAATTGCTAATGGACCTTAAAATGTACACCCTACTCTGAGTTTGTGTTTTACAATCCGAAATCAATCTTAATCTTAATAAGAATACAGATCAGGTTTTATTATTAAGTAGGTGTCGCTTTATAATGATATGCTGGGCAAAGTTTTAACCATTGGCAGCAAAGATCAGGAATTCATCAAAAGAGTGTTATTAAATGACCACTTTAGACATCTAAGCAAATGTACGATGTACATAACTAAAAAACAGTTGTTCCATTCAACAAGAAGTAAGCAATTAGTAATTAAGTCATAAAAATAACTAGGTATAAGAGCACTGTAGTGTATAGACTGTAGAGTACCATTCATCGCAAACAATCACAGACGTAAAAGGGAAGGCAAGATCCATGACCATCTGGTGAAACACGTAATGATGAATTGTAACGTCTAGACGGCTGGCTAATTCCCAAGTGCAATACTCTATGGTATATTTAACATGCGATTAATCTAGGTTTTACAGTGTAACGCACGCATACACAAATTATCACTTTGCCACAATACAATCATTTTAACTACGTGTGTTTTTATAATGCATGAAAACATGTATAGCATTTGCATTATTATACAAATTATGGATATAGGTTAACTACATTAAATCAATAATAAATTATGCCACTTATGTTGTGCAATATGTAAACTTCAATATTTTCACTAAATATTCTTTAAAACTTGTAAACAAACTTAAATAGTTGACTTATGCGTTCTGAATTACAAAATATTATCGTTTAGCAACTTTATGAAAAGGATAGTTGAAAAAAGGAATGATAAAATAAAAAAGATGGAATAAGGACAAAACGATACATTATTTTTATAATTTAATAGTACGCCAAGAAAAATAATTAACACTTTCAACTTATTTCAGATGTCGAAGTATAAGTTTACTGATTGCCTGTGCGGCACAAATAGGCCCTTTTTGTTTTACATTGCTGTCTCTTCATGAAATAAATAATATGGTTACGGCAGCGTAAAATAAGTTATTTCCGTTAAAATACATTGCTTAAAATTTTACGTCTACATTTCAGACTATTCCGTAAAACCAGACGAATGATTCTTTCGACAATAATAATAAAGTCACGCTTACAGGAACCTACAAGAGTTTTTACAATTATTTGCGCTTGCTATCAATTAACCGTACACAGCAACATGGTGAATTGCTTTAATAACATAATTATTGTGCCTCTCTGTCTCCCCGCTTAGTTAATATAGAACAGCCATATATTGTAACCGTTGTCGGCTACCAATAATAATAACTGACAAGAGAGTTAGTGAACATTCTGTTTTAATTCATATACTATGCAGAAAATAACTGAAATTGAACTTTCATCTCAGTTAGTACAAATAAAAATATAGTACAATATGCAAAATAAGCACAGAAGTGTTTACTATTTGGAAAAAAAGTTCAGTTGAAATTTTCTTACAAGTATAGAACAAACTGCAAATTGCGCAAATTATTGTAAATTCGAGAACATTATAAATTAAAAGTCCACGGGATAGTCTGACCGTGATTGGAAAATATTGCCGAATTAGTACCCACTTCACAAATCACAATTGCCCTTTCCATTTCCTTTTTCTTATATTACCAAATAAATAATAGCTACATTACAGTACATATAGTCCCTATGTACCTTATTATCTTCAATGCGTCATCAAAATTAATGCTTGAAAACAAATTGGCAGGGGTATTTTTTCGTCAAATACGGTAATATTTTAACATATTATTTTTCTTTAAATATTATTTAGAAGAAGTTGTAAGTAAATTCAATAAAATTTATTCACTTTGGACTTCATACGTAAATAACTTTTTTTGTAGAAGCTATCCAGAAGAAATTTGGCAAAAACATAATTAATAGTACTTTGTGTTTGTTTGTATAAGTTTGTGTACCAAATTTCATTTCTCTATTTATTATAGAAAAAGAGCATTTAAATACAAAGTATATGCTGTCAATAAATTACAGCGAATCAATGTCCCACACGGTACATCACAAGTGGATTAATTTGAAAACGAAATAAACGTTGTCTTAAAAATTTTAGTTTGACATTGGCATTCACAAACGATGCAAACAAAATGCCTATTGTACTGTAAGTGTACATACAGTAAAATAAGAGTATGAATGGCAATATTGGCAATTAATGCTGTATGCAGTACATGCTCGCCGGCAGCCGTCACATACACATGGATTATGTATCTAATTTTTTATGTTTTATGGTGTACATAATATTGCTCCTAAACATGCACTACTAAACTGCAGAAAAGAGGTACATATCAAAATTATCTATTACTAACCAATGTAATCGAAATCTCAAAATTGTCAGATGTGCATCGATAAGAGCACCTAAACATTTCTGAATATCGTGCTTTTGCTTTCAAGCCTTATTGGCAATTGCTATTTAAAGGTGGATTCTGCATTCATATTTTAATTTTTATATTTGTGTAGCCTATCATTATAAGATTAAGTAGCAATCCAATGTAAAATATGGAAGTGCATCAATTAGTAATTGTGTAAATATGTCTGCCTGGGTGGCCAAACATTATGGCTATCGCGTGATCCAGCTATTCCGTTTGTTTATTTAGATGATTATACGTTACGGATTCATATTTACTAAATATCGAACACGCATGCAAATATCTACAAAGAATTACTACACACTACACTAAACTATTATCCTGTAATTAAATCGGCACACGTAGCACAGTAGTCAGGCATTAAGTATTAGCCACCCTCATCTATAATTCGACGGTTTCAAAAAACAAGCTTTTTGTTAACATAGGCTCTGACATTTTTCACTTTAATTTAATAGAAACCTTTACAATTATTAAAAATGTTTATAATATTATCATTAAAAGTGTCGAAGTTTCTGTTGTGAATTTGAAAACAGAATTCAAAAACTATCTGTCAACAAAGCATTAAATCTTGGCAAACTCCTGTAATAAAAACTCTAGTTTTGAAGGTTTCCTCGAGTATAAGACTATTAAAACCCCCAAATCTGTTAAACATTGCAGAAGATTTAAAAGGAAATACTCATGGGAAGTCTTTATTTAATGTCTACGTATAATTGTCTATATATAATAGTGCCCTTTTCTTAAATACCTTTCATTTAAAGTACTTTGTGTGAAAATAACAGTCTAAATACATTTCGAAAGACTCGATCTAAAACAAAAATTAGCTCTAATGACATTTTATTTTTCCCGTTCTTTGAGAGACGTGTAAGAATTGATCTTTGTTTGCAAAGTTGGAATACAAATACACATTTTCAATTTAACTACTAAAAAATGGGAGTTATTCTGTCGTATCCCCCTCAATTCATCCTCGGAATTATATGCATGGCCATTGCTCTAAAAGCAAGTTTATTTGGAAATTTGGTACAAAATTTGGCATTGGTTTACTTTGTGGCTTTCCTTTGTGAGTTCATTTTACTGCAAACGGAAGTAGCACTGGATTTGGGCAATTCCTTTTACAACTTTTGCATTGGTACTTTATATCACTTTCGATATCACTAAACCTCTCATTTTCCTTTCATTTTCCCTTTTAACTATATACGAATAGTAAATAAATATATATTGTATTAACTTGCAGATAAGGCAGCGGGTGATTTCACTTTGGTGTCTGCGTCATAGTAAGCTAACTAGGTTTGTGGACAGAAGTGTAAGGTAATAATGGACTTGGATCTGAAGGACAACATAAATTTTTCGGGACAGCTTACAACATTAAGACATTTCGATATCGGTTTTACAACTTCTGAAGCAGTACAAAACAGTTTTCTATAAGTTTTTACAAAGTATTTTTTAAATTGTTTTTTGAAAAATTAATATTTGTTTAAAATATTTGCGTATTTATATAAATAAAAGCTCTTGCAATTCGACATTTCTCTTTAATTATACCTTTCAAACTTGCATTAAAGACTTCCATTGACATAAAGGTCGGCAAAGTGTGCATTTGGCAATCGAAAAAAACTTCTCATCAGATGCAATTTTTCACAGTGATATGACAGATAAGCTGGTGGGATTTTTAGATTTGGTTACCTAATTCATTTGAGAGAAATGTCTGGAGAGAAAAGACGAATCCATCGTAGTATTTGCCCTTTACGCTAACTTAAATGTCTAATATCAACATTATGTATATTCCAATATTAAATTATATATTATTTGAAATGGACGTAATTCATAAAGGTTCCTGGTTCAGCCAAGTACAAATAACGATTATGCTTATCTTAAGATTTTTAGTTATAAAAATTGCATTAATAAGAAACTATATACCTATATGTAATTTTACATTTTTTACATTTAGATAACCTATATAGTACATAATAGTTCAGGAATACATAGATTAGAAGAGGAAATTGTTATTATTAATACGGTTATCTTTTTTATCTGCCTAAGCCTTTTCTTTTCCATCATTAGATTAAAGTAGATACCCATTAAGCTACTAAAATTATGGTAAATGTACAAAATAGGTATTATAAATTTTGAACTACCGAACTTGACGTTAATCAAATCTTCGTTTTATTTTAGTAACTTTGTGTTTACAAAACTTTTTTATTAAGATATAATAGAGCATTTTAGAAAGGCAGATTAAAGTATATAATCAAATGTTATCTAAGTTATCAATATCAAGATTTATCGTGATTCGTTATTACAGTTTCAAATATTTTCCGGAAAACATTTTTAAAGTACAAATTATTTCTTTTTTATCGCTCAGATCGAGACTAAAATTAAATGTAGTATATAATATTAAATACATATCGTGTCCTAAAACTTTGGCGGATACGTTTATTGTAGTTTATGATACTTGCTAGAAAAGCTGGAGTCAACTTTTGATTATATCCGTATAGCATTTTACCCAGTTTAGACTTGTTTAAATGGTCAAAATGATCTAAAATCACAGATAACCTTGCAAGTTTTTAGTTCATAAGTTTTTCTGTTCAATTAAAATTCCTAGGTCATGCAAATAAATTCATTGTGCTTGCCAAACGAATGTTTGCTGATCGATAAAGCGGCACATTAAATTGATTTTTAAACTGAAAAATGCATTACACAGTTTAAGTTTATAAGAATGTGGTATTAAATATTTAAGATATCATGACTATTATTAAGATGTGCATGCATGCAATAAATAGACATGTAAAATGTAAAATAACATTCCTGTTTATTCCCCGTACACAATCATTTTCATAAAATAAAAATTTTATTTGTCATACCAATCCAATCATATAGCCTTTTGGTCACCTTAAACTTGGTGGAACAGAGGACAATACAATTATAATTATTGTTAAATATATGTGTACCTCTATATAACATGTTTGAGAATTTTGGTTTCGTTCCTTTCTTATAATTTATTTACCTTTTCATCCTGTATTTTTATTATATTATAACTGCTTCGTGGTTAACATTATTTTTATTCCCAATATTATTTGCTGATTGACATTCATTAATAATAAACTAAATTAATACACTATAATATACTATCTTTGAAGCTTCTTGGAATTACCGAAATGTTTCAGAGTCAACTACCATTCAGCAACATAACTGATATTTTAAGCTTAGACGGGTATGACATAAGGAATATATTAAAGGAAATTGTCTCACATAATAATTCAGGTAGCAACAGGTCTAACTTTTGGAAATATAGAAGTATTCTTATTCAAGATAGTCTAAATGTGTATAATCAAAGACAAATAATGATTTAGCTAATAGTAATATTTTTCGAATATATCGACAAAGACCCTAACTTCAACGCTAACTGCTATATAAACACTTCCGTACTTTCGTCATCATGCAGCTCTATATAAGCAATCATGTGGGGAAAATTCTTGGTTAGTTCCATCACAGCAATTAACGTAAAGTTTAGCCAAACTTGCAACATCACTTAAAACAAATCAGGAAAGAAGAGGAGATGTTATCCCGGGGTACTATAAAACCGCTTCGCATTCTGCTGAAGTGGGGAGGAAGATTGAAGTTGCTTCCTTTCAAATGGGACGAGTCAAAAAGAAAAGCGACACTTCTCACTTTTCGACAAAAAATTCTGTACTACATCATAACCGTCTCAAGTATTGGTTTTAAGTTCTTAGAAGTCATTTCTTTGGGTCTCTCTTTCCAATACAATCCTGAGGCGACGTTTTCTACGCGAGCTTGTAATGTGTGCTACACAAGCGTCATTTTGGCAGTTGCAGTGTTGTACATCAACACATTCATGTACTCTCAAGATATGGTCATCGGAATCAACACCTTCTTCTTTGCGGAAAAAAGATTCAGTAAGTTCGTTACTAACCTTTCATTTGCAAGTACACAATATTTCTCTAGAAACTTTCGTTCTGTCAAATTCATAGTGCATAAATTATGTTTAGTATTAAAGATGGTGGTTTTCTTATTTTCACATATAGGAAAACAATTTTCAAGGAGAAGGAAACATGACATACTATACTACATGATGACCAATGGATTAATTTTTGTAATGTCTTTTGGTTGTATCGCAAGCTTCCCAGGATTAATATTGGTTCCAAAGGAGATTCACATTGAGGAGCTGTTCATCATCTATCATTTCGGTTACAGAACTCCATTGCAAATCATACTGTATAAACTTCTAACTGCATCCTTTTTGGTCGTCATTTGGTTCACATCTGCGTTCTATATTCTCCTCTGCGCTACATTTGGATTCACTTTCGCAGAATGCTTTCATAGTCTTTGGTTAGAAATTTTACTAATATAATGATGGTGTTTAAAACGAATCTAATTCTAAATAATTTTGTAATTTTTAGTAACAAAGCCAAACGATTGGGTCGGAAACGCACTTCAGACATACTGTTAGCGGAGATGAAAGAAAACATAAGAATGTACAATGAGTTGAGACTTTTTCTGTTAATTATCTATGATTCTTCTTATCGTTATGTTTTGCTTCCTGGGATATTGTGCACGCTGGCTATCGAAATTGTATGGCTACTCTATGTTGTCATTATTATGTCTACTTCAATAGGAATCATTATGTTTTTAATTTTTACATTCATAATCATCGAGTTCTTGTTAGATATTCAAATAGGAATAGGAATGGCTGTAAAGACCATGGAATTATCTCAACAGTTTTCTAAAATCACTGTGCAAAATTTGACAGGAAAGGTTAAGAAGATTCATTTGAAGGAGCTAGCAGGTTGCATTGAGTGGAAAACATGGGTTGGTCATTTCTTCGTTTGCTCAAGAGCCGCAATAACTTTCATTTGGCAAGGTGTACTGGATAACTTAATAGCATTACTATTGGCGTAGACCTGACATGCATCTTCTGTAACCAAATCGATATTTGTCTAGTCTCAATCAAAGTAATTTAGTTAACAGTAGAGTTTAGTTTCATTTGTAGATTAGTATCTTTTCAGAAATGACTACGGATTAAAGCAGCACCCAAGCAAAGTAATTTTGCACACATTTAATTTATTGGGGTACTTAATGACACTTACATAACATTTGCAAAGGGAAATCTGCAGCTTTTATTTTGACTTTATTCGTTAACAAGTTTGAAAGCAATAAAAAATAAGTAAGCCGTAAGCCGATGTTGTATAACCTTTTAAGTAAATAATTGAAGAGCGTGCATTACAAATACGTGCTGCTGAACACCTATTTCTATTTAATGCATTTTCATCCGCAAAATAATTGAGTTGTGTTAAGTGTTGCATTACCTCTATTTACTAAAATCGCCTCAGGTTAAGAATTAGTCTTATCTTGCATAAATCAATAAAGGCGACACCAAATAAATGGAAAATATGTGTGATTTACTATCACAGTTCTGCATTGATTAGTGGTCAATATGCATACTTGGATTTTGGATGATTGGTGCACTAATGATAGGATAAAGATTTCCTAATTCCTAATAAAAATGTATATTTTATTGGCAAATTAAAAGAACATCAAGTCAAAGAGAATGAACTAATATAACAGTGGGATAACCAAGTATCGCTAAATGTGTTCCAACCTTGCAGTCCTTTTTTCAGTTAAAGATCAGACTGACGGACAGATGACTAGTGCACTCTCGTAAAGTATCCGATTGTACTTAAATAAAACACAAGGTATCTCAGATTTCATCGAAGTAATGTTTCATTTACCTAACCTTTATCTCCGATGAAGACAGGCAATGACCGATAGCTCTTGGGTAGTAATTTGTATAATGTGTTTTGTTATGTTGGTATATTCAATTATTAGAAATTAGTTTAATAGGAATATATTTTATTTTGCATTCTTAAAAGGAATACTTTTTTTCCCTCCAACATTGCTTTAATTATTTTCAAAATACATAGATATTTTACAATAGGTAGGTATTTGGCAACTAAAATTAAAGGTATATAATATTATAAATTTTGACTACCAAGTTTCGTGGGAAGAAACCAAATCCTGCCTTTTTAAAACCTATCATTATTTGTAGTATCTTCAACTATTTTTGATTTATATCATTTTACTTGGGTATTAATAAGCGAAGAGTTATGATAAACGTATTTCAGAGGCAGATTTAATATATTTGTAATTTCTTGAGAGTAATTTTAAATCTTAAAGGTACCACTTAATCCATTTTTTTTGTGTATGTTGTAGATTGTAGAGCCAGGAATGTGGACAATACAAAGAAAACAGTAAAACATTTTTCTTAATTCAAAAGCAATAAGGAACATTTATGATGAAATGAAAGTTGTACAAAAATCCCCGTTATATTGTATTAATGAAATCTAAGCACATATTATGTGCAATATCTATAAAAATTACTTTAAGAGGCACACATATTTTATGGTAGTAATTGTTATTTATTTTCCTTATCGGTACCAGTACCCTAATTCACTTGCTACTTAATAGTTTGAATTATATTCAATTTACATCCTTCAGTTCATGAGAAATTCCAGAACACGTGCAATAACACTGCGTTAAAATATAATTCGTCTGAGATTTTAAATTGAAGTCAAACTGGAATTACTTATTACTTGTTCTCAGCATTATATATCTTCTCACCTAAAGTAACTGTCTGTTTATAGGGACGGGCGTTGTAAGCATGGTTTCCTGTTTCATCACACTCTTCCCAAAAGTAATCTTAATCAACTAAAACCCATCAGTCATTTGGATATCATATATGCTCGCCTACCAATGAGAATGAGGAACTAGCTAGCAGTAAGTACTTTTTACGAAAGGAAAACTGAGTTGATTGCGTTGAAGTAGGTTGCATTAAAGGATTTTTTATCAGAGACTGTTTTAATTACATCAGCATACCGTAAGCACTATGCTCATTGAATACAGTCATAATACGTCGCTGAGATCTAAGTTGTTAAAATGTGCATCGTGGGAATTTCATAAAAGTAGAAGTACAATTGAGAGGAAATTCCAGACTTTATCAAAATGCTTAGCTAAATCCACGTACTTGCTGCTGTGCCTTGATTATATGTACAATAGTAATTTACGTTAATTGATTTTCCGATGAGGTCACACAATTAACTCTTGGGTTTGCATTAATTAAGGAAAATTGTTATTCTCACTGTGCAAGTTCACGATGCAAGAAACGCTGTGACACAGTTCCAGCATAGAAAAGAGATAATTTATTACGTGATGACGATAATCATCAACGTTGTCGGCGTAAGTTGTTTAATTCCCTTACGTCCAGAATTCAGTTTTAGTAAGTAAATAGGACAGTTGTGGAACACATCTCTGGTTACTGTTACTGTTACATTTTAAGAAGAATAACTTGCAAGAAAACTTCATAACATGGCATCCGAGTATTTACAGGGATTGGGACTTGAAGTATGGCATTATGAAAACCCTCAGAAGTACGACGCATTTTGGATGGAAAAAGTTGACGGAAACGAATTGAGATATTGGGCAAGACATCAATTGACTACGTGCTCGATAATTTGTTTCCTATACTTCTGGTTTATTCATATTGGCCCCATTGTTATGAAAAACCGGAAACCTTATAATTTGCGAGGACCTTTAATTGTTTGGAATTTTCTGCTGGCCGTTTTTTCAATTGCTGGAGTAGTTCGAATCTTGCCAGAATTTCTGTACTTGTGGAATTTGCCAAATGGATTTCATCGCTCAGCTTGCACTTTGTAATTAATACTTGAATCCTTATACCTATACAAATACAAATTAAATTGTATACAAATTAAACGCAAGATATCAAATTAAACATCAATTATTTGGATATTATGAATTGCAGAGAAGGTCTTCATTATCCTTCGTCATTTTGGGGGTTCCTTTATACTCTTTCAAAGATAGCCGAGTTAGGTGATACTGTTTTCATCGTATTGAGAAAAAAGCCTTTGGTGTTCCTCCATTGGTAAGATTTTGAACTGAAGTTATGATGTTTCTTTAAAATATATAACTCCAAAATAATTTTAATAGTTTCTAAATACAATTGAGTGCTTTTTATTTAAGGTTTCATCATTTAACAATGGTTTGGTGCACATTCTATACATTCTCTGAAGGAGAACCCTATGGCCGCTATGTTGGCCTAATTAATATGGGTGTTCATTCAGTTATGTATACGTACTACTTTCTTAAAGTAATTCTTCGTTTCAAAATACACAAATCAGATATAGTATCGACATACTGATAATTATTTGATCAATTTTTTTCTTTTCGTTTTAGGCTTTAAAAATCAGAGTTCCCAGAATGATAGCGATGATGATCACCAGCATACAGATTTTGCAACTCATTAGTATTTTGTTCGTCAATTTATATTCATATGTTATGTATGGTGAGTTCTATACGCATTGCTATTAGATGAAGTCATACATGCTATAAGTTCAAAATTGAATTTTGAGATAGTAATGTAAAACATGTGTGTTTGTTTCAGCTTCTGGATCAGATTGCTACAGAACAGAAACATCCGTCAAAATGTTATTCTTCTTTGCATCCATTTATTTGTATCAATTCTCAAAACTGTTTTATAATTCTTACATTGTCAAGCATCAAACTAAAAGTTCATTGAAAAAAATGCAATAATCGATTAATTACAATTACAATGGTACATTATTTAGCATTAAGAACATAAATCAATTGAATACAAATAATTACGGAATTATTGTCTTACGTGTAAAAAAAGCAGCTACCTTAATATTTTCATTTCTTTAGAACTACATACATTCATCAGATATCATTTCAAATTTTTGTATAGGTATACATTTACATAAAAAATGTAATCTTCTCTGCATTAATTAATTAATTTGACACAGAAATCACTGAGCTCTTCGCTTCATTTATCATTACATTTTTCGTATGCGTAGGAACATTTATTTCTTTTTGTTTTCTCTTATGACGCAAAAAACTTCCCAGACAATATTTAATACAAAAACAACATTGAGCTATAAAATTAAGCTCGCCAAATTTAAGGATTTTTACTTTCATACGAAGTTTGACCTACAACAAATACCTAGTCGTCACAAATCCGCGTTGCTACTGTAAAATATCTTCGTCGGGTTGTGGTGCATTGAAAAAATTACAAATATTTACTTTTGCACACAATATTAAAAATACAAAATTTATGATTCTTGAGTATGCTTGTTGTACTGTAAATATCTTTCCAAAGACTGGGGAATCTCCGTTGATTCACTTGTGTGGTTTTTAAGGTCTGTAAGTAAAACAGTTTACAATTCCTTGAAAAGTTAAAAGGAAATAGTTTACAACAATAATGCAGCTAAATAATAAGAAAGCTACAAATCCATACCTCTAAGATCTTTACAAATCAATTCCAAATCTGTAATCCCTTCCATTTTTACATATTAATGGAATAAAATTATTTCGAATACTATAACTAAGATATTTTTTAGGTGCAATGGATAATATTGTTTACTTATGCCAATTTTGAGGTGCGACACCGTGCTTTGACTGACCTAATTAAAATAAAATATTAATATTCGAATTGAACCAGGAAAAGTTGAGTAGTCACCATACAGCAATAATTAAAACGAATTTTTAAAGACTTTACTCTTATTATTAATGAAGATGCGCAAAAATTACAGAATTTGGTGTCACAAAGTGTATGGAGGGAGTAATTGGTCTTCGAGAAAATATAAATAATATAATGTGCAGAGGTTATAAATTTAATATTATTAAATGATATCTATAGACGATTTGCATAGAGTACTATATACTCTGTATGGAGAATACAACAGATACAGAAACGTGTTGTGAACAACAGTAGAAATTAAAAGTTACTCCGTGGAAAACCTATTAATTGCTTTTCATACAATATCCATACATTCGTTCTTCGTTTACAGCTTTAGGGAAGAGACATAACGGTAATATTATTTCCCAGATATTGCTTTTGGCGTGCCTATTCCAATCTTCGATTGGGTCCTTCTCAAGAGTGTCCTCCCTCGTTAATCCGCAATATCTGAAGTTAGGATAAAAGATATGCTAATCGCGAGTAGGCTTATTGCTTGCATTCTACACCGGAAAGAGAAGTAGATACTTCACAACGCTAAAATTTATAGAGTGAAATGCAAAGCCAGAAATGCAAATGGGAAAAAGTGAATCATAGAATACACCGAATCATAGAAATGAGTGCATTTTTCATGGGGGAATATTAAGTGCACCTCATAAATAATGGGTTTACCTCAATAAAAATAATCACTTTGCCTCATACAAATATATTTACCTCGTAAATATTAATCCCGCCTCAAGTAT
Organism: Yoshiicerus persimilis; assembly: GCA_020352615.2. Taxonomy (NCBI): domain Eukaryota; kingdom Metazoa; phylum Arthropoda; class Collembola; order Entomobryomorpha; family Tomoceridae; genus Yoshiicerus; species Yoshiicerus persimilis. The sequence goes on from CM036940.2 coordinate 48,013,304, forward strand.
CGTCACTTAGAACTGATAACATACCTTTGCCTCAAGTTTTAGTACAAAATGCTAATATAAAAGTACTTTTACCTCAAGTATAGTACCAAATCCTCAATTAAAAATGAACCTCAAAAAGTTGTAAAAAAACCTCAACAAATAATCACTTTTTCTCAACCTTATATAACACAAGGAAAACATATTTATTTAACCAAATAAGGAATTTTGTTGAAGTGCAGTATTAACGGAATGAAGTATTTAATGCAATAAGAAATACCGCTTATTTTCTATAGCTCAGAAAATTGTTGTTTGTAAGCTTTAAGGTAGTCACTGCTTAACAGTAGCAATTATATCTATAGTCATAAATTAATGGGTAGTCTATGGTATGCAAATTTCTTAACAAGTGATAAATCAAGTAACTTAAATGAATTTAATACAATTGTGTAATAAGGCATCAAGTATATGTAGTCAATTCTTTCAACGAATCTACGCTGCTTTAGCTTTAGCAGGTCTTCCACGTTTCCTGTTTTGACCCAAAGGAATGGTTTTAGTTTTAGCTTTCGGAGGTACGGGACACAATTTAAGCCGTATAGCAATGCCTATATATTATGTTTGCAGATGTAGTCCTTTTGATACGATGAGCAGCTATATACCGAATGTTCCTAATCGTTGGCTTTTATAGTTACACAGTGAATTGACGTTATACAAGAAACATATTTATCGAAAGTTATCCATTTCCATTTTTCGTCTAACTTATGTAGGTAGCTAGCTGCTTTTCGGTCAAATCTGATTATTCACCAACAGTAAACTAAGGAAAAACAAATGCTGTGGTCATAAAGTCAACAGTTTATTTATTATAAAGTATAAACTCGCATTTGCATTTAGTAATGCTTTATAAATTTAAATGCTACTATTAGGTTATAGACTACCTTTAGATATAGAATTATATTAGCATATTGTTTCATTCCACAACATATTTCATTCCCATATTGTAATACTGTTATACTGTTTGTTATGTAAAGTTGAGAAAAAGGGATTATTTGTTGAGGTTTTTTACAACTTTTTGAGGTTCATTTTTAATTGAAGATTTGGTACTTCACTTGAGGCAAAAATACTTTTATATTAGCATTTTGTACTAAAACTTGAGGCAAAGGTATGTTATCAGTTCTAAGTGACGATACTTGAGGCGGGATTAATATTTACGAGGTAAATATGCTAAGGAAGTATATGTTATATATATGAGGTATATGTGGTAAATATATGAGGCAAAGTGATTATTTTTATTGAGGTAAACCGATTATTTATGAGACCCATTAAATAGGAGCCATTTTTTATTAGCTTCTCTACATGGGTTTTAGTCCTTTGGGATTACGTTGTGTGTATATGTAGAATTAAAATATTTTTCTCTGAAACTCGTTGGAAACAATTGCAAGGTTAGAACAATAGCGGAAATGCAACACCAACCCACATAAATGAACTAAAAGTGTAGGATAGTATTTCTACTGCATTTGTTGAATAATATATCAATACCGTCCATTTATGTATTGTGACCAAACAATGAACAAATTATGAAACTTGGAGTTATCCATCCTGTTCTGTTCTTGACCTAACTTGATAACCTGATCATCACCGAATACAAGTAACTCGAAATCAAAGCACTAAGTTGCATACAGTAGTTAAGTTGGTCAATCTGCAATTTAGTTCACTATGTGTGCCTTAACATCTATTAGCAACACCTACTATATCTTAACTTGAAATGATAATTGCCCCGTCGAAATAAAATGTTACGTTGTCACCAAATAATAAATATTGATGATCAATCACTTTACTAAGTTTACTAGATACCAGGTTGTGGTACCCAAGACTGTGGTACCCAAAACTTTGGTGCTCCTATATTTCTGATGGTATTATCATGATCACTATTATGACTAATTTTTATTTTATTTTTAGCCTTTTAACATTGGATATATCATGAATAAATATTAATCCTGGCTTGAAACAATAATTCTCCAGTCGAAAGAATGTGCAATGTGCATGCATTACGAACATTATACGAGAAAAATAAAGAGTTGCAAAAATAATTGCGGACGCAACTATTTCGGTTATTACGGTATACTTAGCTTTATCTTTTACATTAGTGCTCTACCTCTACCTAATACCTGTAGAACAGGTTGCATTATATTATAATGATTGGGGTAACAGGATATTATTATTATAAGGAGATAAGTATTCAACTGTTAAAACTCAAAACACTCTTCAAATATTATAAGCCTGTGCAATTGATGCCTTTACAAGATATATCATTTGAAATTTGCATTTCAGAGGAAGTTTTGCATCTCTATTTCAATTGATAAAATATAAACTACGTATAAATCGGTAGTTCGTCACTTTGTATTTCAATCGGTTATACAAATCCGGTACTTTACAAATGTGTTTTGTCAAGCATTGAGATATGGTGTAGCAACTAGCAAATCAGTTAATAATCTATGTAAGAAGATACAGTTTTATTAGGTTACTCATATAAATTCCAGTCCCTTAACCAAATACAACTGTACACAAGTTGCAATGTAGTGTCACTTTAACACTTCAATTGTGGTCAAGCGCTGATACTAATTAGTTTTTCCGAGGCATACGTTTTGTGCCACAGATAATGGTTAATAGTATTATGGGATAATTGGTTTTTACAGTACAGATTAATTCCAATTTGCTAACATTGTATGCAGGATAATACTTGAAGCGAAAATGCGGATTAATGTATCATTTCATGAATATTCTTAAATTACAAGTTGAGTGAAAGGCATTTTTTTGGATTGAATTCTTTAATGTGTGCCTAACTCAATTATCTTTATTAATTCACTCTAAACGATTTTCCTTCCTTTGCAATTTCAATAACTCAACTACTACACACACCACTTATCTTCACTTAAAATGTTTACATGCACATCATGATTGTATAAATTAATTACGTAATTATAGTTGCATAACTTCCATTTATCAAAACCATTAATAAGTACACGTGTGTTAACACCACGAATATCAAGTGATACTGATTCCACAAAAGAGACACATTTTCTAATTATTCTCACATTTTCCACTCACTGGCAAGAATGAGCCTACAAAGTAACCGAAATGTCCACCGAATAATATACTACATAGACTTATAGCGATATTGCCCATATATTAACTAAAATTTGTGTAGTGTATCCGTTTCCGTATTAACAAAGTTGGTTTTAGACATTTAAAATGGAATACACCGAAAGATCTAAATTTGTTGCTAAAAAAGCACCCCAATACTTTGCTGCATTAGCAGGTAACTTAAAATTTCAAAGGAAATTTGAGTTTTATATTTAAATTGCAATTGATTTTACTAATTTATTTTATGCAAATATTTCAGCCACACTCGGAGGATTTCAATTGGGATTAATGAATGGGTAAGGACGTTAGCTAATGTTGCGTTATTTCTACCTCAGGAACCTAAAAACTGTAATAGCTTACTATTAATACTAAGAGTTGGTAAATGCTTTCTAAATTTCATTACTATTGAAGCATTTAGTAAATATGAAACATTTTATTGATCAACTAACAATATATGTGATCATTTGCTAGTTTGTATGTGGAAAAAATATTAAATGTAAGTATAGTGGCTCAAATCAAGAATCTAATATTTCCCAGTTCCTCAAATATTCTGCATTTATTTTTTGCTAATGTAGAAAGCATTACATAATTTCGCATGAATAGTATTCTTACAATAAAAAAACGTTGAAAAGTTTAAATGCGGTCTGTAAAAATATTTTCTTATTTTAGTTGGGCTTCTCCTGGTATTCCTGATCTTGAAGAAACTGAAGATCTTGGAGTTTTAACTACCAATGAAATATCTTGGATAGCAGCATTATCTTCGGTGAGATAAATTGCAAACACTTATTGGTTCATGTTGAGTTTTTTTCTTGTACGTAAATTCCTGCATTGAAGCTATATAATTTAGAGACGTGCAAAATGTAGATGATTTGTTCCAAAGGAAATCGACTGTATTGTATTTAACATTTGTTGCACATAAATGCTTTTAACTAACTGAAGAGGATGGTTTAGGGTTGGGAGAGAGCAAATTCATGTCTCTATTGTTTCTGATACTACGCGCCTACTCCCGTGCAACAGTTGATATCTATATCTCAAGTATCAACTACTAAAAGCGAACAATGTAAATGTGCTTTATATTCATTCCGAGAAATTGATTAATGGATTTAGGTGTTTCGTAAATCGAAAAATTTGTATGGTCTCAATATACTCAATACTAAATAATTGTATCCTGTAGTTTCAGTAATTTCCTGATTACAAGTTTAAATATGAAAATGTCAATTTCAGCTAGGATGTCTATTTTCCGTTTATCCATCTGGGTACTCGATACAAAAATTTGGCAGACATCCAGTGATGGTCTACTCTTCCATTCCTTTCACGATAGGTAAAATACTGTCTATTTCTTTTGTTTCTGAAAATCCTTCTTTTAATTGAGCAGCCATTATTCTACATTCTTGTTTTCTTTGTGTTGATAAGTCAGTAAATACAATAGTGTACTGTAAATGTGTTTTCTTGTTTTGCAGGATGGCTTCTAATCGCTTATGCAACTAATGTGGAAATGATTTACGCAGGAAGATTTCTTACTGGTATAGTTGTTAATTACTAAAATTATGTAAATTTTAACCTTTATATTTCATAGAGGAATTAATATTAACTGCGAATTTATTCTTATTTTAATTTTAAACTCAAATATGTAGAGATTGGAGTGAAAGTATTATGCTTTAGATTAATATTAATTATTTATTGTTCTAGGTTTCTGCAGCGGAATATATGGAATAGCATCCCCTGTATTTATTTCAGAAATGTCCGAAGCAAGTATTCGAGGAGCCTTAGGATCGTGTTTCCAGCTATTGATTGTTACCGGCATTCTATTTACTTACGTTATAGGAGCTTACATTTCGTGGAGTTGGTTGGCAATTGTCTGCATAGTTCCCACAATTGTCAATCTTTTGATGTTGCTCTTTGTCCCAGAATCTCCAAGATATCTTTTAACTGTGGGTAAACATGAGGAAGCAAAAAAGTCACTGCAATGGTTCAGAGGAGCAGAAAATTATGATCAGATTGAAGAAGAGTATTTGATTGTAAGAATTTACGTTGGTTATGGATATCAAAAGTAATAACTAACTTATTTGGTTGATTTCAAATATTATATTTGTCCTGCAACCTCTAATATCAGGTTAAAGAAAACGTAGACAATACTCCAGAAGGAAGTTTCAGTGAATTATTAAAACCTTCAATCCTTAAACCAACGTCCATTGGATTTATACTAATGATGTTTCAAGTAAGATAACCTTGTCATTTCTATTAATCACCATCAATAGCAATGATTTAATCGTTAATTGGCACGAGAGTTGGGTATCCGAAAAATCATTTTCAATTCTTGTATTTTGTACAGCAATTATGCGGAATCGACGCAGTAACATTCTTCACAGTCGATATTTTTAAAGATGCTGGGTCAACCATGGACGCTAATTTGAGTACAATCATCGTGGGCATCGTTCAAGTTATTTTTACAATGGTAGCCGTTGCATTAATTGACCGAGTTGGCCGAAGAGTTCTTTTGATATCGTCAAATATCTTTCTGGTCCTTTCGTTGTTCTGCTTGGGCTTATTTTTCTTTATTCAAGAAGATGGAGAAGAAGTCAAAGTTGGCTGGCTACCGCTTGTCAGTTTAGTGATATACATCTCAGCGTTTTCAGTAGGAATCGGTAAAAAACTTTTAATATATTACAATATTTGTTTTAGTATTTTTGAAATATCATCCAGAAAATTCCTGTTTATTAAAGAAAGCTAAAGTTGCAGAATAATTTCCTTTATGTATTTAAAATAGGAATGCAATTAAACTGTATGTAGGAATTGCTTTTAAGAAATTTATTATATTTTGGCGTTTGGATTTGTTATTATTAAATAAAGTCAATAATTCTTTCTAATCTTTTTTACATTTTCAGGTCCGCTGGCGTGGCTGTTTATTGGTAAGTGAAATGCACTTAGGAATATTTACCTTTATATTTGAGGTGTTACAATGAATTTTTTATTTTGCAGGCGAAATGCTCCCAAACAATATTATCGGCATTGCTTCATCATTGGCAACATCAGTGTTATGGATATTTTCTTTTCTCATTCTAAGATTTTTTGAACCAGTCAACGATGCACTGGGAAAGGAAGTAGTCTTTTGGTTCTTCTCGGTGGCTACATTTGTAAGTACACTATATGTTTACTTTTTTCTACCGGAAACAAAAGGAAAAACGTTGGATGAAATTCAAGAATATTTTGGCGACAAAAAAGTTACGGTAAAGGACTTAAAAATCGAAAGAAAATCAACTTTGACCTAAATAAATAAAGTATTACTTTTATTTACTATCAATTAAATCTATTTTAAATTTATTACAGTTTTTATTGTAAAGGCAGTTTTCTTCGTATTGTAAACTATGTAAACATATGGAAAATAAAAAAAATTCTTTAAGATTTAAAATGACTAACGTGTATTATATAAGCTAGTTATACAATACAATAATAATATATCATTATTATTATTCATTGTTCATTACCTATTCATTGCAACTTTTTGTCTAACTCTATTTAAGGTATTATCATATACGCATTGAGAAGTTTCCCCTTTTGCAACAAATTGCCATATTACGGCAATTAGGAGGTGCCATGTACTAGTACTAGTGTATTAATTGATAAAAATGTAAAATCGTTTTAATAGACTTCAATCAGCATTAAAGTATTTCCTGTGGAAAAATCTGGCAATAGAATTGCTGCAACCGCATTTTCGTCACTATGCCGTGCATATACTTATACTTATTATGACTGACGGCGGGAGATAAGTCTCCAGTCTTTTACTTTTTGACGGCGAAAGAGTAAGTTGCAAATAATGACGGAATGGTATGAGTTGAGAAAATAAATTTTGAAATGTTGTTTAAATGCTCAGTATTAAAATGTATAAATCTATTTGCTTCAAAATCTAAAAAGAAACTTTGTCTTTCTTCATCTTCTTCTAAGTAGATCACATTAATTGCTTCGAGAATTGCTGTGCACACGACAAATATCCAATGATGTATTACATTAATATACTTTCAACAACCCTTGTTGGGTGTCATAATGTCAGATTACTTTGATTAAATAAATGGCCCTTTTTTGTAACTCTCATTTATCTCATTTGATTACGTGATAGTGCCATTCAATTACCAAAGCTTTAATTTGTTATCAGTCATTATTAATTGAAACACTTGTTTACACTAGTTACACAAACTTTATTGATACTGATTCCATAGGCGCACGGCACACTTGGGATAATTAAAGATATTAATAAAATTAAAATAATTTTATTTTACTGACAGTAGTAACAACATAATGCAAATGGCAGACTCGTAAATTATTGATTTCACAAGGAATTTCAATTTGTTCTGTATCTTTCTCACAATACAATGGAAACCGCAATAAAATCCCCTTTTCCCAAAGAAAGCACCTCAATATTTTGCTGCCTTAGCTGGTAATTTACTAAGCATATCAATACAATCAACTTATCTTATTTTTGAAATTCATATCGATTTTCCAACTAAACATGCATTGTATATTTGTTTAGTAGATCGCACGGTCATTGAAGTTTCATGCCTTCATATCATTCTAAGTATACCGAAATTAAATGACAAATTGTATGAGTTTTATCGTGGAGCTATACTGTTATCTTTATTGCAACATCATATGCATATATATAAGCTCAACTGATATTGAATGAGACAACAAAAATTCCTTTCATATTAACAATTGACTCTTTTAAAATATAGTTTTATCATTTTTTATGCGTATGTTTAGTGCACATAGTCTGTTTCTTGACATACGAATCAGCAAATTAAGAAGATGAGACTTAATTGAAGGCATACATTAATAATGCGGTGGCCAAAAATACTCTTGCTATAAATTAAATCAAGTTTATTAATTTACAATTGCAATTTTGAATGATAGTACAGAGGCTATCACTTCCACTATATACAAATCAAATAATTTCTCATTAGGTGAAAACGCTTTTACTTTTTAGAATCAACGGGTGTTAGAGTCCATTTAGAACCAGATCCAGCACTGTCGCAAATGCTTTGAAGAATTCTGCTCCCCAACCTAAATAACATTTTATAATAATCTTTTTAATTGCTCTTACGAATAATCGATTTGCAAACTACTTGCTCTCGTTGAATTTTCCTTCAGTTCTTTGAATAGTAAATAATATTTGCAAGTAAATAGCAATACCCGTTATTGTTAAGGCAGCGTCCTTCAAACGTTCTGCTGGTTATGTAGATTTGCCCATCACCAGCTTCAACTATGTTCCAAAAGTTTGTCATGGGAAAACTTTGAGAAGTCGCCATGTAAGTATCTACTTCGTTATACCTATTTGATGCTGACGTCAGTTGCTGCCATCCGCTGGCTGGTAATTGTACATAATTTAAAAATTATTTTGTCGTATTACTTTTAAATCACTGGTACTATGTGATATAAGCTACTTACTGAGTTCTGAAATTGTCCATTTTTGCTCCGCTTTATCTTGTGGTAATTCCACAAACACCTTGCCTGGAATGGGATACGTATGACCAGGGAAGTCAGCAGGCTCTTCAGGGTAAGCTGTTAGAACCTAATGAAAATAGGGGTACATTAATTACATTGGTAATATATTGGCCACACCTTCAGATTGAATAGACAATGGTAAGATAACAATAAAAGTAGAAATACTTATTCGAAAACTATTTTCTAAGAAATTAAAGGTTAAGCGCTTACGCCTCCGTCAGATGAAGTTACGTAGTAAACTTGATCTTCTTCCCATTTTGGGTGCACAGATTGAACAACTTTTGATTCAACGTCAATCCGATCCCATGCCCTTGCCGAAGTCGCAGCTACACCAAATAGAAATAAGACGCTAAGTTTTGCAAACATTTTCAAAAATTTCAAATGACAGATTTAGTTATATAGAGTCAGTTTTCAATGAATAGTAGTCAATTAATTAATATTGCTCTCGATTGCCTTGTTAAATAGCAGAAATATTCAATACCTCACTAATAAAAACAGTTTGTCATTCATGATTATGTTATCGTATTATCTGTTTCTGTTATCTGTGTGATCTGACATTTTAATCATTGTTAACATGAAAATTTATGTTCACTGTATTGATTAGAACCATATTTTAAGATGATATTTGTAAGTGTTCTAGGTGCATTGCATCAGAATCAGTGATCTAATGACTATTCTATTCATTGACAATTGAAGTATGTTTTACAAAAGTTATACATTTATTAAAACAGTCATACTCATTTGGTTGTCTTATTTACCTTCTACTCAAGTTATTTATAGCTTTCAAGTTTCAATTAGTACATTGGACTTTCAAATATAATACCGTGTGTAGCCAGCAGATTTACACTAACATAGCCCTATTCCTATCTATCCCTATATTACGTTTTCATAGCGTCGTAGTTGGACCTTCATTGATTCAGTCAGGCATCATATTTTGGATATTTTGTGAAAATACAGAAGCAAATGCAGTTATTAGTAAGAAAAGGAAATTTTCTACGAATATTAGGTGTAGTCTTTTAATCCTTCTGGAGTTTCCACTTAATTCTTATACATTCTATAGTAATTAAAATAATATTAATGTGTTTACTAAATGTACAAGCATATTGTACAAGAAAAACCATATTTGAGGTATACAAAGTTATTATTATTAATTCATTTTTGATTATAAATATTTTGACTAATATTAAAGATAATGACTTGGTAAGACGTTAATAGGTCATTGAAGTACATTATTCTTATCCTTTGAAGAATTTTCCTCTGTACTGAAAATCACTTTGCATTTATTTTCCTCAGCCTGGTTTCCTCGTTTGTTGGGCGCCTTTATAATAACTTTATGTTTGAGTCGTAACTGAGTAAGTGCAGTTAATGATTTCAAATTTAAATTGAAACTGATGTTGCGTACCATAAACATATTTATTCCGAAATCAGACTCCTGAGTGCAATATGTGGTAAGGTTAGGTACTCCTAGCACGGAAAAACGACGAATGCAAAATTTAGTGAAGCAGAAATCTGGGCTGCTAATGAAGTAACCTAGATAGTTCATGTACCTCGCTCCACCTTTGCAAAATATGATTATGATCCATTTAGATTGGCATTACTGTGCGTCTCTTTCCATTATTTAGCTATTGTATTAGGGTTCACGATTATCTACACTTCACTGCATGCCAGCTTCCTATTATCAACTCTTTCAGTTGCATTGTAACTACGTACTTTATTTTATAGCATTGCCTGACAAGATATGGCACATCTAGAAGTTATAGAGCTAATAAACTCACATAAAACGTCTTAGATAAAATAATTTAATGCCTTCCGCCAATCTATCTAATCATATTGCATTGCACAAACAAATCCTTCACACTGACAACACCAATTAATAACCAAACCATACAAAACATTAGTCGTAATGTGTTTCTTGATTATCCCAACATTTATAATAATATTGGAAAATGTCACCTAGAAATTCAACTAACTGTAAACAAATAACTGTATGCAAAACACGAAATGTGTCTAAATATGCTAATTATGCTTATAGCATGCCAGGTAGTATTTAACATTGAGAAAATTGAGTGATTTTGAAGTATGGGTATGTAGAGGTTGTCATTAACACTGAAAAGAGGTGTTCTGTTAGCTAAAACTAGTTAGTCAGTATTTCAAAACCGTATATTTTGCAAAAAAGGTCTATTGCTAATCAGTAGGTAACTCAAGAGTCAGGAGTTGTAGTTAGTGGAGAAGTTATTTCATCAATTATGTAATCTTGATAATGTAATGTAAATACCTATGTAACTTTCCTAGTAATGTTGTACTAGTAATGTTTATGTTCTCTTGTGTTATCTTGTACCTGCTTTTTTCTCTTCATATATTTTATAGGAATCGATCTGACGATCTGACTGAGAGGGCAGGGATAAGAAGATTGAATTGGCTCTGTTCTGCTGTTTGGCCGTACCTATGGGATAACTGAACTGGATATGCCAAGAATAATGTTATTATTATCACGAATGCGAATTGATTTGACTATTTATTTGATCTCGTAGAGGAACTGAACTAATTGAATGAATGCAGTACGGCGAGTTCTTTTGACAGAAGATCTTATTGCTCTCTAAATGCCAAATGCAAATATTTACGATCCATGTACGCAATATTACATTAAGTGGATTCGATGTTTTTGTATCCACATATACTACTAAATGCCTACTTGCAAACAACTAACAACAACTTGTTCTACATCTGAATCTCTGTGTTCAATCCTTACTGCTCACCTAAAGCTATACTGCCCCAAACATAATTGTAAACATTTACACACACCAGCGACTATAATCCAATTCTTATACAAGCGAATTTAAATTCGTTGTCTCTGTTTTCAATCTCATTCATCATTTACAGTATTTATGAAAATAGTACCTCCCCCAGAGAGGTAATTTCGATATTTTCAAAAAGCACACATTCAAAATACAGCCATCCATCAAATTGTGAATGTCCCTAATTTTAAAACTGTAAAATTGCAAAAAATAATGATTATAAGTGAGAAACAAAATATCGCAGTAAGATTGATTAAATATTCATTTGTGTATGAATTAACCATTATTTAAAAAGTAAAGATTAAGAATTATTCAGTGTCTGCGTGGAAATAAATGTTTATTTAGGTACTGTGGTAAAAAAAGAAATAATCCCCCGGAGCTACTGCCCGATAATACTGTAAATTTTGGATTATGTGTTGTATTGTTTCAGTTTTTACACATTTACACCTTACAGTCGTATCCTAGAGATAAACATGTTACGGATTATAGACGAGGAGATGTAATTGATGTAAATACATGCTGTTAGGTTATTAGGTAGGTACTGCAAAATAAATGGCAAGAGTGGCAACTGACGAAGAGTTATTGCTCGTAGGTAATAATATCTGTTAATGTTCATAAGTTGTTTTGTTATCACGTTGTATTTGTAAGGATCATTAGTGTAGAGTAGGTATCTTCTCTTGTACTCTGTTGAGGTAAAGCCATAATTTATTCCGTTTTCGTTGATTTTGCTTGCGAATTGTTTTTGAATTGACTTGACTCCAATTGGACTGAGCAGAAAGAGTGACTTGATTCGAGGCGCATTAAATATTACGAAATTCACTCATCCAGATTAAATGGCAACTATTTCTTTTCTGGTTTCGCTTTCGTCTTCACATAACCTAACTAGATACTTTGACAAATCATCAATCTGTCCTGTAATAGCGCTGATAAATACAATAAACCCTTTTATTTGTTTCGCCATTCTTCTCTATGATCATCTTGAGACTTCATCGTTTGTGACCGCTCCTCTAAAACAGCACCCTTTGTTCACTCTTATCGTGCTAACAATACAGCTGTGACTACCAAAATAACTATTTTCCATCTCCCCCAAATGAGGCTTGCTACTTAATTATAAAAACACATCACATAGATACACAGAAATAATTTAAACAAAAGCTGTGTGAATTTTTACCACTTGGTGCATTATATATAACAGAGACTATTAGGTACCACTTGCTGAGGTCTTAAGGATTTTACAGGAAAATACATAAAATAAATAAACATGCGAAAAAAGGTAAGTTATAATTTTTTGTTGTTGTGCTTTTGTGGAAATCCTTTAATTTAGTTAAGTCTTTGTAGAAATGTAAAAATTTTACTCTAGTGATCCTCGATTTTTCCTGAATATAGATTGGTGTTCTCTCAATAGTCTTTTCAATACTATGCTTCGGGAAATGCTCTGAAAGAGATGGAAGACACTATGATGACAATTTACAAACGGAATCTGTTTCAAGCAACTTTGAAATTATTAGTGGTAAGTAATAAATTTAGTTTTCCATACATTTTTTATCTTTTACATATCAAATTTTTAATAAAAATGTGGAAAAAGCATGCGAAAAACATAATTGTGGAAAAATGATTATTTTGTGATAGTGACAATTGCAGTATCTTTGTTATGGAAAAATAATATGTGACTAAGTTATTTAACTTGTCTTATGGAAAGAATGATAATTTTTGCTTGTGGAACCATGAATAATTTTTATGGGTAGTTAAATGCAAACTGTTAAATAATATTTGTTGTTGGTATTTACTAGCCCCAGTGTACCATGTAAAAACAACGAGTTCTTTTTCTCCGGAAAACGAAGAATTGCAATTTGAGCAGAGTGAGCAGCAATCTGTTGATCCAGTGGAGCCCCCACAGCTGCAGCTAGTCGAGAAAGAGTCTCCCCCAACGTATACATTAGACGAAGGTCTCACTCCGCCAGGCGAACAAGGACAAGATTCACCAACGGTGCTAACTAAAATTGGACTCAACTCTGATTCTCGAATGTCTCTAAATGATATCTTCCGCTCCGTCATCTCAGCACTGCAAAACCAAAAGCAAAATAAGAATTTAAAAACCGAAGGTGTTGCTGATACCCGGGACTCTTACTCTTACGCTCCTACAAACACAGTAACCGATCCCAACGCCCCTGTTTATGATTCTCCAGTTTCTAACAAACCTGAATCTCCACCCGAAGATGAAATTTCCGAAGAGGAGGAGACTCTTGTTTCGGAAGAACCTGTTCCAGTGGTAACAACAACAACTCTACCTCCCACTCCGACTCCAACTATTATAACAAAATTGACAAAAGTTGTAACTGAAGACACATCTAGTCCAGTCCTCCTGCAACAAGAAGAAAATCCTCCTGAAAATGCACAAGTGAAGGATCGCATTGTGATTCAGCCTCTGTATATTCCATATCCGGTGGCAGTAGCCCAGCAGCAGTCTCAACTTGTGAAAGGAATTCCTTCCTTAAGTGAGCGTGGAAGCTCACAATCCTATAAAATCTTTCACAACGGGCCCGCCCTTAAAACATCCGTCGGAGTAGGCAGTCCGTATGCACAAACTCACCAGAACTATGTCATTGCTGGTGATCAACAACTTTACACTAGTCCACTTCTCCAACCTGATGTCCAGCAAACTATTGAAGATTCAAATAATCAAGTAATTGTTCCGTATCAACAACAACTTCAAACTACGGCCTATGTTCCTGAACAAGAAACAGTTGCTGTGGCTCAACCTCCTGAAGTACAAACTGTTGCCTTAGCCCAAGAAAATATTGTTCCTGGAGAAACCATAGTAGAAACTCCTGTTGTTCCCCAAATTCAAACTGTTGGTCTCACAGCAGTTACAGGTTTGTTATCCGATGATTCATATAACGAATAATTGTTCATTCCAATTGAATATTCTTCTTAGAAATTGGTATTAAATGTTTTTATACAGGTGAACCGGTAGATCCACATCCGCGATACATGTTTAAATACAGTGTTAACGATTTGACTACTGGAGATCAAAAATCTCACGCTGAAGTCCGAGACGGAACGACTGTGCAAGGACGTTACTCTCTTGTTGACCCAGACGGATCCCTCAGAACTGTCACCTATACAGCAGACTCAGTTAATGGATTCAACGCTCATGTCGAAAGACAACCTCTTTAAATTGAAACTTTCGTTCAAGCACTACTCATTTAACACAATCGTTTAAACACCCATGACGCTTTATACTATAAGTATTTTAGAGTATTCCTTTACTCAATTTTTTAAACTTTACAAATTATATATCTTTTAAGGCTTATTTACCTGTTTCTTGTTTTAAGCAATGCAGTCATAAATCACACAAATACTTTAGGTTGACTTCCGTTGCTGGAAATCATTAACAGCAACAAAAATTCGGAAGGAAACTTCTGTATGAAAAATTTATTTTAGCAGGGAAGTCAGCATTAACATTTTACTAGTTTTATTCTACAAAATGTTAACTATTCTAGTTCACATTATTACAAGCATTGTACTGAGATTCTATTTTAAATCATTTACTTGCTATTTGTAGCAATGGGTACTTACCGTAAGAATAGGATGTAACCGCATAGGTATAATATTTTATAGCTTTCATTTATTTAGTTTGATAAAAAAGTGTTTTGTTAGGAGTAAAATTAAGAAAAACGAAAAAACCTAGTCGGTTTTGTATAAACTTTATTCCTATGATAGGAGATTCACTCTATATTTTATGCTATGTATTTTAAACGTGCTAGCTTTTCGATGAACTCTAAGTCACTATAATTATACATTGTCAGCATGCCTTCAATCCTCATTAAAATTGTATTTACAACGAATGTTACATCGTTTACTACACACGCGTGTAAAATACAGAATTAGCAAAACCATAATATCTTATTGCACTTAAGGAAAGAAGGACGCATTGCACGATACTTGAAAATAAATATGAATCTGTATCATCACATTTTGATTTATTGTGTTTTCATCAGCTTCTGCACCTGTTCTATTCCACGCTTGATTTCAGACGTGTTATTGGTTCATCCATTAACACCTGTAGCATGTTAAATAGATATTCTAATGACTAACTACTTCTACTATGCAAATATGTACTTCACATGAGAAATGGTCTTGTTCTTAGGTTGTCACCTCTGCGATCTTCTGATCGAGTATAGATTGCGTAATTTGAATGTAATGGTAGTAAGTAATGATGATAAGTAAAGCCTTGTATATATTGTACCTACTCGTTATTAGTGTGTGTTTTGCCAATGCAATAATGTAAAGAGAGTTTACTATAGAATACAAACGACCTTTCCTTACATTGAAGAGGAATGCACCAAAACCCAAAATGCAAGATGCTCCACCAAACACTGTTATGTTACTTATTATCTAAATCAACAATTATAAATTTACAGGTTTGGTGTTTTACAATCTAAAGAATATTCATTAACTGCACCTTGTTGGTAATGTAAAATTGCAGACTACCTTCGTATAATATTCGAGATCGACAAAAGCTCAAGGTCGATCAAACACGCGGAAATGCGGTATTATGATGAAAAATAGAAAACGCAAATTGTGCACTAAAATTGTAACTGCACTAAAAGCTGATGCGATGGTGCGAAATAATCTTTTGCAACACAGTCCTTTCTATTTAATTAAATCGAACATATTTAATCATGAAAGATAAGCAGTAGGAATTCTTGTAATTTTACCAAAGGTAATCGATGTTAATTTCATTTACTTATCTTGTCGCAATGCTTATTTATAGCAGCCGTTTTTAATGAATTTCCAGTCATATTTATCTTATTAGATTCATTGTTATGTCAGCTAAATACAGATAATGCGAATTTTAATTCTCCTGAGTTTCTTGGGCATTGTTTAACAGAACACAGTAAAAGTATAGCAAACATTTAATTTACGACTATGATTAGTGTCCCCTTAAACTTTGAGATAAGAGCTTGATTACAAGGTTCTTTGTCTCTGTCACTGTTGTAATCTTGTTATCTTCTAGGCTTCTAAAAGATGAGCATTCGCAATCTGTCACTAACCCTTCAATTTATCGAGAGTTCATGATCCTGTATCTTTAAAAGAGACTGTTACTCGGCTGCATGTTCACCAAATTCTATTCGTGTTACTGCAGTCAGGCGCAAGTAGACAATTAAATTATATTTAGCAGACAGTTGAGCAAGTCAATCTTCAATATTGCTATCGCATAATGATGGGTCATGGGCTGCATGTTTATTGCACCTTAAGCAGTTTAATGCGCTCTGTAGCTGAATTTAGAGACATTGAATCTGATAAACAAGTATCGTTTTCTGTTTCATAACTTTTGCTCTCACAAGGTACACCTTTCACATGATAAAATTCAGTAAGTGTACTCAATAGTAAAACAATAAGTATCAGTCCGGTTTAATGAAGCTGAAAGGCCGTAAATCTAGAAAGGTTTTCAAAAATATTTGCGAAAAAGCATATTTAATTAGAAAAGTCAGAGGAATTATGCTCCAAAAAAATGTGAACTTACTCAGAGAAATTATATCTAAACAACCACGATTTTTACAAAAGGAAATATATTACAATAAAATTATGAATTCTTTTAACTTTAAAAATTTTGAAATTCGTCAGATTATGTTTGCTTTTGTAAATAATACTATTATATATTGCTATGACTGAAAAAACTACTACATTGCCACTAAAAAGGGTTACCTTGTAAGTTCACTAACGCAGACATGCATATGTTAACCATTGTTGTATGGTATCTATCTATTTAGGTATGTGCTCTTAAAAGTGTGAGTCGCCAGTCGCAATTCTTTTGCATTAGAGTGTCTTGTCTCATCTTCATCTAAAAACAAATGTGTGCAGCAGAAACTCACAGAGAGCATTTAAAAGTGGAACATAAGAGAGAAGTAAAGTAACAAGTACCACGCATTGCATTTGCATTTGTGATGCAAATGA
Source organism: Yoshiicerus persimilis (assembly GCA_020352615.2). Taxonomy (NCBI): domain Eukaryota; kingdom Metazoa; phylum Arthropoda; class Collembola; order Entomobryomorpha; family Tomoceridae; genus Yoshiicerus; species Yoshiicerus persimilis. The sequence continues at coordinate 48,030,670 of CM036940.2, forward strand.
TGAAGATTCATTCAGATAGGCCACGAAGTGGAAAATCTTGAATTATTTCACCTCAGATCTCAAGTAGTATGTATCAAATCAAAGGCGAGCGGTGGACAGTCAAATAATAATATAGAAGTACGTACACGTCAATTCTGCATTGCACATCTACTTAAGCGCATGTAAAGTAAGTGCAAAGGACATAACCAACATGCATCATAAAACTTGTCCACTGCAATAGAGATTGGCAATTAATACTTACGAGTAGCGTTTAGCATATATAGTCAAATGCCACATATGCACTGCTTTACTCAAAACAACAGTCTTCAGATACAGTTCTGTGAAGCAAAGGAATGCATTTTCACAATCGCTCATACGCTTCATATTTCGACTCATTTTTCCTGGTTATTTGGTTACACTGCCAAAGTAAACCTTTCCGTCGCAATTGCCCTATTATCATTTCATGTATGATGTATTGCAGATTATATTACGTGTAAACATGAACACGACAGTGATGTAATGGATTCGAGAAACAACTTAATAATAGCAGTGTTAAGTAGATGACACAATTTATAGTTATTTATTACGAACTACAGTCAAATAGATTCTCCAGAATATATTCTAATATTCTCCCAGTCTTTCTAGAGGTACTCATATTTAGGTATTTGTGTTTATTGCACGAGTAAATATTCTGGGCATAAAACTACTTTGATTAAAAGGGCAGCAGACAGCGTTTTCAGCTTAGAAGAAACAATTTTAATTTTTGTTCACACAAATATTGTTCAAATCGTCTAAAATTATTTATCAAGTAAATCTTAAGCTAACAACAGTTAAATAATGACAGTGTAAGAAAATTCTTACTTTTAATTGCATTAATTAGGAGTTGGACAATTACATATGGTAATGATCTTATACCTATATGAGTGCGATGGTATGTGTACAGGGAAGTTTTGCTCTTTAAATGTTTAAATAATGTAAATGTGAAGTACATTATGGTAACAGTTTCATGTAATTAATGTCCACAGGCTACAGAGGTAAGCCATTTACAGAATTTACATACTAGAATTGACTGAGAAGCAACGTACCCTTACTTCAAGGTAAGGGAACCCACGTACCTAACAAATGCAATATAAAAAGCCAGTATATTACATCCATATACCTATCGTGGCCTCTGGGCAAGTATCCTTCCCATCTAAAACCTAAAATTAACTAAATACACTTGTAAAAGTATTTAGGTCTGTCTGGAGTGTATCTGTACCTAATTTCAAGTTGGAAACGAAATGATGAATCAAACGTAGTAGCTTTAAGGGAGCGTCCACAAATTACGTGGTCACCCATAGGGGGGGTGGGGGTCAGCCAAATGTCCTCATCTAATTCTTCAAAAATGAGAGGGGGTGTCAGAGGTCTGACTTCTGAGGTCGTCAAACTATTTTTGGAGAACAAAACAATAAAATACTATGTAATCTACGCAATCCAAATGTAAAGTTTAAAATGCGTAGCGATGCAGTTTGCATCATTTCGAGCACTTTTATTGTATTATTTCCACCTAAAAAGAGTGTCCTCTTAAAGGAAATTAGCATAATGTGCACTCCATGCTAAGAGTACCGAATAAATAATATAAAGACAATCTGCAGGACTAGATTTACATGTTTCAACTTTCAAGCTTATGTTTAGTATGCAGATTAAAAAAGTGCTCACCAGCTCAAATCCAATTTGACGAAAGGATTTTATGACGATTGGATTTATTATTTACACAAAATTATCAAACGTATCATTAGCCCCGCTCAAATTGAATTTGCTTGCTTTCCTGATATAATAAATTCAATAAAATTCAGAGATGATTTTAGTGCAAAATTTTCTTGCTGGGCAAAAAAGGCTATAGGTCTTCGAAGACAGGGTAGGGGGTGTACATCAATTGTCTTCAATGTTCTCAAAGGGGAGGGTGGGGGTCAAAAATCGGCAAAAAAGTGACTTCGTAATTTATGGACGCTCCCTAAACGCCTATGTCGCAAATATTTACAGCCCACCCAAGAATTGCTTCTCATCTTTTTGTACATCCATATATATGATAAACAAGAATTTTTGTCAACCAGGGAATACATTTTGCTCCGGATGAACACATACTGGAAACTGAAACAAAAAGTGTAATTCTAAGTTAGCCTAAATCTTGGACTAGTTTATTCATATATGGGTATCGACGGAACTCCTACACATCCAGGCCTACGAATTCTTTTCTTTAGTGCCAATTAAGAAGCACACTTATGTATCGCTACCTACACACGAATTTAATTAGTTGGACAAGAAAGTAGATGCCAAGCGCGCAAAGTGCGTCTTCGTGAAATAAAAGACACTTACTTACTGAACTACATTCCTCATTACTAATATCGACTACTATCTATCCAGAAGAAGCACTTTAGATTGTTAATCATGCAATTTCTGTTGGCTTTGCATTTATGTCTAACAAGATGCTTTACTTGTAAATGTTCTTATAGTTCAAGTAAAAGAATGTACTGCTGTGTAAGGTATTGCCAAGTATGAAAACGATCCTTTTTCGAGTGAGATTAAATGCAAAATAGAGATGCTGACTACTTTCACACAATGTATCCAAAGTCACAAAAGTCGACCTACCCTTTCATATTTGTTTTTACAATCCTTCTATCGTAAGCAAATATGTATAGGACTAAAGTAAAGACAACAGGTAAGATTCACATGCTAATGCTTTAGAAAAAGAAGGACTACTTGCCTATTACTACCATACAGTCCTGTATTATATAATAATAATGCTAATAACCATACCAAATGCATAGAAGACGATATTACAAAACAAACATCTCTCTTCCATCGCATTACAGTTATTTAGTCCTTTTTGTTTCTATTTCATAAGATTGCCAATCTGCAAATCCTTTCATTGTTTAAAATTATTTCCTTGCTTCTTGGACCTCACTTCTCCATTTTTTGTTTCGCCATGGGAAGAAATATTTTATCCAGAAAAATCTCTGTAACTGTTTTCATTTCCTAAATATTAAACATTCTTGTTGAACTAAACTGGATTCACAAGCTATAATCAGGACAGTGTAGCGTGTTGTTGTGTCTTTCTGGACTGGCCTTGTACGCAATTCGAGAAAAATGTTTTGGGTAAGATATTTAAATATCTTCATCGTTTAGCAAACTAAACTTTTAAGTATTTTGGTTTACTAGTAAGCAATATCGTTCTAGTAATTTGTAAAAATTATTTTAATTTTTTACAGAGAGGGTGCTCGAATATTATTATTGTGTCATTGATTGTTCCGTTGTGTTTCGAAATTGGTAATGGAGTGGAAAATTCGTTCACCGCACCTCAGTCAGCTTACCCTGAATTTGCAAATCCACGTATAAAGTCTTATGACCTAAAAGCCTTATCAGCAATCGTAAAACTTATAAATCCTCCTCACTTGAAACTGACTAGAGTGCCCGCTCGTTTATTAGACAAAAGTTATTCCAGTAGCTTTCATAGCAGTTCGAAAATATCTGCAAGAAAACAGTTTCAAGATCTTCCTCATTTCGATACACCTACCTTTGAATACTTTTCTGATGTGAATGTGAAACAAACGGATAACAATGAAATCACCACCAAAGAAAATTGGAACTCTCTAAATGTAACTACTGAAAACCACAACGATACTTCCACAAAGACAAAGCGGAAACTTGATTTTACAACAGAAGCAAATAGAAGTCGGCAATTAAACATCTCAGTTGTGAATACCAAAGGTACGTACTTTTCTGCAACAACATTGTCATATTTGCGCAATAAAATAACAGTAGATATGCATTTATTCTATTGTTATTTCATATTTGCTTATTTTAATTTATTTCAAATTCATTTATTTCTTATTTGTCTATTTATTTCTGATCTTTTTTGCTGATTTTTTCATTTATCCTTATTCTTACTAATTTTACTTCTTACAAAACTACTTGTAAATAATAAAGCAAAGATTTGTCTACAATGATTTACAAGTTAGTCACATTTGAAACTTAATTTCAGAAATCACAGATCGGAAATCGGAACCCAAATTAGAAAGTACAACAGAGAGAACAGAAGAAGTTCAGTTAAAGAATCTAAGTGATTATAGATATAATTACAGTGTATCAGATAAGGAACAAAAAGATGTGAAATCTCATTCTGAAGTGCGAAATGGAGGTATTGTGACTGGGCAGTATTCTATTTTAGAGCCAGATGGTTACACGCGAGTAGTGAGTTACTATTCGGATGGCAAATCTGGTTTCAAGGCCAGAGTCTTAAGAATTGCTCCTGTTAAAACTAATCTTATCAAGTGAATCTTACTGTGAGATTTATTTCCTTGTGCCACTGAAAATGTTTACTAAAATATTTCCTGTATGGCATATGGGTCGAAATAAGGAAACTTGCTAGGCTATGATATATTAGGCAATTGAAATATGAACCCAGGATCCTTGTAGTGTACCATACAATTTGTATGTGTAGTAACGTTAGTTCAATGAACTGTTTAAGGAAAAGCAGTGTAAACGGAAAACTTGAGTTCAGTAGAATTCACAGAGCTTGTTGTGTTACCTACTTTTCTCACAGACAAAATAATTAATTTTAGATTAACATATTACGTTTATGTTTGTGAATAGTAAACGTGTAAGCAATTGAAAATGTTTTCAGCAAATTTTGTATACTAGTTTACTCCAAAGAAAATTAATTCCACAAATACATGATACATGGTTTTAAACTATGCAAAATTCTATTTCTTTTCAAAATAAAGCTATTTATTAGAAAGAAATCTGTCGTACAGTGATATTTTTACGTAATGTGATTGGTTATATTTAGACCAGACTGACAGCTTTATTCACTTCATTTTGTATGTCTCCTTAAGATAATTGCAATGCACCAGAAATCTTTTCTGATATTCAAATAATAGCATTATGGCATAAAACAATGTAATCTTAGTTGCTTGGTGTCTTATTACTTAGTTTAGTACTTATATCCGAAATGGGTTACAAATTAAGGCTACGTATTAACGACAAAGTTTTATCACTAATTAAGTATACAAATAAAATTCCCTTCACCCAAATAATAATACTGTTATTTATCTTTTGAGGAACCCTTAAACAAATTCTACAAAACTATGTATACAAAATGTGAACAAAATACTTTAATAATTGTAGATAAGAGTATAGAAATAACCTTAATAACAACTCTTCAAAGGGCCAGCCAGGTAAAAGGCAAAAAGTACACACGAGACTAAATTTGTAAAATTAGCAAGCAACTATTTAATACCGAGTTTTGTTACTATATTGTGGGTAAAGCATTACCATGTTGCTGTCAAACGTCCAAATCAAATTTCTTTGTCCCAGCTTCTTACGTCTGAGAAAGGATTTACGCAAATACCATTTTTTGATAAAATTCTTTTCCGAACTATTAAAAGGATGTTCTACTTTATTCAGTTTTATTAGGTCGGGAAAAACTCTTTTGTTCTTGATCAAAGTAAACGTTGTTTTTTCAACGATATAAATGGTAAAACTTAGTAAATATCCAGCTAAGAGGACAAAAAATGCTGTGATGACATCATTGAGGCCAAGAGAAACCTGAACAGCCTGATTATCTTGAAGGCAATTCACACTGGTTTCGGTAAAGTACCGCTTAAGACTTCGGAAGTTTAATCCTCGTTCTTTCACATGCATTATCCTGAAACGTATTCAAAATCGTATTACATTACTCAAAAATAAAATTGTATTATTTCCTCTAATTGCAATTTAAATTCTTGTTCATTGTAATTTTCCGATACAAGTAAAGCAAGATTTTCAAGAATTTGAAATTTATGCTAAGAAACGACAATGCAATCAGCTTTAGAATATTCAGAAATGATTACTTGTAATTAAAGAAATTTCTGAACGACGAGCCTTTTTCGACGAGCATGCTACTTCTGGATGGACTTTTGTTAACGTTCATTTTGCTGAAGAGGAGGCAAACATCCTGGTCCTCCATTTTGCTTTGCCTCGTTTCATAGTAAAAGTCCTCTGTCCACACAATCAGTAAAGTGTTGCCCGCTTTCAACAATGGAAGGGACACATCAGTGGAGCAGTTAATTATTCTCTGCTTCATTGCATCCTCCAATTGCTGGTCAAACATAATTTTAATATTCATGGCCTGCAATATATTTTCGTGCATTGTGTGCTTACAGCCAATTTGGCATTGAAGCACAATAGTGAATCAACTTACAACATTAGAAACGTCGACATTTGTGTCAAGCAGAACTTTAAATGACGAATTTGATAATTCTTCAAAAGTTTTGATGGGAACCACTTTAACAGACAGTGTAGACACGATGGCTGCTGAATAGGCGATGTAACATAAAACTCCTGTTAGATATCCACTAAGGAAGATAGCCTTTGAGGATACACTACTGGGGTTGAAATACCAGCCCTGTTGTAAACAATAAATAAATTCGTAATTAATGAAGGTCTTCGTCAGGTCAGGTCATGAACTATTATATTAAGTAATATTAATTATTATAATGAGTCAATAATTATTATTTACTTAAATTACATGCCTATTACTTCTTAGGTCTTTATGATTATAAATTAAAATGATGTAGATACAAAATGTTATATAAAGCGGTATTTTACTACGAAGCTTCTGCAAACTGTAGAAAAGTGTACCTGCTGTGTACTGGAGCCCAAAGCCCAAAGGAAACTGTCTTCCGAAAGTGACACGTCAACTTCTTCTATGTCATTAATTTTCTGTTTTAGCTTAGCTACAACTTTAAGTGTGATAACAACTACCAGCCAGGTTAAGAGCATGTAAATCCAGAGAGGAGTATCAAATGCTGACAAGTAGATATCTCGTAGAGTGTTTGTAGATGGCTGCATGAAAAAGACAACCACTCTATATTTAAACCAAAATTATTTTTAATTACATGTTTCTTCATAATTAAATTATGTTATAAGCAATAACCGTACCCGTCATTATAAGTCGGCTGGAGATACGTAGAATTTGTGTTTTCTGGTCGAATGACAGTTTGAGAGATTAAAATATCTGCTATTCCATTTCTCACTTGACCTTTTAGATCAAATAATTCTGTTGTGTTTTCTATATCCCATAAGCCTGTCATAGCCTGCACTCTACAATATTATTTATAATCATTAGTTATATTAATTATTAGCAAACATATTAGATTCAGATTGAAATATATATCCTATAAGTATTTAGAATTAAAATTATGCGTTTCATGAATGTAAGTAATGCATTTCATATATGAAATTAAAATACGAGAAATTCAATGTTTCTGCAAAATCCCTAAGTAGTGTTACGGCATTTCCGCTTTTGAATTCCAATCGCCCGTCTTCTCCGATGGTGAAAGATACTTCTAAAACGTACGTACTACTATTCTGGAAAGGAAACAAGTAAGGTTGGATTTAAAGTCTCCACGAAAAGAATTTTTTATAGAATTGTTTGGAGACTTTTTAAGTCAAGCAATAACTTATTTAAATAATTTTATTAATAATTGAATAGGTTAAAATATTCCGACGTTTTATTTCATTAAAAATGATTACAAAAGAAACTAACCGCAGCTGTGGCTACAACTGTCACTCCATTAAAATTCTGCCTCCTCTTGAGTTTTTGGGAAAGTCTCAACATGTTAATTGATTCTCCATGTAATTCTATGACTTTGCAAAAGGTTTTGTTTTTTACAGAGTACAGTTCCCAAAGTGAAAAATCCGAACGTGAATCCTTATATTCAGTGGTAATAACAAAAACATCAGTAAATAAAGGAAATGCTTTAGCGTATCCACAAAAAATGTTTCTAGTCGTTTTCTCAGTTTGATTTATTGTTTCAAATATAAAAATATAGGGATGCCAACATGTTGCTCGTCTTTGATCCAAAGATTTCTGGAAGAAATTGGATACCTAAATTCAGAAGGGAAGATATTAGCTTTCAGTATTAAGACATTAATTATTAGGTAACCAATCTTACGTTTTAACATTTATTTTTGTATCTGCAGCTGTTTGTAAATTATTTAATTACGGTAACCGATATTGTTTGCATTCATTAAAAATGCTGAATTTTGCTATAAATTAATTTCAAATTACTGATATGCAAATACCTCTTCAAGTGTTTCCACAAATTCTGATAGATTTGTTACAACGTAAAAAACAATAGAATTAGATGTAACTCTTTTAGGTAGACTTGAGCAAAAAATGTTGTAAAGGCTTCTATTGTTAAACGGAAGTATTGTTATTGTTTGATAATTTGAGTTCTTTATAAAATTCATTTGTTGGACATAAATATCGAAAGCAAGGAGTGTTTTCGGTTCAAATACACTCAAGATATTTAACTCTGACTTTGAAAATTGTGCTTTGGACAAACCAAGTATTAATATTAAGCCCAGTTGTAATTTCCGAATTTCAAAAGACATCTCACTGCCGATTTCCGTTGTAATTTATTGCCTCATTTTCTATCCACACCAAAAATCGCTCAGTTTCCTCGGAATACTAAGCAGTTTTTTCAATAAATCAATTTTTATGCATTCACTATTTTACCTCAATTACGGATAATAATGCGTTGTGGTCTATTTAATCTTCTAAGTGCCTCTTTCATTGTGACATCATCAATTTAATACTTTTACGAAATATCATGAAATTGTATCCCAAATTTGTAATATTTACACTTAGGTTGATATTTGCAGATACAAAATGCAACCTTGAGTGACCGCACACTAAACGATGCCCTAAAAATCAGCCATGAAGTCTCTAAATTCTTCATTTTGTAATTGAGAACGCTTTTACAGCAAGCAAAACCTCAAATAAATGACTAACAAATAAAATTAGGTTTTCCGAATGTATCAATACTTACCTAAATTTTGGGCCGTAATTAATTACCGCCACCCCAAAAATACTCTACTGTTATTTACGTTTCAATATAATTTCTGCAAAACACTACTTTTCTCCCAATCCACTCATTTTCGCACCCATGTTAAAATGTCAATTAACTATCAATGTTAAAAGGGTAGACAGTTATGGTATATGGGTATCGGGATTTTATTAATTCGTATCTGAAGCGTAAAAAAATTATTCAAACTATATAATTCAAATAAAACTAAAGCAACTTCAAGACATTGAATAGAATTTTGGTCACATATAGAAATTGTTGAAAAAAACAAATCACATTCTTCGTGTTTCGAATGTAATGTCCTTAGCTGTACCGCACAAACCCTAAGTAGTACAGCAAAGCTATCGGTACCAATCGAAAGCCAATTCAAAGTTACGTAGAAAAATCTCTACTTTGGTCATAATCGGTTGAAGGTAAGTGCGCCAAATAATTCGGCAAAAAGTAAACGTACAAAAATGTGCCCGGTTTTTTGTTATTTGGATTTTTGCCGACCAAAAAATAAATCTTTTTGAAATAATATTTTCCCAGCTGCAATCCATGTTTTATGAGTGATTTTTCCTGAATTTTTCATAATAATCGAACAAGTGAATTTTCACTGGAATTTTCTTCCAAATTGATTTAATTTTTGGTTGTGTGATTTAGTTTTTGTTTGGGTGATTTAGTTTTTGTTTGGGTGATTTAGTTTTTGGTTGGGTGTTTTTGTTTGGGTGATTTTTGCATTTTGGTTGGCCAAAAATCAAACTTTGGTTCTCCGCTTTAAATGACATCCTTAATTTTTTACCAGCTTAGTTTGCTTGTACTACAAAATGTGGGTCGCTTAGGCCTCTAATATCCGGTGAAAAGGCATGGAGACAACTGTTGTGTTGTGGTTACTAAATGTAATTACGAATGAGATTCATAATTGAATGCATCTATACTACACTCGTTGTGTCTATTGTCTAATTTCTTCAAATTTTAATTACCTTGCAACTGTCTTATCTGCCTTTAATTAAAGGTGTCAAGCAAAGTCACATCAGCGTTGCAAAAACACTGTTGTGACGCACCTGGTCATATAGGTACTAATGGGAAATGCCCAATTATAATTAATATTTCAGGCTCCGTTTTATTTCATTTGGTTCGAATTAATGAGTAGGTGTGTTTTTGTAGTATGCAGAGAGGCAGAGAATTGAGAATATTAAAGTGGCAAAATAGATTTCTCTAATGTCGAAAAGAATTCTTTATTCCACGTAATGGCAATAAGATGAATCGAGACGGAATTGTCGGATTATTGATTGTCTCAGAAAATCTCGCCACTCAGCATAATGAGTTGCAGGCGACAATTTAGAGTAAACGAAAATGCTTAGAGAAAGCTACTTCAATTTCAAATTGCATCTTACGTTCATGTCATGGAATGCATTTTTAAATGCTATTTGCCTATCTCAATTATATTTTTTGCAACAATTTAAAGTGTAGTATTGTAATTTAGTATTTCAGTTCTACTTGTACAGTGTGTGAGCTGTTCTTTAAAAGTCGACAATCTTAATGCACTTTTATTTTTCTCAAATACTCCATTTATTTTAAAAGAAATGGTAACTGCTTTGGGAAATTTATGTTTAAATAATTAATACATTCTTACATAGTTACTATAATCTCCAGTCTGAATTTTAGATTATATTAGTTGCTCATGCTAGAAAATGTATGTCCATTTTCTTATTATGGTGTATTGATTTCGATATTATTAGTCCAAAAGAATATTAGCTGAACATGAATGTTGAAATGTTGTTGTTGTAATGTATGTTAAAATATGGGTAGCAAATGTATTATGTGCACATTACATATACATTTGCTAATTCGGATTTAAAGCTTTAATACAATAAATTGTAAGACATTTTGTATTCACTGCTTACTTCCATTTTCCTAAGTAATGCAGTGTGTATTACAAATGAATTATTTTGGGTCGACAATAGTTTTACTGCAACAAAGAATTTTGCACAAGGAAAAGCCTTTTTGCGCTGAAAGCAAAATATACCTAGTCACAGTTGCTTCTAATTTTCCTTTTCGGTTCCCGTCTATGCGATTTAAAACGACCGCACTTCGGCCCTGCACCGAATGGCTACCTTATCTCTGCGTTTTTAAATGATTTTTTTAAACTCAGTGTGCATGTGTCATATATCGTAAGTGCTTCATTTCTAATTTTCAAATGAGTTGATATATAAGATGTTTAAAGAAAGTATTGTAAGAGTAATATGTATTCTCATTTTCTCATAGATATAGTTACGAATTGGGATAAACAGTGTGATAGGTTGGCCAGTTGATACCTTCACTTAATTTGTTTCGCCCGATTTGTCCGGTAGTAATTTCTATTCTCACAATATCGAGGGAACTATAAAATGTGCGGCATTGTTTTGCGATTTATTTGGCATTTGAGTAATGGAATTATTGCTTAACCGTATATTGATGGGGAGACTATTATATATCGTTAAATATAGAACGTTTCAGTTTAGAGTAGGCATCCACTGTATAAGGAAGTAGCATGGTATGTAAATGTGCGATGATTTTGATTTCTACCGCCAAGCCAAATGAGAAAAATTTAAATACACACGTACATTGTAAGTGCCTTTACATTGTAAGTGCCCTATGGCTACTTTTAGCTGAAACGCTCTGTATAAAAGGTATGTCTGATATAATGGCATACTAATAATATAGTAATATACTGCCTGATGAAGAACTTGTTAATTAAGCTAACCCTTTTTGTTTAATGAGCTCCATGTATGTTTGAAGGATTGACTATTCCATCGAAACCAAGTTGACGCGTCAAAAAGTATTATTACGAGAACTTAACATAATGCCAATTATGTCCACGAAATTTGGGTGTAATTCTATGTGAAATGCCAATCTACTATTTTTGATTTAATGCAGTGTTGACCAGCAAATATGTCACCTAAGGGTGTCGATTTGAAGGTTTTCTGGAGCTCAGTTATTATACTACTTTATTGAGCATGTATGAATACTAAGTACACCGATTTCAAGACAATTTCCTTTCATATTTTGATTTTATTTGATATCCAAATTTTCTGTACTATGTAATAAATCAAGGTTCCTTTGAATAATTTATGTAAGGAAAAAATTTATAAATTCTGTTCCTTTATGATTTTCTGTATGACAGCGTCCCGAATTTTTACTTGTGATATATTGTTGTCACCCTAAAGACATCCCAATATCTCATAACCTGACAGCCACAAGTAAACAATATATTTATAACAATTAATTGTGAGACACACATTTTCATTAATGATAAATTACCACTCAATACGCGCACCTGAAATCCTAAGGTTGCTCTAGAATATCCTCATGAGTCATTATTATTGTGAAGCCACACATTGATAAAATTATTAATTGACATTTGTTGTAAAGGTGCAGCAAATATCGAAACTTACCTAGGTCATTGTCATTACGTTAAATATTTCTACGTGTCGTTTTCATTTCCCCATTTCTTCTTGTTGTCTTTTCCAATACTTATTCGTTTCGTCTGTTTGCTCTTTTATTGCCTGCTTCACAGAAACTGTATCACTTTTTTCATTATTAATTCTTATTCTGCTATTGTCTACTTGTACTCATAGGAGGTGGTTTAGGAACAACATAATCGTCTTTCTAATTCTAATGTACTGTCATGACTATATATGACAAATGGAAGCAACTGTTGTAGTTACTAGGTGCGTGGTAACAAGTGAGATTTATAATTGAAAGAGTCTATAAGTATAAGTATATGGGGCAGACTTTCGTGTGGTCTGATTGTGCTGTAAATGTTTAATTGCCTCAAACACTGCTGTTAATTAAGCGTTTCCAAATAAAGTCACCTAAAAGCGTCTATAAAACCAGAGACAGCATTTCTTAATTGCATGGTCGAGTTTTGAAGCAATTCCCCAAGGAAATGGCTCTGTGATTAACCTAGCAATCTTGGCTGATCTGCGAAATCTTACTGCATTGCTTGTGTAGTAAAAACTTACTTGTATTCTTCTCAAAAAGTCGATAACTGCTTAGTGTAGTAATTAAAATTCTTACTGCTAGCCAGAATGCATATTTATTGCAAAATATTTCTAATTTGGGCTACTGTAGCAAGTAGTAATAGTACACAAATACAATCATCTATATTTCTAACGGCAAGAATTGTCAATGAAAAATTCGGGCATTGCGATTTATTTGTTTTAGAAAATAATAGCATAAAAGACCTTTCGGAAAACACTCCTACTGCTCTCTTGGCCGATAATAAAGCTAATAGAGACTCCTTTTACATTAACTTCAAGACAGTGAAAAACTCTTCCACCAAATCGATCTTTAAAAGTGTGCAGTACTCAAAGAAAATTGGATCCCGAGAACACTGTGCAATAGTGGTTTCCGTATTTCTCGAAATAAGCAAATGCCTATTCGAAGCGTTTTTCAGTTTGCTGAGTACGCATTTAAATGTTATTGCAAAAATAAATGAAGACTACTTCATCTTTATAACTACTGAAGACCTCTCAAATTCAATTTTGAAATCCGAAATGGGCACCAGAATTAAATACAAGATTATTTTATACGATACTAATAAACCTGAAACGAATGTTGTAGAAGGAAAAACGATTTGCCCTTATTGCGAATATGGAAAACCTTCAATCGTCACTGTAAAAAACTCAAAACTCTTTGAAGAGAAACTAAGTTTGGAAGTTATTTTCCCAGATTTCACATTAAATGGAAACGGACACATTTTAATCTACTCAACTGGAACCAGGATACAATTCTTATTGGAAATTATCAATGCTAACGGAAAGTGGTCTGTAAAACGGGGCTATTCAAAATATGTAATGGATGAAATGACAGGAAGATTTAATTTCAGTTATGAAGTCATCCCTTCTAACGGAGGTGGAACGGGGGTCATTTTGAAAAATGGAACGTGGGTTGGGTCGATTGGAGACGTTGTCGATGGGAAGGCAGATTTAGGAGTCGGAACAAGTTCGAACCTTCAAAGATTTAGAGCCGTCGAAATGACAGCTTCTTATTCGGATTTCACTATAAATTTCGTGACTCGGGAACCAAAAATAAGTTATACTTGGAAATCGATTTATAAACCATTTGCAAAAGAATTGTGGATATTGACACTTGTTTCCGCGTTTCTTGTGATGTTCACTTTTAAAATAATAGAGAAATACGAATTAATTTCAACAAAAGCTTTCAGCTCTCATAAATTCACGTACACTTTAATAGTTTTGATTGAACAGGACATTATTTTGCCACAAAGCATACCGGGAAGAGTCCTCGTTGGTTTTTGGTTTTTATTTTGTTTAATCATCTCTAATTCGTATCGCTCAAAACTTATTGGAATTATGACATTTCCAATTATGGATAATATTCCAACTACTTTTGAACAAGCGGCTAATTCTCCAGCTTTTGGTTTGGGACTAGAGCCAGGTCTTGTTGGTGGGGTCACAATATCGCTATTTAAAAATGGCGACAAAACTATGCGATCAATTTACTCCAGATTGTCAACTGGACAGGAAGACAAATGCTTTCGTCGAGCCTTGACCTCAAATTTTGCTTGTTTCTCATTATCAGAAAATACTGATTTCATATTAAGATCTAATTTCAGTAGTCATGATAAAACTTCTGGTAGAATTTCAAAAGATTCTGTGTCTCATTTTCATCCTGCGTTTGCAATTAAACCTAAGCGAATTTGGAAACCCAATTTTGATCGAATTATTAACGCAGCCAGAGTGAGTGGCTTGGTTTTTAAATGGAAAGATATTGACCTAAATATTAACAGAAAATATCATGCTGAATATGAAAAGTCAATTAATATGACAAAGGTGGACCACACTTTAATGGAGGGTGGACCATCAAAACTAACTTTCAGTCATTTACAAGGGTCATGGGTTCTATATTTCATCGGCACCCTCACAGCAATAATATTTTTTTCAATCGAAATTTTGAAACAATACAAGGTCAATGTTTTACACATAAAAAATTATTTCATCTTCATGGCACAATTCATAATTTTAAAAATGAGTAACGTTTTCGTATCTTCATGTAAAACTGTGGATAGGGTCAGGTACCAATCCAGAAGTATCATCATGGGGGGACTTAACGAAAAATATATTCCAAAAAGTGCTAATTCACGTGAAGAGCGAAAAATTTTTGCCATTTCAATGAAAAATTTCTTTGTTAAGGGGGGTTGTAGCCCCCAAGCCCCCTAAATACGTCCCTGGACTATTAAACCCTTTTGGAAACCGTCCAGGATTCCCAAAAAGTCCCCTTTTAGACGAAACTGTTCTGTTTGTACCGCCTTTTGAATTAACATATTAAATGTATGTTTTTACCTTTAACATGTTCAAATAAGAAAAAATAATATTAAACGAAAATTTTGATTTCCTTAGGAATTTTCATATGATGGGCCTGGGCTTTGTGGTGGGCGTAAGTGGACACTAAGTGAAGCCTTAGCCTATACACATTAAATTTGTTCACACTGTGAAAGGGAATTATTTTTGTTATTCATTTATTCAGTATCTTGAATTCTTCGCATACTATTCATTACTGTGTCCTTAAAAATTTCAAGTAGTATTAGTAAAATAAAATTGAAATTTTGGTTTTACATTTGAAACCCGTCCTGACTCAACTCTAAACTCTTGAGTTATGTCATGACATGACAAACCATAATAACATACGAAATGTATACCTTACAACAGTTACAACCCAGAACCAATAAGCACGATACATAAATCATACGGGATACAAAAATGGTTGAACTAAAACTATGTCTAATTAATTACTATTAATTTTTATACATTCTTGTACTATTTAATTTATGTAGCAGTTTACTTAACTCGTCACGTCAGTTTTGTGTTTTCAATTGGGTGTGGCCACTAAATAAATCTCATTAATGTAATTATTAAGCAAATAAGGCAGCTTTTCCGTTAGCATTTGATTGTATGAAGGGTTGAAGGTTTGCAAAGATACTTGCTGTGCAGTTCTGTTTGTGCGAATGATTACAAAACATTTAGTGAAGAATTCTATTTATTCGTTTTGGAGTATTAGATAACTTAGAGTTATTCACTAAGAAAAACATGTTTTTGAACATTAGTGTTACTCTACTGCATTTCGCAATGTGGCCTCTAATGGTCCTGGGCGCATTTTTCTCGGAACACTACGAGAACGAACAAAAAGAAGAAGATCTCTTAAATACACTGCTAACAAAAAATTCGTTCAACAAAAACATACGACCATCTGGGGAATATTTAGGAAGTCCAACAATTGTGTCCATTACTCTTGCGATTCAAAATATTGACTACATAGACGACGAAAAGCAGAGTTACGGTGTGGAATTAAGTTTAGCCCTGATTTGGCACGACAGTCGTCTTGAGTATAGCGACGATGCTGACAAAATCTTTGTAGCTTCACCTGGCTATTTACGTTTGAAAGATATATCGAGAATATGGTTTCCAGGTATTTATTTTGCAAACGAGAAAGAACATTGCGGGAACGGCATGAATAATAAAGAAAATCTGCACAACACAGTTCGAATATTTCCCAATGGAACAGTTTTGTCAAACTTGAAATCTGCTGTCATTTTTAAATGTCCCATGAATTTTGAGAATTACCCTTTCGACAAACAAGAATGCCCCATTAAATTGTGTGCCTCTTCTTCGCCACAAGATGAACTTGAGTTTCGATGGAATCCTAATGATAAACCTATATTGATCCACAAGGACATAATTGCAAAGCATATTGGACGGTTTTCCTTGACAAACTATTCGACAAGTTTTGGAGAAATCCCAAGTGCCACTGGCATTTACAAATGCTTATTCGCTACATTTAAATTTGATAGGAAGATCAAAAATTACATTATTAATCTATACATACCCTGTTTAATGCTAGTATTCATATCTAGCCTTGCCTTTTGGATTGCTGAAGATCTAGCGGATGCTCGAATTTCTTTGGGCATTACATCAATACTAACTTTGGCTACCCAAGCTTACGGAGTACATCAATCTTCTCCGCAAGGAGCCAACGTGACGGTGACGGCATTACATACTTATACGGGAATATGTACCACTTTCTCCTTTGTGGCTCTACTGGAGTCAGTACTTGTCGTTTCTGTCCATAAGATAACGAAAGAAGTAAAATCGATATATGAAAACAAAATTAAAGTCGGAAAAAACACTGTAATGAATTATATTTCTGACCAAAACGAAGATTTTATTACAAAAGATGGAAAGAATTCTGAAAAGAAAGTTGGGTGCAGTTTTCTCAATTCATTACTGCCACAGGTGCCGCATGCACCTCCATCTTTGTCTAAAGCCCAGAAAATAGATTTGTATGCTAAGATTTTATTTCCAAGTACTTATTTCACAATAATGCTGATTTATACATGCAAATACATATTGTAAATAAATAGTTTTAAAAGTACTTTCCATTCTTTTTACGGATACAGAAATTTGTCATGTATTGAAATGAAAATGGAAAGCTCTTCCAATCAATAGAATTACTAAATAGCAAACCAAAGTACCTTAAATTTAATACCGTTACGTAACGTATGTAGCAGAAAAATTATTGTTATTATCATGATGAATATCGAGTTTTTCTAATGTTTTCTATCATGTTGATATTTCGTTTAAACTAGTATAGTCATATAAACAATAAAAAAATGCAATCCCTTATTTGTCATTTATTGTCATCTCTTCTCTGTAGATTGTATTCATATTCGCCTTTGGCTAAGCAAATAAAATGTCATCACCTTCGTACATTTTCATTTTGACGGTTCATTGATATGTATCCCAATTGCAGCCTAAAGCTAAGCTGTAGTACTTATGTTAGCGTTGTTTTATATTCAATTGGGCATCCAGCAGATTAGTAGTGTCATGTAGTTCCGTTAGCAGCCTGTAGCATTCTGCATGCCATGTAGTAAACAAAGTGAATTATCCATAAAATATTATGGAATACTTGTATTGTTATAAAGCAACGTATACGAAAAAATATCGATGCGTCATGACCATAACTAATTTGGTTAGGGTTTTTGCTTCTTTTGTAGAGTTAATAGATTACATAAGGTATGCAAAAGGAAGATAGTACAATGAAATGCAGGTCAGGAAAGGATATATCGATTTGCTGCTATAAAAAAGAATGTGTGTCAAATTTACGCATGCCAATGTCACTTTACTGCTCTAAAAAGAACAATCGAATCCGTGAATCATCAACAGAACTTCCTCGTACCCAATAACACAGAAAATTAGTGTTTTAGGTTACCTACATTTGAAAAGTAAATGTTATTATTGTGAGAAGTGTAAACATTAGAATTGTAATTCACTGCATTCGTTCGTTTTAGTTCCAGGATTTAAAGTAATTAAACATTACTTACGTTTTTCGAAGATTGGTTATCAATATAATGAATTTAGTTTATAGGAGTGTTGTGAATGTCGCTATTTTGTGGATATTTGTAAATATAAGTAAAGGAGATGAATTGGAAACACCACACGCTAATCTCCATTTCTGTTATGATAACAAGCTTTACGTTTACTCGACAAAGGAGTGTCCTGGAGGAATTCGATTCATAAAAAATGCTATACAAACTAGAGATGACTGCTACTGCCCAAGTGGAGCGTATGACTGAATACTATTTATGTTATGAAAATTTTACAACATGCCTTCTGAGTTACTTATATTATTTTAGGTTCTTGGCCATTGGTTCTCAGTTTAGAAGGGATTATTCTGTGATTTCTGGCTCAAGAAACAAATGTCTATCTTTCAACGGAGATAACCAGCTTATACGAGCTGACAAGGAGAGATGTGAGGAAGAAGACTTTAGCTCAGTAATACACATACAATTAATCAATTTAGAAATACGCAAGAAAAACTCATTTTAAACAATTTGAGTCCTTTTTTCAAATGAACCTTATATTTATATTTATTACACAAGTAAAACTGTAATTCTATTCTTTTTCATAGAGATGGGCTATCGTCCCTTTGGCAGATTATGACTCAACGGACGATATATGGATGGCTGTATGGCACGATCCGCAAAGAAATGGAGAATTAAAAAATTTTAGACGGTTTCCTTTGAATGATTTCAAACACGGTTCGCTATTCCAGCACCATACAACATTCGCAGGCTTTGTGGCTATAGTTAAACCAAAATCTTCAGAAATTCTCAACTTCCAACTTGGAAACGCTTGCTTTGACCTCAGTAATCCAGAAGGACAAATATTCATTTTTGAGGAAGCATGTGAGTAAATATTTGTACTCTTAATATACAGTATTCTGTATTGTAATTCTGTATGATATACTGGATATGGATGTTTTCGGATTAGCATAGCAAACTTAAAAATGGTATTGAGTTTTGCAGTTAATAATTAATTTGCCTCCCCATAATGACTCAACTGTACAAAATTGAATTTTAAAACATAATTAAACTAACTTGCATCAATTGGATATTTTATTTTGTGTAATTGTTTAAAGTTTTGGAATTCATGAGAATATTTTAATCTTTATGCAACATGAAGGAATTATTTATTTTTTGTTTCTAGATGTAATAGATCATCATGCGAATTTGTCTGAACCTGGGTCTTACCAGACCCCGTGCATCTCGACTGAACACCTCTATAAACCACGGCAAATTATATCAGACGATATCGATTCAGGTGGGCTACAATATTTCCATTTGTTATTTCCACTGCCGTTGAAGACAATTCTTTACCGATTCGATTTGTTATCTTTGTTTTCTGCGTAGAAGTATTTTGTGACATTACTACCAATTGCGAGGAACACGATGATACATATGCCAAATACCCTAAAGACAACTCCAGCGAAGCTGTCCATTCGGGTTTGACAGAAGAAGAGAGAACTAAATTGATTAACAAGGAAAATGCACAGCTAGTCGAATTTCGAATGCGAATGGAGCATCAAGGTGCAAAAGTTGTGGCTTCGACATCACATCGGCTAGAAATCGTCAATTTGACCAAAAGAATTTTGCAAAAAGGAGCTTCTGATATCATACCACAATCTCTCGTTGAAACTGCTTACAAACTATTCCATTATCTGTATTTCGACGTAGATACCGAAACTGATTTGCAAAATTCAGAGTATAAACAAATAATTTACTCATTGGAGCAATGTCTGTATCACATGGAACCGTTGTCCTTCATTAAATCAGGGTGTCCTGTCAAGGTAAGCAAAAATTCATTTGGGTTCTGTCTGTATAAAGATATTTTTGCAAAGAGTGGAGTCTTTTCTCAACTTTTAAAGCTGTAGATTGCAAAATCGCAAAATTTCAAGTTTAATACCTTCTTTCAAATCTTCTTTCAAAGCATGAGTACATGAAATTAAATAATCAATTGCAAATTCCGGTGACAGCTAGATGGCTACAATATGATCACTCCCGCTGGTGTCACTCTCAATTACGATGAAAGCCAAATTCCGCAAGATCGGAAATTTGACCAGTTTAAAAATGATGCAATCGTAGAATTTATGTGGAAAACTGTTGATTTCGCTCATGCAAAGTGTTTTGGACATTTTGGATTTCATTCAAATTTACACCATTACTTTGAAAATCAAATCGAGAAATTATTTTTGATGGAAGCAGTCCAATACCGATGGTAATTCGAAACCACAATTGTAATTACCGAGAATGTATACGAAAGTCAAATTATTTATTTATCAACCTGTATTTTACAATAGGAATCGAGATATACCTTCAGGAATGAAACTTTATGGATCCATAATTCCCAATTTGGATTTAATTACGATGACAAATCTTGACTTCCTCGTGGGGACTGCTCAATTGAACAATGTTTATGACTATTGGCTTAAAAAACCTTCATTGGATACAAACAAGGCACAAGAAGTAGCTAAAACGTATGACCAAAACAATTGATTACGTTTTTCTAATTGAAACGCTATTGATTTTAATTTAAGTACCTTTGTGCAATATGAATTAAATTAAATATATAATAATATATAATATAATAATATAATAATAATAATAATATATAATAATATAAATTAAATTTTTAGAAATGTATGGACATGTGGGTACAATATGTCACGCATTAAATTATAATATGGAAAGGTTTGTTAGTAGATAACTAAAGTCAAAATGATTTGTAGTACTATACAAATTGGCGAAAGCTTATACCCATGCTTTTAAACGCTCTAGTTTTTCAACCCTACATCTTTTCAACCCCATGTTTTTCAATCCCATGCTTTTCAACCCCATGTTTTGCAATCCCATGCTTTTCAACCCCATGTTTTTCAATCCCATGCTTTTAAACCCTCTAGTTTTTCATCCCTGGATCTTTTCAACTCCATGTCCTTTCACCCCCATGATGTCCTATGTTTCATGATGTCTCATGACAATTCTATGCACTATATTCTGCAATGAGACTGAAGATGTATTCAAAAGTGTAAATTACCATTCATGTGTGAGTCTCTGCAATCTCTGCACTATAAGCTTTAATCAAGCAGTACATGTTATAATTCTAATTAGTGAACTTTGTATTGGACATGTAAAAATGAAGTCAATGCATTATCTCAACACAATTGTCGGTATTCAATAAATCAATAAATAGTTTGGGACATGAAACAAATTTGAAAACACATGGGAGTGAAAAGCATGGAGGTGAAAAACATGTGCCGTGGAGGCGAAAAAATGCAGGGTTGAAAAACTAGAGGGTAAAAAAGCATGGGATTGAAAAACATGGGGTTGAAAAAACGTAGGGTTGAAAAACTAGAGAGTTGAAAAGGATGGGATTGAAATACTTGGGGTTGAAAAGATGTAGGGTTGAAAAACTAGTGGGTTGAAAAACTTCTGCGGTTGAAAGGCTAGGGAACCGAGGAATGCATTTATTTATGTGTTCCAAACTATTTTTTAAGAGTTAAAATAGCCCTATTGCTAATTGAGAGCTTTTTTATTATTTCTATATTTCAGAGAACAAGAGGAAGGAGAAAATTACAACGAATACAAAATCTGGGGAGGATTAGCTTATTGTTTGCAATTGGTGCCAATGCCAATTGATGGTAAAGGAGTGGCGCCGGGGAAAAGAAACATCCCTGGATTGCAGCCTAGGCTTTACGATATATCACAAAAACTAAGTAACGGTCCAGAACGATGTTTAGAGCAAATCTGAAATTGTATTACTATTTTCTTTTTGTAATCCTTACAATTATATTATTGCAATTATTATAAAGTCGAAAGCAATAACAAAGTTTCAGTAACATGTTTTGGTTTAAAATAGTGAGGAACACAAAATAAAATATAATGGACAGTGAATGTTGTATTTTTTGAGAATTCTGATATTGCCTTTGTGTAAATTGCATATTGCTTGTAATGAATGCTATGAGGAAACTGTAGGTCAGTATTGCAGTATATTTTCCGTCGATTCTCAGAGCTCTGAGGTTTGCCCCAATATTTACGGATGTTTGTTATGCTTTAGAGCAATAAAAATTCTAATAATGTATATTTGAATTAGGGGAATCTAACCAAACTAGTGATAAATCACACCTACTCAAATATAAAAATAAATGTTTTATAACTGGAATTAGTAGTACTTATTTGGAAGCAATGCAAGTAGTGATAAAACATTATTTTTCCTGAGCATTAGGTGTTGTCTTAAATAAAACACTTTAGAAAACAAGTCAGAAACTGAAATCCAATGTTGTTCTATTTATGCTTTTTGAGATGTCGTTAATCCTGTAATATTTCCTTTCCTCATGATACCACATAAAAATATTACAATAAAAAGAATTTTCAAAGCTAAAATGCATTTCCTTATTTTCAGAAGTCATATTAAATAGAGGAACATAAAATTAGTACGTTTTCTTGTTCAAAATAGCTCTAAATATAACCGTTGATTGTAAACAGGGCTTAGACCATCCTAAAATAGACAAACTTTTACTTAATTTAAGTAAGTTTTTGTTAATTAGAATCAAAGTTGTTTTTGTTCAAGAAACTAGGAAACCCCTTACCGCAGCCGTGAAATTTTTCCTCATATTTCTCCTCTAAAAGTAAAAAGTAGGCAAGTAATATGCAAAAAATAAGTAGCACACTAATTGTTTTTATGAATAATTCTGCCTCCATATATAAGTACGCTTAAGCATGGTCTTCAATCAATTTAAGGTTTGTCTCCTTCGATATACGCCAATTTTAACAGCTATACTTCTTACAGAAGAAATATCAATCAACAAATTATGGCATCCCGTACATACATTGCATTGTCCGTACTGGGCATTGCATTCGTCCTAGTTGTTATTTGTATGATTGCAGAAAGTGAAGCTGGGTATTATCAAAAAGTAAGTTCTTAAGTTTGTCATATCTTTTAAACAGCAAGCGAACTAAAAATTTAAATACTTAATAACTGAAATTTATTTGGCTCACACAGAACAAAGAAGGATGTCCTCAAGTATGTGGCTATTCATACAATCCTATTTGTGGATTATCTAATGATGGACGTACAAAAACTTTTTCCAATGAATGTCTATTCGAACAAGCATCATGCAACCAGAAATATGCTGGTAAATAAAAATTCAACTTTGTGCTTTATAGTGGTAACTGGTTGTCTAACTTTCAATTTAAAAGATGTTCTCATAAATACATTTTTTATTAAAGGTTGGTCTATAAAACGAGATGGGCCTTGCAACGGTGATTATTAAACAAGCGTCATTTGAAAAACAATGCACTGCACATGTACAACCCATAACGAAAATTAATTCTATAAATTTTTTGTAATGCAAAAAAAATTTGGCGGAATAAAATACAGAGCACTATTATTTTACTGGACCTTATCAATTTTTCGCTGTGTTTCTAATTTACCTCTTTTTATTGTTAAATGTGCAAATAAATGCGGTACAACCGTAAAGGAATTCGGAAAAGAGTGTTACTTTTTCTCATTTGTACATAAAATAAAAGGTCAACTTGATTATTTAGAACTTAATTTACATAAAACGATGATGGGTTACATTTAAAAATTATTGTAATGCTCTTGGTGTTAAAAAGATAACCCTTCATTCAACCATTCAAAGCAATTCACGTACTATATCTGACACAATGAGAAATGTTTCTGTAATTCACCTGTTTTTCGACCGTACTTACTACTGTTTAGTAAATTTACAGAATCTACTAACGTTTTAATTTGAAAAATTTGAAAGTGTGCTCAAGAACAAGTTCAAGAAATAAAGAAACAAACCATTAAAATGACCTTGTACCACTTTAGAGGTTATTTGTAGAAAATTGACCTCAATTGTGAATATTTATAGGTACTTAACCACGCTACACTGCATTTGTACAATGAAAACTGTCATTCAAAAGTGACATTGTAGCCTGTGCCAACGGAGTTTGACCCAGGGGCCTAGCAACGATCAACTTCTTCCAAGCCAAAGCCCAAACCAAGTTGATCCGTGTAGTGTTCATACTTTGGTCATTACTATTATGAAAATATACTTTCCCTGTAATTATTGTACAATTTTACTTAATATTCTCAAAAAGTGATAGAATATTGTCTACGTGGTACGGTTAGCAAGTTTTTCCTTCCTATTTGCTGCAGATTTTAAAATATGAACATTTGAAGCTCTACTGTGTGAATTTCGAAAGCTATCCCAAATTTTCAAATTGCTGGCGCTAACTCCTCGTATTGATCTATTGAAGATGCATGCTAACCTTTTCAAATATTTGGTTGAACCGTTTTCCAAGTTTCGGCTTGGAATTACATGCAAGTACACATACATGCAAGCATACTTACATCCAGCTTATAATGAGTAGTATTGTGTAAAGGTACGCTGGGGAGCACCAGGCTTTTATGTATCCAGCCAATCAGATCTTACACAGACGTTAGACATCTGCTGCAAGAAATAATTCATTTTATCTCTTTTGTGTTATTTAAAAACATTTTAAACATAAAATACTTTCAGAAGTGAAATAGTCCATAAAATTAGCCCCTCTAGTAAAATATTTGTTTAGTGAGATCAATCGGAAATTTCTATGGGTAATATATAGCGTGCGTCAATAGTAGCCGTAGAAGACCGTATACAATATACATTCCATCAAATTTAACATCAAGCAAATCATTAAGAACACTCTTGTTGATCGCTAAAGCATTTGTTTCTGTCCCTTGTGTGTCTGACTTATTTTTAATGATGAAATGCGATAAATACATAGGAAAAATAACGTAGATTTATGTAGGCTTATTTAGAAAACTTTCTGTTTGAAGATTTTGCAATGAAGTTGTACTAAATGCAGCTAGTGCCTTAAGGAAATTGGTTCTTTATGGTTATTACCCAGGATATTATTTATCAAATTGCCAGACACAAGTGGGTGACCTTTGTCAATTTTATACTCATCACAAGGATTCATCGTCTGGAAGTATTTTACTAGGAAATGGCTCTGTGGTTTTGGCGAAGGCGCTGTTTTTCTACAAAAATGTACTATCGCAAACAATTTCCTTGTCATTTCAAAAACATACTGAAATTTATTGAACAAGTATTACCTAAGCAAACAAAACAACATACACAAGTTTCAATATTTCAAGCAGAATCTAATAAACTATACCAATTTGATTTAATAGATTAAGAATTCAAATTCATTAATGCAATTAATCATCCAAAAATCAACATTTGTAAATTCCCCATAAACCAGATCTATAATTATGCCCACTATTTGCATCGACGGTGGAATTACCTCCTTTTGGAAGGAAACCGTTGATTAATAAATAAATAATAAATAATATTCCACATTACTCTCGGCGTCTCCAACTCAATAACCGCTAATTAATTCAATTAACAACTGCATTAAATACACTTCTAATGACATTTTAAGGTAATAGACTGTGTCAAGTTCGTTGTCAATTAATTATACATAGGTAGATTCATCAAAAAATTAGAAAATTGCATTCTTTGACCGAATTATACTTTATCAGAAAACCAAAGTCGGACAATTGATTTAAGAACATGTGTATTGATAACACCTGGGATACCTGAACACTGACAATTGTTTGCCTTTACTAGTCACTTGTTGTGCAGTTACTTACACACACTACTTAAGATAACCACATATGCATACATTTAGGTTATCCCTCACCTTGCATACATTTTTCCTTTAATTACACTACTGAAAAGTGAATGTGAATGGTATTGATAGGCCAAAGATATATAACGCAAAATAGTAGATCTTTATATTTCTATTATGCGTTGTATGTTGTATCTCTCTTCAAGACAAAAAGTACCTACGTAGTTAAGCACAATGCTTAATATTTTGCTAATAAGAGAAAATCTAAGAAGCAATCTAAAGATTTATACACACAATACGATGATACCAGTTGTAGTTTGTGTTTGGGATCTGTGTCAGTCGTAAGTGAGTGAGGCACTTGAGTGGTCACAAAGTCAATGCCTTTAGATTTGTGGCTAGTTTTTCAATAATAGTAATACTGCAGATCCCAAATTCGTAAATTCTGAATAAAATTTAGCAGATACCCAAAGATCATTTTCTAGCTCAATATAACGGACACCATACATTTTGTAGATTAAAAATGAGTGCAACGGCTATGTCGGCAGCTGCTAGTGCGACCGGAAGTCTTGGTTTGTTGACGCCACTTCCGCTGCCGTTTTTTGTTACAATTGCCACATACTTACCTATTTTTATAGCATCCCTCGCTAAGTACATGATGCAACAAGATTATTTATCTTCAGGATTGCAAGCACAAACTTCAGATATTCCAGAAACTTATGACTTCATAGTTGGTAAGCATATTTTGTCGCACCATTACTTTGAATGATTAAGAAACTTAAAAATTCTGTTCAGTATATTATTAGGAATTATCAGTGAATGAAATGTTTCACTTTTCTGATCGGCATGGCAGGCAACTGCATGTAGTAAATCTGTTAATTCTAGTTCAATATTTAGAGCTTGTAAGTTGTAATTAAACTATTTTACGAACTCATATTTATTCTAATGATGGTGTCTAATATCTTGCGGCTTTAGTCGGGGCGGGTTCAGCAGGAGCGGGTGTAGCAGCAAGGTTATCAGAAAAATTCAGAGTGCTGCTTCTGGAGGCTGGAGGTGACCCAGTGCCTTTTACATTAGTCCCTTTCCTAGCTGGTATGCTTGCCAATCAATCCCTGATTGATTGGCAACACCAGAGTTGTCAAAACTCCGTAAATCCTTCCGGACACATACAACAGAAGGTATATGCATAAAATGCTTTTAGATAGTATTGAATGAAAAAACAATAAAGCAATATCCATTTCACTCCGTTACTTTAATTGAAGTTTTACTCATATATCGTATATTAAAATAAGGGGAAATTTGAATGCATCTGAAAAATAATCGGTTTACCTCAAGAAAAATAATCGCTTTACCTTATGTATTTATCTAATAAATATTTATTTAGTCTCAAGTATCACTATCATCACTCCGAACTGATCTTTGCCTCCAGTTTTAATGCTATTTGCTAATTTTTTAGTACATTTAGCTCATGTATACTGAGGAGTTTGCAATCTACTTAACGTAAATGTATCAAAACATTAGCAAACTGCATTATTTGAGGCAAAGGTATATTATCAGTTTGGAGTAATGATACTGGATTAATAGTATTTATTAGCTAAATGTATTTACATGAGATAAACCGATTATTTTTGAGGTACACTTATTAAATACAAGCCTTATGGTGAAAATTGTGAAATCCTATACTGCGCATAAGCTCAAATGGGGTTTTCAATACATCTTTAGTCGCTTCTACCTTTGATACCGATACTTTCATAATTTTCTTTTTAAAAATTGTCAAATAAAACTGGTTTAAAATAAATCAATGCAATAGTGTCGAACGGTACCGAGAGGAAAGAGTTTGGGTGGAACAAGCAACACAAATTGGATGGTATACATGAGAGGGAATCCCGAAGATTACAACAATTGGGCAGAACACACCGGAGACAACCGTTGGGCTTATGAAAACGTACAGAGAGTTTTCCGCAAAATAGAAGATTATGACGGACACTGGCCAGACAATGGTCATTACTCGTTTTTTGAGAAAATGATAATTACTATTCGGTGTATAATATTCAATACTGCTGTTGTTACAGGGTATCACAATGTTGGAGGTCCAATGCGAATTGAGCGAATCAAATACTCTCCTTCGGGAAATTATTGGCTTCAGGCAGGCCGAGAGTTAGGATTCGAAGTAAGTGACCCAAATGGCTACCAAACTCAAGGTTACTCTAAGCGTTATTCATAATCCACTGTTTTTCACGTTTAATTAAATGTACAGTAAAAATATTTTGAACCTTAATTGCGGTTCGTTTGAAGACCTTTTATGAGGTCTATGAATGTTTATGAGTATTGAAGAACGAAATTGTAATAATTTGCTAAAGGATTCAATCCAGTGGACATGACACAGAAAAGAGGAATGAGATTCAGTACTTACAGAGGCTACATTGAACCAGCATTAAAGCGAGAGAATTTAGTCATTCACCGATACTCTTTGGCCACCAAAGTTCACCTAAACCTTATTGTTAATTATTTTAAGTGCACCCTGTCTGCCAGTAGGATCTAATGAATATTTTATTTTAGATACGTTTTGATATCAACATGAGAGCCATTGGTGTTGAATATCTTCGCCATGGAATTCCGAGGTATGCTCAAATAACAAAGGAAATCGTTGTCAGTGGTGGAACAATAAATTCCCCTCAGTTGCTCATGCTTTCTGGAATCGGACCACAAGAGCATTTAAGTCAACACAACGTTAGTGCAAAGTTTGCTACACAAACTGCTAAGTTATTCACCTGATTTAATTAAGGAAATACTTATCCTTTAGTTTTATTTCTTTTTGAATAATTCTTTAAAATATTTCCAAGGAAGAAGCTTTGCTCTTTCCCAAACTTTAATTGATTTTCCAGATTCCTACATTAGTTGATCTTCCTGTAGGACAAAATTATCAAGATCATTTATTTACTGTTGGACCGAGTTACCTTTTCGACAAACCTGTGTCCCATGTGACATCCCGTGACTTGAATTGGGGTGCTTTTCGGAATTACGTTGAAGAGGGAACCGGACCTTTTAGTGTTCCAGGTCCGTTGGCTGGAACAGCTTTTCTTTCATCCTCCTTGGCTCCGAAGAGTTGGCCAGATCTTTTAATATTTCTGTTCGGAAGTGGACCTTCGGTCTTGATTGGACAAACATTTGACAGTCTTTTTACCTTTCCGAATAACGCTCTCGGCACCTTGTATGCAAAGGATGACGGTAAAGATGGAAATATCCCAATGACCATGTTGAGTCGTCCCAAAAGCAGAGGAGAAATTCTTTTGAAAGATGCGAATCCCTTATCAAACCCTCTTATCAACCCAAACAAGAGATATGGGGACCATCCTGATGATTTGGCAAGAATAATTGAAGGTATCCATTATGGAGTCATCAAATTCATAAATTTCCAGTTTTCCAAAAATTATTTCTGCAATTAACGTTATCGTGTTAATCTTCATAGTTCTTAACTACACTTTGAATATATTCGAAAACACTGCACCCTATGCACAACTCGGTTCGAAATTATCGCCCCATCGTGTTGCTGATTGCGAGCAATTTGAATTGAGAACCACATCGTATTGGGAATGCATTTCGAAGATTCTTACTTTCACTGGCTTCCATCCAGCCTCCACTTGCTCTATGGGACAACCAGGAGAGCCTACTGCAGTTGTCGATTCTCAATTAAGGTTCAAAATGCTTTACTATACATAATTAAGCTCAATGAAAATAATAATTTTTAATATACGTTCACAATATTAATTTAACGAGTTTTTCTGTAGAGTTTTGGGTACAGCTGGACTTCGAGTTGCAGACGCTTCAGTTATGCCTTTCATTATAAATGGAAATTTGAATATAGCTTCTGTAATGATTGGAGAGATGTGTTCGGAAATGATTACACAAGCCTGGAGTTAGCATACGATAATTTTTGAGTTCTGAAATAGAATTCATTGGTTTTGCCATTCCATTCAATGCAGTTTTTTACATTTGCCAATGGTAAAAGTAAACTTTGGCTAAATTTCTTGACAATAAAATCATAGGGCACGGTGTTTTCTTTGACGTTTAAATTTTTACATCAATAGTGGTTTACCATGCATTTACCAGGCTTGTCTCATTATCATTTAATGTTGTACATTCATGTAGTATTCAAGTTCATTAATTTTACAGCAAATTGTGGCATACTTGCATTGTAATGTTAATTAAATCAACTTACTACCCATCGGGGTATTAAAGCCTCATAGATTGTGAGTGTGCCCAACTCTAAGAGCCTAATTCATATTCATTCACAACATGAGAACAATGAGAAGACTGAATCGAGCAAGATCATAAAATTTTTAACTTGTATGTAACCTCAACATCTTTTATATGAACTGTACACAATAAAACTGATATTTGAGGTGATGAAACGACGAATATTAAGTGGGTAGGGTTAAGTATCTAGACAAATTGTTAAAAAGAAACTGAAATTATTGGCTGGAAGTATCAAATAAATCGAAAACATGTACCATTGCTGCTCAAATTCCACATGCTGCTTTTAGGTGTTTTTACACTAACAAACAGTGGTAAAATAGTGAAAATGCACTTGTGGTAAAACAATCAAAACATGGTATTTGAGCAATACTACTGCATAGTTCAAATGTGATGTTGGTAGTAAATAAACTAAAGTTCAACCCTACAGCATTGAAAGTATGGAAATGAGATATTTAGGATTTAAAAAATTACTTGAAGAATTTTAGAGAACTGGAATTTTGAAATGTTTTGTTAAAAGCCCATGAAAAAACATTTTCAATGCAAAAGCTACATTTGAGAGCTCCAAACTCAAATGGGTCTCGGGAAAAAGTTCCACTAATGCAGTTAAGAAAATAATAGCGCAGATGTAATGTCTTTACATGAAGTTTCCCAAACGTAAGTAACTGTTATGATGCTTTTAAACACATTGAATATATTAAAGGAAACTGAACACTGGCATGTCTGATGTCTTTAATTAATGGTAAACAGCATTGCATACTTTAAATTCTTAAGGTTATCTATTTGCGACAAAGCCATGTAGCATCATCTTGAACAATAAATAGTAAAATTTTAATGGTAGTCAATGTATGAACAATAGGTTTACGGTTATTACTCATACTCATTAATAAGATACTAAATGTCACAGGCGAAATAATATTAATAGCTTAACAAATTATTTAAAGGGTTTAGCTTGCACACATTTTTTGAAAAGAATTAGCAAATTTGGATTCAATTCTTGCAGGAATACGCCATGAGAACTATCGTTTCAGAAAAACACTGAAGATCAGTTTTATTGAGACTTGAAAAAATATTAACCGTTTAGTTTTACCTTCTGAGCCTAAAAGTCGTTTCAATTATCACTCATACCATATGAAGCCTGCACAATCGTGGTCGCATCAATTTTTTGGCAACTAAATTTTCATTCTTAACTAATTGTGCATCGTGAAAAACCTCTGAGACTGAAAAGTAATAAAATTCAAGGTTATACTATTCCAATTTACCCAAGCACTGCAATTACAACTATATTACTATTACGTATCATTTCAGCGTTAACTTTTCCTCATTTTCAAGCAAAAAGTAGTTTTCTTCTTAATTCGTTACCAGTACGTTTATGAAAAAGTATCATTTAAAATTGAATCAGTCTATTAGACTGACGATGTCTTGCAGTGTTTATTTTGAGTATTAAATAAGAGTTGGATTTTAATTCTAGAATTTAGGACGCTTTTGAGATTTGAATCAAGATTTCATTAGTGTGTAATACCGTTATTTCTAATTGGCATCTATTTGGTATTACATTAGTAAGAAATATAAGTAAACATTGTTATTTGGCAGAAAATTAAAAATGGAAGCCATAATTGCTGCTGCTGGTCCAAAAAGTTTAATTCCACTGACACCACTTCCACTTTCCTTTCTTCTTTCACTTGCGGCAACTATACCTCTGATTATATCTTCAATTACTTCTTTCATGACGCAAATGGATTTTATGTCTTCAGGATTAAAGACAGTTACTCAATCGTCTATAGACACTTACGACTTTATCGTTGGTAAGCAGATTTAAAAGCTAATTTTAAATACGTGGATAGTCGAAATACAAATTGATTAAATTATAGTTCATTATTATATTATGAATCTTCATACTTAGAAATATAGGTATAATATAAGGTAGATTAGTACAAACAAGCAGCCTTGGCACCCCCTAACCCACACTAATAAACGCAATGGGATTCGACCACTTATGGGGATGCATATGCAACACTTTCAAGAATAGAGTTATTCTACTCAATGAATATTTTGTTATTTAATTGCTATTCATCGCCTTTCTTTTTTAAAACAAACTTTATTATCACCTGGTTAGAGAAATTAAATACCTTTTCAAGGAATCTTGTGTACACAATATTGAACACGATTATAACAATAATTATTTTATTGTTTACTTACAATTTTAGACTTTGTTTAAGAAATTTATAACTGCAACACTGGATCTTGTTTTTTTGTTTTAGTCGGAGGTGGCTCATCTGGAGCAGCTGTAGCAAACCGTCTGTCAGAAAAATATTCAGTTTTACTTTTGGAGGCTGGAGGTGACCCAATTCCTCTCGTCGACGTCCCTTTTTTGTCTGGTTTACTGGTAAACCAATCCGGAGTAGATTGGCAGCATAAAACTTGTTACACTTACGACGACCCTTCTGGAATTACTGAAAAGAAGGTAGGCTACAATAAAGTTATATTCTTATCTTAAGTTAATTCAGTACATTCTCATTTTAAAAGCTAATGGAATATTATAGGAGTGTAAATAGTAAAAAACTCAGTAGAATACACTTTTTAAATCTGATGTAATAATGAAGTTTAACATAATTCTGAAAACAGTGTCAGATTATTCCTCGGGGACTGGGTTTGGGTGGAACGAGTAATTTGAACTGGATGGTTTACATGAGAGGAAATCCTCAGGATTACGACAATTGGGCAGAACACACCGGGGACAAACGTTGGGCTTATGAAAATGTACAGAGAGTGTTCCGCAAAATAGAAGACTACCATGGACATTGGCCGAATAATGGTATTTACTGTGATTCATGCATTTTACCACATTCTTCAGAGTTACTTTCAACAGTTCTTGTTTAAAACTATGGTACTGGGTATTTACTTAGGTTTACACGGAGTTGGAGGACCAATTCGAATCGAAAAACTAAAATATGCACCTTCTCTGAACTACTGGCTTGATGCAGGTCGAGAGTTGGGCTTTGAAGTAAATGACCCGAATGGCAAGCAAACCCGAGGTTAGTTAAAATTAGTAAAAATCAAAATAATTAGCAGTCTAAAGTTTTTCTATTTACAACCAAGTTCAAAATTCATTTGCGTTTTAACAAAAAGGGTTCAACCCAATGGACATGACGCAGAAGAAGGGGAAGCGATTTAGTACTTACAAAGGTTACATCGAACCAGCGTTAAAAAGGGAGCATTTAGTAATACATCGCTACTCTCTGGCCACAAGGGTTCTTTAATTAATTTATTTATTTGTCGTTACGAATCCCCTTTATAATAAAAGAATTTTTTCCGAATTACTGACTCTTACTTACCTTTTAGATACGTTTCGACGATAATATGACGGCTATCGGCGTGGAATATAATTGTCATGGAGTTCCAAGATATGCAGAGGTGGTAAAGGAAGTTATTGTTAGCGGTGGAACGATAAACACTCCTCAACTGCTTATGCTTTCTGGAATCGGGCCAAAGAGTCACATAGAGGGTCTATTGGTTTGTATTTTGCTAACTAAATTTAAAAGTTGCCAATTAATTTAATCTGTTTTAAAAGTGTGTTACCGTTTTCCTGTTTATTTTTAAGTGTTATATTATGACGGGATTGTGTGTAGTTTATTTCTAAATGAACTGACATGCGCAGTTGTTTACCATATTCTCAAAACTAATCTTTTTCTCGAATGTTTTCAATTTTCCAGATTACGTCTTTGGTTGACCTTCCTGCTGTGGGACAAAATTACCAAGACCACATATTTACAATTGGAGGGTAAATAAAATAATTCTACTCAATTAAAATAAACAACATTAAATTCGAAACTATATAATATTCATAAAATGTCTTTTGAAAAACAGCCCATTTGTGTTTGACCAACCCGTTTCCCATGTGACTTCCCGTAACCTAACTTGGGGTGCTATTGGAGAATACATAGAAGATGGAACAGGACCATTTAGTGTACCAGTTCCCATAGTCGGAACAGCTTTTCTTTCAACAGCTGAATCCCCCAAGAATTGGCCAGATGCTTTGATATTTTTAATGGGAAGCGGACCTGCCAAATTAATGGGAAAAGTATTTGATAACGTTTTTGGCCTTCGCCGTGGCGTTCTTGAAAATTTGTATTCATATGACGATGGTAAGGATGGAAACATTCCAATAGTAATGTTGAGTCGTCCAAAAAGTAGAGGGGAAGTTACCCTAAGAGATCAAGATCCATTATCAAAACCTATTATTAATGGAGACAAAAGATATGGAGATCATCCGGATGATATACGCAGATTAACTGAACGTAAGGTTCATTAATTATTACACAGTTTCTATTAATTTTTAAAAAAAATCGAATTTGGTATTTATTTGCTGCATCAATAAATGAATTTTTGTTGTGTACTGTACAAGAGGAGTATTCCTTTCCTGTTCATTGTTATCAAAGAGTGAGAAAATGATAGAAACTGTCATATCTTTTGTTGCTGGAATATTCAATAAATAATATGTACTTTTTTTGTTTTCTGCAATACAGTTCTCAACTATACCATGACTATATTCGAACAAACTGAGACTTACGCTAAAATTGGTTCAAAATTATCGGCTAATTCTATTTCTGGTTGCGAAGAATTTGAATTTAAAAGTTATGCATATTGGGAATGCTTTGCCAAAGTGGTCACTATAACAGGCTTTCATCCAGCTGGTACATGCTCCATGGGAAAAGTCGGGGACCCGAAAGCCGTAGTGGATTCAGAACTCAGGTTCCTACTTGTTCTCATCATTCTTACAGTTTCTTATTTCTTTTAGTGCTCATTGTGGAATAAGTAATAACGATTTAATTACTTTTGGCATTGGTGCCATTTTGTAAGTGTCGTTAATAGTTTCAGATAAGTAGAGAAGTATATATAATAAACTAATTTATGATCTTTTTACGTAGAGTTTTAGGGACTAAAGGACTCCGTGTTGCCGATGCTTCGATTATGCCATTTATTATCAATGCTAACCTAAATGTAGCTTCCACAATGATTGGAGAGATGTGTTCGGAAATGCTTTTGGAGAAATGGAATAAAGATGCTTTTTAATGATTTCATTGTATTTTATTTTATTAACTGCTGTGTGCATGGCTATATTTAGTCAATGGAGGTTTTCAATCATTTATCTTTGCCATTAAATCATTATTATAACTACATCATAAATTATTACTCATTGTCTTTCATTTTAAATACCATTTAAAAATCTCGTAGGACCGTAACTTTTGGTGGGATAGGCCACGTCCAGGGACGTAACAGCTTAAATGAATCACTTTAAGTTTGCAAAAATCGATTTGACTGGACTTGCAAATCTATATGGCTGGGCTGGCAGCTGTTTTTGGCTAGAAATGCCTGTAACACAATTATGCACTAAGCATAGCATAACATATGCATTATCATCTCGATACACACAAACCAACGTGTAGCCAATGGACTTCTT
This sequence comes from Yoshiicerus persimilis, assembly GCA_020352615.2. Lineage (NCBI taxonomy): Eukaryota > Metazoa > Arthropoda > Collembola > Entomobryomorpha > Tomoceridae > Yoshiicerus > Yoshiicerus persimilis. Next base: position 48,066,248 of record CM036940.2, read on the forward strand.
TCATTTATTACCTTTATCAGCTATAATCATATTAGGGTTATAATTTATTAACCCAATTATGTTCGTGGACATTTTGATGTCCCCAGAATCATGTATGATAAACAGGGCGACAGTAATAAAAAGCTGAAGATAAGACAACAGACAAAAACAAAACACCTTTACTGTCAACCCACTTGCGAATATCGAAAAACACTTGCCTATATTTTAATGTAGTCTCTGCTATATATTTTGGTTAATATAAATATAAAATATACCCAATAGAGGGGTTGCGCTCAAAAAATTCATACGTTTTTATACATACATAATTTATATGATTAATATATTAAAAATTCTATAAACCTACAATACACAGGGCAAAAACACGCTCAGTATTTATAAAATATTTAGTTAGGTCACATTTATTTCTGTTTCTTAAACTCTGAAAACTTTAGCAAACGCAAAGACCCTAATACATCCTTTAAGTATATTATTATCTTCAAATTCACGCCAGCATTACAGGTTAAGTGTTAATGCGGGCAAATAAAAATTGTTTTTCAACATTCAAGCTTAGCTTACATAAATATTGTGTTGATAAAATTCAGAGCAGTTAATCGATGTTTTATGGTTTCACACATATTTCGTACTTGTCATACTATAACATGGATTATGTAGCATTTATGTCCTACAAATTTACAACGTATCTCAAATTCGCCTCATTAAGTGCCATATTTTATCATTTACAACGGAGATACCGATATCTATCTGTAAGGGAATATAAATCATGCAGCATTATGCCCTTCTATGAAATGAGAAGGATGTCACTTTACAATACTAATTTGCAATTAAGCGGTGGTCAAGAATACATCGCTTTTCCATATTTCAATTTAAAAGCATTTAGATTTAAAATTTGTTACAATGCGGGCTATATATTATTCGTTAGTCTTCTTAGTAGTATACTGTGTAGTTCATCATGAACCAGTTTTGGCAGGCACTATAAAAACAGCTAAATTAAATATTCCACCTAAGTCTATCAATCAGGAAACTCCACTAGCGTGGTGGCAGGAAACCATGGTTTACCAAATTTATCCAAGATCCCTCAAAGATTCGGATGGTGACGGCGTCGGAGATATTCCTGGTACATACATTTTAAAAATTGCCAATTTTCTTTCCATCCTTCCATTTGCTTAAGCGCTAAAAGAGGTATTTTACAGAGATCCAGTGTACAATTTTAATTACAACCAAGCTTTTGTTGTTATTTCCGACCTAATTAGACTCAAAATTAAATTTCTAGGAATTGAGGCGTCCTTGGACTATTTGGTCAATTTGGGCGTGGGAGCTGTCTGGATTTCCCCAATTTACAAGTCTCCCATGAAAGACTTTGGTTATGATATTTCGGATTTCAAAGACATTGACCCGATATTTGGAAATTTGGAACAATTCGACTCAATGTCAACCGCACTCAAAGAAAAAGGTAATAAAACTCTTTTCCTACAAGTAAAATATGCTTTTGGTTAATAGATTTGGGTAAGTTTGTTTAAATGCTAAGAACCTCTAAAAATGAGATTTTTATTAGGAATAAAGCTCATCATGGACTTCGTTCCTAATCACTCAAGTAACGAGCACGAATGGTTTGGGAAGTCTGTTCGTCGTGAAGATCCATACACAGATTATTACATGTGGCAAGACAAAATTGGTGATGACGAGGAAGGAAATCCAATTCCACCCAATAATTGGGTACATTTCTCATATTTCAATTATTTCTGTTTTGCTAAAACTTGACAAAAACAGAGTTGCCCATTATATTTTGATTATGTTAACAATAATATCACTTTATATTCTGCTTTCCCAGTTGAGTGTATTCCATGGTTCTGCTTGGCAATGGAATGAAGAGCGTGGGCAATTTTACTACCACGCCTTTGCAGTCGAACAGCCAGATCTTAATTACGAAAATCCTGCCGTAGTCGGTAAGGCATAGACTTTAATAATAAAATTTTTTTCTTTAGTCATTAAAATTAGGTACTTTAAAATATCACAAAGATTTATCTTAGAAAGAAAGAAAACGATATTTACTTAATTTTCTCGTTTTTTCTCTATATAATAATAATACCTAAATGTATGCCTATGTCTATTTAAATACAGGTGAGATGTTAGACGCTATGAAATTCTGGCTGGACAGAGGAGTTGATGGCTTTCGAGTGGACGCAGTACCTTGGATGTATGAAGAAGATCATTTAATGGACGAACCACTAAATCCAAATAATAATGGTTCTATCTCCGACACGGAATATGGATATCTACTTCATCCTTACACCTATAATCTTCCCAAAGTCTTGGATACCCTTGCTGAGTTCAGAAAACTTGTAGACATCTACAGCTTGATTAGTGGAACTCCAAAGTAATTTTAATAATCCACAATCGTAAAGAATTTTCTACTTTGATTAATGCAATAAGAATTGCAATACCATTATACATTTTAAGACATTACAAGTGTGTATATTTTGTTACCCTTGAGTAAACAGTTTCGTTTATGATAAACTTTTCAGAGTAATGATGGTGGAAGCTAGCATGGACACATTTGAAGAACTCTTTGAATACTACGGTACTCCACAAAAGCCAATTGCCCATTTCCCATTCAACTTCGAATTAATATACAGGGTGAACAGTAATAACTTGAATGGAACAACGTTATTGAATCTTCTCACCGAATGGTATGGTAAATTACCCGATTGGGCCTGGTCAAACTGGTTAGTGGGAAATCACGATCAGAAAAGAGTTTCCAAACGCTTTGGAAGTGATCCCCTTGATGCCCTTAACATGATTGTACTTTTGTTGCCTGGTACGTCTGTTACGTATTATGGAGAAGAAATTGGCATGGAGGATACTTACATCACTTGGGAAGAAACAGTTGATCCATGTAACGATATTCTCTTTTTATATGCGTTACATTTGATTTATCTATTTGCATTCAGACAAATATTTGTACAACATTTATTTACAATAAAAAATGGTAATTGTTTATTTAAACCTTAAAAAATTTCAGCTGGTTGTAATGCTGGGCCAGAAAAATATGAACTGTATTCCCGTGACCCCTGCAGAACACCAATGCAATGGAATTCTAGTACAAGCGCTGGTAATATTTATAAATGTTTTTCATTTGTATAACTAAGACTAGAAATTAAATTCATTTTCTTAATTATTCCAAGGATTTTCCACAAACCCGGACACTTGGCTTCCTTTGAACCCTAATTACGAAACCCTAAATGTGGAGGCACAACTTGCAGCTCCAGAAAGTCACATTAAGGCCTACAAACAGTTGGCCGACTTGAGGAAAACGGATGCTTGGAAATATGGTGGACTTCAAGCAGCAGCTCCCAATAACGGCCAAGTTTTTGGATTTTCTAGGTAACACTATTTATGGCTATTGGCCATAAAATAACGGTTTTGTGTTTGCTATGTGTTTGTGAAGAAGAGTGTAAAAATTAAAAAGCAAATGCTCTTGACAGAATTTTAGAAGATGGAACTGGATTTTTAGTTCTTAGTAATTTTGGTTCTTTGCTCGTCACTGTAAATGCTGGACAAGCATTCCAAAATGTCCCTGCCCAAGCAACAGTTGCAGCAAGAAATGTTGGATTTATCCCTGCCACCACAGTTATTGGGTGAGGACATAATAAAATACATAAGGATATTATAATTATTGCTACTTATATGGAAAATCAGGTTGTAAGCTAATGCGTTGACAAAAAGCAAATGTTTTTGTTATTACGGTAAATTTTAAATATTAATTTACTTCCTATGACAAACAAAGAGTTTAAATGAAGGTGCAAGTTACTAACTATTGTCGTTGTAACTCCTACTGATGTAGCATATACTTGAAATAATGTTGGCATCCCCTTTGAAATTGAATTTTGAATACGGTGAATTTATGTTCAAAATCCAATTTTGTTAAGGATTTTTACTTCATGATTTTCCTTATAAGGAAGTGGCTGCAAATATGACTTTGCTAATTCAAATTTTGTTTAGGTCCACTGTTACTACTGCGAATATCGTCGTTGGTGCCAAGTCTAGCTTGGTTATTACGTTTTGAAAATGAAAACTAAATCGTGGAATATCTTTGTAATTGACATTTTGTGAAGTAAAACTATAGCTAAATCCAAAAATTAGTAATTTTATTTATGTAACTAAATTGCAATTTTTTCTTGGATATGTAAACACGTCAATCAAATAAAATACAAATGTTAAATGACACTTTTAACTATTTAATTGCAATACACTTAAAATACTTTACACGTACGCACAACACTAAGGTGCCATACTATTATAGTCACGCACCATAGGAGAAGCAGACTAAAGTGTGGTTGTCTTTATCCCTACTCGGCCATATATCAGTGAGGGGCCCCCACGTCTTATCAGATATGCATAACTGATTTGCAATTATTGCAAGAATTTGATTTGTTAATCAAATGCAAAAAACAATTAATGGATATGGCAATTTGTAGTATTTATTACACTTACAGTCTCAAAAGACAGTGCTCTAACTTATGGACTACGTCTATAATAATATGCTTTAAAATATATCATATCAAGCAAAAACTCTTATTATGGTAACATATACATAGGTAGACAATGATTTGGATTATAAGATGAAAATGTCAAGCCTATTGAGTTACTTGCTATTAGAAGCATTCAGCCACCATGACAAGTTTCTCCTGCAGATGGTTTATAGCATCGGGATCCACAAGCACTGTAACCGATGCTACAAATTACGTTTCCTGGATGACACGCTTCTCCCACCGATGGTTTATAGCATCGGGATCCACAGACACTGTAACCAATACTGCAAATCACATTTCCTGGATGACATGAGTCTCCAATGGATGGCCGGTAGCAACGATTCCCGCATACGCTTTCCCCGAATCCGCAGACTACTTGACATTCTAAATTAAGGCAGTAATAATTTCAAATAGAATTATTATGCCTATATATTAATATTTGCATAAGTTTCTCTTATAGTTCAAATTATACAGCCGAATAATAATCAGAAAAGTAATTTCTAGAATTTAAGAAAATCAAAATACTATAGCCACCTGCTTCTGAAACAAATCCGATGAATGATATAATTGATAACAATAAGATACTTTTCTCCATTATTTTAATTATACAATCTTTATCTGTGAAATTCAAAAATTAAAATGTAGGTTTACGCATTAATTTGCCTTACGTAGGCGAATATATTTTATTAACTGAAGATACTAGTCATTTGCACTAGAAAACATAAAACCAATTTTTATCTGCCATTCAATAATGGAAAGCATTATTCAAATGACGTCATTTTCATTGATGACAGATACACATTAAGCGTTCCTTTTGTAAGCATCAGATTAAGGGATTTAAACTTACGTAAGTATTCCAAATACAATAAATCTAACACAAAAAATAATAATTACTAATTGACTACTATTCTCTTTGGTTCCATGTTTAATAGCATTGCATTAATTATACGTAATACAGCAGTCTTTTACCTGAATTAATCCAAATAAATGTAGTTCTTAAAAATAGTTGTATTTACAGTTTATGTAGGTATGCAAAGAAATAATAAGAGCTATTTACCCTAATACAATAATTGTAATAGATAGCATGACTGAGTTTATTTTATGAAATATCTCGTGGACTACCGTTTAAAAGTATCAATAATTTTAATGTAAAATTTTAGATTGACTTTTAAGCTGTTTTATATTGTTAAGTATGACAAGTTTCTCCAGCTGAAGGTCTGTAACACCTATTTCCACAAGCACTCTGCGCAAATCCACAAATAACACCTCCCGGGTAACATTGTTCTCCAGCAGACGGTTTATAACACCGGGATCCACAAGCACTCTGGGCAAATCCACAAACAACACCTCCCGGGTAACACTGTTCTCCAGCAGACGGTTTATAACATCGGGATCCACAAGCACTCTGGGCAAACCCACAAATAACACCTCCCGGGTAACATTGTTCTCCAGCAGACGGTTTATAACACCGGGATCCACAAGCACTCTGGGCAAATCCACAAACAACACCTCCCGGGTAGCATTTTTCTCCAGCAGACGGTCGGTAACATCGATTTCCACAAGGGCTCTGCCCGAACCCACAAACAACTTGGCATTCTAAATTAAGTAAACCAATATGCAATGAAGAATTCGCATACCTTTATTTTATGCAATTAAATTGCACGTTTCAAGTAAGGTAATCTAGGAATTTCATGGTGGCTATATTTTATAAAACTTGGGACAGGTAATAAGCATAAATGGCCAATGTCATGTATTACAGTTCCTAAAGCAAAATAGTTTTATTACAGCTATTTTATGTATAACTATATACTTCCTATACTCACCTCCATTAGAAACGACTCCAATTAACAAGATAACGGCCAAAATAAAAATAGTCTTCATCGCTGAGGGTTAAGATTCAATATTTTAGCAGTCAAATAAATGTGGGAAATATCCTTTTAAGTTTCAACAATAGAATATGTTAATATGTATTTAAGGTAGCTTTCGTAATTCGAGATCAACTGAAACTGCTTTATTTCGCTGGTTACCATTTTATACCAAATCGACTATATTTATACCTATGAATAAATAATGGTGTAATTATTTGAGTTTCCTCAACTCTCAATTTCACTGTATTTGACAATTTCGACGAAAGGTCAATAAATGACAAATACCAATATTAAGCTGTTATCTGTATTGCAAACTTTTGGAAATGCTTCGTTGTCCACAGGACTCTCAGAATACCAAATCTCTTTAACATGTAATGATTAATCTCATCTACACTTAAATAAATAAAGTCAACAAGCAAATGCATTCATTGCTAATGACAGAGAGAGAGACCGGATTAAACCATTACTATCAAATAGACGATGCTTCCAATTGTTATGAAATTCGAATTCGCTTTTCTCGATTATCCAGCAATGAACATTACACATTTTATTCTCTGAATACATGAATCAGGAATTTTACTCACATTCATTCTTTGTATTGAAAGACTACTCATACTTTACTTTACTCTTGTTTTTCATGTTTCATCATTTCATACGAATTTGTGGCAAATACTTAGGGGAAACATTACTTGTAACCTGTAATGCCGCTGAAGTGTGTTGACACAATCATAAAGCCCAATTCGATTATATAACAACTCATCTATATTGTTATAATAGCATGAGAGTTTTTCACTTCAAATAAATACCTTGAACGGTTCAAGTCACAAACACTACGAAAAACGTTTTGTACTTGTCGTAGTAATAGTAATGTATGTTTTCACATCTAAAAGCAAGAAATATATTATTGCAATACTTTAATAGCACAATAAGCTTACAATATTGCTTGGCAGATTCCATGGAATACTAATTGGGTACTTAAAGCTGTAGTCCGTTCTGCTGCACAATTTAAACGAATCCTTAAGGTTTCACAAGTCACAATGCAGGTGCGGCAAAGGATTAATACCTTTATGCTTTTTAAGGTTTTCTAGATTGTCTGCCCTGTAATTCCTTCTTTCCCACTAAACCAAATAAATTATTTGCTTTCAACCTTTCTTATGACAATGAGACTATTTATGGCTACAGATTTACATTTGGTTAAATTCTAGTGGAGTCGGAGGACCTAGACGAAAAATGGAAAATATTGCAACCGTTTGGATACATTATCAATGTGTACCCTCTCAGTAGTGCTGTTTTGTTTTCCAATTAACGCAAAATGAAATACTTGGTTTGACCAAAACTTTTAATAAGGAAAAATATATTTTTGATAAAAGGATTAATAAATTTTTTGATGGGCCGTTGGTCCTTTTCATAAGCATCTTACAAAAGGAAACTCTAAATACCATATGAATCCGTACTGCACTTGATTAAATTACATTGAAACGTGATTGAAACAAACAGTACCACAATGTAAAGGTGAAATAAAATAAAACAAATGAAGGTGGTAAATGAATGGTGCGGTTGCGGTTCAGAACTTTGTACTATTGTGTAGTTTAAGAAGCAAAGTCTGTCACAGTTTGTTCTTTGCGGGTGGCAATAATAACGAACTGAGTTTATTTATAGATATACTATACAATTAACAAGCTAACAGGTAGTTGGCAACAAAATTCCATTCTGTATCTTTATGTAATAGGAACTCGAACATAACTTGAAGGGTTGAAAACTTGGTCATCGGAAAAGTAATTCACATTTCATGGGAAGAATTTTGAATATCCTAAAAAGTTGATGGATTATTAATACCTATTACTAATATTTCATACCGTATTGTCTGTATAATAAGGGATTTCGTGACCCTTGAAAACTTTTTTGTCAATCAATGGTTTTTGTCTAGTAAAAATCATCCTAAGGTGTTTTCTTGGAAATTATATGCTCTAGTTTTTGTTTCTAGAAGCGCCACAAGTATTCTTGCACTCTAAATCTCTTTCTGAAATTGTTTACCTCTGTTCTTCGAAATAATTGGTTAATATTTAATCCTTTTCCTTCAGCACTAAAACTAAGAAGCACATTACAGAAACTTTATCATTGTTAGTGAGGCTTATCGATAACAAATAGCAAAGTCTATTTATTTGTGGATGCATTTAGTACTCCAATAAGTAAAATATTTTGACATTTATGAGAGGGTACCTCTTTCAGTCCGTTCAGTCTTAAACTTCTAGTCCAGCTAGAAACACAAACTTTTCAGCTGTCAATTCTTATACAATTATAATTCTACAATGGCTGATTTAAGGTAATATTTCGATTTTATTTGTAAACACAATTTTAAATTAACTTATATCTCGTTTGGAAAACTAAAAAGTAGCATACTCATGAAATCAAATTTATGAAACTAAAAATTGTCAAACTATAAAAGTTACAAAGCATGTTTACATGCTTATAAAAATTATGCGATACTAGAGCCTTTACAATTTAAAGTATAGGAGTATTTTACCTGTCAATAGCTTATTCCATTTTACATTACAGAAAGTCATAAAAATTATTTGGCACTAATTGTTTCGTTTTCAAAATAGATATTTGTGTTTGATCCTGTTTATTTCTTCAATGGCTTGGAGTGAAGATGTTATCGAAGAAGCATTGCCGACGGACACTGCGGAATCCTTACTTGAGGGTAATGGTGCAGCGACGATTGCAGATCCTTCCCCAAATTCAGAACTTGCCGACGACAAATCTAAAGTCGCGAGTGGAATATCCTCGTTCATTCCTTCCCTGACTAGCGAAGAAAAGACACCTCCCCATTCGTCCTCAGGGTGGTCGCACCACGATCATCCATCTGCGCCATCCTGTTTGCCTTACCCTCAGTGTAACTCAGAAAATAGTGGTTGCTGTCATTGTGACCAGAACTATTCGAAATGCTGCGCGGAATCCTTTTCCGAAAATAAAGAAGGCTACTGTCAATTCAACAAGTGCAGAACGTGCAAAACACCGGGCAGTTACTGCGTAAATTCCAATCAATGCTGCAACAGCCAAAGCACTCACCAAAACACGACAACTTGCATGAACAACAAATGCTGCATCAGTCCAATTTCCAGCGGGTGTAATAAAGATGACGACTGTTGCCAACCTTCCGATTTCGCTACAGGCTACCAATGTTATTCCGGGCAATGCACATCCTGCAAGCTCAATAGACAAGACTGTGCCTCAGATAATGAATGCTGTGGAAATAACTATTGCGGAGTTACTTTTGCCTACGACGATGACTACGAACGGGTTAATGTCTGCTGCATAAAAGCGGATAGACCATGCCGAGTGGGAACCGACATCTGCTGTGACACACCGGGATGTAGCGGAACAACTGTGTCCAACACACGTTATGGATGCATGCTAAATGCGACGATGAGAACGGCCATTAGGAATGCACAAGGGAAAAGCGGTTGGGGATCAAGTGGTTGGGGTGGTTCCAGTGGATGGGGATCAAGTGGCTGGGGTAGTTCCAATGGATGGGGATCAACCGAAGAAATTCCTGACAGTTTTGGACAACCTGAAGTCATCTGGGGAACCTGTCAACAGTGCGTATGGGCTTATTGTTTATCCAGCGCTGAATGTTGCACAGGCTACCATTGTGAAGGTGGAAAATGTCTTTCCATCACGGAGACACAGGACTGTACTCGTCGTAAAATTTAATTATTTATTAAGTACTACATGTTATACGCTAATTTTAATTTGTACTTCGTCAAGTAAGATATTGATAGATTCATTGAATATTGTATTACAGATCATTTTACTCTTTATAATTTACTAAATTGTTTGACTTTTTCTTGCCCACACCGCGTTTTCGAGTTCATTTCTCTGTTGTATTGTACACTAATTGTAAGAAAACCAAAATGAAATTTCTACTAATGTTGCTGTTAAATATTACATGGAAATAAATATTAATTCATCGCTATATACAAAAATGTAATCATAAATATTTAACTGAAATTGAATTTACTTAAACAAAAGTGCAGAAAATTGCAGGCACGATCGTTGCAACATAAAACTTAATTTCAATTCTTCATATTAGTCATCTTATGAATCATATTGATATATAAAAGCGGAATTCATTTTATTACTATTGCGAACGTTTATAGGTAATACAGTCACATAGCTGATCTTGCAATTTTTCTAAGTTTGGTCAGAATTATAAATATTACACAGTTAATAATTCCCTCTTAATACCTGTCGTGCATTTTCATTTGCATTACAATAATTAGAAAAATATTGTTCTCTAAAATTAATATTTCAGAACATTTTGTCATAAAAATCAAAACCGCGAAAAATTTTATAGTATTATTCATTCACGTACTGATACGTGCGTATTGATTACTTAATTTGAAGAACTTCGAAATTGCAGAAGGACGAGTATAAAGGTGGCTACTATAGAACTTATAGATACAAAAATTGGCATTCCAACATTCGCAAGATTGCATATAGATACTTGAACGGGAGAATTTGTGATGTATTGAAGAAACAAAGAAATCTGTTCAGAAAACATTATGATTAGTTGAAAATGCAACCATACATAAATTATGTGTACAAATATTAGACACGTTGCGTGTATTTTTGCAATTAGTACATCTAAGAATTTCATTTCATGTGAGATATAATATTTGAAAGGTTTAAATACTTGATATCGAGAATTGTCATTTAAAGCTTTATGAGAATTCTCCATTAATGTGTTCTCCAATGATCTTGCCTGAAATTAGAAATTAATGAAACAGCAATAATAATTATCGTTAGCAATTACAACACAAAGTTATGTACTTTTTATGTAATTTTTTGCCAATTCCAAACAAAATTACCTTAATAGTTATTTGTTGTACTGGCCAAAGTGTACAGACAAAGTTAAACAATGCAAAATACAAATGAAAGTGGAAGAGAACGTAATAAGAAGTTACATTTCGATTTTGGTAAGTTCTTGCAGAGTCATAATTTACTTCTTTAAGAATTACTGCGTAAATGCCACAAGTAATGACAGCTATTTCTGCAGTGCAAACAACAAGAATTCCACATCCAAAATAATTTCCTAATTGACTGACGCTTTTCTTCAATTGCTCGTATATTAATCGAAGTTTTTCTAATTGGCTGTCAAAGTCAAGTTTGTTACTGTGCGAGGAAAAGAGAATTTTAAATCTGTTGTCTAATTCTGAGTATAATCCAACTACTACTAAGGAACACGAGAAGAATAGGGCCACAAATATATGATCGTTGAACATTATTAAGCCGTGACCTACTTTGTCTATAATATAAAATACTTCAGCAAAATCTCCATATCCATGAGATTCTGAAACTGCAGCATTTGAAACAAACACTGTAAAAATACATAAGGTAAGAGCTAGAGGTAACTATAACTAGAATTAGAACAACTAGCGACAGTGTATTCTTTTTAAAATCCATTTTTTTGCTTTCATCTAAACTCTTCAACTGTATAAAAACGTCTTGCAGGTCAATCAGCAGCTTTACAAAATGAGGAGTACGGATTCGTGAACAAATGGCCAACAGAGAATTCTGCATATTTAGCGAACAAATTGAAATTCCAAATATTGTCAAGTCTGTGCCTTGCCACACAGTCGATAAATTAGACCCGAAGGATTATAATATTATTATGTGTACAGGAAAAGCAGAGTGTAGAGGAGTATGAAGAATAGAAAATAAATTGTGAATGCTTTTTTGTCAATCAATGGCTTTTGTCTAAAAATCATCCTAAATGGTTTTCTTGGAAATTATATGCTCTAGCTTTTGTTTCTAGAAGCTCCACAAGCATTCTTGCACTCTAAACCTCTTTTTGAAATTGTTTACCTTTGTTCTTCGAAGTAATTGGTTAATATTTAATCCTTTTCCTTCAGCACTAAAAATAAGAATCATATTAAAAATGTTTAAAGAAACCTTAATACATATCACGGTTACTGAGGCTAATTATCGATAACAAATAGCAAAGTCTATTTATTTGTGGATACATTTTAATACTCCAATAAGTAAAGTATTTTGACATTTCACGAGAGGGACCTCCTTTAGTCAGCTCAGTCTTAAAATTCGAGTCCAACTAGAAACACAAACTTTTCAGCTGTCAATTCTTATACAATTATAATTTTTCAATGGCTTATTTAAGGTAATTTTTAGATTTTATTTGTAAAAACAATTTTAAATTAATTAAATCTTGTTTGGAAAATTGGAAAGTAGTACACACATAAAATCAAATATTAAAACTGTCAAAGTCACATTAGTATAAAAATTAGGTCATGGCTCTAAGGCCTTTACTAGTATAGGAGCATTTAACCTGCCAATATTTTTTAACGAATTACTAGAAAGTTCATTCTCTTTTACATTACTGAAGCTCAATAAATTTTTTGGTTTTCAAAATAGATATTTGTGTTTGGTCCTGTTTATTTCTTCAATGGCTTGGAGTGAAGATGTTATCGAAGAAGCATTGCCGACGGACACTGCGGAATCCTTACTTGAGGGTAATGGTGCAGCGACGATTGCAGATCCTTCCCCAAATTCAGAACTTGCCGACGACAAATCTAAAGTCGCGAGTGGAATATCCTCGTTCATTCCTTCCCTGAGTAGCGAAGAAAAGACACCTCCCCATTCGTCCTCAGGGTGGTCGCATCACGATCATCCATCTGCGCCATCCTGTTTGACTTACCCTCAGTGTAACTCAGAAAATAGTGGTTGCTGTCATTGTGACCAGAACTATTCGAAATGCTGTGCGGAATCCTTTTCCGAAAGTAAGGAAGGCTACTGTCAATTCAACAAGTGCAGAACGTGCAAAACACCGGGTAGTTACTGCGTAAATTCCAATCAATGCTGCAACAGCCAAAGCACTCACCAAAACACGACAACTTGCATGAACAACAAATGCTGCATCAGTCCAATTTCCAGCGGGTGTTTTAAAGACGACGACTGTTGCCAACCTTCCGATTTCGCTACAGGCTACCAATGTTATTCCGGGCAATGCACATCCTGCAAGCTCAATAGACAAGACTGTGCCTCAGATAATGAATGCTGTGGAAATAACTATTGCGGAGTTACTTTTGCCTACGACAATGACTACGAACGGGTTGGTGTCTGCTGTATAAAAGCGGATAAACCATGCCGAGTGGGAACCGATATCTGCTGTGACACGGCGGGATGTAGCGGAACAATTGTGAGCAACACACGTTATGGATGCATGCTAAATTCGACGCGAAGAACCGCCATTAGAGCTGCAGAAGGGAAGAACGGTTGGGAATCAGGTGGCTGGGGTGGTTCCAGTGGATGGGGATCAAGTGGTTGGGGTGGTTCCAGTGGATGGGGATCAACCGAAGAAATTCCTGACAGTTTTGGACAACCTGAAGTCATCTGGGGAACCTGTCAACAGTGCGCTGGCGCTTATTGTTTATCCAGCGCTGAATGTTGCACAGGCTCCCATTGTTCAAATGGACGTTGTTATGCCATCTCGGACACACAGGACTGTACTCGTCGTAAAATTTAATTATTTATTAAGTACTACATGTTATACGCTAATTTTAATTTGTACTTCGTCAAGTAAGATATTGATAGATTCATTGAATATTGTATTACAGATCATTTTACTCTTTATAATTTACTAAATTGTTTGACCTTTTCTTGCCGACACCGCGTTTTCGAGTTCATTTCTCTGTTGTATTGTACACTAATTGTAAGAAAACCAAAATGAAATTTCTACTAATGTTGCTGTTAAATATTACATGGAAATAAATATTAATTCATCGCTATATACAAAAATGTAATCATAAATATTTAACTGAAATTGAATTTACTTAAACAAAAGTGTAGAAAATTGCAGGCACGATCGTTGCAACATAAAACTTAATTTCAATTCTTCATATTAGTCATCTTATGAATCATATTGATATATAAAAGCGGAATTCATTTTATTACTATTGCGAACGTTTATAGGTAATACATTCACATAGCTGATCTTGCAATTTTTCTAAGTTTGGTCAGAATTATAAATATTACACAGTTAATAATTCTATCTTAATACCTGTCCTGCATTTTCATTTGTATTAATTGTATTACAATAATTAGCAAAATATTGTTCTCTAGAATTAACATTTCAGAACATTTTGTCATAAAAATCAAAACCGCGAAAAATTTTATAGTATTATTCATTCACGTACTGATATGTGCGTATTGATTACTTAATTTGAAAAACTTCGAAATTGAAGAAGGACGAGTATAAAGGTGGCCACTGTAGAACTTATGGATACAAAAATTGGCATTCCAACATTCGCAAGATTGCATATAGATACTTGAACGGGAGAATTTGTTATGTATTGAAGAAACAAAGAAATCTGTTCAGAAAATATTATGATTAGAAATTTTTGAAAATGTTACCATACATATATTATATGTACAAATATTAGACACGTTGCGTGTATTTTTGCAATTAGTACATCTAAGAATTTCATTTCATGTGAGATATAATATTTGAAAGGTTTATATACTTGATATCGAGAATTGTCATTTAAAGCTTTGTGAGAATTCTCCATTAATGTGTTCTCCAATGATCTTGCCTGAAATTAGAAATTGATGAAACAGCAATAATAATTATCGTTAGCAATTACAACATAAAGTTATTGATGTACTTTTTATGTAATTTTTTGCCAATTCCAAACAAAATTACCTTATTAGTTATTTGTTGTGCTGGCCAAAGTGTACAGACAAAGTTAAACAATGCAAAGTACAAATGAAAGTGGAAGAGAACGTAATAAGAAGTTACATTTCGATTTTGATAAGTTCTTGCAGAGTCATAATTTACTTCTTTAAGAATTACTGCGTAAATGCCACAAGTAATGACAGCTATTTCTGCAGTGCAAACAACAAGAATTCCACATCCAAAATAATTTCCCAATTGACTGACGCTTTTCTTCAATTGCTCGTATATTAATCGAAGTTTTTCTAATTGGCTGTCAAAGTCAAGTTTGTTACTGTGCGAGGAAAAGAGAATTTTAAATCTGTTGTCTAATTCTGAGTATAATCCAACTACTACTAAGGAACACGAGAAGAATAGGGCCACAAATATCTGATCGTTGAACATTATTAAGCCGTGACCTACTTTGTCTATAATATAAAATACTTCAGCAAAATCTCCATATCCATGAGATTCTGAAACTGCAGCATTTGAAACAAACAGTGTAAAAATACATAAGGTAAGAGCTAGAGGTAACTATAACTAGAATTAGAACAACTAGCGACAGTGTATTCTTTTTTAAATCCATTTTTTTGCTTTCATCTAAACTCTTCAACTGTATAAAAACGTCTTGCAGGTCAATTAGCAGCTTTACAAAATGAGGAGTACGGATTCGTGAACAAATGGCCAACAGAGAATTCTGCATATTTAGCGAACAAATTGAAATTCCAAATATTGTCAAGTCTGTGCCTTGCCACACAGTCGATAAATTAGACCCGAAGGATTATAATATTATTATGTGTACAGGAAAAGCAGAGTGTAGAGGAGTATGAAGAATAGAAAATAAATAGTGAATGCTTTTTTGTCAATCAATGGCTTTTGTCTAAAAATCATCCTAAATGGTTTTCTTGGAAATTATATGCTCTAGCTTTTGTTTCTAGAAGCTCCACAAGCATTCTTGCACTCTAAACCTCTTTTTGAAATTGTTTACCTTTGTTCTTCGAAGTAATTGGTTAATATTTAATCCTTTTCCTTCAGCACTAAAAATAAGAATCATATTAAAAATGTTTAAAAGAAACCTTAATACATATCACGGTTAGTGAGGCTAATTATCGATAACAAATAGCAAAGTCTATTTATTTGTGGATACATTTTAATACTCCAATAAGTAAAGTATTTTGACATTTCACGAGAGGGACCTCCTTTTGTCAGCTCAGTCTTAAAATTCGAGTCCAACTAGAAACACAAACTTTTCAGCTGTCAATTCTTATACAATTATAATTTTTCAATGGCTTATTTAAGGTAATTTTTAGATTTTATTTGTAAAAACAATTTTAAATTAACTAAATCTTGTTTGGAAAAATGGAAAGTAGTACACACATAAAATCAAATATTAAAACTGTCAAAGTCACATTAGTATAAAAATTAGGTCATGGCTCTAAGGCCTTTACTAGTATAGGAGCATTTAACCTGCCAATATTTTTTAACGAATTACTAGAAAGTTCATTCTCTTTTACATTACTGAAGCTCAATAAATTTTTTGGTTTTCAAAATAGATATTTGTGTTTGGTCCTGTTTATTTCTTCAATGGCTTGGAGTGAAGATGTTATCGAAGAAGCATTGCCGACGGACACTGCGGAATCCTTAGTTGAGGGTAATGGTGCAGCGACGATTGCAGATCCTTCCCCAAATTCAGAACTTGCCGACGACAAATCTAAAGTGGCGAGTGGAATATCCTCGTTCATTCCTTCCCTGAGTAGCGAAGAAAAGACACCTCCCCATTCGTCCTCAGGGTGGTCGCATCACGATCATCCATCTGCGCCGTCCTGTTTGCCTTACCCTCAGTGTAACTCAGAAAATAGTGGTTGCTGTCATTGTGATCAGAACTATTCAAAATGCTGTGCGGAATCCTTTTCCGAAAGTAAGGAAGGCTACTGTCAATTCAGCAAGTGCAGAACGTGCAAAACACCGGGTAGTTACTGCGTAAATTCCAATCAATGCTGCAACAGCCAAAGCACTCACCAAAACACGACAACTTGCATGAACAACAAATGCTGCATCAGTCCAATTTCCAGCGGGTGTTTTAAAGACGACGACTGTTGCCAACCTTCCGATTTCGCTACAGGCTACCAATGTTATTCCGGGCAATGCACATCCTGCAAGCTCAATAGACAAGACTGTGCCTCAGATAATGAATGCTGTGGAAATAACTATTGCGGAGTTACTTTTGCCTACGACAATGACTACGAACGGGTTGGTGTCTGCTGTATAAAAGCGGATAAACCATGCCGAGTGGGAACCGATATCTGCTGTGACACGGCGGGATGTAGCGGAACAATTGTGAGCAACACGCGTTATGGATGCATGCTAAATTCGACGCGAAGAACCGCCATTAGGGCTGCAGAAGGGAAGAACGGTTGGGGATCAAGTGGTTGGGGTGGTTCCACTGGTTGGGGATCAAGTGGTTGGGGTAGTTCCAGTGGATGGGGATCAACCGAAGAAATTCCTGACAGTTTTGGACAACCTGAAGTCATCTGGGGAACCTGTCAACAGTGCGCTGGCGCTTATTGTTTATCCAGCGCTGAATGTTGCACAGGCTCCCATTGTTCAAATGGACGTTGTTATGCCATCTCGGACACACAGGACTGTACTCGTCGTAAAATTTAATTATTTTGTAAGTACAATAATTTACTACATGTTATACGCTAATAATTCTAATTTGTACTTCGTCAAATAAGATATTGATAGATTCATTGAATATTGTATTACAGATCATTTCCCTATGCCGTCATTTTACTCTATTTATAATTTACTAAATTGTTTGACTTTTTCTTGCCGACACCGCGCTTTCGAGTTCATTTCTCTGTTGTATTGTACACTAACTGTAAGAAAACAAAAATGAAATTTCTACTAATATTGCTGTTAAATATTACATGATTCCAGTAAATGCATCACCATTAAATAAATATTAATTCATCAATATATACAGAAATGTAATCATTAATATTTAACGGAAATTGAAATTACTTAAACATAAGTGCAGAAAATTGCAGGCACGATCGTTGCAACATAAAACTTAATTTCAATTATTCATATATATCATCTTATGAATCATATTGACATATAAAAGCGGAATTCATTTTATTACTACTGCGAAAGTTTATAGGTAATAGTACATTTACATAGCTGATCTTGCAATTTTTCAAAGTTTGGTCAGAATTATAAATATTACACAGTTAATAATTCCCTCTTAATACCTGTCGTGCATTTTCATTTACATTGTATTACAATAATTGGCAAAATATTGTAACATTTCAGAACTTTTTGTCATAAAAATCAAAACCGCAAAAGATTTTATAGTGTTATTCACGTACCGACTGATACGTGCATATTGATTACTTAATTTGAAGAACTTCGAAATTGCAGAAGGACGAGTATAAAGGTGGCTACTGTAGAACTTATGGATACAAAAATTGGCATTCCAACATTCGCAAGATTGCATATAGATACTTGAACGGGAGAATTTGTTATGTATTGAAGAAACAAAGAAATCTGTTCAGAAAATAGTATGATTAGAAATTTTTGAAAATGTTACCATACATATATTGTATGTACAAATATTAGACACGTTGCGTGTATTTTTGCAATTAGTACATCTAAAAATTTCATTTCATGTGAGATATAATATTTGAAAGGTTTATATACTTGATATCGAGAATTGTCATTTAAAGCTTTATGAGAATTCTCCATTAATGTGTTCTCCAATGATCTTGCCTGAAATTAGAAATTAATGAAACAGCAATAATAATTATCGTAAGCAATTACAACATAAAGTTATTGATGTACTTTTTATGTAATTTGGCAATGACAAGCACAATTACCTTAATAGTTATTTGTTGTGCTGGCCATAGTGTACAGACAAGGTTAAACAATGCAAAATACAAATGAAAGTGGAAGAGAACGTAATAAGAAGTTACATTTCGGTTTTGATAAGTTCTTGCAGAGTCATAATTTACTTCTTTAAGAATTACTGCGTAAATGCCACAAGTAATGACAGCTATTTCTGCAGTGCAAACAACAAGAATTCCACATCCAAAATAATTTCCCAATTGACTGACACATTTTTTCAACTGCTCGTATATTAATCGAAGTTTTTCTAATTGGCTGTCAAAGTCAGCTTTATTACTGAGCGAGGAAAAGAGAATTTTAAGTCTGTTGTCTAATTCTGAGTATAATCCAACTACCAATAAGGAACACGAGAAGAATAAAGCAACAAATATCTGATCGTTGAACATTATTAAGCCGTGACCTACTTTGTCTATGATATAAAATACTTCAGCAAAATCTCCGTATCCATGAGATTCTGAAACTGCAGCATTTGAAACAAACACTATGTAAAAATACATAAGGTAGGAGCTAGAGGTAACGATAACTAGAATTAGAACAACTAGTGACAGTGTGTTCTTCTTTAAATCCGTTCTTTTGCTTTCATCTATACTCTTCAACTGTATAAAAATGTCTTGCAAGTCAATCAGCAGCTTTACAAAATGAGGAGTACGGATTCGTGAACAAAGGGCCAACAGAGAATTCTGAATATTTAGCGAACAAATTGAAATTCCAAAAACGGTCAAGTCTGTGCCTTGCCACACAGTCGATAAATTAGACCCGAAGGAATTATATGTGTACAGGAAAAGCAAAGTGTAGAGGAGTATGAAGAACAGATTTAAAGCAGAGGGAATAGAAAATAAATTGTGGATGCTAAAATGACAATTACTGACAACATTTGTTCGCAAGTTAATGTTTTCACTATTTTTTACACTAGTCGGTAAATCTATTCGACCGTGGAGAATTGAGACCAAGTTCAATCCAAATAATTTACTGAGATACAAAACAGGCTCCAAATGTTCACAGATACAATTGCTGTGATAAAAAGTCCTAAGTTTTGCAGTCACTTTTTGAAAAGATGATAGTATAAAATTTGTCATTTTGACTTTGGGAGCTCACTACCGATTTGCTCTAATTGCAGCAGGCGAATGGCAGATATGGCTTCCACAAATTAGGTTGCAAGAAAATTAGATAATCCATTTAATTTATTCAATCATGAAAGCAATTGCAAATTGATTATTACACTAATACAGAATAATGCTGATAGTACTGCCCTTGGAGAATTAATCCTATTAATACTCTAGTTAGCTTTTAGCAAAAAAACACACAAACCAGATCAGAAATTAAATGTTAATATATGTCATTAGTTACTGATATGGTGGATACTATATATAACTAGCAGCAATTTTGATGCAGATAAATATTTGATGTTAAAAATTTAAAATCTCACTCATTTATAGTAATCTTAGGAAGTACTTGTTCTAAATTGTATTAAGACCAGTATAAACGTTGACACTGTGGAGCTGGCAGTCACCAAAACTGACATTCCTACATTAGCCACGTTACACATAGAAACTTGAACTGGTGAGTTTGTGATGGATTGCAGGAACAAAGAAATCTGTTTAATGAAATTGCATTTAAGAGTCATCAAAAACAATTGTATTCAAAGTGCGTTCAAAATAATGTTGGAAGAGGGGGTAATATTTTGCCCTTAATGGGGAATAGTTTTGTAAAAGGCTGATATATTGTTAAAATACATTAAATTACTTGGTATCGGCAGTCGTCATCTAAATTTCTATGCGAATTATTGTATAAAGTTTTCTGCAAAGATCTTGCCTGAAATATAAATGAGGGATTGTATTAGGAATGTATCGTAATGTAATCTAAAATACTTATGCATTAACATTTTTCTAATTGAATTGAGAGTAACCTATTGGAGTTGATACAGATGTAATATGCCTAAGAAATTACTTTAATTGTTATCTGCTGTCCAGGCCAAAGAATTCCACCAAAGGTAAACAAGGCAAAGTAAACATGAAAGCCCCAAAGTAAATAAAAAGAGGTTGACACATTTGGGCCGGCTTTCACAGAAATATTAGCTTCTTTAAGAATAAGAGAATAAATGCCGCAAGTGATGATAACAATTTCTGCCGTGCAAACCACAAGAATTCCACATCCAAAGTAATTTCCTAAATGCTCGACAGCATCCTTCGTTTTCTCGAAAATTAATCGAAGTTTTTCCAATTCTTGGGAAAAGTTGCATTTATTTGGGTTCTTCTCAGTAAAGAGAAGTTTAAGTTTGTTGTCCATCTCACAATAAAAGCTAACTATTAGTAAGCAACAAGAAAAGAATAAAGTTACAAACGTCTGATGGTAAAACATTATCCAACCGTGATTAAATTTTTCTATTAAGTAAACTGTTTTGCCAAGACCATTTTCTCCCTGAGATTCCCATTTCATAGCGTCTCCGATAATGGCTATGTAGAAATACAAAAGGTACATAATGGAGGTCAGTAGGGCTAACGTCAATACTTTCAAACATAACTTATTCTTTTCAAAACGTAATATTTGAGCTTCATCTAAAGGCATTTCTACAAAAACTGCTTGTAGGCTGGTAAGCATTTTCACAAAGTGGGCAGTGTTAAATCTTGAAAAGAATGCCAACAATGAGGCTTGAACATATAATAGACATACTGGAATTCCAAAAACTATCAAATCTGGACCTTGCCAAACTGGTGCTAAATTTGACCCGAAGTACTTGTAAATATATAAAGATAGAAGACAATAAAGACACATAAAGAACAAATTAAGAGCAGAAGGAACAGAAAACCTGCTGTGACTCCTAAAATTACAGGAATTTTCAATTGGTTTCCACAAAGCAATGCTGGCAGTCTTTCCCGAATCGATTTCCACATTTTCAATAGCAATATGTTGGACTGACACTAAATTCAATCCGAATATCTTACTCAATTTTAAAATCGGAGCTAAAAATCCACAAATGCAATTGTTGTGACAAAAATTACAAAGTTTTGTTGTCATGTCGCACAAGGATGATAAAATGTGAGAGTCCATTTTGATTTTATGGATAAGAATGGCGATCATACCCAAAGTTGATTGTGGAACTTTTAGCTCAGGATATTTTCCTTTACCTTTGTCAGAATTGCAGACTTACAATATCCAATTATGTTTGCTATTCATTAATTAGATGTGTTATTCTGTTTGGAAAACACTTTTCCTGAGAGGAAGCACTAAATTCCTGTCCGTTTACATTACGTGTAAATTTACTCAATAAAATTATAATGGCCAATAAATTTAGTCAAGTCGGTTTATAACTTATCGATTAAAGCACTAACGAAAATGTCTAATCAAAAAATATTTCATAATAGTATTTGTTATTAATATCGGAAGATACTTTAAGGCTTGTTTGTATGTGTGCGTTATAATTGAGATAACAAGTTGAAACCCTTTTTCATTATTGCCTATTCCTTATGAGTTAATATTCTTCTCTGAGCATTATCCGATATCATGTAAAAAAACACATCAGAGTTCGGATGAATCGTTATAGTTATGAATCATATGGGTACAATGGGTTCATTAGGAAAAAGTCTGCCTAGCCAAGTAATTGGAATAATATTTACTTTATTTGCATACAAAGTGTATTCTGCCTACATTAAAGCAATGTGCAATTGCAAAGCGATGCCTCCTGGACAACCGTTACATTCTGAGCTTTCCTCGATATCTGGATTTGTATTGTGATGATAGAGTAAGTGACTATCACTCCAAATATCTGTAAAGAAACGAAATACGCAATGGTCATCGTTTCAGTAATTTCCATTTTCCACAGAGGTTTCCCTATTTATAATGTAAGTGATACGAGAATTCCATAACTTACTGTTCCGAGAAATCGATATGTCATTACAAAAAATCCAGCTCCTTTTAGCGCAATTTGATTGGAATACAAATCGACAAGAAGAGACGACATGACTTTACCGGAAATCCCTTCAGAATTTTCAGGGGAAGTAATCCAACAGAAAAATTCAGTTCCCTGTCAGAATTAAAAACAATTATATACATCCTTACTTACACAATAATTATATGTTGAAAATTAACCTTTTTATTAACGTCGGCAGCGGCAGTGAGAACCAAAAAGAAGACGAAGAAGAACGTGTAGAAATGAAACATATGAATGAAATGAATATTGCTCTCGAAGAAAGTCATCCCTGTCCATGCAGCGTAGTAAGGAAGAGAGACGGCGATGACACAAAACATCAGCGAACCTGTTGCTGCATTTAATGTTCTCAATAGCTTCTTCAACTTTGTGTATTTTGCATAAATCTATATTTTCAATAAAGCAAGGAATTAGCAGTTTTACTTAAAATTGCAACATTTAATTTGCGAATTTTAGTAATCTTACTTTCTCAGCTGCAACGGGACATCCAGCTGTATTTTTGCAGAAACTTCTAAATTCTTTCATGACATGCCAAAGACTAAGTGGAATAACCAATGCAATAAAATCCACGTAGGGCACCAAAATCAAAGAGGGAATCAAAACACAAATTCTAAAACAAGTTACGAAAATAACGAGAAAACAATTCGGTCCATGAATGGAATCCTTTTCCTCGGGGTCGATGAAAAGGTATTGTCTTTGAGCCTGATGGGATAATTTTTCATAATATTTTGTAAAATTTCCGTGGGTCATGAAATCTTCTACCAAAGATGAATCCGTCATCGTCATGAAGAACACTCCGATACACACTGCATACGAAATTGCGCAAATCTACATACAATTATCCGTGTGATAATACAACAGTTGCGTATAATGTGATTAGTTTATCAAAATTATACTGGAAATAATTTACGTTGCTAACCTTTAAATTGATATTCTTAGCATTTCCTTCAGAGTAAAACTTGATACTTTGAAATCTTTCAAATAAAGTGTGGAAAACGGGTCGTTTACACCAAAGAGCATAATTTATTGCGACGGAATATGCAATGTAGCCTAGGTAAGAGGCGGAAGTTAAATAATTTATAGGATTTTCGGCAGAGTTATTCCATGAACTTAGACGGAACAAAGATATGTAATCGTAGAGAATTAAAAGTTGGGTAATTCCACAAAATATCTGCAAAATATTATAGAATTTCGTAGTTAATTAAATACTTTGAGATTATATTTTGTACATTGCATTAACTCACCTGTTGAAATGTATTTGTATGAATTTCAAAAGATAAGGTATCTTTTGAAGCTACTAATCGGAATGGTACAATGAGGCAGAAAAATCCAAAGTCCAGGAAACCTTTATAGTATTTGAGAAACTTAATGGATTTTGGCTCATCATTTTCGTTTTCAATTGAAAGAAGGTTGATTTGCACTGCTGGTTGACCAGTAATACTCTCCTTTTCAGAGAAACACAAATCGGCTGAACAAATACTTGTCTTTTTTGGTAGCATCTTATATTCTGATACTCAAAAGGGATTCAATGCTTGTTGAAGAATTACAAAAATTTTTAAAACTTTTAAAAATGTTTAGGAAATCTGATTTTGAGAAGGAGATTATTTCTGCTAGAGTCCTGGTCAGCGGATTAATTATCCAGCATAGCCAACAACGGGTTTTGTGAGCTATCCTGACCTCCCCCTATTAGGTCATTAAAACCCGTTATCTAATAAGCGAGTATGCAACACGTTGTGGCGTGGTGTAATTAAGTAACGAAACAGTGTACAAACAAATAGTACTAACTATTGATTAGCAGGATTTGTAGAAAAGTCAGACATCTGTCAATATTATGCGTCACTGTCCAATGTTCATGGAAATAAGTGTAAGGTCATTTTTGTATTGCAGAATCTTTAATAAACAAAGGTAAGAGCACCATTTGCTATTGCCATCTGTACAGTTCTCTCAACTCAGAATCAATATTCTGTTTCTGATAAATTAAGCACAAAATATTTCAGTGAAACATATATACTATTTACTTCAAACCCATTTAGCTTCAGCTTTTTCAATCAAAAGAAAAATTCTAGTTTCCTTTTAAATGGTTTTGCGCGTTATTGTAGATTCACAGAATTCATTCACCAATATAATCCTTTTGTCAATTAACAAAAAGCAATTTTCGGATTTCTTCCGTATTTACACAGAATTCTTCGAAAAATGCGATATTACAAGAATTAATTAAAATGAAAGCAATGCAATCAAGTTTTACGATATATGAAATAATAGCATGAGAAATTAGACACTAGATAGTCCCATTCGTAAAGTAGTAGCTACTGTTTTTGCTTATTTGGGGTTGCTTGCTACTATTTGTATCTTCGTATTGTTCGTACATTCCAAAAAGTCGAAATTGGATCAGGACTGCTGTGTAAGTGATTAGAACACCCACAATCTGAAAAATTATTACATATAGGTACTTTGTACAAATTATTCACTTTGAATCATGCAGGTTGATTTAATAACAGCTTGACTTACACCAAGAAGAAGTCGATATGTCATTATAAAAAATCCACACCCCTTGATTGCTAACTGATGGGTTTGCAAATCTATGGCTATTGTGGTGTACCTCTTAACGGAAACTCTGTCAGAGTACTTTTCAGAAGCTATCCAACTGTAAAAGTCTCGAGCCTATATCAAATCAATAAAATGCGTTGTAAAATTTGCCGAATTTTAGAATTCTTCTGATTGAGATTTTTTAGGTTTAATTGAGATTACCTTTTTGTCGATATCTGCCCCTAACACTAGTAGAATGAAAAACTCCAAATAAAATGTTATTGCAATATACAGGAATCTTTTTCTTATTATTGAATCTAAAAGAAATAATCCAGAGAATAGTGCATAAAATGGCAAAGTACATGAAATGTAACATAAAGTTGTCAGCCCTGTCGCAGCATTTGTAGAGTCCATTAAACTTCTTATTTGGTCATAGTAAATAAGAACCTGTACAGTAAAATATTGTACACTAAAATTTAAATCCAAATCCACAATTTGCAATAAATAAGTAGAAATACCTTTTTAAATTTGGATTTTACATCTGATTTCGATTTGAGTTTGTCGATTCCTGAATAAAAGGTTTGGAAATCTTTTGTAATGTGCCAATGGCTTATGATGACTAATAATGGGAGCGGTTCAGTGAGATGACAAATCATGAAAGTGGGAATTAGGACAATCACATGAAAAATGGTTAACGAAATTTCAAAAACTCCATAATTAATTTTTTCTGCTTCTGACGAATTTTGGAACAAATAAATTTTCCTGACTTCAGTTGCTAGTTTTCTATAAACAAGTGCCCATGTCATTTGATTCTGCTTGCCTGTTAAGACATCGTAGGGAGGAGTTGAATCATCAGATATGAAAAAATCACTTGCTGTAACCATTACTAAGTTTTTCGACAAAAGAACAACCAACAATAGCAGAATCTGAAAAAAATGTAAAAATGGACATATTAAACAAAAAAATGGTGACAAATTTTTATGTTACTCTTACAGCTGCTTTCCTGCATTTATTCTGTTTAAAACCAAAATCGAATTTTTGTATTTGGTCAAGCATGGATGTAAAATGCTTTTCGTTGCCCAAAAATGTTTTTATCAACGCAGTTCCATATAAAAAGCAAACAACATAGTGCAGTGTATCCATCGTCCCCCAAATGCTGGTACCAACAGCTTCCCAAGAACGAGAACGAATAATAGCAGCGAACTCCAGGAAGACAATTATATATATAATCTTGCCATAAATCTGTAATCATATAATTACTGTCTTTGGCTTTTGCTAAGTAATTTAAAATAATTTATAGTAGCAATTATTCTGTATTTATAAAAGTGCAAGTTTTCTTACTCTTTGATATTTATTTGTATGTATCCCATATTCGTTCACTCCGTCTTCTACACTTCTGTTCCGCTTCAATTTGAAGGGAGAATATCCCAAAAAGTAACAAATATTTAAATAAATTTTAAAGTAAAGCACATAGTAATTGCTATTAGTATTTCGTTTTAGGTTGCTTTCCAAAATTGTGAGAGAACTGTCTGCTTTTTTGTTAGTCATGTTTTTTGTGCAATTGTACTGCTGCGAGACTCGAAGTGTTTTGTTTTAGGATAGAGCAATAGAAATGATTTATTTCTCAATGACGGTGACCACGTAACGATTTACGATGCGCTATTTTGAAAGGTTAATTTAATACCGAAATGTGAAAACAGGTTACCTATGCGGCATAGATAAATGAAATTGGGATTAACTGCTTCACTATAACAAGAAATATTGCGTCAAACCCTAAATGCAAACAAAATGCAGATCCTTCGAGAACATTAACCTATACCTACTGCAATCTTATATTCTCTACTTATGTTTATCGCTAGTTTCGCTAGTGCCCCACTAAAGTTAATTTCCGATGTGACCCACAATCAGAAAAGATATTAAGCAAATATTGCATGGATAACGAACTAATTGGATAGCCCGAATTTTGTAAAGGTAAATTATAGAACACATACATATACATACTTTTCGCCCATTTAATCATGTGCTGACAAATATTTCTCACCACTTGCACTTGTCCCACTTTTGTTACTAATTAAAATTTAAAAACCCATGCCTGCAAATAAGAGCTTTAGTAATGTTATTACCATTGATTTGTTTTAATGCGCATTACAAGGAGTCTAATGGTTCTAATTGTCGTTTTACCATTTAAATTAAATTTGGGTGTATGTGTTGTATAGATTTGATGCCATGTACGCATTGCACCCATCATTTATTGTGCATTCTCAACCTCTAAAAGATTGTCAGTAAATCAAATGAAAGATGTCACAGAAACTACACGGAATTTCATGGCCAGTAGTCCTTTCATATGAGGAATGTACATGGAAAATATTTTGGTACTGTTAAAAGTAATGGCTCTTTTCTTAGAATCAATGTCACTTAGAATCATCAATGCTACGAAGGTTACTTACTTAGAGTCAATGCCCTTTTGATCTTCATTTTTTGATTAGAATGGGTTTGTGATAAATAAGCATGCAAAGGTTATAACTTAAATAACCATAGACAATTATGTATATTAAATGCTTTTGTGCTACAACACTTTCAACCGTTTGACTTAATTCCTTAACCTTTATTTTCTGAATTCACTAATTTAAATAAAAGGACAGAATTCTGCCACTGTGCCACTCAAGATACATTTAGTTTGAACACATACAATATCTAAGGATTTCGTGTCACAATTTCAATATTATATTAGAGAATTAATGATACTGTAGTATATAAAAATAACTGTTTATATCCCTGAGAAGTTTTACACGTTAATATACTTTAGATGTTGAAATGGTATATTTCGCACTAAATTCCTATTGGAGAATCTGTCTTGAGAATGCAAGAATTTTTAATATATTCGCAAAATGCGAGGACTTATTATTATTCTATATATTTTCTATCTTTGTTGAAATAATAACCATGGAAGATGTACTTTACCAAACTGGGGAATAATGGCATGGTTATACTTTGATTTAGTGAACCTTAACGTTGTATTATTGTTGCATTTGGTGCTCCCATTTTCAGGATATCGCCTCCACAATTCAAATTGCTGAAGGTAGGATACACCATGTATGTAAATCAGTTTTAATAATCTACATATTTTCGTATTACTTAATCTTAATTGCTCTCTCCCAAATTCAAGGGCACCAACCCTTTTTATTTTGACTTCTTCTGCTACAATTCCAGTGAGAAATACGTCTTCCAAATGGAAATAGGGTTTATTCATTGCTAAATTTGCAAAATATATGTTAACTTTTTACTTACTTTGGACCATTTAAAATTATACATATTTTTACCTTTGGTAAATACAGATTGACTTATAAATGGAGTGAATACGTAGGCTGGTCCTCTTGTAAAATCAGGATAAATGTCTCTGGAAAACTTGTCCATTGATATGTAGTACTTTGAAGAATTGTCTCTAATTGGTTTAAATCTTTTGGCTAAAAGTAGTGGCATAAATAATTTAAATTTAAAACTTCATCTCACAAATGTATATTTGTTATTGTTACATCAATAATAATATTAATACCGAGGCATCCGTAAATTGTTGGTTCAGCAACTTTTTTTTCACTCTTTCCAAAAGAAATTTTTAATTAGAATAGATTTCACATTATTACTCACTTGCCAAGCGTATTACATCACAGAGAACAGAACGAAAGTGTTTAATTACCATTTTAAGCCTGTTTATAAATTTTAACAAAATTGGAATATTTATGTACACAGCGTCATCAGTCTTGAGAACAATTTCCGATTGGTTACAAAATGTATTCACCCATTCAAATAGTGATAAGGTTTTCAATGTCAAATTGTAATAACTGTCTATAGAGTTGGCTTTTATAATATCATGCGTTCGAACATTTTCATTTTCTATCTTCTCTGCAATTGTAGAACTCAGGGTGCTTCCTTTAATATATGAAAACCAAAATATTAAAAAACTGTTATCATTATTATTTCAAAACACAATAGAACAAAATTGACCTCCTTCTCCGTTACGCTCTGTACTTACCTAAAAGAAATGCAAGGGACATTCCCTTTCCTTTGACAAGCTGTCCCCACGTTAATCTTATGGCTTCCCGATGAGAAAAATGAGAAGGAGCTGAAGTAACAAAGATGAGAATGCTTATATCTTTGCCGTTTTCTGGACATATTGAAGAACCGTTTATGGAGAATCCTAGTTCGTATATATCTCGAGTGACTTGTATAGATGTTGAAGCACTTGAGATAGACTCTGGTGGCAAACTACTAATACCACGGACATGAACAACTTTTAGTGGTCCTGTAACACAATCTGAGTTACCGTCATAATTAGAATTCCAAATAAAATGAAAATGGTATATTATGAAACACAATACGATAAATAAAATACTTGTACGGAAACGCATTTTACATGGATTTGACGTATTTATTACTATTTGCAAACAGTTACTCAGATAGAAAAGATTCTACACTTTCCACTACATTAAGACAAGAATATTTGCTAAAACAAGCATCACGACAACCAATTCTTAGTAGTCAGTCATTCCTCTCTGATTACAGATCGAAAGACTGAGGTCAGAAACTCATCTGAACAAATATAATATACCGAACTAAGTTCAGTGTCATATTATGATTACACA
Source organism: Yoshiicerus persimilis (assembly GCA_020352615.2). NCBI lineage: Eukaryota > Metazoa > Arthropoda > Collembola > Entomobryomorpha > Tomoceridae > Yoshiicerus > Yoshiicerus persimilis. The sequence continues at coordinate 48,096,370 of CM036940.2, forward strand.
AATTAATGTCGTAATACTTTGCTATAATGCTATACTACTACCATACTAATGCCATATATAACTAACATACGAATATACATCATGTTGCTAAAACTAAAAGCCACAATGTTTATACGTTTTGACCACCGATCTGCTTAGTCAAAAAAACTTAATGCGTGGTATCAAATATTATATACTTGTGTACATAAAAGAAGTGTAATAGAATCTGATTTTATTTGTACTGTCTCTTATTGCTAAAACATATTAATATAATTTAAATAATTGTACTGAATTGAATATGCCTTATTTTTGTTTACATTCATGCATGAACATAGAAGGAACTATATATTAGCTTCATTTTCCAAGCATTGCGAATTTCGAAAGTCTATCCTCAGGTAGAAATGCGATACACATTGATTTTCTGAATTTCCAGATCAAGCATAGAAAGTCTTGAGTATTTGAATAAGCCTATTGATTCTGTTAGCTATTAGGTATACTAATTTGACATAAATAAAGCAATATTTCAATTTGTAATAGTATTCATGGTTTAGCTTTAAAGTATTTAATTATAACCACACTTGTATGGTTAAGGAAAAGTTCTTTTCATTAGAATTTGTTCTAGAAAGTTTTTCTTCAATACAAACTAACCCATCTACAATACAATACACATATATTGCTAAGTTTTGATTACTTTTTATTATAATTACTGAATTTTGATGTTGCTCTTTAGATTTCAGCTCATTTTTGGTTTTGAAAACATTTATCTGTAGGTATTATTGTTACTAATCACCGTAATCACTGTAATTTCCAACAGAGTAGTTTGCATATCTGTTGTCCTTACTTTCCGAAAATGTATGCATTCTGAATTGTAGAATAATCACCGTATATGTAATGATAACACCTACAGCCTGAAATTAAAACAGATATTACAGCTTTGTGAAAAAATGGTAAATAAACTGCACAACCAATGAATTATAGATAAATCATATAAAAGCTTACACTAATCAGCAGCCGATGGGTCATAACAAAGAAACCACCCCCTTTAAGAGCTATTTTTTTCATTTGCAAATCCATTGCTAAAATCGTGAGTTTCTTCATTGAAATTCTCCTACAATTTTTGTCCGTTATACACCAGCTGTAAAATTCGTGTGCCTAAGTTCAAAATAGAACCTTGTTATGAAAAGATCCTAACATTTATTTCGACAATATGGGAATACCTAAATACCTTTTTGTCAATATCTGCCCCGATAACCAATAAGCTGATGTATAGAATGAAAACAACCATTGAGGTTGATGTAAGTTTAGTTCGAATTTCTAAGTCTAGAATTAGGAGTCCAAATATTATTGCATAAATGGGTAGAGAAATCCCAATGGAACAAAAAATGATTAATCCTGTTCCTGAATTGGTTTCTTCAAACAAATTTCTCAATTTGTCATAATGTTTGGAAATCTCCTAAAAGCAAAATCTCATATTAAAAATGTTACTATAATAGTTAATGGTATTAGGCAAGTTATTATAAGCTTTTTAAGTTTTACTGTATTAGTGTCAAAAATACAATTGTTCATGGTATTACTAATATTAGTGTCAAAATTTTAATTGGTAATGATATTATTAGTTACTACTGTAGATATTTTTGCTAATTTATTTATTTACCATCTGAAAGTTGCATTTTACACGATGTTCTACTAGTTTACTGCGCCTTTTGCAAAATGCTAAAAACTCATTTGTAATCATCCAATGAGAAATGATGGTCACAAAAGACAAGTATAAAATGATGTAGAAGGGGTTATAGGACGGTATTCGTAAAACAACGTAGTAAGATGTTAGTAAGATTTCCCATAACTCATAGCTTGTTTCCGACGCATGCAATTCATCCATGAACAAGTAAACCAGTTTTGCTTCCGACGACATCATATTGTACAGTTTTGGCAAGCATGATTTTGAGGTCAGGTCAGTATCGTGATTAGACCAGAAACGGGGTTCGGTGAAGTGAATGAGAGTAAGTACAATACATCTTACCAAAGTGATTGCTCCCATAATTTTTATCTGCAACAATCTAAAACCATTAATAATTCAAAAACCAAATGTTTTCTGAGCAGATTTTTATTACCAAAACTACAGTCTTCCTGTTGGCCACTTTTACAAATTCCAACTGTTGTATCAGCGCGAACATTCTTTCAAAATGTTTTTTCTTGAAGTGAAATGTAAACAAAAGTGCACATGTAAAGATACAAGAATTGATAAGGAATCCAGTGTGAAGGGTATCCAATAAATTCCATCCTAAATTTCCAAAGTTGGTCAAACGAACATTGAGAATTATCTGAAGACATATTAGTGGACAGATAATCTTGCTGCAAATCTGCCCAGTTCGACAAAAATGAAACATTACGTACTTTAGGTTCCCAGATTATGATTTGAAAGACAAAATCATGCAAGACAAAGGCAAATGCTAAAAATCTCACCGTTTGAAATTTATTCGTATGAACTTCGTAACCCGAAGCTCTCCAGTCGTCTTTTCCGTGATATTTAAGTCTGAATGGACAAAGGCCTATGTAGTAATAAAAATCAAAGATGTATTTGAAATGGTAAATGAATTTAACACCCCCATTCGTCTTATGATGGGAATCACACATTTCATTTTCTACAATTACATTTCGTTTACTGATGATATGCATTTTTAAACACGGTAGATATATTTTCAAAAATATGGTTTTATTAGTGAATATCGATGTGAGTTAATGATACTTATTAACTTATGCTACAAAATTGGCTTTACATAATCAGAAATTTAGATATTTGGAATATGGAATGCCTTTTAAAATACAAATGGCTATAGTAAAGTGTTAAAGATTGATGACCAGAAGAGGTAAACAGAAACAGACTGTGTATTTAGAGTAGAATACATATCGTACTATATCAAATGGCCACGCCCAAGTTAGTTCATCCTTGTATACGATAAAACTCCATTAAAATATCTAGAACACAGTTGATATTCCCTGGTTTTTCTTTTTTGTGATGTGCAAACATAAAATACAGACAAATTGCAAATAATGACGTAACTTTTTACTTAACTATTGTAATACAAGATTTGTGCAAGATATACATGAGCGAATTACATCGTATAATATAAAAAGTGGATTAGTGAGTAGTCTACCACAATTGTCTTATTTTGAATTTATTTATACTTTGCGAAATATAAACAGATGCCTTTAGGAACATAATGTGCTGATGAAAAGTTGAATTAATTAAAAACGATGATTTTATTTTGTCGAAGAATCTGGTACAGTTTATGGCAACAAATGTTATTATTCACATGTTACATGAAGTTCTTTTGCATCACCGCACAGCTGTCATATTCGTCATCGGCCTTTGGATTAAACGAGCAGCAAAAGATTTATTGTATGCTCTGCTAAGGCAGCCACGAAGGTTAAAGTCGTGGAATGTTGTATAGCAAAGAATGGACCAGCTTCAATACTGAAAGGCCTACGTGACTTTAGCCACTGTCGAAAAGGACGATTTCCTCTAAGACTCCATCTGACAAGAAAATCCTCCGATGCGACAGCCATGATAACTGCTTGAGGAATGGTTCCGGCTTCCAGTAAAAAGTAAACTAAAGTGCATAGGGGAAATGCAAGGTAAAATGGCATAGCAATTGATGTGTAGAGCCTTATGCTGGTGTACGTAGTCAAAAGCGATGTTCCAAAGCCGACTGCCAAAAATGAAGGTGCAAGAATTACAGCATGATTATTCAAAAGGTGATTATGAATGGCCAGAGTGTCAAAACAGAATTTGGCTTTTGTTATCAAGGTCTCATTGGGCAAGAGGTCCTGCTTGTCCAAATATATCGGCAAAAAGTATGCCAAGTGGGAGATCCAGAAATTGGTCCACTGAATGTAGATGATTGTCGAAATTAAATAAAAATAAAGCGTAAACGCTACAAACTGCAGTTCAATTAAAACCAACAGTCCAGAAAATGCTTGGAAAACAAAGGAGGATGTTATTGATTTGGGGATTGAAAGTTCTTCCATCAGATAGACAAATGGACTATCGCTGTGCACAGTAAAAAATATAGCTAAAAGAACACATAAAATAATTGCAACTGGAACAAATAAAACAAGACAAATCCCAACGATGTCGAATTTTGGATCTTTCAGCGATCGATATGCGGAATGGAAATCTGTAAATAAGTAATTGAAAATTAAAACATATAAGCAAACTACAAATATGCCTGGTTATCGAAGACGTCAGGTTTCCTTCTCTTTTGCTTGCTATCGATTTTGCATTCAATAGAACTAAGTTCATTTCCATGCTTAAATATTGTCTTACTTTTATACTGAATTTCCAAAACGTGGATGTCGCTGTGTGCCAGACCAACGTACTCCCCTTTCCATGCAATCGTTATTACAATTATGTGGACCATTGCTGTATTCAAAACGACGAACATGAAGAAAATTAACTTTACTGCTGAAAAACTTTCGTTTGGAGAATACAATTGCCCAATTAGCACAGCTGTACAAAGTATACAAACGGAAAAATTCAAGATCGCTTTGCAAACCCATCGTCGAATTTTACGCTTATTTTTTGTGTATCTCATTGTGGTGGTAGCCGCATCCCAATCGTATGGAACAAAAATTAAAATTTTGTTGATGTAAAAATATGTATTGTATGCAATATCGTATACTTTTGTTAGCATACTGAAAAGAATACTTTTGTGAAAATGTAAAAGAATTAGGTATACTTAATGTAAGAAAGCTTTGAATAGTCTGCCGTAAATGTCATGAAAAACAATAAATACAATGAATAAAATAATATTTAGGTGTTTAGCCAGTAATATATAGTAGGACACTATCACGGGCGTAGAATATAGAATAATTTCGTTTATTTTAAACTCTCAGCTTTCAACTTTGAATATCATCACAATCGATCATCAGTATTTATATACCAAATGTGTGTGAAATGTGTTATGAAATGGAAAAATAGAATATATAGAGAATAAATAAAATAAATAAATTGAAAGTGAATAACGTGGTAATCATGAATTTTTAAATGCTATTGCAAAACCGCAGATATGGAATATGGATTATTATCGACTTTTACATATACATTGTGCTTGGGTGTCACAAAGTACACCACTTGGAGATCACGTTCGGGTTCCATTAAAAGATGAAGTCGAAGGAAAGGTCGGAAAAAGTGATTAAAACGGGGGTTTACTCTCTCTTTTTTTAAATGAAGGATACTAAGTATATCATCGTTAAAATTACTGTCTTCCAAACGGTTAAGGGAAAGTAGTTTTAGGCAGAACAAGTAACAATAAGACTTCAGTTTCTGAATTTGTGGCATAAGATATTGTTAATTGAATTTAGTGTTTTATGTGGTCTTCAGGAAAATAATGCATAACTCAATAAGTAGTGTGAAAATAGCTAAAGTCTCAGTGTTACGTTGCAGCCCTAAATGTCTTCTGTTTTCCAAAAGATTCACATTTGATAAAGACTTAACCGTTGACGGTTTATGAGATTCTCCGAAACGTTAAAATTTGTAGGGAAATGAGTAGTCAATTTCGGAAGCCATAACGATCAAAGTTGTCTATACCCGCCCGCTTAAAAGCTAGTTTACACTTGTTTTGGTTGAAATGCCTGTCCTATTTGATTTTGGTTTTCATTCTATGTAGAATATACGGGTTCACACAATATTGGTTGATTTGGAAATATAAGGAAAAGGTGAAGGTTGAATGAAATTGGTGCCTGGGCAAATTTGTTATTTTCGGAGTGGAAGCTCCTTGTAGTTGCTTTACCTTCCACTTCTAACGAGCACCCATAACTACCCGCAACCTAGCTCTGCCGTCCAAAACACTCGTACATGAATATTCTAAACCTTAGAAAAATAATTTGCAAATCTATTTTCATTAAAAGCGCAAAAAATCTGCAGCTCTGCATAAAATCATACTATAACACTTTTCTGTATTCTAATTTACTGCTTAAGACTTAAGACATGGCAAGCTACCTAGTCTCAAGACTTATTGCTGACCCTACGCAATTTTGTTTGTAAGACAAAAGACAGATAGGTTGTATGCATTTGTTGAGTAGGGATACTCAGTTTTGTGCAGGCAGTTGGACTTATAGTGGCACATACAGAAATTCGTTGCTTCGTGTGGCGACAATCATACAACTCCTTATTTGGTTGGCTGCTGGTCTGCCTTTTGCATTAGCTGCTTGTAAGATATTATGTTCACATTCGTTGCAACACATTCTATGCAGTAAAAAATCATAGCATTACCATGCATTAACATCAACATTGTTTTAGTGCAAACGAACATGCAAATCCTCATGACAAGAACCTTGATGTTATTTTTAATGTGTTCCTAGCATACAATACGAGTAATTAAATTAATTATTCGAGTATAAATATAAAATAGTTAGGTACCTAAGTAAATCGTATATTGTTTCCAATATAAAAATTTTTTGTCGTCATCATCATCATTGACTTATGAAGTTGATCCTCTTTGTGTAGGTCGGGTCACAGAGTCTATTTCATTTACAGATATGGTTTGCTTCGTGATCATTTCCAAAAAAGTCTGCGGAAAATCAGTCAGTTTTAATAATCACGACGAAATAGCAATGCAGAAATCGTGAAGGATACATATACATCGTTTTTGCTTAGAAATACAATTGTTACATAACGTATTTGCTCTCTGAATACGCCCAATCAAAATCAAACGTCAGAAATTCATAGAAACTTTCTATTCTTTTAAATCGCGATTTTACATGTTTATGGACTTTCAAGATAGGTATAGGAAATGATTTATTACCTCTGGAGTCTTTTGTGGATCTCGTTGGCCGTTGTGTTCTCCTCTGCTTCATTATTAGCTCAGTAATAATACTAGCAATTTCTTAAGCTCTGCTATCTGTAAGCCAAATATTTTGCACTTGATTATTTATAAATGTTTCAATTGTACACTATTTTACAATTTGAGTCAAAATAAAATATTTCAAACCGCAATGATTAACAATTTTCGCTTAAGTTTTTCAATCAACTCCCGAAAAGACGAATTTATAGGAATTTTTTGCTTATTCTACATACTTAAAATTTAAAATAATTATTAAATCTACTACTTTACAAAGTGTAACGATTTCTTTTGCATTAAGGATCACATTTTTTGAAATAGGAATAGATTAATTGCATGTATCTACTTTTTTCCGCATTGTCATTGTCAATATGTATAACATTTGTATTTCTCATCTAAATTGTAAATTCTTTTTTATGTGCCAGCTTATGTTACTTGAGTAGCCCTAAGAACTAAGTTTATGTAAAGTAGTCTCTCGACTGACATTGACATTGAAATCAAGAGTCAGGAGACTACAATATATTTAATACTAATGCAGAAGCGTATATAAAATCATATTTACTGCGTTACACAGCAGTCCAAAATGGGCATTGGTATGACGCATTGATTAGCAAACAAGTCTGCTTTCAACGCATTAAAATAGTTTAACTATATTAGATATTATTATATAAGTAGGATTTATTTATATTATGATATCCCTTGTCACGAGCGTGCCACTATTGTTTTCCACTATAACAAGTCCAACCTACGATCTCACTTTTCTCCTTATAGGCTCGCTGATTTTCTGACCATGTTTGTATTTATTTATGACGGACGGATGCAAAATTTGTTTTTTGTCATGCAAGTGTTTTTGCAAACATTCGCCAATTCTGCCTCCCCCAGTTATACTTAAGATTAGATACGCCGTGTATATTGCTAGTGCTACTCAAATTACAGATGAAACTTCAAAGAAAATAATACGACGCTTTCTATAATGGTTGTCGGTTTCACAATTTCTCATTGCTAATTAATATTTGAACAGATACAAGACTAAAATTCAATCCAATTAATAACAATCATAATGCAATTGGGTGTGAAACTGTGGGGCAATGTTAATGGGATAGTGACAAGTAATTTGTAATTTTTATGCGGAATGAGTTTTGTTAGTTCAATCAACTATAATAATATATGATTTAATATTTAGTATTTACCAACAATTGCCTTGAATACTTAATTAAGTGTATTAGAACAAGTTCACAAAAGCATTCACAAGGTAACTAAAGGGCCCTGGGGTTTAGCATTTTTGCTGTATCATACATGCAGTCTTCTACTAAATATTCACTGAAGGTTTAGTGAGAATCTTTTCATGTCCGATATTTATTTTGTTCATGCAGAACTACGCCGATCTTCCATGTATCATTTGCAAGATATGATTTAGGGCTTAGAAACATATGAATTTACCTGCGTGGATTGAGTAAATTATATATTGAATTCATAAAAGAATTTGCAATTCTTTATTAATTATTTTTATTATAAAGAATAAAATACAAATAGTGCCACAGTTTACATTTAGCAAGGTTTATCAATTCTACTTGAATATGTAATGTACAATGAAGGCTTATTGTATTTCATGAACACTCTTATGCTAAAAACAATTTAAGAGCAAAGTTTAAGATTTATACTGGCTTTTTAATTTCAGTCTTGATGACCAAGGACAGAAGATATATGCAAAATGCAAATACATTTTTCATGAATGTTCTTCCCACAGGAAAACCTTCGTATTTCAGTTTTAAAAACATACAAATAAATATTTTGTACAGGAATAATTTCTTTTTCTAAGGAATTCAATTAAGATTTTTGCATTTTTTAAATATATTAATTATTTTGCTATCGTTTTAATGATTTTTGGCAGAATTGACGAAATGTTTTCATTCTGGATATTTAAAACACAGCTTACTTTGTGCGTTTTCCCGTTTAACACTGCATTCGCAAAGATGCTCATATTTACTTGAAGATGCGTGGGCGTGTTAGTATGTACTCGGTGTGTTATCAGACAATTTATGTATATTGTTACCTGAGATGATGGTACAGTGGAAGTAGTACATAGTAAAAGCAATGCATCATTTCATGTATTCCCCTCGGAAAATTTGCAACAGAAATTGTAATTGGTGAGGTACTCATGATAGGCAATGGTAAAAAGTCTTGGAGCCCTCTTATACAGACGGTTTATAAACGCGTACTTTTTATTTAATAGTCCATTCTTAAACGGCTTTTGGCATTGTCTCTGTAGTTGTAGTAATTGGAGAATGAGGAACAACACTATTATCTCTAGAGATAAACTGGCGACACACATACCAATAAGATAACATCACCAGCAATAAACATCTTTATCAGTCTTGACTCTTCTTACAGTGGACCACTATCTCATTGTCACCCATTTTAGTAGTTTAGTAAACGATTAATACAAGAAATACCTGTACATAAAGCATGCAATATGTAAACACAACACAATTTCTATATACGGATGTAAATACTGATAACACGAACGGTTAGTTTCTATTTGAATGTTCTGAAATAAGGAAACAAAGTGGGCAAACTTTGCCTAATCTAATATTATTGTTTACATGAGTGGTTTAATTGCTGTGCTTCATTGTCTGTGCTACTGCATTACTTCAAGAGAAAACTATTCAAAAATTATAGTGTTTTAGACTTATAAGTTAAGTAATCATTCTTTATTACACATATTTAATAATTACAGTAATTTACCAAACATTTTACCATGTTAATTAATAGGTGCTATGTCAGCTATGTGCAAGGGCTTTCTGAGAACATACAAACTCCAACTTTTGCAGAAATCACCTAGATTATTCAGTTCAAAAATTATTCAGTCCACAATTCAAAAACGTATTGCAGAGAAATAGTTTTATAAGTGTGACCTATTTTGATTACAAATACTTAGATATATAATAAGGCAATTAAAATGGTACAAACATTGCTAAATACATTCTTTAAATCTTAATGAGTTTCTCAAAATTTTGTGAAGAAACGTAAACGAAAATTTGGAATACAAACACGACATAAATGTTTCAGTAATTTGTATGTTTAGGTTTCGGTAACTTATGAGATTGCCCTTCACAGTTTAAAAAACATTTTAATGATATATTTTCCCATAAAAGCTATAAGTAAACTGATAATACGATGAGTACAATTAAGCGGCCTTCATTACATGCATTGTTTTATTTTAATAGGAAGATGGTGTTAATTGTAAGTCCTAGCGAAAGTTTACACTCCACACTTCTCTACTTGTACATGTTCTGCAAAAGATTGTGTAAGTGTTATAATATGTATTTTCAGCCCATCATCTATGTAAAATAGTTGGATTATTTCCCCATAATGTTGTATTTGGATCTATTGGGGTGATTTTCTTACTTTTACTGATTTGAAGACAATGAATCTCATCATTTAGTTTGGAAAACTATGTAATGGTAACGGTCAACATGAGACGCAGGCTTATGTACTTACATACTTTTACAGTATGAAAATGGTAATGGTGATATAGATAATGCTTTCGTAGGCATAATACTATACGAATGCTGAATCAGCTTACATACTATCGATGGAAATGAATACTTCATTTAGGTTGTTTCAGAAAATAAACTAAGGCTAGGTCATTAATATTTGATGGGTTTGTCCATCTGTCTGCTTGTGTTTAGGAAGCTATCTATGTGGTTGTTAGAGGCGAGGTACATAATTGAGCTCGTCGGCTTAAGTCACAGTAATAAAGTGAGTAGGTAAATAAAAGTTAGTTCCAACGGTTACTGATGCCAGACCTAACTACCATTAGATTAGTTTGTTACTCAGACTATTTACAGTATTTACTGTGTCAAGAATTAGGAGAAAATTAAACAGTTAATTGTACGTGACACTGCCACATCGATTTATATATAATCCCATGTGGTCTAGTGGCTAGGATAGCTGGCTTTCACCCAGCAGGCCCGGGTTCAATTCCCGGCATGGGAAGGTCCATTTTTTGTACATTTTTGAGCAAAATGTGTTTAACATGAGCGTAGACAAAGTACATAACGGTCAACATGAGGAAGAACATAGTAAGAATTATAATACGATTATACGATCAATCGAGCCATATCGATGTCGAACGATATGGCAAAATGCAGTTGTGCTCTTTATCAGCTATCACTTCTCTTTCGGTGCATTTCATGTAATTATTTTGCAAAAGAGAGTACTATTAAATTCAGAGTAGTTGACACATCACCCCATAGAAACCAGTCAACAATAGGGTTCAAGAAAATAACCGCAGAACCGACACCCGTCAAAAACTGATCAGATTACTATCTTTTCATATACTTACCATGGCCTTCATCTTTATTTTCGAGTTATTTTTGCCAGTTGCAGTTGCATTAAACGCAGATAATTGCAATGGGGGTAATATGCGGGCTTTTGGAGACTGAAAAATCTCAAAAACAATAAAGTTTTTGAGATTTCCACTACGAAATGTGGAAAAATTTTAGTGCAAATTTTTTATTTAGAGGGGTCGTTTTTTGGGCGGGGAGAAGTGCTGTCCTCCCCACCCAAAAATTTCATTGTCTATTTATAAGTAAAAAATCTTACATCATCTTAGATGAGGTAAGGTACAGTAGGTCCCACCAGCTGAGAAAGAGAAACGAGTAGATCCAGTTCAAACGTAAGAATTTCAAATAGTTAATTTTGGAGGTGTCGCAAATTAGAAAAATACATATTTCAAAAGGTCGGATATTAAATTTTGGACTTTTTACAAAAAACCAGAATCTTTTTGGCAGTGTATTTCAGGAAATATACCAACTTAAAATTCTTGTCAAAATTTCGAAATTTTTTTGAAAAACTGATTTACAGCCTCAGAACGGGGAAAATTTGAGCAACCATGGCGGCATATGCTTACATATGTTACAATTTATATCTATAATACTTTTAAAAATATTACCAAGTACAAAAAATTTACACTTTTTTGAAAAAAATTTCAAATTTTGAAACGTTAATATATCATTAACGCAACTGATTCCAAGAACAAAACAAACGACATTGCGTAGTGGGATACCCGACCAACCATTCTGATAGGTTTTTGTTCTTGGAATCAGTTGCATTTCTTGCCAAATGGAGTTCAAAAAAAGAACAAAATTTTAGGAAATAAAGGCTTGTGCATTAATGTTGCTACGTCATTTGAGGAGAGGAGCATTTGGAATTTCCATTTGTGGACAATGAACAAACTTAATAATTAGAATAGAAAATACCACCATCTCTTTAAAATTTTCAAAATTCATTTAAATAAAATAATCTTGATCGCCACGGGGTAATTTAGTGCGCTTATTTCAGATATGAAGACCGCTTTATCATAACTTTGAAAATAGGGGAGTGGCTGACCACCCACTATTTAAAATTTTCAAAATTCATTTAAATAAAATAATCTTGATCGCTACGGGGTAATTTAGTACGCTTATTTCAAATATGAAAACAGTTTTATCATAACTTTGAAAATAGGGGAGTGGCTGACCACCCACTATTTAAAATTTTCAAAATTCATTTAAATAAAATAATCTTGATCGCTAAGGGGTAATTTAGTACGCTTATTTCAAATATGAAAACAGTTTTATCATAACTTTGAAAATAGGGGAGTGGCTGACCACCCACTATTTAAAATTTTCAAAATTCATTTAAATAAAATAATCTTGATCGCCACGGGGTAATTTAGTACGCTTATTTCAAATATGAAAACCGTTTTATCATAACTTTGAAAATGGGGGCGTGGCTGACCACCCACTATTTAAAATTTTCAAAATTCATTTAAATAAAATAATTTTGATCGCTACGGGGTAATTTAGTGCGCTTATTTCAAATATGAAGACAGCTTTATCATAACTTTGAAAATGGGGGTGTGGCTGACCACCCACTATTTAAAATTTTCAAAATTCATTTAAATCAAATAATCTTCATCGCCACGGGGTAATTTAGTGCGCTTATTTCAAATATGAAAACCGTTTTATCATAACTTTGAAAATGGGGGCGTGGCTGACCACCCACTATTTAAAATATTCAAAATTTATTTAACTAAAATAATTTTGATCGCTACGGGGTAATTTAGTGTGCTTATTTCAAATATGAAGACCGTTTTATCATAACTTTGAAAATGGGGGTGTGGCTGACCACCCACTATTTAAAATTTTCAAAATTCATTTAAATCAAATAATCTTCATCGCCACGGGGTAATTTAGTGCGCTTATTTCAAATATGAAAACCGTTTTATCATAACTTTGAAAATGGGGGCGTGGCTGACCACCCACTATTTAAAATATTCAAAATTTATTTAACTAAAATAATTTTGATCGCTACGGGGTAATTTAGTGTGCTTATTTCAAATATGAAAACCGTTTTATCATAACTTTGAAAATGGGGGTGTGGCTGACCACCCACTATTTAAAATTTTCAAAATTCATTTAAATCAAATAATCTTCATCGCCACGGGGTAATTTAGTACGCTTATTTCAAATATGAAAACCGTTTTATCATAACTTTGAAAATGGGGGCGTGGCTGACCAACCACTATTTAAAATATTCAAAATTTATTTAACTAAAATAATTTTGATCGCTACGGGGTAATTTAGTGTGCTTATTTCAAATATGAAGACCGTTTTATCGTAACTTTGAAAATGGGGGTGTGGCTGACCACCCACTATTTAAAATTTTCAAAATTCATTTAAATCAAATAATATTTATCTTTATTGGGTACATCAGAATGCAAAACGCAATCGACTTCTGTGAGAAATGATTTGGTTTAATTATAGTAACATCAAAGCTTTGGAAAGAATTGCTGTACTTTTAAATGCTGCATATTTGTAGAACTTACCAACTCCCAATAAATGTTAATCCCAATAATCGTTAATTCTATGCATTCTTTGGATTTAAAAAAAATACATACCCGCACTCTGTCTATGTTTCTTTTAAAATAAATACATATCTGGAATATGTTTTTTGTTATTTAAGAAATACATATCCGGAATGTGTTTGTATTTTTTAAACAAATACATATCCGGTATATCTTTGTATTTTTTTAATAAATTCATATCCGGAATGTGTTTTATTACTTTTTAAATAATTACATATCCGCACTCTGTGTATGCATTTTTTAAATTCGCCCTGTCTATGCATTTTTAAAAAAAGTACATATCCGGACTGTGGTTTGCAGTACATCTTCAGGCTCTGGTTATGTAATTTTTAAATAAATACATATCCGGAATCTTGTTATGTAATTTTTAAATGAATACATATCCGGACTCTGGTTATACAATTTTTAAATAAATGCATATCCGGAATCTTGTTCTGTAATTTTTAAATAAATACATATCCGGACTCTGGTTATGCATTTTTTAAATAAATACATATCCGGACTCTGGTTATGCAATTTTTAAATAAATACATATTCGGACTTTGGTTAGGAACAGAGAGTGGAACTGTCAGAAAAGCAGTATCGCATAGCCTATGAAGAGTCCCGCGCCACTACTTTGACTCAACTCTCCTGGTTCCATCTCTGTTCCGCATACTTATTACGGTAAGCATAGATTACGCGCATGTATAAAAATCTAATAGGTTAACGGGGTGTCTCAAGTAGACTGCCGGGAATACCCTTGGCTACTGCCTTCACGTTGAACTGGATCTACCCAAACTTGACATCCGAATTCCGGAGAAAAACATCACAATGAGGTAGGTTTCAAGACAATCCTATTGGATTGCCTGCCATGTGTGATGGTGAACGCTTGATTCTCAAACTAAAAAGTTATGGCTCAAACTAAACTAAAAAAAGTTTTACGAAGTGCCTATGCATTTTACAAAATTCCGGACTTTGCATAAACATGTAACATATTGGGTCCATTTACACTAACATTAATGTAGCGAATTTATTATGTACCGCTGTTTATGATATTTACTTAACGATTTCAATCGGCAGATTTATAAAGGATTTACATTAGTCAGATAAAATATACGATAGTCCTATTCTTCTCTAAATTGTCCGCACACATTTCTCATACATTTGTAAACAAAGTATAACTAAAAATTTGTAATAAACTCCCGGCCAAATTTAGTCTGAAGGCAGAGATCAGAAATCGTACTTGATAGACGCTGGTAATAAATATCGAACTGTTACTGTTTTTCAGATCAAAATATATTCTTCCGTACCACTTTCAAAGGAGGATCAAAATCTATACACTACATAGATCGTGATGAAACTCCTGATACTATAGAAGAGGAGCTTTTAAGTGATGAAGAAATTCCAGAGGACAAACTTACTCTGACCACAGAAGAAACTGAAGAGTCTGAATATTTTTCAGCTCTCCACACACAAAATGAAAGCATAAATGAAAGTGATGGCAACTTTGACAAAAGCCAACAGCATGGTGACGGTTGTGTTAATGGCACTTGTAACGCTGTTGCCTCAGAGAACCTGAATGAATTGCAGAGTAAACTTTCTCATGTGTCGGGGATGTGCATTGATATCGAGAAACAAATCAGCAAGTTAAAAGATTTATTACTACAAGACCAGCAAACATTGGATGATACTGATGATGGCGAAAATTTGAAAGAGATGACTTCAAATCCATCAACAGATGAAAATGTAAAAAGTACTTAAACATTTATTGGAAATGTGCATAACTCATGATAATATGTTTCAGGACATCAGATGGACAGAAAACCAGGAGGCGATGAAATCAAAATTAGATCCTAAGGGAATTCCAGGTAAAAGTAGTATTCGGATCGCTAAAAATGATATTACTTGCGTATGGTTCATTATTCTTACAGAAACTAATTGAATTAAAATAAGTTGCGCTAACATAAATTGTAAAGTAGTTTACTTTAATTTAAAAAAGTAAGTTTGCTAAACGACTTATTTACAATTGCGTTTCATGTAAATGAACCAAATTTTTTAATTTCACTAACAGAGGTGGATGTGGTTGATGAAACGATTGCAAATATCCAAGCGGAAATATTTGGACAACTGGCCCGATTGAAAGCGGCATACAAAGGGAAAACTGTTGCAATTGAAACAGAACCTGAACCAATATTGGAAGATATCTATGAAAAGGTAATTTAATTGTAAGAACAGTCCCCAGAGAGAATTTCTGGTTATGCAATTGCTTTGTTATCATCCCAGCTTCGGTCACAAAATTTCGTATTTGGTCCACGTATAACACTTCGTTAAATGACATGCCATTTTTCCATTTAATCTTTCCTAATCTCTGTCTCACTTGCAATTTCCGTACAAAATGATTACAATCTAAACAGTCTTCTATTTCTCAAAGTCAGAGTCATGTCAAATTTATGTATTTCGTTTTTTATTTATAACAGAACCCTCATACATAAAATATGAAAACTCTCCTATTTGGTATTAGTGTTAGCCAAGAGTATGTATTATTATGAATTTATTGAATGACTAATTTAAGAATGAAATAGGGTGTAGGGCGCCCGACCCAGTTACCAACTGTGAAGACTGATAACACTGTATTCAGGATTGGTACTACTTACCACATAATTCGTTGTAATGAAAATATAGTTTAACGCAGCTTATCGCATACAAGTCTAAAGTTACGTCACGTTTAGTCTGCAACGAGTTCTACGAACCGTTGCCGTTGAAAAATAGAGTTCTCAGTTATGCAGATCTACAATTTAAAAAAAGTTTTGACAAAATTTTATTGGAAACTTTGGAGAGAAAATTAATTTAACTGGGTGAAATCAAAACTTTCACAATTTTAGTTCTATAGTTAACGTCGGTGTTGTTTTCAAGTATCCTTGTTTTGTAATAAAACGGGTTATTTCCGTTTTGTGCATGGCTGATTTGGTATACAACTTATTTTATTTCATATTTTAGTTAGTATTATGAAGGTAAATGGCAGTTTTTATTACAGAATCCTACGGACCCTTTGCGTGAAGAAGTACGCTCTCTACAAGTTGTTCTTGATTTGCGAAATGAAGAAATTAGGAAACTGCAAGAGGATTTGATGTACTACAGTGATATGCAAGAAGAAATGTTTTTGACGAAAGAGCAGAACAAAAGATTGACGGCTAGAGTTGAAGATGTAGAAGCTCAGCTGGAGAAAAGTCGTGCAGATAAAATTGAGCTACAGCAACAGCTTTTTGCAATGGATTGTAGCATCACTTTTCTGAGATCTGAGAATAGTCGGTTGTCCAAATGCAACGAAGAACTTGGCTGGAAAATTAACACTTGCAGAGCAGATACTCAGGAAGTCAGTTGAATGGCTTCCCTGAACTGCATTACAGTCTGGTGTTAGCGACCTTATACTTTGCTAAAATGCAACTTGTGAATATTAACCTTTACCAGTTTATAAAAAAGATTATATTAGTTACAATAAAATATGTTACCTATAATTACCAATTGAATAGTCTGGAAATGTTGTACCTACATAATACATAAGTGCATTTACATGATCATTTTTATTTTCTCCATTTTACTATGTGTGATAACAATTTAATCAGAATAATAATTGACTGGTATATTTCCTAAAATCGTCTTAGCATTTGTTTATTTTTCATCATACGACAGAACAGTACAGATTTTTTATTACATGGGCATTGAGGATGGGATTTTCAGTTTTGTTTTCTCTTATCCGAGTAATGTCAAGTGATGAAATTATGCTACGCTCTTAGGCCATAGTCAACGTGTATGTATCAAGCATCCAACTTATGATGTGAAAATATATGGTAAGTGAAGCTAATATTATGTACAATTTTTGGTTTTATTAATTCATTAACATTTCTGGTAAAGTATACACAATGCTTAGTACTGCAGAATACTAATTCATCCACATGTAAACAGCAAAGGTTGCTTTAACTAACACACTATAGGACTAATTTATCTAATCTACTTACAAATTCATTTTTCTCAAAAATACAAATATTTTGCATAAAGTTATCATAAAATGCGATCCCAAATAATGGAATAACAATAAGTAATACATTGCATTTCAGATAATTTATGTACTGAGAAAATAAGTATTTCTAACACTAAAGCACTTCGTTTTAAAATACTTCATTGGTAATCAAACGGAAAGCTTTTTAAGATAATTTATGTTCTAAGAAAATAAGTATTTCTGACACTAAAGCACCTCGTTTTAAAATAATTCATTGGTAATCAAACGGAAAGCTTTTTTAGATAATTCGTAATAATAAGTATTTCTAACAATAAAGTACCTCGTTTGAAAATAATTCATTGGTAATCAAACGGAAAGCTTTTTAAGATAATTAGTAATAATAAGTATTTCTAACAATAAAGTACCTCGTTTGAAAATAATTCATTGGTAATTAAACGGAAAGCTTTCTTATATAATTCGTAATAATGTGTATTTCTAACTCTAAAGTACCTCGTTTGAAAAGAATTCATCGATAATCAAACGGAAAATTAAAAGTTCATTTAAGAAATTCTATCTATAAACTCATTTAGGAAACATAAGTGAAAATAAGAAAAATGAAATATCTTATAATTAATGACCAAAGTAAATATTGGGTTAGCAATGGCAAACCAGCTCTCAACAATGAGTCAATTCCTTTTTGACTTTGCCCTGCCTCGGCCGAGAACAAGAAATGGGGTCTGAACTTTAGGTCTGCGAAATAATGGTGCAAGGAAGGCCATTGGTGGTTCACTCGCATCCCCTCCCCTTGCCTGAAATCATTAGAAGATAGAAAGTTAAGTTTCCAAAATAATAATTGTATTGGACATTTATTATTTTTTTACGTTTGCAAAAATAATCTTACATGAAAATCCTGAGCAGACAGGAATGCTCTCTCTGCATCTCTTCTCGCTTTCCGTTCCTCGGGATATTCGAATGTTGGGTAAAATACTTCCATCAGTCCCCAATCGTTAAGCATAAGAACCCGGAATGTAGTTTCGCGAGTGCTCAAAGTTTCTTCGTGGAAATGTCTGCAGGGCTCCGGTTTTATGTCAAATCTTGGCAACAATAAGCCAAGGGCGTAGTATGCATAGCGGTTGACTTTGGCCAGAGCGCATTTGTGAACGACTTCACAGTACTAAACAGAATTAAGATACAAATTATCTAACCTCGTAATTCAACAACATAAATACAATAACATTGAAGAAAGCGTATTTTCATACCTTCATGTGATGAAAACATCCAAAGTGGGCGTGACCCGCAAGCACTACGGAATTCAGAATCCTGGCTACCTCCGCCAATGAAGGAATTTCGAAATCTTTCTTCTCTTCATCAGCCTTGACATTGGTCGGATGTAGCACAGATCTGGAGGATGTGGGCATTTCGGACTCGGTGTTACTCCTGAATTCATTTGGCAATGAAGAGGAGTCCTCCTTTTCAGTTAATGACTTTCTGATTCTGCATATGTGAATCAAAAGATGCTCCAGGGAATACACTTTAAATGTGTGTTCCAAACCTGTGAGTTTGAAAAACATTTATAGTGAACGTAAACTAAAGTATGGTATGGTAAACTAAAGTTTATTAATTTTTACGATTTCCTTTAATATTTTATTTACCATTTCGTTGTGTTATCCATTGCAGACAACTGCTAACGGCACCAGTTTTCTCCGAGCGGCAAAACACCCATCCAGGACTCAAATGGTCGGTGTACTACAGAAATTATCCGTAAGTATGATGAGAATAGCTACTTTAGATAATTAGTAGAAAAACAAATACTTTTTACCTTATTTATGAACCGAACGATTGTGTTGAGCAAAGTTCTAAAGTTCCGAGCCATCGGATCAGAATCAAAAGGGAGCTGAGGCAGCTGAAGATCATCAATGGTATTCAACACATCAGAGTTCAATCCTAATGGAATTTCCCCTGCGAAATAACATCCTCTTTACTTATTTAATTCTATTGAATAATAGACATAAAAGAATTGTATTTCTTCTAATTTAAAGTATTCTTACCTGGGTCAATGATAGTTCCGAATTCATCAATGATTCCTTTAGTCAGCGAAAAAGCTAGCATCCCAATTTCTGCAGGAAAATGCAGATCATCGTTGTCCACGGAATACACATTAAAATCCATCAGAATAAAAACAGTATTCTCTATTTCCATTGGTTGAAGCAACTTGGCGATTTCGTCAAACACCGCCTCTTCAAGTTGCAATCTTTTAGCCATTTCGTACTCCACTTTCTCGAACCTACAGATATCCATTTTAAGTTAGAGTGAATTTTGGGGATTTGATAACACTATTGTAAATGATTTAATGTTTACTTACGGTCTCATATCACGCGGAGGCGGACTTGACTCTTTGGGTTCAGCAGGTTGATCGCCCATTTTGCCATCGTGATCAAATCGACGTTTTTCATCGAAAGACATACTCTAGAAAATGTTTTAATAGTATTACGTAGATTAGTATTAGATTTTAAAGAAAACATCACAATACACGGAAAAGTCTTTCTAAATAAAAATAATTTTCAGTTGACTTACCTTCCATTCATCCGATACTGTGGTGGCAACATCCTTTAGTCCTCCAGGGAAAGATTGTCCTTGCGCTTCCAGCTCCTTCTTCCGTTGGACCATAAAATGGAAAAACGCATTTCGCTTCTTATTAGCAGACGACATGGCGAGGGGATTTCTGTCACTTTTTTGGAATATTCTATTGATTATTTTGGTAAATTTCTAGGAATTCAGCAGAGCATCCTCCAACCATCAAGACCAGCTACCAACTAACTGATTTTTCCAAAATGTAGCTGTTCACAGATTTTGCACGCCGGCGTACTTGAGTTTGTTTTAGAAAGCAACCAATAATATTTCACTAAATGGGTATTTTGTAAAAATACAAAGCGTCCTTTGTTTCGAAATTTCTTCTTTCTTCTCTTGTGACTGGCAAGCATTAATGCTTCAGTATGCAAATTAGGTAAGTACAAAGTATCTTTAAGTACACGTATGTATATGGTAAGAAATATTGAAATTGTGAAATGCAATATGCCTTGTACAAATTCCAGATACAAATACAAATTCCAGTACTTCTAAGTAATGTAATTAATTTTGTTCCTAAGAAATATAAATTGCAACAAAAGTAAGACGCTTGGAATTGTTGCTGCATCATTAGTAAAATTTCATTATTACGTCTACTACTCTTTAGCATTACAATAATTAATGTTAAATAAATTCTTCCAAAAGTAATTTCTTTGCTTTATGCCAGTGAAAAACGGACTTTCTTCAGGTATAAATAAATATACAATCACGCATTTTGTTTTCTTCTTGCAATTTGAACAGTAATTTATTGTTTATTTTACAGTAATGTGTAACAACAAAGTTATTAAAGCGAAATTGATAAAGAAGAAAATTTTTTCCGAATTGGATGGATGGATGAATTTCATAGACAACACTCATGTTGATTCACGTAATAAGGCAATCATTTGAATTCATTTTGCCTACGTGTTCATGCAGGTAAATAAGAAAGCCATCAAGATGTAATTATTCATGAATTAATCCTACTGCACTTTTCTGATGACGAAAATAACGGCCTTTGTAATTTCGTCGTAGATGTAGGCAATGAAGGGACGGTTCACTTCGAAATTCAAAAACGTCCTGATGCTAACTGTTTGGAAGTTACCTGCATTCCAATAAATTGAAATGAAAAATCACCAAAATCCACTTTTATAAAGGTACTTTCAGTACATTTAATTTACTAACCGATAGTAGCAGCAGCGGCTTCTGTTCCTTCTTCATTAATTTCAATGAAAGCCTTCTGAAGCACTTTGCTTACATACACACCACCGACGTCTGTAATTCCGCTGAATTCGGCAGTTGGTGTCAAAAGTTTTTTCATTCCAAGCTGCAATCATTAAATACATTTCTAAGCATGATTGTAAACAAGTATTGCGTTGATTTAGAAAATTTTTGGAGACCTACATTTTCCAAGATTTTAGTGTCGACAAATTCAATTTCAGATTCCAATTTAAATTTTGGGAACTTCACATGGACGTTAGTTTCTCTAAGTTCTGAGGGAAGCTTAGCAAGAATCGAATTAGTAAGGAGTGGCTCAACATCAGAGATTGTCTTGTTTTCATCGGGGAGGATGATAACCAAACTAAATCGGTCTCCCTAAGAAAAATTCAATTTTAAATTAGAATTAAGAAATCCTTAAATAAGTTATCTTTGTAATAATGGATATCATTGTCTATGTTTTCATTTGTTTGATATATTATTGGCATACCTTGTAAGGGAGTGAAACGACAGTGGAATTCAAGCGTTCAATTTGACTGTAGTTGAAGGTATCCTTAAGAGACATCATGTCTACGGTGACAAACTCTCCATTTAAAGCGGTGAAATTTTTGGGAGCTGTCTTTTCGGGCTTAAATGGGGTCTTCCAAATTCCCTTGAAGTAGATAGTGTTTACAAGGATGGATACGGTGTCAGGGCTTAAAGATTCTATATCAAAAATTATTTTTAAACAACGTGTTTCAGACGGCAAGCATATTTCAAAACTATTTAATTACATTTAGAATATATCAGTCATCTTATTATTAAGGTGTATTGCAAGGTGAGGGTTCTTACTTGAGTTGATAATATTTTTGATCTTTTCATGGGTTGCGGTTTCAACGAATTTGTTAATTTTTTCTGCTGCTTCTTCGGGTTTAGCGAAATCAGTTTTTTCAGCAGCACTAAGGTACTTTTCACGGAGCAATTGCAAGTAAGAATCCTTAAGTGGGAATTTTTCGGCAGTGAAAACTCTGTTTCCGGTTTCGATGACCACATCAGTTCTGTTGTCCTATACAAAATATGTAAAGCCATGAACAAAAGTTCAGATGCTTGCATTAAAGTCTTGTTTTCCTCAATTAAAATTAAAGCCTGACCTTACAGAACTGTATATCACGAGCCGTAATAGCAGTTAATATGAATGGTTATCGATACCTTGACGAAAATTATTATTGTTATGTTTATATTTAATAGTAATTAGCCAAATGAATAGTTATTAGTACTAATAAAATCATTCATTAAAATTCTGATTGAAGATACGTCGATCTTATAATAAAATAGAAACTGCTGTCATGACTTTAATTGTTTTGATGATTTTATGTAGTTTTTGCAAGGCTGATTAATTCGAACGCACCTATCATATAATTTATACTGCGGATGATAATAAATGCAAATGGGCATTGGAGATCATTTTAGACTGCATAAATTACAGTACCTGTTAAATCTTGTTTTGAGACTAGATTTAATTTATGATAGCAAATCAGCACTTTATGTGCAAAGAAGCCGCTTACTTGTAATTGCGAGAGAAGAGCAGCATAACCTTCGTGGACTAAAGGATCGGAGATTTTCTCAAGTTGAAGACCTTGAGAAAGTTCCTTGGCAGTTTCACCTGTTGCTCCTGCTCTTAGCATAGCCAATACACTGGCAAGGCTGAAGGGAGAAGTTACCACATTGTCGAATTTTTTGGTTTTTAGCAATGCCTGTTTTCAATAAAATTACAACATTTATTCTGCAAAAATTATATCCAAAATACTTTTGAAAATAAGATTTTCGACATTTCTTACTTGATAAATATTTTCTGTGAAAATATTATTGGAGTTTACAACTTGCTCAGTTGCCGACAGTTTCTTTTCCTCCTCACAATTAACGAACAAAAGTCCGGAAAACGCAAAAGCCGCTACTAAACCTGTAATACAAATGTTATGTTCCAAATTTAGATTACAGTTTTAATAGTTTTAATATATCCTAGTCCACAAGTATCATGTATAAAAATACCATTTCGTAAATGAGGGTGATATTGAATAAATGTGATATATTTACTGAAAAGTTGCATTTAAATGCTTTTTAAATAAAATGAGAATTTTATGAACTCGTAATTGATGTACTAACCTTTGAGAAACATTTTGCTATTGTTCTACAAAGCCTTCGGATAAAAGAGTACAACAGAAAGTTGATCTAAATAAAGAGACTGGAAGGAGAATATATTCAGATCTTTCCTGGCCGATTGGCTGGGTAAATCTGAGCTGCGTTTTGGAATAAAGTTGTTTATATTTAGTTTGCTCTGAGATGTGAGTCTACAAATTTCCAGTGAATAGGCACACAGAGAAGATTATTCTGATGAGCAAATACTCTTACTTTTATAGAATTTCATTAGTTTGGTATAGCATGCTTTTATCTCGTGTATTCCTTACTTGAACACGCTATAAGGAATTTCCTTGTATGCGATTACAATCATACACATTTACAACATAACTCAATAAATGATTGAAAGTGTTCATTATTTCAATATAAAATATTTTTTTGAAAATCAGATTTTTCTCAGGCAATAAGTAATCTAAATAGTTTTAATACTGGAATTTTTAAATTAGAAAATTAGAAACTGCTACGATATTATAAAAGTAACACTTTTGGTGAGTCACTGTAAGAAATGATTGGCAAAGTAATAATCAGTATCACTGATAATATATTTAGTCCAGTATTGGGTAAATAGTTAATTACTTAACTATCGATCCGGTTTACGCCGCTCTGACTAATTATCATGATGACTAAACATAGCAAATTATTGCCACACTACGGTATTACCAATGAGGAATAACTTTCCACAAGAAACTCATCGTTTTCTTAGTAATTTAAATTGCTGAACTCAGAAGCTTGAGTGTTAGATATGCCTGTTCATTGCTAATTATACTAATTAATAATACTACCCTTTAATAAGGTTTTACAATATTTCAAACCCCTTGGCAAAATTAAGAGTTTTATTTAAAGAATATAAGAGAATTACAGATGAAGTAAACAATAAATTTTATTCAGAGCAGAAAAGTTTTTCATGGGTTTTTTGAAAATAAAAAATATATAATAGAAAATTAGATTCTTGTACACCCAAAATTAATCTTCAGGTCTATTACATAACATTTTCATGGAAAGCTGCCTGGAATAATCCAGGAAGTTCTTGTTTGCAAAGGTTAACTTATAGTATTGACTTTGAATAAATGTTGTAAAACAAAGTCAATAGCCCTTTTCCCTGTAATCAATTCTTATCTCTGTTATCAATATCTGGCAGAACTAGGTCAACATTTTGGAAAACAATCATGGAATATTAACTCTCTTGGGTAGTTTTGAGGTATGTTCTACTTCCTGACTAATATTAAAATTTGTATATTTTGAAGGAGGAGGTGGTGGTGTCATTACGTCCTTATACATTTGATCCTAACAATCTCTCGTGTATTAAAATGCGGGTAATAAACCGAATTGTGTTCAATTGTTGACTTTGATTGGCTTTTATTTGTTCTTATAACTTATTACCTGTTTTAAGTGATCTCTATTGAGTTGGCGAGATATCACACTAGTATTCTCTTTATGCATTATTTTATATACTAAATCGCTGATTTAGAATTTTTGCGCAATACTAATTAGTTTGTCTTAATTTATAGGCTTTTCTATTGAGATTGGACTACTATCAAGCATGCATCCTTTTTGGCGACTTTATGGAACTTTCGGTAACATTCGCTCGTTCTCGAATTACAATTCCTACGTCCGATACCAAAATTGTAAAGGGATGTGCAGTTCTTATATGTAGATTTCCTTTGCACAGTTAAATTATTCCTCAAAGTTGCACAGCACTTTTGCAGGGTTATGATATAATAAAATATTATTACCTGCTTATTACGCTTAGCAGCATACATTACAATAAGTCAAATGTATACCTAGATGGTTAGGCGCCACGTCACGTAGCATCTAACAATAAAGATGTGCAAGGTTTAAGAATCCTTTAAATAATAATGAAGCAAATACACACTGTACATACACATTCGCATTTCATAATGGAAAATTTTGTTTAATAAATATACCTTCCTGTCAAATATTAATTTCATCGTGATTTTCTATTTTTGCAGAAAGATTATAATTGCATAAATGAACTTGTTTTGCTGCAGGGAACCTTGGCGTGCGGGTTTTTTATTTTTAACAGAACCGGTCACAGGAGGCAAACTCTTGCTAAGATTAGCACAATGCCTTGCACATTGCGTTTTGATCTGCACGTCTCTTATTCATCACCAGTATTACCAAGAACTGAAGACGCAAGAATTGTTTTGATGGCAAATGTTGTCTGCATTTAATATCTAAGCTGCACAATTTATTAATTATTAGCAACGCGCAAAGAGTGAGAAAATGATCTTCTATAGCTTAGGGCAAGGGCAATTTTCACTATTGTCATTAATGAGATGGTTCACAATACAAAGACGTGTAGGCAAAGCAAAGAACGTAAAAGTTGATGATATCAGTTGTTATTGTTAGAGAAGACCCTGTGTAAAATTAACGATTAATGAAAGGCCAATTCAATACATTTAAACGTAAGCTATTCTATTACAAAAATTCGCTAAAGGATTCAGGAAGGGCAAACTGAGGTATCAATGTTTATTGTCAAATTGCGTACATCGCAAATATATATTTTCGGGGAATTTATATTCATTGCTGTATTACTAATAACAGAATTTCAAGTATGCAATACAGAGGAGAAATGTGATCTAGAGAAAGATGATCAAATTTCACAGAAGGAAAAGATTTAACAAGTTTCTACAAATAAAATGGAAATTTTAAAAACAGTCCAGTTTTATGCGTGTCTCATGTTTAGCCTTTTCATTTACATGGGGAATTGAATAGGATAAACCCCCTAGAACTATGAAAGAATTTTTAATAGTTCAACTTTAGGACAATAATCTGTGAATGTTGTCAAAAACTTACAGCAAAATAGAACTGAAGCACATAAATTTTTGTTTAGACCGCATTTTGGAATTTTAGCAAATATATTTATATTGTAAATGTCCTAGAAAGGTTATTTGTGATCATTTGGAGGTCGTAATATCTTTTATGGACATTGCATGGGTGGAATACTAAAATACGCAACAAACATTTTCACTGGATGGGATTTTTATAGCTTAAGTAATCTCATTATTAGGGCTAGTTCCATCCTTATTTCTACCTTT
This sequence comes from Yoshiicerus persimilis, assembly GCA_020352615.2. Taxonomy (NCBI): domain Eukaryota; kingdom Metazoa; phylum Arthropoda; class Collembola; order Entomobryomorpha; family Tomoceridae; genus Yoshiicerus; species Yoshiicerus persimilis. The sequence continues at coordinate 48,123,133 of CM036940.2, forward strand.
TTATTTGTTATTCATGATGGCACTAATTTTAGCCGTGAGCGACAAAAGAAGGTTGAAAACACGAAATCATTCTGCAATTTGGCAGGGCATTGCCGATATACATGCATAAAGTATCCCAACTGCAATGATCTCTTCAGTTGAAATTTTTTTCCATTCTGCCGTCGTGCTAGAAAACATGCCGATTTATTAGTGAGATTCAACGCAATACATGTTTAATACGATGCTGTAAGTTTACTCATTACTCACACAGCACGCATCGATATTCGCAATGGATATCTGGTTGAGGTTGTATGCATACATTGTGCCTTGGGAGTAACCTGGATTAACCTGGACAACATTCTGATATTCTTGGTTATTGACCTAAGCATCATTTAAAAATGCTAATGGATTTCGTTGTTTTAATTTAGGGACGAAAAACTTTAATGGACATACACCTATAAGCATAATAAATTAAATTGTCGGACAAAAATAACCCGAATACTGCCCGTTTGGCAAAGGCCCGTTTGGCAAACCCTGATTGGCAAACACCCAAAAGACCCGTTTGGCAAAATATTTTTCATTTCTGGGAAAAATGGCTCAAAAAAGCCATTTGCCATACGGGTCGTCCGTTCGGCCCGTTTGGCAAATAAGAATAGTAATATTCTTATTCAACGTACTCAAAACTCACTGCTTCGAATTGACAATGGCACCTTCCCTTATAAACAAAGACTTAAATATACAAAAATCAACAACAAATTGCAAAAAGCTGTACGCAACTATGGGGAAAAAAATCAAAATAACCACTAACCACTCATACTACCGTAGACATCCTGAGAAAATCCAGTGAAAAATTGAAAAAAAGGATCCGAAATGCTTTAGAAACGATTTTTGATGGTTTGCTAAGCAATAACACAATTGATTTGACAAGCATCTCGTGAATATTTTTCGAGAAAATTTTAAGGTGCGATTTGCAGGGATTTAAATCTATTTTTTTAATCTTCGTAAAAATAGATAGATATTAAATTAATCCAAGACTTTCTTTAATTTAAATAGGATTAGTTTGTTTGGAAATACGTTAAAAATTAACCTCACTTTATTTTTTAATACCTATGTGAAAATGCAAGTAGTCCAGAAGTGACGTTATTATAATTTATGGTCTTACTTAATTCATAAGGTAATGTTTTCTAGGGTGACTATTAGTGCAGGGTGGAGATTTTTGACTGTACGTGTCAAATAACAGTTGAAGGTAGGTTTTTAAAATTGTTGGTAAGGCCTTAGATTACATTTATTCATGACCCGTCTGTACGTTTAATTTAAAATCTTTTACGTCGATTTTGTTGTCTTTTCTAAATTAAAACAATCAAGTATTATCTGTAGAAATCAGTGGAGAATACATGAAATACAACGTTTTCAATGCTGATGATCGTTTAGATATGGATATATTTGACTTTTTGTATTTTAAAACAGTTCTTTATTGTGCTAAAAAATATCATTTCTAATTTTTGAGGTTTACGTGCTGTTGATACTTAATGAGGACATTGGTGATTTTATATGTCGTATTGCACCGATAATAGAATCCGGTATAATAACGCTTTGAAGAATTAGGGATGCTTTTGGATTATCTGTTTCGTCCAAAGTTTCGATTATATCGCCGTATCTTGTTGTCTTAACTAATTCCATGAATAATTCATAAACCTTTGTAACGTCATCTGAGTGGTGTTCCTAAACAAATTCAAACAAAAATATATTAATACTTACTTGCTAAGTTAGTTGCACCCAGTTAATGCGAATAATGCAATACAAAACTTACAATAATTTGTTTAGTTGATTTTGAAATAATTTCTTTTGAATATAAACTCGCAAGCAGCACAGGTAGATTAGACGTGCAATTAATCAGTCTCACTATGTTTTTCCGTATGTGATCTCTCTGGTAGTGTTCCATGATTGCTCATTGAATTCAGTATGCTTTGCCACCTGTAGGGTTCAATTAATTAGTACGCATTCGAATATTTTATGCAAAGCCTTTTATGTCTGACAAAGGGGAAATATTTTCACTTTGGCCTTGATAATGCATTTAATCTGAAATTTGTATGACGTGACAATAATGTGGAAGTCAAGGGTATTACACAATCAGACCAGGAACTAACATATACCAATTAAATTTTATCATGAATGTACTTCCTATAACTAGAAAATGAAGAAATGCAATTTAAACATAGTGAAATAGTGAAAATGCTCGCCAAAGAAGAATAGTATGGAAGATAATATGGAAAAATGAGATTGCACGATGGTGAAATTGTGAAATATGCCTTATTCTCTTCCTCAGAATGCGCTACTACCGTAACATCTGTAATATACTCATTTCTTCCTAAACCCATAATTTTCTTCGAAGTAAAATGCAGAAATCAGATATTATTAAACAAAATGACTGCTGATGTGTACGTATTAACATTAAGCTAAGCAAATGTTCATTTCTCAAACGCACCTGTATGCTGCAATTAATATTTTAAGCTAAATGATTTACGGATTTAAGCCAAATGCTTTGAGACCTGTATAATTCTTCATGAGGTTTTGTTTGTTCTCTCATAGTTCTACAACATGACTAAATAGTAATATATAGTGGTAACTCATTTATATATTCTGTTGCAAGGCCGATATGGTAGTAGTGGTAAACATTGAATTTTATGCAGCATTAATTGTAATGTAAAAATGTAACATCAAAATGAGAGCTGTATACATATAACGCACACAGGCAACAACTTTTGAAAGGGACGTTTCGCAATCGGTAGGCTTAATAAGGTATACTTTTGCAGGATCATAAAATAATACTGCAGAATGGTTGCACTGGAAGTACACATTACCTCTTTATGTCAAATAAAACCCAATTTAAATCACATTCTCTAGTTATGTAGCAATGTTAATTAATGCGAATAACCTACAAAATGTGATGATATCGACTTAATTATTGAAGTTTATTCATTTGCAAATTTTATTGAAGAGTTGAGATTGCATCTGTAAACTCGGGAGCTAACATTGGCAAACTCTATTATACATTCACAGAATTGACAATCAAAACTGCAGATGGTCTGGAATTGACGCACAATATTGTAATAATAATTTCCATTAGTTTTAAATTGAATGCAAAAAATAAATAAAACTGCTGAGAGCAGAAGTCATATCATTGGGCAACTCATCTTCCCTTCAGAACTTCAACCAGAATTCGTATAATCATTTTAAGTTTTTGAGGCAAAATCATTAATTTTCTTCTACTGCCAATCTTAGTCAGCTAAAATGGCCAGTTGCCATTTCAGGTTGGCAATTTTTGTTGTGTTTTTATCCTTTTCCATTGTAATAATATCAGCAGCGGAAATTGACCAGTCATTTTTTACAAAGTTAATAGAAGGTGACAGATTTGACATAATTGTTACCATGAAGTTCGGTCCACGAGAAATATTAGATGTTTTGTTTAATACTAACTCAACGATGGCTTCATCCATTGGAATACCGGAAGACGACATGGATAACGGATTTCTGACTCTCAGAGGAGCAACAGAAAGCTTTCCAAGTTTTGGGGAGAGATCTTATAATGGCACAACAATAGCAACATTCCTTGAAGAATACACCTACATTAGTCAAAGCAGAATTGTGAATTTGCTGAATGAACGCGGAAATTCATATGAAATATTTTGGGTATCAAATCAAATTTACATTACAGACGCCGATTACGACCTGGTGGTTGAATTATCCGAGCTGGACGAGATAAAGGAAATCCGAGAAGAGCTATTCATAGATTTAGACGATTTCGATGATTCAGAGGGAGATCTAAGTATTGAATTACAGGCAGCAGAATGGAACCTGAACAAAATTGGAGCTGAAGAGGTTTGGGGAAAAGGGTTTCGCGGCGAAGGAATCGTTGGCTCAATTGATACAGGAGTCAGAGTTTCGCATGAAAGTCTGTCTAGAAATTACGTGGGTGACTTTGGGTGGTTTGATCCCGAAGACTCTGCGGAAAATCGAAATACAGTTCCATTTGATGACAATGGTCATGGAACACACACAATGGGAATTATCGTAGGAGGATTGGGAATTGGAGTTGCTCCTGGAGCTAAGTGGATGGCTTGTCGTGGTTGCGTAAATAGAAGACGCAGACCGTGCCCTGAACGTAATCTCATAGCATGTGGTCAATTTATGGCTTGCCCCACATCCCCAGATGGATTAAGGAGAGATTGCTCAAAGAGACCTCATGTGATCAGCAACAGTTGGGGATTATCTGCAAGGTCTGAGAAAGCAAATGCATTTTTTGATAATGTAATTGTAACCTGGAAAGCGTTGGGAATTACTCCTGGTATATTAACAATTTTAAGAAATCGAGTTAGGCCATTTTATGAAGCACTGCTTGATTATTTGTATTTTGGTTCGTGAAATTTTGATTCTTTTCAGTATTTAATTAATAATTTGTTTTACAGTTTTCGCCCAAGGAAATTCGGGACCGGACTGTGCTACTGCACAGGCTCCCGGGAATAACGTAGATGTCATTGCTGTTGGGGCCACTGATAATAATGACAGAATTTACCGTATTTATCGAAATAATTGCCCGGCATTTTATTGTTTCAAGGAAACTTTTTGGCCGCGCAAAACGCATAATAAACTTCCAATGGAGGATTATTTCGACGTGGAAAACTATTCTTTCAATGCATGATTTATTTACTTCTTTAGTCAAAATGGATTACTGAATACTTAGTTATAGATAAAAATGAATGTAATAGGGACAACTGCTGTGTCTATCTTCAATTTGGACAGTACTCCTTTTGTGTTTTCACCTATGTGACACCGAAAATTGTCCCAAACAAGTAACTTTTGGCGAAAAAGATCTATTCCCAAATTGCAAATCGTAAATGCATACCTAATGGTAAACTAGAGGTGGAGTATTATTTCGACGTGGAATATTATAACTTCCAGGGTCATAAAATTCAGGTATTATCGGAATACTTCTCCATATGGAGTATTATTACGACTGGGCAATTATTTTGATAAATACGGTATAAGAATAGTGCAATGGGACCTTCACTTTTCGGTGCAAGAGTCAAACCAGAGATAACAGCACCGGGGGTTAATATTATGTCAGCCAATTACCAATCGGACACTGACTATGTAATGAAGAGTGGTACGAGTATGGCGACTCCGCATGTTGCGGGAGCAGTGGCTCTTTTACTGTCGGCCAACCAGGCTAGAGGAGAGGAAACAAAATTTGATCAAATATTAAAAGCACTAACAATGGGCGCAGATGTAAATTTAATTCCTACCGGACAGAATTGTGGAGGAGTTCCTGAAAGCAGTTTTCCTAACAATGCCTTTGGATTTGGAAGAGTGAATGCAAACAAAGCCCTTTCCATTCTCATGAACAGGTCCCCTAAGGACCAAACTGATCTTCCTAGACTCACTAATCCACCTGTTACGACACTACGACCAGTCAACAGTAATAAAGAAAGATGCACTTTTGAAGCGCAATTTAAATTAATTAGCCAGTTTAAATTTCTGGAATCACTATCTGAAGTATTTAGGTGTAAAATCCTCTTTCTTACTGGAAATTTGTAAACCTATGCTTACCACTTACCGCGACACAATTATAAAAGTAAATGAATAAAAATTCCTATTGATAGTTGCAATCCATTTTTCAGTTCTCTAAAGTATTTGAAACACAACAAAATAGCCCGCTCCTTAAATATTATTTTTTTGTGTTACAAATTAAATGTTATAAAATTTATAGGATATTTATTCCTTTTCGCTGGGTATTAACATTACACATTTGAATTTAAGGGGCTGTATTGTATAAACACTTGAGAACTGTACGAAATACGAGAATAAAACATTAAAATGGTTATTGCCATATTAATTGGCAAATATATATGATTTTGTTTTTGTTTTCAATAACGCTAAAATAGAAACGTAAAGCATATAATTAAATTACTTCATAAACACAAACGCCAACAAAATGGCAAAACATGACGCTCCAAAGGCTCCAACAACAGGCATATACACAGTAAGTAGAGTTTCATCGTCCCAAGGGTCGCGCTGTGCAAGCTGTCTGCGATACGAAGACTTTTTATTGAACGAAGAGAAAACTCTGTCATAACTTTCTGAATCGCCATGATCCAAGTCAAGTGTTTCCATCTCTTCGTCCTCATCGTCAAAAAGAGCAGCATCGTCTGATTTGGCAATTTCTGGCAATTGTGGTACGTCTACAATCAAATACCGTTAAAATACCTTATTCAGAGTAATAATTTTACTAATAAAATTTTTCAAAAAATAGAAATTACCATCCACTGTCCCCTTCACAACGTAGAAGGCATTAATCTTTGGGTTGTCGAAAGAACCCTAAAGATGTAAAAAGAAGTGACTGCAGATAGCTTTCGATTACTCGGCATTTAGAAACGTCACAATTCAATAATTTCAGTAATACCTTTACAAACTGTAACGAAATTTTTCCCTTTTTAATTTCAGATTCTGAGCCATCTACAATTAGCTTTTGGCCATTTTTAGCTACTTTAAACGGAATTATTTCATCATGAGCAACACCGAGACCAACTTGAGAGTAAATATCAAGTTCTGGTACTATTGTATGTTTCTCGTTCAGAACCACATCGAAAACCTAGTAAGTAAAACCAAATCAATAAAACAGCACTTATTATTGGCGGATATTGGCTACCGGTATTTTCCTGATGTAAATGTTACCTTTGCGCCACTGCTCCCAAAATAAACTTCGCAAAATTTCAAGACGAGAACATACTGACCATCATTTTTAATCGGAATTTCATAGCCAAAACTTTGGGTAGAATACCTTTCCGTTCTGTACAACATTTCATCACTTTGATCTACTCGGCCTATTCCATGAAGTCTCATTCCGTAATCCGACGCAACACCTTCATTTTCTAAAGGATCCTTCTGGTAATGAACTCCAAAGATATCAATATGAAAATCACCTCCTGCATTTACGGCATAAATCACATTTTTCATCCCACTAGTATAGTTTGGGAAAACTTGCAAAAGAGTAGCCACCACAAGGAAAATCACAGATTTTCTTTCCATTTTCAAATGCTCTCTAATTTCAAAACAAATAATAGTGATTATTTATTATCAACTGTTTAAGGAAAGTTTAGGAAATACAACAATAGTATTGATCTTGGTAGGTGACAAAAAGTTGACTTACCGTTAGAAAATTTAGACAATTAGAGCAAGCAAGATGGAGTATTTCCGTTGATAGCAATGAAAACTGAAAACTACTACGATAGTGGAACAAATAGTTTTCGTTAATGGTGGCTCTTCGCACCAGCCGCTATAAAATTACGTACTCTATGACTAATTTAACGTAGTGAAAAAAATTCTATGGTTTCTTAGTTTTAAGGTACTAAGAGTAAATCGACGGTATAATATACAAGGTTCTTGGTGTCGGAACACAATATCCACCGGTAAATAATTAACTTTACTTTCAAAGATGATTAATATAAAGAAATATCACAGATTCTCTCGAATTGATGGTCAGTGTAATTGCAATATTATTTATTGACACAACTGGACATAATGTGTATTCTGTAAGTAAAGTGTCAAGAAACTAAATATAATTGCAAAGGACAGCTATATCGTAATTTGAAAGTAAGCACATTAAGAATTACACGTCACTCACCGTAGCGTAGTAGTGTACAGTACAATAAGCCACACCAATTAACAATATTTACGCTTTACAATTGTTCTAGTAATCGTACACATTGATACACATAATTTACATGTACATGCAACACCTAACATCATTAAAATTTTCCATAACTCATTAAATCGTACAGTTTTCCGGGTAGTCGTATGGAATGCTCATAATAATACTTTATAACTTACTTGGCAAATAATATTTTAGTTGGTTTCCGGCGTTCGGCGTTTCTACAACTGTCTATGTTATGTTTGGTTTGAAACCACCGTATATACTACTACTTGTACATTACATTTACATGATACATATTCCCTATCACAATTTTGATAAAGCGTTCAATACTATACTATATTGATTTGATAGTAGTATCAAATACGTAGAGTATTCTTATAATAGTTTTCACAAACACCAGTGACAATGAACTTACAAATACTTATTCAGTGATTTCATTTATTAATATCAATCTTTTCTATTTTTCTTTACCCTGAAAAATATATTAGGGTAACTTAATAACTTAACGGTTGACCATTTCATGTATTTCATTATGACCGGAGCAAAGGCGACAAATGTATAAATAAAACGGTTAAAGCAATTCAATTATTAATTTACGAATACATAAAGCTGTACTTAAGAACCTATGCAAATATATAAAGTATTTGCTAAATATAATAGGAGTGCAGTTTTGTGGCCGTTGGCTTACTACTACATGGTATGAACTTGTGGTTTTTCTAGAAACTTCACTTGACCACAAGTGGCTTAAGTAGAATATAACAGCTTCTCATCAGAAGATATACCAAGAGCTAGAAGTGGAAGAATGGAAAAGCCGTCATATCATAATTTATTTTCTTTGGTCTTTACTTCAATTTATTTTTTAAGTAGATATATATGAAGAAATTATAACTCCATGCATGTTTTGATTGGCATATTCGTAAACATTTTTATTAAGTAGCCCAATTGTAATTGTAATAAAGAATATAAAGAATAAATACACACATTCCGGGTACCATACGCAACTAAATAATCAATACAGATTGTACACCACAAAATGAGTTGCGCTTGGAAATGCAAATCCACCAAAAACTGTTATTACTGTTGGAATTTCAATAAGACTAATAAAACTTAGATTACTTAGATTACATTATTAAATTAAAATAATATTATTATTTTAATAACGCACTTCAATAAATTCAAAATTGAAATTAACACTAAAATACATCACTAAGATTGTTATGACTAAATTGCCTTCATGATTTACAAAATGCTCGATATTTCTTTTTCAGTGTAATACTTACCCAAGTAGAAGGGAGTAAAAGGAAGCTACTTTATAAGAAATTCTGACTACTGTACAGAAATTCGAGCCATAATTCAATAACTGAATAATGCGTTCAAACTTATTATTCAATTTACTGTGAAGATCCTAAATCAAGCCAATTTAAAGATACGCCAACCTGTTAATCGTGCTTCATGATCATGTCTCATGTCATCGGGAAATATTTATATTTAATGACATCCTTCAGTGTTTATCTCAAAACATTTAATAATTTTACTGTGCTGACCTGTACTACTACAAATCCCTCAAATCTGTTCCATTAGACTGAGCCAGTCCTCTAATCTTTCTAGAAAATGAATTAAGACGTCTAAACATCCATAAATTGGAAATAATAAATCCTAAAATAAGTATTGAAATAGCCAAATTCCAAATTCCGAGGTACGTATTAGATTGCAGCGGTGCTGCAGGAATTGTAAAGTTGTCTATTTTAGTTTGAATGCCTTGAAAACTGTCTTTCCAATTGTTTTTAAAAATCATTGAATAATTAGAGTACACAAAATTTCTGGTTTCGTTGCCTCCTTCGCCCAATAGTGTCCACAAATTGGGAACATTTCTTTGAACTGTTTTGTTTTCTGATTGAACGTCATCAATTTCAAAACAGGGATAAACTGGGGGAATGACAACATCGTCCGCCAAGATGTAGCAATCGCAATTTAGCCTAACTTCAATCGAGCCAAGTGAAACATCTGAGAAATCAAATGTTTCATTTTTGTTTTGGCAAATTATATTCATTTTCTGAACGTGTGTAAAAACGATATTTTGGCTAGAAATTGCTCTAAATGAAAGTTCGATGTCGTTTTCGCATTGGAAATCGCAGTATTTGTACAGCTCTGTTGTGGGTACTCGATTCAGAATTCCAAATGCACATTTTTCTTCTCTTGCAGCGTCTTTAGTGTACGGTGAGATCAAACACATACCAGTGCGCTCAATATCACAGTGCTCATTTTGTGCAAAAGGTTTTATTATTGCATGATTCTTTGTCGCTGCTAAATAGTCATGTGTGCTAAATTTAATTTGGCAAGTTTCATTAAAGTGAGCGAATTTCAACGGAATCATTTTATAGATCTTCCAGGTTTCTTTCGGCAATTTGACAATTGGGATATTTAAAATAACGAAAAATGATTCTCCAGTAATCAGACATTCCGTTAAAGGAAAATTGTAATACTTCCTAATGTCAGTTAATGGAATAGCAAACGTAAAGTTGTGTTCACCAAGTGATTTCTCAACATCTTCCAAGTGGAGTCGTAATTTTTCGTGAGAAATTAATTTATGAGGCAAAAAATTGTGTTTACACAACTCAATGCTCGTGCTTATATGGTTCGCCAAAATGGTAGCTGCCAATAAATTATATATTTTCAATACTTCTTCGTTTACAATTTCGCTTCTCTTAAAAAACTTGAACCAAGACGAATGTTTTTCATCGTTCTTTTTAAATTCCTCACCCAAAAGCAAGGAAAAGTTGTTGAAATTCTTTTCGAATCGGATTAAACTCTCCTGTGTTTCTGTAATTCGGGCATGTGCCTATTATTATTCAAAGAGTTTAAAGATAATTATTATTTACAAATCAATTATATTTACCGAAATGCCAATAATGATTTCACTATTAATAAATACATTTTTATGCCTAACTCAAAAATGGAGGATCTATAGTTGTACTTTTACCTGATTAATAGATGAGCGAATATCGTTATCATTTCCAAAAATGTTATGAGAGAATCTGTTAATCCATTGTCCAATGATAATGCCAGCAACACCAGCTAATATTATTCCCGCTTGTCTGGGCTTCCTAATGGCCTGAAAATCTTTGATTTCTTCTCCAATTTCATCGGCTATCGATAAAATTGCTTTATCCAGTATACAAGCAAATTTAATGGTCGAATTGCATTCAACTCCACTGGATTTCTGAACTATTTCATTTGGTATTGGAATTTCAAAAATATTTGGAATAAGGTTTTCGTAAACTAGAATATCTGGAACCTTAAAAATTTAGAAGGCAAAATTAAATATCCTGTATATTACCATCCATCATATAAGGACCGAAAATGAAACGCTATTTTTTAATTACTTGTTCTAGATACACCGGAGGAACCACTTTCCACGAGCTCTGTTTTTCAACTCCACCAACATGCCAGAAAAAATAGACGAGGGTGCAAATGGTTAACCTCATGACAAATACTGTGGAACTTGGAACGAATGTGGACAAAACTTTAATGCTCGTAGTAGGCAAACCAAACACACTAAATCAAAAAGGAAATGTATCTTTAGAAATTAAGAATCATTACACCAGTCAAAACAATTAAGCTCTTGGATTTAACTATTGATCCTCCCCTATACTGGGAAGACCACTAAACCAAAATTGTAACTGCACGGTATGGTATCTCCCACATACAATTTTTTTTATCCTGAAATCAATCTTAATTGTTAATGTAAGGGCCTATATTGTAAGGAAATTGGCAATAAATAGTTAATACTTAAATAGGGAATACAACACTATTATTTTTGTAATTATGAATAGTGGAGCATTTCCTACAATTAAAGGCAGTTACATTGGTTCACCGTAAATTAAATGACTAATGATGGATTCTGCTTACCTTAATTTAATTTCTTTCACAAAATATGGAATTGCTCTTATTATTCCTCTTCTAGTATTCCAAGCTGAAAGGGGAATGCAATAGAAAATTATTGCTTAATGCATCTATTTCTAATTTGCAATGGCATTTATTACCAAACTTTGAACGGAGTTCCGTAAAATGTTCCAATATTATCATTACAAAAATAGAATTAAAATAATATGTACTTGAGCTAAATTGTTTTCTGAAGCAAAAGCTATATTAACCTCTATTATTTCTACCAGTGCGCAAAACCATACATGTAAATTATGTCAATATTGAATGATAAACTGTAATAAAGTATTGTAAATCCCAAATCATATGATCCCGTACCCAAAATTGCTGAAGACTCACAAAAACAGCAGAAGTAAAGGAAATGGGTTGTATAGTTTTTTTTAGCTCTGCTATCTGGATTATATGATTATATAGCCTAGATTAAATTAATGCATTGCACTTAATCCTCAAAATATGAAATGGTACATATTTAGTTTCATCCGTAGATGATTTTTCAGATTGAAATTGCTGATTTATTATACCAATTTAATTGAATACCGTTTGTCTGTACACTCTGCAGCGATATTAACACCATGTCTACCGAATTCATGAACAGATCAGTTCAACGTCTACGGCATTGTACATAACAAATATGGCTTTTGCAGTATTTGTGACATTTCAACTGTTTGTATTGCATACTACGTTCATCAATTTGGAATGCAGTAGGAGGATTCACTAAATAATCAATTTCGTATTGTAACTACAGTTCTAATGGAGATAAAAGTTTGATTGTAAATACATAATGGAATGCAATAAATGTTTACAATGTTATAATAATATATTCTCCTGGTACACAGTAGGGAGTCATTTTGTAAACATAAAGTGCATGTAATTACACAAAATCACACACCTCGAAATATGAATATTTCTATATTGTTGGATAATTTGAAAAATGCCATTCTTACTGACAGCCATGTTTAAGAGCCAAGATAGTTACTTCTAGCATTATCTTAAAGAAATAAAAAGTTTTGTTTGTAAGGTCATGTTGGACGTTTTCAAGATTGCGTTTTATGAGTTTTAATTTAACTCAAATGAAATGAAAACACCGTTTTGTGTCTTGTAATCGTTTAACTGGCATAATAATCTATGTGCAGCAGATAATTTAATTTTTGCATTGGAAATGACACGTATATGATTGATATTGATACTTCTTCAACATAGCCAATTATTTTGGGTCTAATCATTTTGTTTACACGCATTATAAGTATTCTGACTACTGCTGTCGAAAACAAATTGTTGTTATCTAAATATTCACACTTTTTTACCCGTATTATAAAAGTTAATCAGTAACTTACTTTTTCTGGCCCTGACTTATTACAAAAACTAAACACGGATATATATTAATGATTATGCCTATAATGCTTACTAATAAAACTGTTGAGGGTTTTAAGCACACATAAGAGATTTTGTGATGAACAGTTGACATGTGCTTAAGAGGGATAGATAATGAACGATTTCAGCAGTAAAAAATAAGATAACTTAATGACAGTACGATTAATTAATCCTTACAATTAAAAGTGGTATGTATAAAATTGTTGTAGCTCTGTGAACCTACCTATTATTAGTTAAAGATGGCATTCGGCAACATGAATATCTCAGTGCTCTCATTGATTCTTTGCACATTTATAGTTTATACATCTTCTCTAAATGTACCACAAGTATTGAACTACGCTGTAAGGCAATACAGTCTTCTTGCAGATTATGAAGAGGATCACGACACAAATTTCTTTAGCACCGGTAACCCCCTAAATGAACATTGGAATCCTAGTAGTGATGCCGGTGGCTGGACAGTGGGATTTTATCCTGGATCTTTATGGAAACTGTACAAATTAACCAAGGATGACTACTGGAAGAAACAGGCTCTAAGAAGACAAGAGTTAGTACGACATCATCAATTTAACACCGGAACTCACGATGTCGGTTTCATCATTATGGCTTCATTTGGTCTGGGCTTGGAGCTAACAGGAGACACAAGTTACGAAGCTGTCATTATCCAAACTGCTCATTCCTTGTCAACTAGATTCCACGGTAAACTATTTTAAAGAAATTAAAGATTAAATTCGTATTTCATATCTACCATTAACTACATTGAATTAGAAACAAAATTAATTAGAGGTTATACTATATTTAGATTTATACATTATAATTTTTAAAATGTCCAATAGTAACGTCGCAATTTGGAAAACAACTCAGATTTATCTGAGATGTTCTTTGACCGACAATAAAGCAATTATTCTATTCTATTCTATTCTATTCTTTTACCAAAAGTAATTCAATTAAAAAAATTTGTATAATTTATTATGCATTTTTTGACTTTGTTAGTCCCCTCCGGTTCAATCCGCTCATGGGGAAATTGGGATGGAGTCAACGAAGTTAAAGTTATTGCAGATAACATGATGAATTTGGAATTGCTATTCAAAGCTACGGAGCTGTCGGGAAATCAAACTTTTACCAACATTGCAATTTCCCACGCAAACCAAACAATTAGAAATCATTTCAGAGAGAACGGAGGAGTGTTCCATGTGGTAGGTTACGATGAAGTAACTGGAGAAGTCTCAAGAAAATTCAATGTCCAAGGTTATGCTGATAATTCAACCTGGTCCCGTGCTCTTGCATGGGTTATCCACGGATACACAACTTCCTTCAACATGACCAAAATTCCTCTGTACCTTGAATATGCTCAGAAGGGAGCCCAATATTTCCTGGACAATTCTCCTGAGGATGGCATTCCATATTTCGATTTTGACTGTCCTTATCAAACAATGTATCAACCTCGGGACACTGCTGCTGCAGCTATTGCCAGCCATGCCTTCCTGAAATTGTTCCTTCTTACAGGAGAACCGAAATATTTTGATGCAGCTGAAAAAATTCTAGATTCCTTGAATTCGCCGAAATATCGAGCAGATGGATTACCCGAGTACCAAATATCGGCTATTTTAGCCAATGGAACTGTATACTACAACCAAGGGGATTTCAACACAGCTATTGTGTATGCAGACTATTATTTCTTGGAAGCTATGGACTTGTACAATTTACTCACAGCTTAAATACACAAAATTCTAATATTTATTGGTTACGGTTACATTGAATTAAGTTCAAATTTCTGCATAAATTGAGTGTAATAAAGTATTTTTGAAAAAACGGCTCCAGTTGTGTGTACTAAGAAATATTAACTAATACTAAGAAATTAGTTAGCTAATTATCCATATTTATTAGGCTGGCATATTTATGCAGTTAATAGGGTACAATGAGAATTAATTAACTATTTATTTCTTAGTAATTTTTTGAAGTACCTGTAAGCATAATTCTGCACTTTATGCATTACATCCATTTTATGTCGTTATATTTATGTAGTATTCCAGTTCGCACATTTCATGCCCCATTTCTTCAATCAAGATCAAGATTACGTATCACACTTACGAAGAGCGTATTAATTGATTAAACATGTTTCAGTGTTATCTCAACCAACACTTCAAATAACATCTATGCTTAAAAGTTTAACATAAGCAGTTTTTAATGATTTGAGTGTAAATGAAAATATAGGTATAAATTCTATGTATTATTGGGACTGTATCCTGGAGGGTATATTTAATTTTTGTAATCTAAAAATTTGTGATAGAAGGTGTTTCCTTGTTTGGATACACGCAAACATTTGCTGAACAACTTATTTTAAAAAGTAAATTTTAAAAGTAAGTGATAAAAGTAATAAAATAACATATTTATGACGGAAAGTTTTTAGTTATAGATTTTTACTACTTTTTAAAAGCTCTAAGACTAGTTTATTCAGTACATTCCTATTAGTTCTGTAGATGTCATCATCACGCTAACATTTGTAATTCTTCGTCTGAAGTTGTACTGTGCCCCGCACCCGCAGCTGAACAACCCTGAATCTAAACAAATCAAATATGAAATACAACACAATTTCGGAAAGAAAGTCAACAACAATTTTTTATGCTGTGACATTTTTCCTGTTACATGAATCGTCTTGCCAAAATGAAAATTCACCCAGAGTGACGGTGACAGAACAAGGTGAACTGGAAGGTTTGGTACTGCAGTCAAGAAGCGGAAAAGATTATTTTGCATACTTAGGTATTCCGTATGGAAAACAACCGGAAAGGTTTGAGGTAACTGAGAAAGATACTTATAAGAAATTCTGGAATGAACCTGTATTTAAATATTTAATATCTGTCTGTTTAGTTAATAATACTCAAATATACCTATTTCATTAAAGGCTGCTGAATTTCCAGACAAATGGGACGGTGTGAGAGACGCTAAAGCTTATGGAAATATTTGTCACCAGCAATACGGCAGTATAAGTGAGGACTGCTTATTTGTCAACATTATGACACCAAACGTAAGTAATACATTTCTCCTTATGATAATGTGCTCTGTTTCTCTATTTAAATATGCTATCAATAGTCAATGTATTTAGATACCTACATTTTTTGCCATTTTTAAATTATTTCACAACTAAATCACTCTGATTTCGATTTTATAGCTCACTGGAAATCTTCCTGTAATTGTAACCATTCATGGTAAGCTTTACTTCTCGTAAATTCAAAGTAGACATCACATTATTAGTGCAATTAGAAGTACTTATACCTATAGAGTTTAAGTAATAGTGTAAAATCTATATCTTTTGCTTACCTCACAGGTGGAGGATTCCAGTCTACCAGTGGGGATGGATTTGGTGGAAAATATTGGATGGATACCGATGTGGTGTTAGTTACATTTAATTATCGTCTTGCTGTATTTGGTAATTGTATTCAAAGTTTTTATACTAGACCTATAAACTATACTGAAGAATGAAATTAATTCATTGAAATTAATTTAATTTCAATTATAATGAAAATTAAATACTTTAATGAAGGATTCCTGAGCACTGGAGATGAAGTTATTCAAGGGAATTACGGATTAAAAGATCAAGTTCTGTGTCTTCAATGGATTAAGCAAAACATAGAGAATTTTGGAGGAGATGCGAACAGAGTAACACTCGTCGGTCAATCAGCAGGAGGAGCATCCGTGAATTACCATCTAATAAGTCCAATGAGTAACGGTTTGTTCAACAACGCTATTTCTCAAAGTGGATCAGCGATTAATCCATGGGCTTTCCAATTCCATCCATTAAAACAAGCACGAAAGTTGGCAGGGTACTTAAACTGTCCTATTAACAATTCGGCCGTAATTAAAAGTTGTTTGAAATCAAAATCGGCCATTTCTATTGCTGAAGCAATTACAGAATTCGAGGTATGTTCGAACTTTCCTTAAGGTATAAAATTGATTACTTTTGTATACTTTTTATTGCTATTTTTGGCAATATTATTCAATAATTTACACAGAATGTTTGTGGAAAAGTATTCTTTGAAAACCTAAATTCAATTTCGGAGTGTAATGATTTAATTTACCCACTGTTTCATAGGTTTGGAATGCTCATCCTTTATATCCGTTTTCTCCCTCTGTAGAAAACGTTGGCAATGGGAATCAAAATTCCGTGTTTTTATCCGACAACCCGTTTCGTCTAATGTCGGAGGGAAAAGTTAATAGAGATATTACATGGATAACCGGAGTTAACGAAGCTGAAGGCATATTTTATGTGGGATGTAAGAAAAGAAAAATTAAAAGTGCACAAACTATTATTATGAGGATTAGGTGCTAATGTCTACATTTCAACAGTTAAATTGTATTATAACATATACTAAAACTAAACATAAATTGCATTTGTATTTAGCCGTAACAAATGGGAAGGGTTTTCCAGAAGATATCCTAGTAAATCGAAGTAAATTACTCCCAGTGATATTTTTCTACGAGGATTCTATACCGAGTAACTCTCACAGTGCCATCACTGATGAAATTTGGGAATTTTATTTTGGCAACTCAGAAAACATTAGTACCGCAAGCATGTCGAATTTATTTGAAGATCGCTATTTTAATTTTGGAGTAAGAGAATCAGCAAAGCTGTATGCCAAGTTTGGAACAGTTTACCCTTACGTGTTTTCCAAACGCGGTTTTACATGGGGAGAGGCTTTCTTTGGACCTAATGGCCTCACAGGTATTTCTACACCGCAAATAGGAATTACATTAGAAGCAAACTGTATGTTTAATTTTTTATTAAGTTTAAAATATCAATATAATGGATATTGCTACCCACAGGGGCCACACACTGTGATGATCTTAATTGGCAATTCAATCTCACATTTGGGGGAGATTTTACTGCACCAGATCTTCCACTAGACTCTGAAGAAGGATTGTTCTCTCAGAAGTTTATTAACCTTTGGGTGTCAATTGCCACGAATGGGTAAGCGACTAATAACTAAAGATCGAATAATAGTATTCAACTGGGTACAAAACATTTCTTTAGCAATTTTGTAAATCTAACTACTTTTTCCTATCACACCTTAAAGAAAACCAACAGTTACTTGGGGTCCACAAGAAGATTGGCAACCCATCGATCTTTCCCAGAATAGTCTGAAATGGTACAAAATTGATGACCATACCTCAACAGTTGATTATCCATTTGAATCAAGAATGAATTTTTGGAATGATTTAAAAATGAATGAATGGGGAATGGACAACAGTGCAGCTATTCCGAAGGATATAACGGTTTTCTGGTTAATCTTGTATGCAATTGTGATTAGGTTTTCTTTCCTTTAAAATTCTAAATAATACTTACAATTTGAAATAACGCCAATAACAGTAATAAATCGCCATATTTATTAAATGAAGGTTAGCAAGGCTTTATTTGGTATACTTTGCATTCATCTTTAGAAATATATAATATTATTATTTGTGCTCTTTTAAGTAAAATAAGTTGTGTTGAAAAAGTTAAGTTGATCTGGTATAACAGTACCAGGCAGCAGCCCTGCTCCACTTGTATTGTACATCTATAAAGCAGACATCCTTTCCTTTGCGCCTACGGAAATTCTTAAATCATAATAAACTCTCAAAAAGGCCAAATTGTTTTCAAAGTATTTCTTGCTTTACATAGTTGTTCTGAGTTTAGATTTCATTTAATTTCAGATGGAAATGGAAATCAGATTTAAGTTATAAATCCATAAAAAATGAACACCATTTCTCAGTGTTTATTTTGCTTGAATCGAGTGAAAAAAGGTACAGTCCAAGATCCTGATATTTACTTTAGGCAATATTGTAGAGATATTGTAGAATGCAGCGAAAGACACTTCAAGGGCCAAATCGAAAGACGCTTTTCAGTGGATATATTTTTGGAGAAGTCGGAGTGTCCATCAATACATTTATGCCCAGAATGTTTCAGTTCCTCAGAAAAAATTTACAAAATAAATAGACAATTAAAAGAATTGGAAGAGCAGCTAAAGTCACTGATAACTATCTTCGTTGAAAAAATAAAAACAAGGATTTCAAAGAACACTGCGGAAAAAAGTAGTATTAAAGAAGACGAAGAAAAAGTTGAGGGTGAGGACTCTGAGGACGACGTGGTCATCATTGGCGAAAAAGAAGACGAAGAAAAAGTTGAGGGTGAGGACTCTGAGGACGACGTGGTCATCATTGGCGAAAAAGAAGACGAAGAAAAAGTTGAGGGTGAGGACTCTGAGGACGACGTGGTCATCATTGGCGAAAAAGAAGACGAACATACTGTCTGCTCTGTTGGTGACGATAACGAAGAGACTGTCAATTCTGTTGGTGAAGATAACGAAGAGAGTGTCAATTCTTTTGGTGACGACAACGAAGAGACTGTCGAATCTGTTGGGAACGATAACGAACAGAGTTCTGAACACGAATGCCATTCAGTCTTCGATTCGGGCAATCATTCAGATAAAGAACCATTAACTGCTTTAAAAGGTAATAAATGAGCATTTAACATTCCAAACATTCAAATAAATTGGTATGCGTGAGTTCGGTCTACTTTGCACTGACGGTTTTCAATGCATGTATTTTAAAATGTTAATATCAATTTAAAATAAACGTGATTTCAAATAAAACAAGCAAAATACTTATTTTAGAAGACGAAATAAAAGATGATGATGATGACTTCAAAGACGAAAATAGTTCTGTTTGTGGCGATAAAGAGCAGACTGTCGATTCTGAAGGCAGACGTTATTCAGCCTTCGATTCTGGTATAAATGCAGATAAAGAACCGTTAGCTGCTTTAGAAGGTAAACATGGATTTCACATTCCAAACATTAAAACTTTACATTGTCTGCGTAAATGTATTTTTGAACGACTAATTTCCATAAATATAATTTAGAAGACGAAGTAAAAGAGGATGAGCATGACCTGTACACCAATGACAAAAATAGTCCTGTTGGGGACTATAAGCATAGGGAACCGTTTGTAAATTTCAAAGAGGAACCTCATTCGTTATTATATTATGGCTATAGTTCAAATGAAGACCCCTATACAAATAGTACAGGTAAACAAATTTAAAAATTCAAAATTTTAAATTGTATGCGTGTGTGGTCAACCTTCTTTTCACTGACGATTGTCTATAAATGCATTTTTTAATTTTAATGCAATAAAAAAATAAACAAACATTCGTCACATAGTACTCTTACTACTATCTATTTTAGAAGACGACGACGGCGAGGATGAGGAGAGTGAGGACGACGTAATCATGATTGACGAAAATAGTTTTGATGTCTACGACAAGGAACAGACTGCAGGTTCTGAAGAAGACCGTTTTTCAAATTTCGATTCGGGCAATAATTCAGATAACGAGCCTTCACCAAATAGAACAGGTAAACACGAATTTAACAATCCATACATTCAAATGTTTTAATTATATACCGTATTTACCTAATTCCTGTCGGTATACTACCCCAAAGGGGATTAATACCTATATTGCTGCATTAAAACTATAGTCGTTTGAAATTATATTACCCTGATAATAGGTTATTTAACTATATTTGACTAAATTTAAATTCTGCATTAAAATAAATTATCAAATAGAATGCATAATAGCTCGCTCTTAATAATATCCTCTGGAACCTTAATATCTACTTTTCTCTACTATAATTAAATGTTTGAAACAATGATATCATGGGGTGGTGTACTAATTCGGTAAATACGGTACTTGAGTTCTATCCACTTTTCATGGACGGTTTGCTTATTTTCTTGCATTGTTAATTTTGATGTCAACCACAAATAAGCGGTCACATAACACTATGCATTTTAGAAGACGAAGTCAAAACTGAAGATGAGGACGACGACGTAGTCCTCATAGACGATACTATTTCTGGTGGTGACGATGACGATATGGAACAGTGTATCGATATCGAAGGCCAATCATATGCGTTATTATACAGTGTCAATGATTCAGATGAAGATCAATTAGCAAGTGAGACAGGTAAACACGAATTTGACAATCCAAACATTCAGATATTGTAATTGCATGCATGAGTTCAATATACTTTTCATATACAATGTATGCATTTTAAGTTGCAAAAAATCAAAAAATCCCCAAATTTGAAATGATTAAATTATTTGTCTAACTTATGCAGAACAAGACATTGACAACAATGCTATCGATCCACTAAATCTCGAAGATTGTGCAACTTCCGGTGTCTCAGGTGAATGAACTAATAATTCTTTTTCCTTTGGTTGGTGTGTTATCAGGTTAATGAGGAAAAAATAATTTGCCAAAAATTTGTTAATAGCACTAAAACAGTCCTTCCTCACTTATACGTACGCACTTCTTATAATTTTTAAACGTTGACGATTCTGTTTGCTAATTCAAATTCTCGAAAACAGTTGTATAACTAAAGAGGTTCGATTGTGGAAAACTTATTCCCAATCATGTGTACTTGTTTAAATGATTCGCCGTGGTGGTTAGATGTATTATTCCTTCGGATTCAAGGAATTGTCAGTGAGCCGCTAGTATGTGAATTAAATGAAATGAAAAATCACATCTTAATTGTGTTCTCCATAAACATTTTTATAGTCGAAATAATAGTACGTAACGTTGATCTTATGAACGAATATTATTAAAAGCTTCATCGAAAATTTTATTTTTTCAGGACTTCAGCTGGATAAGATTGTAGCTATGAATCAAATTAACAATGAAATACGCAAACAAAAAGCAGCAATAGATTTGGCCAATATTCAAAAACTAGCATTTGAAAATGTGTCGTTGGATCATAATTATTCAGCTAATTCATCTAAACGGTTAATTCTTTAATAATTTTAATAAATCCTATTTTTCTTACAAATATTTCTGGTTAGCGGGGTTATAAATAGTGTATTTTTATTTGTAGGAACTGCGTAAGATCTGCAAAATTAGTTACTTTGCCTGTTGTATCTGAAGAAATAAAAAATTTGACCTGTAACGTTTGTAGCTGTACATTTAATAGTTTTGAAAGTTTAGTGAGTCACAAACAAGTTCACGAAAATGAAGCTAGTGAACCTTCTGTCATACAAATCGGCACAGCCCCTTACGGAAGGCAAGGTAGAAAATCAAATATATGTGAAATCTGTGGAAGACCATTTAAAGACACTGCTCAAATGTATGGCCATAGACGCACACATTCTGAGCGTAAGAACCGCTACCACCATAAATGTGCCACATGCGGAAAAGGTTTTAGGACTCGAAAGCGCATGCTACAGCATGCTTCGGTTCATTCAAGAATAAAATTTAAATCCCACAAATGTGAAATCTGTAAACGTTGTTTCAAAGATGAATCCACCTTCAGTGCCCATCTAAAGCTTCACAAGGAAGGCTTCACCTGTCGCAAGTGTAAAAGAATATTTACAACGGAAGAGGCCTTAGCTGAACATAAACCTACGCATATAGAGATTTGTCATTGTGAAGTGTGTGGAAAGCAGTTTGATAATCGCAATTATTTAAAGGCACACAGTCGTTGGCACATTTTGGGCGAATTTATATGCGATCAATGTGGAAAAATGTTTAATAGTTTGCCATGTCTGAAAAATCACATAAAACGCCACACAAACTACCCACAGAAAAAAATTCAATGCGAATTTTGTGGACTGAAGAAGAGAACAAAAGCTGAAATAAATGCGCATGTTCGCATTGTTCATAACAGAATTCTAAGATTCAAATGTTCTACGTGTGGAAAGGCTTTCGGGGTTAAGAAGAATTTAAAAAGACATGAAGAAACCCACAAGGTTGATTCAGAGAAAAGAAAATTCACCTGCGATATTTGCTCTGCTGTTTTCCTAGATAAGACTAGCTTAGCTGCTCACATACCTTATTCCCATACAGCATACACAAGTGGCTTCATTTATTGTGACAAATGCCACTG
Source organism: Yoshiicerus persimilis (assembly GCA_020352615.2). NCBI lineage: Eukaryota > Metazoa > Arthropoda > Collembola > Entomobryomorpha > Tomoceridae > Yoshiicerus > Yoshiicerus persimilis. The sequence goes on from CM036940.2 coordinate 48,146,038, forward strand.
TAAATTTTCAAATGGATATGAAATGGTTAAACACTTTAGCAATCCAAATGGTTACACGGTGATCCAAAAAGTAGGAATCGGTGGTCCTAAATGTATCTATTGTAAAGACAGCAGTTTCCTGACGCGCTGCGATCTTCTCCTTCATTATGCAAATATCCATCCTACAGAAAAAATTCCACACAAATGTGAAAAGTGTCACTCGGTTTTCAGTTGGCGAAGAACCCTGAAGGCACATTTTTCCGACTGTAAAGTATCTGTTTTAAATTCTAAAGAATGATGACGCGAAAACATAAGAGAGATTACAGATATAACCGAGAATTTAGGGGATAAAATGTGTTTCTGAAATACGACGTGACCTCTCAGAGTTTCAGAACAATATTTCTGTACATGTATAACTGACTTTTCTTCATTTAAGGTAAAGGCCCGTTTACTGTATCACTTCAAAGGACAGCAAATAACAAACTTTTTACCAAAGATAATATTTTATATCTTAGAAAATTCATTTTTGTATGAAGCTAATGAAACGACTTGCATTAGTTGCATTAGTTGTAAATTGAATTAAATATTTTTTTATACATTACAAATAAATGGACGCAAATGCAAAAATGCTGAAGTTATAACGATTTTATATTTCAATGAGTAATTTCTTTGTAGTTATTAGCACATACATCTATTTTCTTCATAGTTTAGCATTTTTATTTATATTCATGACAAATTGGTTTCTCAGGTTAGAACGTGGAAAGCGTATGAGCAACAAAATCATAAATTAAGGGTTCACTTTAGTGACTTTGCCTAAATTCAGTCATACTCTCATACTAGCGCTTTGGGTTCTAACAAGAGAAATCAAAATCTTTAACAATGAAATTAGGATCTATTTGCCAAAAAATTCAAAACAATCTTTGGGTCCGGCCTTTGAACAGCGTGCCCTGTAAAGGCATAGACCGGAACTCCTTGTCCATTAAATACAATGTCTCCACCGTCCTGCAAGGGATCATCTCCTGGATATGATTTCTGAGGTAGTTTTCCGGCAAATATATATTTCTCCAGAAAGTCGTACACAGGGCCACGACCACAGATCTACAACAATGACAAATTAAATTACACCATTATGTGGTTATAATAGTTTTGGCCAATATATCCTAAAACCTCACTTTAGATACGCTGCAGCTTATGCCGAACATTTTGTAGGCCTGTCTCTTTTTATCCAAGTAAATATCAAATGAATGAAACATATTAGCCACATTTTCTTTCCAATTCATTGCAGTTTCCGCATCCCCGTATCCAAGAATGACCACACGGCAATCGGCTTCCAACAACTTTTTCTGAAAAATATACCCCAAAATAATTTAGTTTTAATTCTTTAATTCCAAGCATGTATAAATACAGAGTTTTGCATTTACGTTGATAGATTCCAGTCTTGCCAGATGGTCACATCAGATTGGTCAAGAAAATTTGCGTAAGAAAACGATCCATGTCCATTTATGGCCCATGGAGCATACATCTTTCAGAGTCTGTAATTTTCCCTCCAAATCTTCGAAAACTAAATCATCATCGGAAATGGTGTCAACGTCTTGACTGTCCGCTAGTTTTTTATCAAGGTCAACCAATAAGTCATCCCATCTATCTTCGGCCTTGAAGAATAGTTCTATGGCATCCACAGCATCTTCAGATTGTCTGTACTGTTTTCCCAGTAATTGAAGTAGCTCTGCATTACTTTTACACTTCAACTTGGTAAACAAATTGTAGTAGATGTTGTAGATTTCAAAATGATTTTCAGGGAAAGAGGATGCAGCCACAGCGTCAATTCCATTCTTGTCAATCAAACCATTTAATTTGTCTATCAAACTGTCAATATCTTTTACGAATGCATCCAGAGAAATCACTGTGTTAGCAATGTCGGCATCCATTCTGGGTTTCACTAGAAAAAATATTGTATTTTGTTAAATCTTGGATAATAATTATTTAACTTGATCAAAATTTGCACAATATAAAAACGATTTTTACCTCAATTACAAAATTAGCTACACTCCTACTTCCCAACGTCACGTTTTGTGGAAACTATCTTATACAACAATAACTAGGTACAAAAACTAAATGAATATAATGTAAGTAGAACTGCAGTACATGTAGGGCAGGGATTATTCTGTAACGTTAAAAGTCCATCCACTGCCTGACTATGTCTGTATGTCAATAATTATCACTGAACAGGTGATGCCTACAAAATAAAATAATGCTGAATCGATATAATAGTAAAATAATGAATAGCAATCAAAAATGAGATAACCATTGGCCATTATCTACTTAATTATATGATGGTTGTGGTTGCATCGCGGAATCTTGATATCCAAATTGGTTTAGATACTGGCATAAGGTAGATTACATAGCTCTTTTAAACAAACCTATTCATAGGTATGTTTAAAAGAGACCCACAACATATGTATGCCTGTCTAGATGTGTTAAATATGTATAGCAACTATGACATGCACTTTCAGCATGAAGTTTACTACAATAATTGTAAGAAAAAATTGCTTTCATATACAGGAATGGTGTTGTCAGAGCAATTTACAAGACTAGACGTAAGGTAATTCCATTTGTATGTCATGCAAAATAAACACCTATCATTTAATACATGTGTATTGATAAAACCGCATTAGTAATGTGATAATACTGAGAGTGTGTGCACTGCAGCAGTTTATTATGGAATGTTTACCTTGACTGACCAACTCAAGGGTATTGCAGTAAATTAAAAACATATTTGGTAGATTCTACTTATTTTTTGTCATGTCCAAATAGTACCTGTATCAGCTTATTACTTAACACATGTTTACATTGTCCATAATAATTTCAGAAGTAAAATTTCAGGAACCCTAAATTATTTTGGAAAAAAATAATTATTTTTTTCCAAAATAATTCTAATGCATGCAGCAAAAGCTGTCAATTAAAATTTACCTATTATTGTATATTAACTTTTTTAACTGAAAATACTATTTGCACGTATACTTAATTGAAAATCCCAATAATATCTGTTATTACTATATCTTACTGGTCATATGTCATACCTTGCGGACGTATTGCACATACAATACTACATACATACAATGATACAATCTGCAAAAAGTAAGATGACTTTTCATTTAATTTTAATTTATTCATGACTGTATGATTTTCCAACATATTCTTACGTATTAACAGTTTTAATTATTGACAAGGCACTGTTTCAAAAACAGCACTTATAATACTAATACAATATGAAATCAATTCAGTATGTACGGTATATACTTTTACATATAATTAGTTATAAAAATAGGATGTGATTTCTTTCACAATAACATCGAGTAATCTAAACTGACTTTACAAAAGTGACCCATTACCATGTTAAACATGTTTTCGAATTACTGGTAACAGTCTTTGAACACCGATTAATTTAATGTAATTAGGCATGTAACCCAAGGAAAGTACCAAGCTAGTAGCATTAGTTGGACAATTTTCAGTCAAGGTACATAATTGTGATATAGTTAAAATGGTATTTGGATCTTCATCGTAAAAGCGTGCATAGTTATCCCGCCAATTGTACAACTCAGTGAAAAGGTTAGCCTTGCTATAGGGTAACGACAATTCCCGAAGGATTGACTCTGGAGGAGGGTGGGTCTTAAGAGCTGGGACTTTAGCAACACTTGGTATCAGTAAAGTAATTGCTAGATTTAAATAAATAAGAGAGTCTTTTTCTGCGTGATCCTTTGCTAGATTTTTCAGTTCTGTTAATTGATTTTCAAAAATGCGGATCAAATCATGAGCTTCATAACGCACAAAAGCTTCTATTTTTTCTGGTAAATGGTGAGTGCTCTCTTCGCGAAGAGAGCAATCTATAAATGGAGGATGATCAGACTTTGGAATATATAAGTATTTGTATCTCAAAATCGGGAAAGACACCACATGCTTAATATTCTCAGCTGGATATAGGACGGAATCAATCTTTTGAAGACAAATTAAACCAACAGGAAATATTTGGAAATTAATCATTAGATATTCCAAGTCACGTTCTGGGTCAAAACATAATTTTACAATGGAAGGATTTTCAAAAATTCCTTTAAGGGAAGTACTTGTAGAGTTTTGCAAAGGAAAAGGGTCATATATGAAGTCAATAGTATCAGTAGAAATAAGAATTAAGGCCACAAGACCAAAATAGGTTCTTTCGTCCAGAGTTTTCACTACAAATGATATGATGTTTTGACTCTTCAGGTGATTTATCATATCAAATGCAGCTGATTCGGTATTCACGTATAACAGAGGAATGGAAGGGTTTCGTTCTGTCTCTGCACCTCTGTAAGACGGGAAACCAAGCTGAATTGGGGCATACCACGATAGCACCAAGTGACGGTTGGGTATTCTGTCATGTGGAAATTTAGTCCAATTGTTTCTTAGTCTAGCTGCCTGTAGAACCGCTGGGTATTTATCTTGAACTCTAGTCTGCAGTTTTTCGGATACTACTTCGTCTACTTTTTGGTGAGCCATGTCTTCCTGCAATTCAGTCAATAATTAGCTTCTTCGGCATAAATCTAGTAATGAGTTGTTATAACTAAATTTCAAAAGCTAAACATTTATAAATGTTGTGTACTTGTAACTTGCAATTATTATTGAACAATTTGGTAATGTTTTCTAGTTTTAGTTCAGTATTAAGTACACCCAGTGCAATGACAATAATATGAATCTCCATGAAAGTATATTGTCTGCATTTCTTTAGGTGGCAATAAGCATGCATGTGTACTTACCTATTTAAGCGGAATAAAGTCTGTTTTTTGCAGCTGCTGTCATCAATAGAGCTGTTGCTAACATTGCACGAACACCGCTGTCATCGCAATCACCAGATCTAAATGAAGAAAAAATGATTAATCTTTTTCCAAAGCACAAGACAGTTGTGCAAACGGTATACATTTAATATCAACAGGGTTAATAATTCTTAAACTAAACTTTGTACAGTTAATTCCATAAATGAATTATTTTCTAAAAATTATTTTATTTTTACTTGTCTAAACTTCGGAATTCATTTATTCAATTATTTAATTCGTCTCAAAGGAATAGAAACCAATTAAGGAGATAGTTTAATATGAAATACAAACAGGCTTTTGATAATGTCCCAGTGCTAAATTATTAAATCGATGTGGTAATGTATCAAAATAGCACATTTTTCTTGTTATAATATAAGGACATAGTAATTTTAGTCGTGGATTTTAGACGCAATGTTAGATTCGTGGACTTACTTCAAGATTGGCCTTTAATTGAGCAAATCGCATTTACAGTGCCACGTGTAGTTACACAAAGAGCTACATCAGAATTCTTCCTGTCAAGGCAAATATTCAATGCCAAACTACCTGTTAATTCACATATTATAAATAAATATTACAACTTCGCATTTGGTTTCCCAAGTTTGCAGTGATACTAGCCCTGCAGTTAGATTTCATGTGACTATTAAGATTTGAACAATTTTGGTAACGGTAGTGTTGATTTTTAACTAATTGACAGTTCAGCATAAAAAATATATAAATTGTAAAATATCTAAAAGAACTACATAAAATAAAACAACAATATTTACTATTTACTACTCTACCACTTGCTCACCAATAAAGTAAGTTTTCCACTCAATTTTGGTTTGTATCCATCCGCTTTCCTAACTGAGAAGAAAGGATAGAATTCGTTTGTGTATTCATCATTTCTCACACTGCCTTCGCTGCTGCTCTTACGCTGTGATTACTGTATATGTTATTGCGTAACTGCTTTAATTTCGCAAAAGTATTGAACTTGATTAAATTATTAAAGAAATTTAGTATTTATTACTGCTTAGAATTAATTGCAAACCTGAGTACGCATGGCTATTTTTAGAGAAGAAAAATGATTGCAAAGAAACCTCAAAATATCTAATGGATATTTTATGGTTATAATATTTCACTTTCAAATATTATAACCATACTATTGATGTGTATTTAAATTGAATGTACATGAAATAAATAACCCCGTGATCTGAAAATTCGCTAATAAAACAAAGGTATAAATTTTTAGGTGCAAGTAGAACCAAAAACGATTGCGAAAATACATAAAGATGTAAAGTAAATAATAAATCTCAAATAATTGTTTTTTGCCCATGTCATTTAATTATTTATGCGTAAACTTTTAAGCTTACAGGTATTGCAGTTTAAGCAGAATATAAGGAATGTAGTTAACACTAAATTACTATCTATTTAATCTATTACATACCAATACTAAGTATACTATTGCCGTTATTTATTTCGTTTCCATTGTGAAACTCCCTCTGTAAATAAACTTGACCAGGTTCATTTGTTCTTCGAGGTATAAAGCAATCGGACTTTTAGCACCATTTATTGCTTCCGTGCAATCAGTTTTGAAAAACTTGTAAGCTTCGTCTTGCATTTGTTCCACCGTTTTCAGTCGTTTCTGAAACTCAACCAAAGGTAAAGTTTTCTTGGAATATTCTTGCATAGCACCACTCATTATTTCCTTCGCGATCAAATGCTGCAAGTGAGCTAGAATTAAAAAATGTGAATCAAATATAAGTAATTGATTACCGATGAACTTAACAATAGTAATAATGTTTTTCATTTAATTTCACATCGTTAATAACACCATTTGTTATCCATTACCTCTTTCTTTAGATATTCCCGGCGAAGTAACGTTGGCCACTTTAAGTAGATGCTTGCATGACGAAATGTACAATTCCCGTTCCTCGGGGCTGAAATCGTGGCTTCTTCTATCTCCAAGATATTTAACTAGTTTTCTTGTCGCCTCTGTAATTATCCAGTGATTTTTATGGACATGAGTCCCAGAATATTTGGAAATGAATGCCTGGAGTTCTTTCGGATCTTTATCAGCAATCACATGGAACAATCTAACCATATTGGCATCCTTTGTATATCCGTCCATTTCAAGAAATCCACAAGAATCGCATTTCCATGGAGCACTATCATCCAATGGATTTGTGGGCACCAAGGTAGGGACCTTGCATTTGGGACATACAAACGTAGAAGCATTGCTCCCCACTTCAGTAGGATCTTCGCACCGAACGCACTTACAAAGGAAATTTGGAATGGTTTTTCGACGTTGCTGTGTTCCAATTAAATTCAGTTGAACGTTGTACGCTATAGTCAACATTTCCCCTTTGATAACGTCTACCGCCGTCCTCACCTGCATCGTCATATCCGCTGCTGGCGGTGAAACCGTCCAAGAACAATTTGGAGCACAGGAATGACTAAACATGCTTCCTTTTACAGTCAAAATAGAGCCCAGTCTAAAAATATACATATTTATGATTTATTTCGAGTTGTACATTGTACGGTATATCTAAAAATATTTATTTCTATAAAATTACCCAACTCGAGGTGGTTGTCCTTTGCCACTGTGATAATTGACATTCATTCCGTATGCATTTAGATCGATTGTCTTTGAAATACGCATCCATTCATCTTCCGACACCTTGTCCGATATCTTAAATAATTCCACTAGTTTCTTTGCCTTTTCTTTGTTCTTCTGGTTTAATTTATCATTTTCGACCAAAGAGGATTCGTGTTGTAATGTTAAGACGGATTTCCAAACAGCTGGACTTTTCTGCTTGAGGAGACACGTTCGCAAAATAAGTATATTGTAGTAGTCGTCATTGCTTTTCTCGGGGAACTTCACATTATTTTTTGCAAAATGTCCACATTCGTTTTCCGCATGATGAGGTAACTAATACATTAAAACACTCATTGGCATTTCTTCGTCTAAATTATAACAACAATATCGATTTCCTATGTAAATAGAGTTTATATTGCATGATGTGCGATTAAAATATTTGTTTGTGGTAATGTACTAAAAAAGAAATCGCTTCAAATTTTCCTGTTCACACAATACAATATTGCCACTTTAAAGTTTCTAAGGGACGCAAAACTTTAAAGTGACTACTTGACTATGTACACACATTAATTTTATTGTCTTAAAAAATGAAACTTGTCATTCACAAAAATAATGACTTGGAAAACGGATTTGGCAAAGCTGTACATAAATTGTAAACAATAATATTTGTAGGAAAACAACAATAAATATTTTAATATATATATTATATAATCTGTATATTGCTTAAAGAGTAAGTAAAACATAAACCTTTTCGCAACCACTTGAACAAATGGGCCATTTACATTTTGAACATCTTCTGAATTCAATTCTGGGGTCCATCATTATGCAACAGCAACCAAGACACACAGAAATGAGGTCATCGTTTCCAATATAAGGTACCTTGGGACCAACGCTAACTGGACATTCTTTAAGAACTAGAGATCCAGCCTTTAAGTCGCGAGCCGCAACCAAGTGTCTTCCAAATTCTTCATCTGTCTCCACTTTGAAGGCTTGGCAAAGTGCTTTGTGTTTTTTCCAATCGGATTTTTGGTGTTCTACAGAACAATAGGAGACAGCATAACATGCAGAGCAAGATTTCCCAGCAGGCTGTGAACAAACCGCACATCTAGCCGAAAGTTCCATATTTGCCTGTTTTAAAATACAATTTAAAAAACATTTAAGTAATTTAATTATTTGATTTTCCCGTGGATTGCAAAAATATTTCAAAGCCAATTCATAAAGGAAAATTATAAATTATTATGAATAAAGCTTACGAAGTTCGCGTTGACAACATCCAATTCCATGGTTAACAGCGATCCGAGGTATCCACTGTTCAGGGTGCCGATATCCTTATAGTTTATTTTAAAACTTTATTTATCAAAACGTTTCCTTATTCTGTCTTTCTGAGATCCTAAATTATATTGATCGACGTAAACAAAAATTACACCATCAAGGATGCTTAAAAATAACTTTAAATTATAAAATGAAAGTTTTAAGAACTTCGAACTTACCAATTCGGATTTATTGGTACTCTTTCAGGGGGTTGTGGTAAAATCCTAAAATTATCTTCCTTAGGGCAAGAGGCAAGGCAACTTTCCTTCCGAAAGTAGAATGGTACATGAGAATGAGAACAGGTAATGTCAGCTGCCAGCCTTCAGTATGTTAGAAAGTTGGAATTAAATTTTTAGCGCGATAAACATTTTCCTTGATAGTAATGTTTTCTGAACGCTGCATGTTGCATGTCTTTACAAGTTTCGTCCACCGTTGTAACAATGTCAATTTTTGTGTTGTATTTAGACTATTTTCATATGATTTCATTTCATTCATTTGAATTAAACAATAATTTATGCCATGTCACAGATGAATACTACTTTTAAACATTGGAAATGCTGTATGCTTTAACTTTAAATATAAGTAGTACAGTTTATAAATAAGAATTAGCACACTTTATTTATAAGAATTAGAATGATTGAACACACATCATTCTATTTTAATTTGTAACTTTAATTTTTTAATTATTTTAAATTCTCCTGAACATTACAATGAAATAAAGAAATCCTCCAATGCTTGGATAGTCTTGGTTTGCTCATACCAAAAATCAAAATGATGTTTCTGATAAAAAATTATTTTAAAACGACTAATATTTAAAACGTCCATGCAAATTAATGGAATCAGCAGGAAAGAGAAAGTCTACGGACTTGTGAAAGTCGCAGGCGTGAATTATGTGGACTAAGGAAAATAGCAGTAGAATTATTTAATTTAGCAGGAATTTCGAACTGTATTTTTATGTATTGTAATTGTATTGAATTGTAGTATACACACGATTCTCAATGTCAACTGACATCGTTTTCCCATGTATTACAATCATTAGTGTAATGGTTTAATGTTTTCCTATACAATGCATATGTTTAATAAGAAAATTAGAATCAGTCATTTAATTACAGTATATGTATGGTAATAGTATAATACCGAAATATTTGGGTAATGTACAAGTGCTTTACAGTTAGTGTAGATAATGAACTTTTATGTTTATTTCGTAAGTCAGGTCTGCGTAGCCTCGTAATTGTCAAGGAATATCGAGTATCGAAACAATTATAATGTCCCACAACTGTATTTACTCGTTATTCAACTGTACCGTCATTGTCCGTCATTGACTGATTAATTATTGTTTTCGTATTCATTTTATAACTCAACTATTAACAGGCTTTTACAATTATTGCTGCTGCACAATACTTCAATGACTGGTTATGATTAAAGATATACATTTACAAATTCCTGCTAATTTAAATAATTCTACTGCTATTTTCATTAGTCCGCATAATTCACGCCTGCGACTTTCACAAGTCCGTAGACTTTCTCTTTCCTGCTGATTCCATTAATTTGCATGGAAGGATTAAATAACGGCCTTTTAAAACTTTTGTAAAAAATAAAACTACATTTCATAGAAAGTTAGAATTCTGAATAGTTAATACCCCTATATAGTGTCAATATTTTGGAAATATTTTCCTTAAACTTACTTATTTGAATTGAATATTCTTGATTACATTTATATCGTAGCAAAACAAAAATGTTGTAGTCGTCTGATATTATATTTCACTGAAACGGTAATCGTAATGTTAAACATGCGTACATCTTGCATCTACATCACAAAATGCACGGGTGCATATTTATGTAGATTAACTTACTTGCTTTGGAAATAATAATATGATTATGCTCTTTAGTCATTGTAATCCCCTTCCTAAGGATTAAAACCTAAGTGCGTTAAAATAGTATCCCTTGTTTAGTCATTCTGCTTTAAAGATTGAAAAATATATTTTGTAAAATATGTAATAGACATACAAATTTATGCAATAGTAATAGTTATATATAGTTATTCATGAACAGGAAATGCATAAAGAAGTCACTGAGTTATACTCAGAATAAGTAAAACTTACACAAATGTCAATCGTATTATTGATATGCATTTTCATTGCAAAAATTATTTTATTTCACTTCTGTGCTTAGTAAACAAGCGTCATTTATTTATATTGTGACTATTCACAAAATATTAGTTTTTAAACATTTAACCTGCTAGTCACATTTTATTAACCTTATTACTTTAAGATCAGAAAAGTCACTAAAATCAAAGGGACAGTAATTTTAACACTGTGGCACATCTAATTTTAAATTATTACTACTTAGTAGACAGTTTAACTGGATTCTAGATAGGATTCACTTTTATAATCGCATTCGTCTTCAGTTTAATTTTAGTAAAATGTAATAAATTAGCACATATTTGAGAAGAGCTTAAGCTTAAGTACAGACAGACGCCCACTACAACATAATCTAGCAGGAAAGAATGTTGAGCTCTCAAAGGAGCTCCTGTGCCGCACCTTATTGGTTCCTTTCAAATAATATTAAAGTCAATATTGTCGTTTCAAAGTATATTAACCTCCTATTACCTGCTTTTTTTTAAGTTAAACCACTTGGTGGAGAACACCTTGATTAGATAAGAAGGGTCTTTTCGCAAAAGTTTGATTATGATTATCAAAACACAAATAAAAAGTTACTGATACTTATAATAATCCAAATGTAAGGTGTGTATAGAATTCACTGTTTTGGAAAATATACACATCTAATGAACAATAATATGAAAAATACTGTACATTACAATTACTTGTAATGTTGTACTTGCTCATCCCTGTCAGGAATAAAAATATTGTGCTGCAACGTTCGTAAAAGCATTAGAAAGTAAACCGATCTTAAAAACGAATTTCAATCCCCTTTAATATGTGTAACACAAACGATCAAAACTAGACAATTTGCATCTCACGGACTCATCCTCGAGATTGAGAGAATGTTTTCTTTATATTTATCAACATACGACACTTACTTAACTATCTCCGTTTGTTTTAGTTAAATAGTTACTAAATTCGTTTGGAAGCACTGTACTGACTATAGTAGTTTTGATTTATGAAGGTGTTAGTGGTTTAGTGGTTATCAGTATTCTTATTTAAATGGTCGGATTTCTGGAATTTCTTCAGAGCAAAGAAAACTAACCGAAGTAAGTCAGATCAAATGTTAGTTTCTTAGCGAAAACTAATTTCATTCATTTTTTATTGCCTTTCGTCATAAATATTATATTAATATTAAACCGCATTTACGTAATATTAATATCATTGAAATAGCCCTTCATTGAATTACAGAACAACAATAATGGTCTGTCATCCGTGTTGCTTCGTTCCCTATCTGGTGTCCTTAATTCTACTCGGTTGCGGATACGGAATTCCTTATGTTTACCATGGGGAAGATTCGGCTGAAATATCAAAGCACATAAAGATAGCTGCATGGTGTCTTTTTGGAATCACAGCTTTTATCCAGTGTTGTGTATACTGCAGTGGATTCCGGGCAGCTGGAGTTGCTGCTGGAAGTTGTGCTGCAGGTTGCATGTCTAGGACGGGTAACGTAGCTGCTGGATCCTGTATAGCACTATGCCAATCTTGTGGTACAAAGTGTTGCTAATCTGCATTGTGTTCTCACTATTTTGTTTTGACAAATTTCTCTTCTGTACGCAAATAAAATAAGTTCCATTTATAGGTACAAGTCAGTACAGCCAATTAATTCTTCTGTTTACACTAATGCATGCACTAGCATGCACTATGTACATACTCCGAAATCTAAAATACTAAAGTATACTTTGTATTCTTAGGCATTTTTGACATTTAATAATAAAAGTAATTTAAAGTTCCTGGAAACTAGTAACTTCTTTATCTACAGACATTTTACAATTGCATTTAGTATTCTTTACATTAGTAGATTGTATTATTTACATTTTAAAGTTAACAGTGCAGTCATATAATTGGCAAAATGAATAAACAGTTTGCGTAACATTTACTAAAATCTATATTTAAACAGGGTTTTCTCAAATTTGTGTTCCCCCCACTTAAGACCACTTGGCCACTTGTCTTTCGGAGGATTTTCAGGAAAGCCAGCAAAGATAGGAGTATCAAAGTGCTGAAGTTTGCCATAACTCGCAGGTTGAATCTCATTGTCTTTCGAGTACCATTTGTACGGTATCTTTAGTCTGCGGTAAAGATTCGGTGGGTTTATCATGTCCACTACGGATGGGGATGTATCTTTACCGGATCCACTGTACTTGAATTTGAACGAGGGTCGTGGAGATGCCTTTGACGGGAAAGGAACTGGAGAAGTTAAAAAAGTTAGAAGTCCCGGTGCTTGTGTAGTGCATTCACTTGGCCAGCAGAAACAGATGCACAAAGCAATTGCTAATATCCACGAACACCACTAAAAATAGAAAAAAAGTCTTACAATATATACAACTTATAATATAAATTGTATTTTAAAGGTCATGTACACTGTGCATACAGATATGTACTAATTTTGCCTAAAGGAAAGCCAGGAACGGAAAAGTATTACATTAATCCATCCAAACATTTTAAAATAATAAGCTTCTCTGAGTCATACATTTTAGATAAATATTTTGTATTACAATATTTCTTTCTATTTTCTTTTCTTAAGATTTCTTGCGTTGCTTTACATGGCAAATTGAGCAAAACTATGCACTTTTTGACGTACTACTATTTATCCCCATATCCCCGATTCTCAATTTTATTTGTCATTATTGAGTTTGTTTAGTATTCATTTAATTTAATATTATTGTCAATTATTTTTTACATTGCTAAATAATAACACAAACTTTTGATGGTAATGATTAAGTTACTTTGTTATCTATGTCAATAGTCTATGCATCCTTTCATTTAGTTCAAGAAACATTTATATTGCAACCTTGTAATACAACTGTACAATATTACGTAGTACTGGTTTATTAGTTCCAATTTTTACACTTCATTTCTTCGTCCAATTCTTACAATAGTGAAACAGTATTTAAATTAAGTTGGTTTACCTTGATCATTGTAAGACTTTGGAGTTTTTACTTGAAAAATGTTAATTTATTACTATTACTGAAATGTAATGTTTATCATTTCTGACGTAATTTAAGAATTAGTTTTGAGGAACACAGATTTTGCTACAAATACGCGTAGTCAGGAGATTCAATTAATTCGGTTGTGTGATATTGTTATATAGGTAGGTATATTTACTAATGTTTTTTTCTACAATTTTCTGGTAGTAATAAAACGTGATTTCAACAAAATATTAAACACAACACAATTACGAAATTTTAACAAAATTTGCTGTTATGGTACAAAATTTATGTCCATTTCGATAGTTTACACTTGTTATATTACACAATTTTGAATAATATCGTAACAAATGCCACAAACAAACTAACTGGTAAAGTAAATGAATGTTTTTCTTATATGAATACTATTTTTATTCGGCAACTGTTGAGAACACTGAATTGGCTGGGCACAAAAACATGCGACAATAAGCCTTTATTTTACACAAAATAATTAACGTCTACCAAAGAGTTGTCAATCAAAACCAGTTACAAAAATGCATTTGTATGTAATATAATTTCGACGGTTAAATGCATTTACATGCATTAGATGACCACCATTAAATTCACTACGAAAGTTTGGATGGGTTTTAATCTTACAAAGTACAATTTTCTAGAATTATCTCCAAACGAAGAACAATCAAGACTAAGACTTTTGATTAAAACACCAAAGTGTTTTACAAAGTGGTTAGGTCAGTAAACAATGACGCATTATTATGATCACATGAATGAGTTTATGTAATAAAGGGAAATCTAATGCAGGTAATGCACCAGCACAAGCATAAATAATACACCGTAGTTCTTCAATTTCTGCCACCACTATTCATCCGCTAAACATTCACAAAACATACAAGTTGTACTATTAGATACAATTAATATTAAATTTTTCCACAGTCCTAAAATATTAAAAATCCTCAAAGACAAGGTTTACTCTACATGGAATCTAAGATGTACATGTCAGAAAGAAATTATGCACTCAAAAAACAATTTTACTAAAAAGAGAAATGTTTCGTCTTTTTTATTAATGTTTATCAATTTGTTGGCAGGTTTAATGTTTTAGAGGACATTCCCAAATTTTTTACCGCAAATAAATTTTACGCATTCCCTTAAATAATAAGTACACCATCCTGCTGTTGGAATCTTGGTAAAATTAGTTCTATTAATAGAAGTATTGACAAATAATTTTGGTTCAACAATGAAACAATAGTAATTAATAGTTTGGGGTGCCCTAAATCAATCTGTACGGTAAGAATTATTTAAGTTGTCCTGCATCAGACGTACGTGCTATACACTTCACTTCAAACTGTGTTTGCTGTTACTTTTAGGGTTTAATACCTAATAATTAAGTAGGTACCTAGTACATACCTATTTTACTCTGGAAACATAATGATTGTGTAAGGAACCAAATAATAACTTTTTCACCTGTATTCACTTAGTTATCGAATAGTGCATACTGTAGCATTATCAGGATTGTTATCAGAAAAGAGTGTTTATACAGTGTGACGAATGGGAATCAACATCAGCTCGCAACATCTAACTAAATTGATGCTATTAATTCTTTACACATAAAAATTAGCAAAGTAGAAAATGAAAGTGCTCAATTAAATTCCCGTTAGAACACTGCATCATAGATGTAATGTTATTGGAGCTCATTGCAAGTCTTTTAATATCTGCCGACTCGTTGTGGTAGAACAAATTCCAACACTAGTACACAAACTGCATGCACCGCAATAAAATATTTTTTGTGAACATGTGAATATGAGTAGTTCTACTGTTTTACACAAACAAAGTAAATAATACCTAGATAAACACAATAAGAAGTCAATGGAGTATCAAAAAATAATGTATCTAAAACAAAAGATTGTTAATTAGGATAACTATTAATCAGTATAGAGAATAGGTAGTAATAAAGTAATATCTTTGAAGAATATTTTTTTATTTTGTATTTTACCTTCAGTTAATCAAGTACTGTACTTGTTGTTTGCTTTAGTGTTTTTGTACAGCTATGATATATTACTCATTATGTAAGTGTCACGTTCATGGTAAAAATTAGTACCATTATTTCATTTTTAGCGAGCCAGAGGCTCACTTATGGAACCGTGTTGTCTGTCCGTATGTACGTACGTATGTACGTACGTATGTACGTACGTATGTACGTACGTATGTGAACACCATAACTCTTGAAGGCATTGACCGATTTGGATGAAACCTCGGATTTGGACTTATCTCGACCTAGTTAGGAACCCTATTTAAAATGGGTGTGGTCACCCCACCCCTTTCGGAGAAAACGCGCGCTCACTTTATAAGCAATAAGATATGAAAATGGGGTTTTGGGTACTAAAATATCTTACAGCGCTTCTAGTAGTTTGTTAGCGGGATAGTAAAAAATATTTTACACCGCTTCCACTTTATAAGCAATAAGATATTCAAATAGGGTTTTTGGGTACTAAAACATCTTACACCGCTTCTAGTAGTTTGTTAGCGGGATAGTAAAAAATGTTTTACACCGCTTCCACTTTATAAGCAATAAGATACTCCTTTTAGGTGTAAATGTGGTTTTTGGGTGTGACCACTTTTGAGAAGCGGTATACACACTTTTTGGATGTCTTTTACTATATGAAGCGGTAAGCTAACTTTTTGGATGTTTCCCACTTTATGAAGCGGTAAGCTAAATTTTTGGATGTTTCCCACTTTATGAAGCGGTAAGCAAACTTTTTGGGTGTTTCCCACTTTATGAAGCGGTAAGCTAACTTGTTGGGTATTTCCCACCTTATGAAGCGATAAGCTAACTTTTTGGGTGTTTCCCACTTTATGAAGCAGTAAGCTAACTTTTTGGATGATATTGGAAGCATTAATTATTTATATGACAACCATTTAATTTAGGCTCAGTTTCTGTAAAGAGATAATTAATTCCCTTTAACCCTCTGGCTCGCTTTATGTTACGGCTTGGCGATGTTTTTTGATAATCTCAAAGACTATTAAATACGTGGACCACATGCATTATTTAAAAAAATAAAAGTACTTTTATGTTTTACATCCTGGTGCTGATGTTGCATTGTTTTTGTATTAAACCCTGAAACTGAAATATCAGTCATAACAAATTAAGCTGCAAACGAAATAATATATGAAATTGATTCCTCTTAAACCCAATTTATTCCTCTGCAAAAATTTTGTTATAGTGTACTTCACGATAACATTTTTAGATTATAGAAATGTTAATGCATAATGCATATTCCGGTGTAGCACTTAATGGCATATCAGTTTTATTTTTGTGGAAGTAGTTGTTAAAAGTCTGTTAATCTGTTTCGTGTGTTTTATAACTATATTATTGCACTAAATTAAATTTTATTACACTTCCTGAAAGATTGTTTAAGTTGTAATACATTTAAAGACGATTAAATTTCGGAAATGCATAATACTGCTCCTAAATTACCTTTACCTCTAACAAAAATATTAAGTTCTCTGATTTACTTTCTCTAATTACTTCAAAATCTTTCCGTAACCAAGTTTGGCAAGCAGAATTGGAAACTTTGCAATGTTTTTTGAGTAATTGAAAATAGGTGTGTGTAAACAAATCACATTGTTTGACATTAGTGTAAATATTAAGGTCGTAATTGACGTTATTACTAAATTAAATTATTAAAACGTTTTTGCAGACACCACTGCGTACTGTTTATGTAATTCCAATTATAAATAAGGAACCTTTGTTTGGCAAGACAGTGGAGACTCTGTTACCTTATTTCATTTGCCAAGTCTAGCTGAAATAATTAAAGTTTAATCTGATGTTAGACATAAAGGGAAGAGTCTAATTCGTGTTTAAGAATACTGCAACTGAATGCACTTTGCCATTAGTGGATGTACTCCAATTTCCCATTTCTCAGTTGGTATCTGCTCACTTTTGCCTAATGGAAGGATAATTAATTATGTGCAATTTGTCTGCAATTGAAGTATTTGTTGAAAGTTATTCAGATTGCATGATAACTATAATACTCTTTTTCATTTTGAAATAGGAGATATTAAATATATTTATGAGGCAATTATTTTCTTTGCAAAATAACGGACTAATTTTCTATGATCCCATTTTAATGCATAGATGGACAAATCCAGTTTTGATGTTTTCGTTGTATCTCAAGTTGAAATTCTCAATACATTCGCAAATCCATGCATGCTCATTGTTCATTCACGTAGGTTTAAAATGTAGAATTAATTAACTTGACAGTTTGCTGAGTAAAGGATTAAAATGATACATGTAATACATGTAATACATACATGTAATCAATTTTTTGGAACGTATAATTTTTCTAAGTTTTTGTTGTTGTTTGATCCTCAAATTACAAGTAAGGTAAATTCACTGTTACAAATTGTGTGATTTTCGGGTTAGAACTGATCCTCGAATTGATTGAGACAACTTTAGCTGATATGAGTCCTGTAAGTGTTTGCTGTTTTACATAAATTCACACATTGCAAGTAAAAAAACGGTACACAGTAACTGTTACTTCTGAGGTATTCGTAGTTCAGTTCAGTCTTCCGTCTCAGAGTACTTGTGCTTTACAAGTAGATTATTTTGTAGAAACCAAACATTTTTAAAATGTCCAAGTCTGTTTAAAACGTAAAATTTTAATAATTATTGACTAAATGAGAGCTTAATCTAATACTACGGAGATCAATTTCTATAATGAAAAAATACACATGGTCAATAGTAAGTTCTTCCATAGTGCAATTTCTGAGTGGACTAATAATCCTTTCAAGTTGCAATAATGATGACACACATTATTACCATCCTGTGTTTTACGAGGATTGTGTGGGTGGGGCCCGGATTTCTAATGCGACGTTTTTGACAAAGTGCGTTCATCGAGACACAAAACACGTTGCTAAAACAAAGAGACAATCTATAGAGCCTGATAACTTGATTCCCCTGGATTTCGATGACGATTCGGATTTAGAGTATTTAACTCAATTCTCCCCAACGGAATTTCTCGACAAGCTATTTGGAAAGCGGATATTCAACACAACCATGAATGTTATTGTACCAATGTTTCATGTCACCTTACCTATGCATGCATCTTCAGGCTCCACTCTCCATTTGGCTATGCAGGTATGCAATTAATACGCAATTTACAGAAAAGTTACCAGTTTCCGCAAATATAATTATTTTATCAATTTAATTATTACAGGCAACCCTCGGACTATTTAGTTTGGCCGCTTGGGCATTCACAGTAATTATTCCGGCACTTTTCACCTATATAATTCCATTTGGATACAGATCGCTTAGTGGAACACCAACTATAGTAATGTCTCATTTCAACCATAAGAAATTTAATGAGTTGTCAGAAAAAATTGGTTTAGACTGGGATACTTGTTTACAAAAAACTATATGCGAAGCCCATTCCTATCCTAAAAAGTACGGAGTGATTGCTACACTGTTCCAGATGTTTTTCACGTGAGTTTCGTTTTGTCTATAGGAATATGTATTATGCAGCAGAAATACATTGAATATACATTTATGAGGAATATTTACTTTCAGTTCACCATCCAAAATTAAAGAGAAGAATAATTCGACTTTTGCACATCCGAATGATATAAATTTGGGAAAGCACAATACCACATCGTGTGAAGAGAAATATCGATGTTTTTTCGATATTTTGGACCTTGGGGACTATTTGATTAATTTGGGATACTACAAATTTCTAGATAATAATAATATTTAATTGTACTATTAACTCACTAAATAAATCATGTTCACGGAAGTTAAACAAGTTAATTCCGATATACAATATATCGTCGTCGAACAATAAAACCTTATCTATCTACAGTGAGTTTCCATAACTTAGATCGATCTTGTTGTCTATTCAAAAACAATTAACTTCGCTTTACATGTGAAATATTCAATGCATAAGTCGTAAGCCAATTTAGTAATGGTGCCAAAGCAAAGTGACAAATGTAACTAAGATTATATTCGCGTGCAATAAACAACTCAATTAACCAACTGATAGGTGACCTATAAAATGGAGTGTAATTATAACAATTAAGGTAGATCATTATTGCTTTTGCATCGTAAAGAAAATTTGCCTATTATCATGCCGGTAGGTATATCCAACATTTAAGTCATTTATCCAACTTATTGTATGCAAAGTCATGGAATGCATTGAAAACTCATTTTTTACTGATATTAGTAGATGCGGAAGAAAAACACACATTATGCACCCATGAAAGAATTGATAGAGTGAAAGGGGAACTTTAAGGTGTCAATTTTCTCCAAAAGCAAATCAATCATTTATTTAGGTGATGTACACATTCAACATTTTTGTATTACGTGTAGTGAATTAATTTTCCTAATTTCCGAAATACCTTCCTTTAGCTGTCAATACAAACGAGATATTCGCCAAATTAACTTGCAACATCTAACCTCTTGCCTTACTTTATTGTATTAATACACACAAGGGCTCGAAATGATGGTTTCTATTTGTCTGTTAATGTTCAATACAGCTTTCTTGCCTAAACCTTGGATGGAGCATATAGACATTGAATTTTACTGGATTGTTCCCAATAATTTTAGTTTTGTTTTTTTCGGTTAAAACCAAAACACTGGTTTGGTTCGTCCACAAGCCTTGATAATGTAAAACTGAAAATTCATGATCAGTCGCTTGAATTGAATACAGTTGGAATAGTACAACAAAAATAATTGTCATATTCTGCAACTAAAAATCTATAATAAACTATATAAGAGTTTTTAGTTACTTAACAAGAGCTTAAATATTTTCTAAATTCAAAGAAAACTACAGGTCAGAATGAACTTTATTTCACAAACATAGTTTTTGCTATTTTATTTCTTGAGAACATTTATGACGATGTCCAGAAAAGCATTACTTGTTCATACCGAAGTTACAGTTGCTCCATCTTATTTATCTGAAACTGTACAATTATTTTTCTGTTTTGCTGTAACCTTTACATTCTTCTATTTTATCCTCGTGACTTTTATTGAGAATCCCATAGACTATGAATTTACTGACAGTGGCGAAGATTTCGATAAAGAAAATAAAATATTGGAAGTTAATTCGCAGAGAAGTGTAGTTGACAATTCCTCAAATGCTTTATTTCAAAGCAACAAATGGGTAGACACAAGTTCTGCAGTATACTATCCATGGCCAAATGAGACGGAATGCAAAAATTTGTCTACAAGATTTGCAAAAAATAATACTTTCAAACCAAGGTTAGTCCTTTTTACGGATAAAGTAGTATAAGAAGCATGCTAATTTTGAAGCTGAAAGTTAGTTTTAAAATTTTAATGTGCTTTACACGTAACAATACTTTTATTAATCAATAGAGCATTGGTTAGCTTTCCTGGAAGTGGAAATTCATGGATTCGTTACTTGATCGAGTGCAGTACTGGAATATTCACTGGTACCACTTCTCCAACAAATGTGATATATGACAAAGGTTTGTACGGAGAGTTTAGAATGGCCGACGATGGGACAACGATTGTACAGAAAACTCATTATGACACGATTTTTGTGAACACTGACGATCAAAAGGAGGCCATAGAACACGACGAAGAGAAATTTCAATATAGAGGAATTTTAATTATTCGGAATCCTTACAAAGCTATCTTTTCTTATTGGAACTTTAAAAAAACAAATGATCAATTAAAACACATTACAAAATTAAATTCATCAGATAAAGGTTATGTATTGTGAAAATATATAAAAATGGTATTGTAAAAATTAATTTTATAAATATGGAATAATTATTGTTTTGCAGACTGGCTGCATCATGTTTCATTCTCTGCCGAAAAATGGGCTGGAGTTATTACAGCTTGGGTAAAAAATTCTGATGATTTACTAATAGTGCAGTATGAGAAGCTGAAAAGAAATCCTGAAGAAGTGGTAGTTCAAATACTTAACTACCTTCATATTCCAATTAACTCTCAGAGAATGAAATGCCTTTTCGAAAAGAATAATGTTGAAGGGCCATTTCATCGTGAAGGACAAGCCAGGAAAGATGAAGTGCAAGTTGATTTGTTAACAAAAACGTTCTCTCACGTTTATGAATCTATTTATCCTCCTCATCTCGAATCGATGATAAACAACAAGATTCAAGAAGTCAATGCTTTATTTACCAGAAAACGCATCCCCATCCATCTTAACTACACAACTCCCAAGGAGTGATCACAAAACTATGCTCTAATATGGAATATTATTTTGCCATTTAGTAGCATATTTATTTCATTGATGATTGAACGTTTCCAACATCAGGTTTTCCTTTCATAAAATATTATTACCCATGGAAAGAATTGGTTGTATGAAATCGTGATATCTCGGCTAATAAATTGGTTTGATAATAAATAACATTTGCGTCATTTGTGTGTCCTGTCCTACAAATATTCTGTACTCAAAGATGTCCATGAGTCTACCGCGAAAATTGAATACAGCCGTCTATTTCACTTCATGTATTGTATCCGAAAATGTCATTATCAGATTTATCCATTTACCATATTTATTAGTTATTATACAGTGAATTTCTCGTTGTGCTACCACACGCTGGCTTTGACAGTCAACACCGTCAGCAGCCCATGCCAATTTTTACAATTACAATTTTACTAGAATGATTTCCTCAGTTATGGACTCAGATGACGATAGTGATGGAATTGTACCTGCTGCAAATCCTGGTTTGTTGGAATTTAAATTATTATTAGTTATTAATTAAAGTTATACCACTTAGTGGTTAACTATTATTGGGCTAACCAAATTACAAGGTCATTCCGAAAATTCACTGAATCGGTGGTGGCAGCCAACCTTTAACTTGTGGCTATTTTTTAAACCAATGAAAAATAGATTTTAAAGTTTTTTATGTTAAAGAAGACTGAAAACTTAAAAATTTATTAAATCTCAAAAGTACCTGTAGCTTCCAGTCGGCGAGATAAAAAATACTTTTTATCTGGAATGGGTTGAGAAAATTTATTTGTTTTCTATGACTCGTAAAGAAGCATTTTCTATATTCTCCTTTTTCCTTACTGTCCGTTTTTGTATTTTTTAGATGACCCAGGAGAAGTTCTTTTGAAAGCTTGCGAGGAAGGAAATTTAGAGGTTGTAGTTAAATTGCTCAAGGAGAATTCCACTTTGATACACTATAAAGACCCAGATGGGTACACGGGTTTACATAGAGCAAGTCAATCTAAACATGCTGAAATTGTTCGGTTATTATTAACACATGGTGCGGACATCGAAGCTAAAACCGAAGATGGGTGGACTCCTTTGCTCAGTGCCGCTTTTTGGAATTCTTATGAATGTGTTCGTGCTTTACTGGAGAATCACGCCAACGTCAATGCGCAATCAAATGGAGGTACTTATTCTCTATTAAATTATTTTATCCTTGCAGTTTCAAGTCTTAGACAATGTCATTATTTTTCCTAATCATGTCTTTCAGGTCTTAAAATACCTGATTCCTTCTGTCCCTTACTAATTCAGACCATAGAATTCTAATTCATTTTGCAAAAACGGTTTAATTGAAATTGACTATCTCTTAATTTAATGTTTGTCAAATGAAGGAAAATACTTTATCAGAGCATATCGTCTAATTGAAAAATCCTTTTATATACAGGTCAAACAGCATTACACCTTTGTTCGTCCCAACAGAACTCAAAAGAAAGCATGATTTTATTGCTTACATGTCCATTTATCAATCCAGAAATTCGTAATTCTAATAATGAAACTGCTCATGACTTGGCACAACGTTCGGGAAAATTGTCATACCTTTTTGAATTAGTGAAAGATTCAATCAACAAAATATGATGCTTTGGCCACTGTACAACAAATGTTACGTAATAAATGTTTTCACCATTTTGTATTTCCTTAATTTTCTCTTCGTTTCATTTATTACTTGTTAACATAAACTCTGTACTATATTGAGATTCTAAAATATCAAAGGTATAGTTTACAAGATCACAAGAAAACAGTTATTCGAGATTCTTGAATAAAATTTTCAAAAATAGTAGCCTATTGCTATTCTTTGTGAAAGATTTGTGGTATTCAATTGACAATTAATGTTATTTTGTGATATGCTGTAGAGAGTAATCCTCTGTAATTCCAAATTCCATTGAAATTTTCTGGTTGCTGGTTATATCCAGAATCTACTGCTTTAACCCAAATTTCTTTAGTTCCTTTTTGGAGTGCTACGGTTTGCTCCCAAAGTGCCCAGGACCAATTTCTTGTCTTATTTCCACCTGGTCCTTTCTGAACAGTTTGGACGATTTCCCAAGTTTTTCCCAAATCTTTGGAAATCTCAACCCGAACTATTTGTCTTCCTCCTCCAGAAAACGCATAGCCTTGATTCAAAATTGTAGCATTACAAGAATTCAGTTTCAAACCATTTTAGGAAAATTTAATCTAATTTTAAATACCCTTCAGAGTCACAGGCCCGCTTTTGACTTTCTCTCCAGAGGCATGCGAGCAAATGTAAGATGTAACAGGTGTGTCTTGAATTGGTGGTGCAGATGAGAAATCTACAGTCTCCATTGTCACTGATGGACTGAAGATTTTGTAGTCCCTTTGCTGCCACGGCGATTGAGATTCAATCTCACTGATAATTACCCGACCTAATTAAAAAAGAATTATTTAAACTTTAGTTTGGACTGCAATGTGCACTGGATTGCATTATTATTTTTTAAGGTTCTTAGCTATACGATTTAATGACGACCTGTACTATCGCAGATAGATCTAAAATCACCATCCAAATATGAAATGTAAATAAAAATTTATGACCCTTTCCTATTATATCGAAAAATTTTAGTTCTGAATTATCACTTTCTGCCATTTTGCTAATAGGTTTTTTTCTAACTGAAAATATGAATTTGCCCTATGCTGAAACCTAAGTATGTCATCGACATGGTGAAGTGAATTTATTTGTAGTATTCCACCTAGATTTAGAGATATTAGTATTTAGGCAGAAAGATTGCGGGTATGTCATGTTTTCCTAAGCAAAAATTATGTATACCATAAATGTATTGAAAATTAGAAAATAAGTACTTTACTATATAGGGCGTATATAGATCGAGGTTCTTCCTTATATTTAATTTTGTATCTATTTCCCAGAATGTATACAGAAAAATAATTTAAAAAATTATAGATTGAGTTTAGTTTAGTGTTTACAATATGTGGTAAAAAATAGCTGTGAAATCTAAAATGTCAAAAGTACATCTACGTTTTCTGTTTTGAGACAATACGAATCTTACTTAGCCATTTCACACTTCTAGCACCTACGATTCCTGGCAAAATGATTCTTATAGGGAAACCATGATCCAGTGGTAAGGGTTTCCCGTTCATTTCATAAGCCAAAACAGCTTCAAAGTTTCCATCGAGTATGTAAGACAGAGGGACAGAGGCACCGTAGCTTTCTCCAGACGGATCACTGTCCAGGCCTTCAAACTAGATTCACAATTAAAGCAATTTACTAACGTAAAATAGAATCGTCAATTCATAAAAAAGTTCAAAATGAGAGAATATTTTTATGTGAAAGATGGAGGATTGGTTTTACCTGAATATGGATATTTTCAGGGTTTTTATAATTTTGTGCATTAAAGCCTGAAGCTTGCAAAACGTCTTTGAGCCTAGCACCACTCCATTTAGCATTACCGATAGCTCCACCCGTCCAAGCAAGTCCAGCAACAGGTTTGTCTTTTCCCATTTCCGTTCTACGATTTCCCCCACACTGAATTGTAGCAGAAACATCCACTTTGGGCAACTTTTTGACGTCCTCTATAGTCAAGGACTTTTCTTGAGGAATGTTTAATCCACAAATCTCTAATCTGTAGGATTTTAAGTCAACATCGGGAACCGGCAAATGATTTCGAACATAAAACAATTCACTACGAAAAAAGGACAATTAATAAAATTTTGTTTTCAATTGATGAAATTTATCCAACATGAAAAAATGCCATTTTTTATTTACTTAGGTGTGTAAAAACTTTCTGTGAGTAAACTTGGAGGCGTCTCTCCATTGAAAGGCTTAGCAGATCTAGGCTTAAGAGATGGGTGTCTCAAAGGTTCTCCTGAAAAGTTATCCCCGCCTTTATCAACCTCTAGGACATCTTCCTCTGATAAATTTCCTAAAATTGAGGTAGAAAAATAATTTTGGTAATTTATTCAAATACGAATAAGTTATAATTAATAGTAAAATAAGTGAAGAGGAACTACCAATTCGGTATTTCTCTAAGATTTTGAAAATATGTTCCCCTTTGTGAACTGGGTATAGTTCCCAAAATGGTTCAAGGGAACCTCCTGCAGCCATCATTATTCTGGAGCCTCCAGGGTGTTTATCGACAAAGTCTGTCACGTCATACACACCACGATTAAAGGATACCCAAATCTGTACAATGTTACAAACAAATGTAAAACTAAATTACTTAAATATTAATTGCAAATAAATTCAATCTTTTTATTACTAATTATTAACAAATTTCATACTCTGGTCTTTTTGTCATAATGTTCAGCAATATCGTTTCGTTTAAAAATTGGTAAATGCGGCACAACTGCATCACTGGAATGATCTGGTTCTTTGGCTGTGTATTAAAATAAAAGGCATTAGTCAACAATTTATCCACATCTTGCAGTTATAAAAGTCACTTTCGTTAGAAATTAAATAAACCGTTGCAAAACGGACGTAAACAAATATCGGCATGTGGGTTTATAAATGTAAATCATTATGATTTGATTATCAGAACATCATGGTTTGATTATCAGATCATCATGGTTTGATTATCAGATCATCATGGTTTGATTATCAGATCATCATGGTTTGATTATCAGATCATCATGGTTTGATTATCAGATCATCATGGTTTGATTATCAGATCATCATGGTTTGATTATCAGATCATCATGGTTTGATTATCAGATCATCATGGTTTGATTATCAGATCATCATGGTTTGATTATCAGATCATCATGGTTTGATTATCAGATCATCATGGTTTGATTATCAGATCATCATGGTTTGATTATCAGATCATCATGGTTTGATTATCAGATCATCATGGTTTGATTATCAGATCATCATGGTTTGATTATAAGATCATCAGATCATCATGGTTTGATTATCAGATCATCATAAGTAGATTCCTGCGAACACATATACAAACAGACAGATCAGGTATATAAATAAAGTAGCTCCCCACGAACACACAGACAGATCATGCTCTAGTAGTTAGCAGAGCAAGGTAAGGTGGCGCTCTGTGGGACGTTGTGTTTCCGTGACTTGTGTCATATATGCATTGCTGTGATTTTGCAAATTTTCGAATTCTGCAGAAACTAAAAGTCCGAGGGTGCTGATTTTCAATAGGAAGCAAGATATGTTAATGACTGATGTTTTAAAAAAATAATGAACAATTTATGTGAATGCGTTCTAAAGTTATACGATCGCCAATCCACAACAGTGTGTACGTCACAGACAGACGTCAGACAGACGTCAGACAGACGGACAGAGTGACAGAGCATTCCCAGTAAATATCGTGCCGATATTTAATAAAGCAAAAGAACTACAAAAAATAATCACTAGAAAAGTGTGGATTATGCGTTTAGAGCAAAAACAGTATACCTAAATGTGGTTGGTTGAGCTTTTCCCATAACATATACGATCCAAAAGCAACGGCCAATAATGTCCCTGAAAGACCTTCCCAAGAAATTCTTCCCTCTGTAGTTCTCTTGGTATAGCTTGAGTAAAGCCTTTGAGATTCTTTAGGAATATTTTGGTTTGAAAACACATCACTTCTTCTCCCATTAAAGTTCACATTATTTACTAATAGTGCAGAAGTTAAACTGAAAAATTAACAAGCATTACATAATATTTTGTTACTTAAAGTTAATATAAGTTTTATATTTTTAATGCTTGAGTAGAATATTCCGTTTAATGTGGATGTTTAATACACTATTTCTCGAGAAATACATGACCTTGATTCTGATTGCCTATGTTGCAGGAAGAAGTACAAATGTATATACAGAATTGTATGTCTTTCATTTGAAAAGTAAATGAATATTTGTAAAAATTTCTTTAGTATAATAAAAAATGAAGGAAATTACGTAATAATTAACTAAATTCGTAAATTGAGTTAGATCTTGAGACAAATTGCAATTTTAAAATCGAGCTCAAAAATAAATAATGTGTTTTGCTTAGTACTTTCTGCATTTCCTGTAACATAGGGAAAAGTATTTTTAGGAATAGCCTGCTTGAGTTGTCGCAAACTTTGCAAATATATTTACAGCAGCCACTTACTTGCAAATTTTACGTGATTTTACTTGTAAGCATTTGCAATTCAATATATTCGTATTTGAAAATTAAACATGTAGAAAATATAGGTTATTGAAAAATACAAGACTATTATATTACTGAACGATTATTGTCTAGTAAGGTATTTCCACATTTTACATCTATCTTTTGAATGGTTTTAATGCATTAGGACGAATTCTGTTCTCAATATCAATTTGGCAGTTTATTAATTAATTAATACCTGGCTTGATTGGTTGATGTACTGTACAAAGACCTTCGTAAAAGTCCATAATTAATTTTATTTCCGTTGTAGACCACTTTGTAAAACATCTTAAAGAATCTATTTATAAAAATAAAGGTTATGCTTGTCTCAGAGTCTCCAAATTTATTAAAACTAGTGGAGAATACAGGTTAACAAAATGTGTTATATGTATATCAGTATACCTAATCATTTATATACTTATTTCTAAAAAATGTACGTGTCAGATCATAAAATTGTCACTTGATTTCACTTGTAATGGAAATTCCTACGCGGTCTGTACACACAAGAAAATTTGTCGCGTTTTAGCTTATCTCTCCACTTGCAGTATACCGCTTCAAGGTCGGCAAAGTAATTCTACTCTACTACTCAGCAGAACACTAACATTATTGTCATAATTACCAATAAGCTTAGTTTCCTACTGCAGAGATATTCATTATGTGTATTATGTGACAGTGACTTGTAATAACGCATGTTGCAATAATATTACGTAAGCGAATTGTTTTGCAACCTTGTCTCCAGCGTAAAAGGTAATATTATAGGCTTTCAGCACAGAATTTACAAAGTATTATATTGTAAAGATCAATATTTATTGTAATTGAAAAAATATAAAGAACTATATGACAACAAAAATATATAACACACTAGCTATGATTTGCAAATGCTGATCATCTAATAGTTATTGCAGAAGTACCTAAATAGGTACTGCGAACTGAACAATAGAGATAGAAAGTTATGTTTGGTAGTAATTCTAATAAATATATAAATTGAGTTTACAATGAATCAATGGAAAAGTATTAATAAAAACCCCATGGATTAATTAGGATACTAAAAAGACATAGTTAATATAAGGACATTAAAATACTAATCTTGCTTGGTAATACATTTAATATCAGCGTAATTTAATATGACTGATGTTGCAGGAATTTAATTTATGTAATTCTCTATCTGTGACAGAATTTGCGGAACAAATAGCCGCGAACAATTTTTAATATCTTCAACCGTGGTTGTCGTTTCATAGTAGTCAGGATGGGGACCGTAGGTTGTCGTGCCTTTTAGCTATACTATTTGCACGAAATGAGCTCATGCAAATACGAAGAAATTATGTGATTCATTACACGGACACACATTGATCTTCCGACAGAGAAAACTGAGTAATGTTTTGTACAATTTTCAACTAAGAGCATAACACCGTATCTTTTGAATAGCCATTCAAGTAACTTATACAAATGGTATTAATTAAATCTACATTTAATAAAACAAGCATACTACATCGTTTAAGTTCTTTGATTTTCTAATAAATAAATTCTAAAATTTTCCTTTACAACACTCAACAGGTTTTTCAGGAATCAATTAAAATACCACTGGATTCCTTCCTTACTAAATTGGGGAAATTTGTAAGTTTTGATATACAATGAAAAATAAATGGTTTATTTGACACAGAATAAATAATTTTTTATTTTCAAAGCATAATTAGGAACAATGGACGAAGTCTTGAATTCGGCCACCGAAGTTCTGGCCAGAATTTTTGAATTATTAGTTTTAATGCACATTGCATATAAAATATTATATGATTACAAAATACTAAAACCCATCGAGAAACAGTTAATTGAATTTTACAATCACGATGACTGCACCCATTTCAGAAGAATGGATAAAACAAAACTAAGTCTGGCTGCCTGTTATGTGAATTTGGCAGTAGTGCCTTTGGATATGTGCAATCCTTTAGAAAGCAAGGACCACAAGACATTCGAAAGCGATTTCATAAGACCACGAAGCAGTGAAGAATTAATTTCTGATAAAAGTAACATCATAAAATTGAAAAACTTGTTTGATAAAACAGATAGTAAGGATCAGTTCAGTTCAAATTGGAAAAATGTTCAGACAAAACGTATCC
The DNA here is from genome assembly GCA_020352615.2 of Yoshiicerus persimilis. NCBI lineage: Eukaryota > Metazoa > Arthropoda > Collembola > Entomobryomorpha > Tomoceridae > Yoshiicerus > Yoshiicerus persimilis. The sequence goes on from CM036940.2 coordinate 48,176,287, forward strand.
TTATTTTCGGGAGGGCGGGTATCGGCAAAACAACACTATGCAAAAAGATTGTTTTTAGTTATTACAAAAAGGAGCTCTGGAGAGATAAATTTCATCGTGTAGTTTGGATATCTTTGCGGAATTTGAAGCATTGTGAGAAAAAAGAATACAACATTCGTGCAGAATTAAGTGATGCTTATAATGCTCAAAGAATCTTCCTTCGGAAAGAAAGTGGTGAAATATTTGCAGAAATGATTAAGAAGGAGGAAGGCGAAGGGAAGAGAATTCTGTACGTTCTGGATGGTTGGGACGAAATTCAAGAATTACTAGTCGAAGACCATTTCATGAGAAATGTTTTGTTGGAAGAACTTTTAAAGAAGCCATTTCTTATTTTGACTTCCCGACCTTATGCTCTGGAGTTGGAACCTTCATATTTTGATGAAATTCTTGAGACGGTTGGGTTCACTCAAAAGAATGTAGTCAAGTACATACAAAATGTCATTCCCAACGATTCGGCTGAACAAAATAAAGTTTTAACTTTTATTAACTCACACAGTGTTGTTGCAGGGATTGCGAGTATTCCTATTCAGTTGGATATGCTGTGCTACTTGTGTCAGAACGGTAAGGGTTTACAAGATTCCATGCACACAGAGTCAGTCACAATGACAAAATTGTATAACGTTCTAGTCAAAAAGTTGATGGATGTGAATCAAGCGAGAAAAAACCAAGTTACTGCTTGGATCAGTTTAAATTTCAAAAACGTTTTCCAAGCCTTCATGAAAAATAAATGTCCAGAGAGTTCCCCTATTATTTTTCTTGCTGAAGTGGCATACCAAGGCTTTCTTAAAAACCGAATTGAGTTTGATGATGCGTTCTTTGCTGAAATGGATAGTTATTCTTTGGATGTGGCCAATATGATGAAGGAATCCTATTTCTTGAACTGTCTCAATCCATCGGAATCTGTAATAGAAAACAAATCATATAGTTTTATCCACCTGACATTTCAGGAGTTTCTGGCTGGCATATACATAGTCAATCATTTGGAAGACGAAGAAATTGTAGAAATAATATCTGAACACAAATATAATCCCAGATTTCAAGTCGTGTGGCCTTTCGTTGCAGGTCTTATAGACAATGCTAAAGACAATGAGATTTTTTTCAACTATTTAGAAATGCCTCCGATTGAGATCACAGGCATTCCTCATCAACTGCTGATGACTAATTGTGTTAACGAATCAGCTCTTAATACTTGTGAACACCAACAAACTCGTCAGAGAATGGAATCGATTTTGAACGATATGTGGGATTGGATAATGTAAGTAATTTAATTAGAAACTTTTAGGATTCATGTACGAAATAGAATAGCGAGAGTAAACTACAACTTGCGCTTTAATCTTAGTAAACAAATCTGCATTTTATATCAAAATAATCTAGTGATATAAATGTTAATGATAATAATGTATTTCTTTTATTGCTTTAAGGAGTAAAATTGAATTTCATGGATTTCATTACATCTACAAAGAAATGGTGTCTGTGAATTTGTACTCTTCTATGATCGCCACTTAACAACAACAATTAGGTTAATTATAAAGTACCTTTTGAGTTATTGAGATTGCGGTTACAGAAATCTGAAAGATTTGATTCTCAATTTAACACATACTGTTAAATTGTGAATGAAATTGAAAGACGAAAATCATGAATTTGTTTCAAAAGTACTAAGTACCAATTATCATTATGCTTTAAATTCCATCTGTTAACATACCACGGATAAAGTTTGTAATAAGGAGAAGAAGAGCTAACAATATGATTACAAAAATACTTAAATAAATTTTGTTCATCATTTTCAATTTTTAATTTAAACAAATGTCCATCGTTTTGGAATGACTTAATTTTAATAGGGCTCCCAAATGAAAGAAATTGTCTTCAAATTTTAAAGAAGTCCTACGATTTCTCAAGCAAATATTTCTTTTGTGGAAATTTAAAAATATATCCGTGAGCCCAGATATTAAGAATTAAAAATTACGTCACGTTAGAATTTAAAAAATTAATATCTACTGCCACTCGTGTTACAATTTACCTTTTCTATACATCCATAGCTTCATAAATATTTGACCTGGGGCAATATCGGGAACAAGGGGTACAAATTCACAGACATCGAATCGAAGAAGCTGCTGTATTAAACTACCTGCTTTTAAGATGATGAAACAATGGCGATCTGCAAACGATACCTTGGGAATAATAAATGGCTTCCGGATTCAATTGTGCTTAAATTAATAGACACTCTCTACCAAAAAGAGTTTTACAAGACAACAGTGAGTCCCAATCCCTTGACGATTGAAAAGGCTGAAAAAATTCTGTTGAGCAAACACCGTTTCATCAGCGTGAAGGTTGCTGAGAAAATAGAACTACTTTTGAATGAGGAATTGAACAGGCCAAAGAGACACCAAGAGTCCTTAATTCGTACTAAATTTTTAATTCTTTTACTTTGCGACTGCAACCTCAGAGATTCTGTGTACACTACTCTTTTGAAACTTTTCGACGATTTGGCCCTCCGACCATCGATGGGAAATGTTACCAAACTATCCCAAATGGCAATTGCTAAGGTAGTTGGAAGTTCACGTTTTAAGGAAGATCTGTTGGAAAGGTTGAAAGATATGTACCAAGTTTGTAAAAATAAAGAACGTAGACTTGTACTAATGTACTTGAATCAAGTGCCAACATTGCCAATATCAATGCAAAATATCTTGGTAAATGATTTTGATTCTGAGATCCGATATGGCGAAGCCATTGATGGTATTTTTAAAAAGCAAAAGAATCTCAGCGACTACGTCCTGAAAAAAGTTATTACACTTTTAGAAACGAAAGATGACCAAATCACTAAAATGAGATGCCTAGCTGTATTACGGTCAAGGAAAAATTTGGAAGATGATATCGTGAGGAAAATTTTTGCTTTGTTCAAAAGCACTATATCGCAAGACAAATCTGAATTTCATGAACTTTTATGCTCCCTGCTGCAGAACATTAAAATTCCACAAGATATTGAGGAGGAATTTGGTCATATGTTCAACATTTACCATCGGGACAATAACACAGAAAAACTACTGCAAATTTTAAATTTGTTAAAATACAAGCAATACCCTCAAAATATGCGTAAATCTTTATACTCCCGCATAGAGAATAGCCGATGCCTTACAGAATTGCAAAATATTCTTGGATATCTGGAGTTTCAAACTGAGTATTGCAACATATCAAACTTTCTACTATTACTCGTTGACTGCATTACCAAAAGTGAATTACTTGCCACGCCTGTTATAAGCATTTTCAAGCGACATCAGAATTTGTTTTTCAAAAACGGAGTCATCACCAAATTGAGAAATTTGCTTGAATCAAGGAAGATAGAAGGAAACATCAGAAAGAATATACTTGCAGTCATCGCCCATTGCAAAAATCTACCTGAAGAATTGTTGTTCAAAGTGATATCTTTGCTGATGAACTTTAATCTGTCATCAACCATTGAGTCCGAGAAATTTGTGATGATAACATTGTGGACTTTACTTAGAAACCAAACTAAACTATCTAAAAGTATCATGCTGTATTTGCTGAACAAACAGAATTGGAAAGTAGATATTTTGTATGCACATTATATAGCCAGTATACTGCATAATTTACCATTACAAGAAATTGTAGACCACCTAGATGAATCAAATTGGCAAGATGTCTTTGATAATGTCATTGTCCCTCGAATAAAACAGTTTACATTTCCGATTCCAGTGGTTCAGATAATGAAAGATAAGAAAACACTGGCAATTCTCACTCCCCAGAATAAAATGCAAACACTGACGCACGTCAGTGCAGAATATGCTGTTGAGAAATTGAAGGGCTTAAGTACCTTTCCACTTAGGCCAGATATTTTGAGCCTCTTTTTACGATTTCACACTCCTCAAGAAAGCCTTAAAGAAATCCAAGATATTCCAATAAAAATTGAGTGCCAAGTGGCTCTTGAAGAAGAGTTTTTGTATGTGTTCAGTAACCGCTTATGTAAATATGTAAGACTTCACTTGAATACAGAGATACCTAGCAATGATGATATCAAAATGCTATTTAAAGAATTAAAAGTGCAACTAATGAATAACGATTTTCTACATGTTGATTTACAAGACAATAATTTAAGTGACCACCATGTAAGGCTACTAATAGATGCAATTGTCCAATCTGGTAAAAAGATTACCACTCTAATCCTTTCCGAAAATGCAATCACTTGTAACTGGACCGGCTTAGGAAGTCTGTTAGAACCACCATTTTGCAGTGTTGGACTGAAATACCTCTTCATTGATAGAAACCTAATTTTTCTAGATCAAGAGAATTTTAATACAACCCTGAAAAGTTCTACTTCTTTGCTCAGTAACTCTGGTTTGAAAATTTTGGATGTTTCTGGAAATTTTATTCCGGAAGGAGAGTTATTTGGAGGCGGAGAAAATATCTTGGCAGAGAAGCATGTTCTTCTAAGCAACAAAATTTCTGAAGAACAAATCCATCAAAATGTGAATTTTATTAATCAGTCTGCCATTGTAAACTCGGTCGACTTGGGAAATGCTGGATTTATTCCAATTAGCACCCACTTCTATTCATTTGACGTAGGATACAAGAAAACCAGAACCAGAATAAGCAAACTAGAAGGATGTATCATTCTGGCCCACACTGAAGGTTATTCAAAACATGCATTTATTGGAATCGACTGGATTTCACCGAACCAGAGTCCTGGATATGGACAGAGACAACTTATCAAGTCTGACTTAGTGGTTTCCAATGATAAAGAAAAGCACATAAAAATCAGAATTGCACAAAAGGCTCCAAAGGAATTTATAAGTGCTTTTGAGAATTCCGATATTAAGGCAGTGATGCTTGTGCCAACGCCAAAAATTTCTAAATTTCTACAAAGAATTTTTTACAGTAGAGATACCGCTGATGTTTATACATATAAACTTTTGGCATCCATTTCGGATACTAAATTGGGAAAGTTCAATTGCATTACTTGGGCGGATACAATGTTAAGAGAATGCGATATCACAATTGATTCCATGAAGACAACTTATCCTTTTCTCAGTAAACTCCATCCTTAGTCAAGGAGTACAATTGACACTTTCATGTAATAAAATGATATATTCTGAAACATCGTACTTTTAAAGACCAATATTTTTTGAAACCTATTCCTTTCTCTTCATTGAGCGTCAACATTGGTTTTTTCGTAGTACTTAAAGGCACCAAAGTACCTAGAACGTTTTGTAGCACTCAAAGGGATTCATATCACTTCAAAGCACCAAAACATTTTCGCATGCACATTAAAAGTTTCAAGAATTTTTCATAATTAAATGTGTCAGGAAATTTTTGTAGTAGTACTTAAAAGTGTCAAGACATTTTAGAAGTACTTAAAAGTGTTGAAAGTATTCCTTATGAAATTTAATGGAAAAAGTAGAACGAAATTTTCGTAATACTTAAAAGTACAACGAAATTTTCGTAATACTTAAAAGTACAACGAAATTTTCGTAATACTTAAAAGTACAACGAAATTTTCGTAATACTTAAAAGTACAACGAAATTTTCGTAATACTTAAAAGTACAACGAAATTTTCGTAATACTTAAAAGTACAACGAAATTTTCGTAATACTTAAAAGTACAACGAAATTTTCGTAATACTTAAAAGTACAACGAAATTTTCGTAATACTTAAAAGTACAACGAAATTTTCGTAATACTTAAAAGTACAACGAAATTTTCGTAATACTTAAAAGTACAACGAAATTTTCGTAATACTTAAAAGTACAACGAAATTTTCGTAATACTTAAAAGTACAACGAAATTTTCGTAATACTTAAAAGTACAACGAAATTTTCGTAATACTTAAAAGTACAACGAAATTTTCGTAATACTTAAAAGTACAACGAAATTTTCGTAATACTTAAAAGTACAACGAAATTTTCGTAATACTTAAAAGTACAACGAAATTTTCGTAATACTTAAAAGTACAACGAAATTTTCGTAATACTTAAAAGTACAACGAAATTTTCGTAATACTTAAAAGTACAACGAAATTTTCGTAATACTTAAAAGTACAACGAAATTTTCGTAATACTTAAAAGTACAACGAAATTTTTATAGCACTTCAAAGTACGAAGAAATTTTCATAATACTAAAAAGTACAACGAAATTTTTATAGCACTTCAAAGTACAAAGAAATTTTCATAATAATACTTAAAAGTACAAGGAAATTTTTGTACTTAAATGTTCTACGAAATTTTCATAATTTTCCTAAAAGTACCAAGATTATTATAAAGAAATTTCATATCTCATGCATCATATGCATTTTCCTCTTTAGTTATCCCTTGAAGATAGAGGCAGAACTGCAAGGAATTTTTTCATTTTGATCAAGTTCAGAGTCTTCCTCAACAACAAATACTATATACTAAGCACGGAAAAATCTGTGAAAGCAGCTGGAGTGTTCTGTCCGGCAATTGTGCAGGGATTCAATTCATTGTAGTTTACATATCCATCTAACTCAACATTTTTGCTGTTATTCTTTTGACTTTGAAAATTACCGTCTAGTCTTCATCAATGTTTTGTAGAATCTATAAAGATTTTTGTAAAGTAGATTTTTTCTCCTGATTAACTATCTACAGGACTTTATAATTGTCCAAGCATTTAATTTTGAATGTGTACTGTGATGTAAAAACTCAGATTTAACTTTACATTACTTATCCTCAATAAAAGAAATTATAGTTTCTAATTGTTTTTAAATGCAGTAGGTAAGTGTTTGTATTAATAATAATACCGTAATACCATTATCATTATAGGTAAGCTTAAATTTTGATTTGCAAAAGCTGACTTCCCACAGCTGCTTGTAAAAGCCAGAAATCAGTTTCCTTATATACAACGTGTTCCATTTAATAGTAACATATTTATCTCAAAAAATAAATCCCAAGTTGTTAGTGTTCATCTACCAAAAACAATGGTTATGTCCTACCCCTTTGCAAGTGTTACAGTTCGCGAAAGATCATAAATAGTTCACTAGTGTCAAAGTCAAAGTTGCAGCATCTGGGCAAAACGTCATGCAGAGAAACTACGTAATACATTCCGTCTGTGGACAGCTAGTGAGCGAATAATTATACGTGCTAGCAAAACGTTGGGGTGTAGTGTAGTGTAGATGTAATAGTGTACTGTGAATCAGAATCTCATACTTTAGCCTGTGTAGGTAAACCTGTCAATCGCTTGATTAACCAAATCTCGGTGGCAATACTCGATTGATTCATGATTACCTTCAGCATTGTTATTTCTTCTAATATTTTTATACCGTGATTCAGTATTGCTTTTTTATTATATATAATTTGTAAAATTGTTTACATTTTATATAATATTTTTATTAACTCTGACTGTGGCAATACAAAACCTATCAAGTATCAGGATCGAAAGAAAAATTGTAAAGTTCTAATTTTGACTATTAGCATAATAGAAGTAGACAGACATGAGTTTTAAGAGCTTTTCAATCTTAAATAGTAAAGCTTCAAGAAAAGTAAATTCCTCAAAATTATTGGAAGTATTCACAGAGGACGATAAAGAGGAACCTGATTCTATAATTTCCGTGAGTAATTACGAAATTATTAGAGTTACAAAAAAGAAGGAAAACCAGGGGCTAATAATTCCACTAATAGCAAACAATGAGTACCACAATAAATTGAAAAATGCGACTACCCATGAAGATCTTAAAAACTTCACTATGAATCCCCTGGAACAAAAGGCTATCAGGGAAATTCTAGAATACACTGAAAATGACAAAGGCCAAGTTTCGGAAATACCCGTGTTATTTCCAAATCGATTGTCGCTTGGAATTAAAGAGGGCAATTTAGAGGAATCCGTGAGACCAGAACCAGAGGAGTCAACACTGGACGACTACAATAAAATTCCAATTGCTGAGTATGGAATGGCAATGCTGAGAGGAATGGGCTGGAGTCAAAATGAAGGAATTGGTGTACAAAATAAGTGTCACGTAGTTATGAAGGAACCTCAACTGAGACCAAAGTGTTTGGGATTAGGAGCTGAACGCAATATCCACAAAAGGAACTTACCTCAATGCTCACTAAAGGATCAAGATCAAGGAGAGCCGAGAAACGCCAAAAAGCGTAAAACTTGAGACTTGTGTTAGCTAACCATCCTCTACTGCATATGTGATGACGTGTGTCATTCTGTCATTTTAGTTGCTAAAGAACTTATGTAACCGCTCTAGAGTATTCGTTGATAATAATAAAATTCATTTAAACAATTTAAAACGTGGTATAAGAAGAAAAGATTTCGAAAAGAAAGAAAAATGTACAAATGTTAGTAATAACTTACGTATCCATATAGTAATAGAGATTGTACTAATAAAATAGATTAAATCCTTTGTTACAATGAATGTATCCTACAATAGTAATACAGCAATACAACATTTCGATTATATTTTACTACAATTAATAGAAATGTCTTTTAATCTTAAAATTTATTTATTTACATTGCAGCTTCATCAATGCATATAAAATTACCTACAATTCCATGATGGCAGTTAAAAATATTCCACCTCAGCAAAAAAGAAGGCTTAATGTGAGTCATTAAGCGGACAAGCATTCTACCACTCATCTTTTGAAAGAAATTTTTGTATCATTTCCGACTTTGGATTGACCATTTGAATTACCACGTATGTAAATTTTCTGATAAATAATATTTATCATACTGAGTCCTTAAATAAAAAAGTACATTATATCGTTTGATCATACTTGATGTCAAAGTAAAAATTCCATAATTTTTCTTTTGCTTTAACAGCCTCAATTTCTGGATTCAATCATAATGATGCCTCTGTCGATACTAAAGTACAATTTGAGAATGCCTTTTAATATACAGTAAACAGAGATAGATGTCATAATTGTTTTAATTCCCAAAAATAATTGCAAACTTGGAAGCAATGGAAAATCTGAATTTTGTCAATGAACTTTTGGCCAGATTTTTTGAACTATTACTTTTAATACACATTGTGTTTAAAATATTATATGATTACAAAGTACTAAAACCCATCGAGAACCAGTTAATTCAGTTTTACAATCACGATGACTGCACCCATTTCAGAAGAATGGATAAAACTAAACTAAGTCTTGCTGCTTGTTATGTGAACTTGGCAGTAGTTCCTTTGGATATGTGCAATCCTTTAGAGAGCAAGGACCACAAGACATTCGAAAGCGATTTCATAAGACCACGAAGCAGTGAAGAGTTAATTTCTGATAAAAGTAACATCATAAAATTGAAAAACTTGTTTGATAAAACAGACAGTAAGGATAAATTCACTTCAAATTGGAAAAATGTTCAGACAAAACGCATCCTTATTTTCGGAAGGGCGGGTATCGGCAAAACAACACTATGCAAAAAGATTGTTTTCAGTTATTACAAAAAAGAGCTTTGGAGAGATAAATTTCATCGAGTCGTTTGGATATCTTTACGGAATTTGAAACATTGTGAGAAAAAAGAATATAACGTTCGTGCAGAATTAAGTGATGTTTACAATGCTCAAAGAATCTTCCTTCGGAAAGAAAGTGGTGAAATATTTACAGAAATGATTAAGAAGGAGGAAGGCGAAGGGAAGAGAATTCTGTACGTTCTGGATGGTTGGGATGAAATTCAAGAATTACTAGTCAAAGACCATTTCATGAGAAATGTTTTGTTGGAAGAACTTTTAAGGAAGCCATTTCTTATTTTGACTTCCCGACCTTACGCCCTGGGGTTGGAACCTTCATATTTTGATGAAATTCTTGAGACTGTTGGGTTCACTCAAAAGAATGTAGTCAAGTACATTCAAAATGTCATTCCCAATGATTCGGCCGAACAAAATAAAGTGTTAACTTTTATTAATTCACACAGTGTTGTTGCAGGGATTGCAAGTATTCCTATTCAGTTGGATATGCTATGCTACTTGTGCAAGAACCGTAAGGATCTTCAAGCATCTATACACACAGAGTCAGTCACAATGACAAAATTGTACTTCGTTCTAGTCAAAAAATTACTGGATGTGAACCAAGCGAGAAAAAATGAAGATACTGATTGGATCAGTTTAAATCTCAAAGAAGTTTTACAAGCCTTCAAGAAAAATAAAAGTCCAGGGAGTTTTCTTGCCGAGGTTGCTTACAAAGGCTTTCTTAGAAACCGAATTGAGTTTGATGATGCGTTCTTTGCTGAAATGGACAATTATTCCTTGGATGTGACCAATATGATGAAGGACTCCTATTTCTTGAACTGTCTCAACCCATCGGAATCTATTATAGAAAACAAATCGTATAGTTTTATCCACCTGACATTTCAAGAGTTTCTGGCTGCCATATACATAGTCAATCATTTGCAAGACGAAGAAATTGTGGAAATAATAGCTGAACACAAATATAATCCCAGATTTCAAATTGTGTGGTCTTTTGTTGCTGGACTCATTGATACTAGTGTACAACTTGATATGTTTTTCAAATATTTAGAAATGGATCCAGTTGAGATCACAGGCATTCCTCATCAACTGCTGATGATCAATTGTGTCAACGAATCAGCACTTAATACTTGTGAATACCAACAAACTCATCAGAGAATGGAATCGATTTTGAATGATATGTGGAATTGGATAATGTAAGTAATTTAATTAGAAACTTTTAGGATTCATATACGAAATACAATAGCCAGAGTATTTAAACTACAACTTGCGATTTAATCGTAGTAAACAAATCTGCATTTTACATCAAAATAATCTAGTGATATCTTAATGATAATAATGTATAATGTATCTCTTTTATTTCTTTTAGGAGTAAAATTGAATTTCATGGATTTCATTACATCTACAAAGAAATGATGTCTGTGAATTTGTACTCTTCTATGATAACCGCTTAACAACAACAATTAGGAGAATTATAAAGTACCTTTTGAGTTATTGAGATTGCAGTTACAGAAATCTGAAAGATTTGATTCTCAATTTAATACATTACTGTTAAATTGTGGATGAAATTGAAAGACGAAAATCATGAATTTGTTTCAAAAGTACTAAGTACCACTTATGCTTTAAATTCCATCTTTTAACATACCACGGATAAAAGTAACAAGGAGAAGGAGAAGGAGAGCTAACAATATGATTACAAAAATATTTAAATACATTTTGTCCTTCATTTTCAATTTTTAATGTAAACAAATGCCCATCGTTTTGGAATGACTTAATTTTAATAGGGCTCCTAAATGAAAGAAATTGTCTTCAAATTTTAAAGAAGTCCTACGATTTCTCAAGCAAATATTTCGTTTGTGGAAATTTAAAAATATAACCGTGAGCCCCAGATATTAAGAATTAAAAATTACGTCACACTAGAATTTAAAAAATTAATATCTACTGCCACTCGTGTTACAGTTTACCCTTTCTATACATCCATAGCTTCTTAAATATTTGACCTGGGGCAATATCGGGAACAAGGGGTACAAATTCACAGACATCGAATCGAAGAAGCTGCTGTATTAAACTACCTGCTTTTAAGATGATGAAACAATGGCGATCTGCAAACGATACCTTGGGATAATAAATGGCTTCCGGATTCAATTGTGCTTAAATTAATAGACACTCTTACCAAAAGAGTTTTCAAGACAACAGTGAGTCCCAATCCCTTGACGATTGAAAGGCTGAAAAATTCTGTTGAGCAAACACCGTTTCATCAGCGTGAAGGTTGCTGAGAAAATAGAACTACTTTTGAACGAGGAATTGAGCAGGCCAAAGAGGCGACAAGAGTCCTTAGTTCGTACTAAATTTTTAATTCTCTTACTTTGCGACTGCAACCTCAGAGATTCTGTGTACATTACTCTTTTGAAACTTTTCGACGATTTGGCCCTCGACCATCGATGGGGAATGTTACCAAACTATCCCAAGTGGCAATTGCTAAGGTGGTTGGAAGTTCACGTTTATAAGGAAGATCTGTTGGAAAGGCTTGAAAGATATGTACCAAGTTTGTAAAAATGAAAGAACGTAGACTTGCACTAATGTACTTGAATCAAGTGCAAGCATTGCCAATATCAATGCAAAATATCCTGGTAAATGATTTTGATTCTGAGATCCGATATGGCGAAGCCATTGAATGGTATTTTGCAAAAGCAGAAGAATCTCAGCGACTACGTCCTGAAAAAGTTATTGACACTTTTAGAAACGAAAGATGACCAAATCACTAAAATGAGATGCCTAGCTGTACTACGTTCAAGGAAAAATTGGAAGATAGATATGTGAGGAAAATTTTTGCCGTTGTTCAAAAAGCACTACATCGCAAGACAAATCTGAATTTTCATGAAACTTTTATGCTCCCTGCTGCAGAACATTCAAAGTCCACAAGATATTCGATGAGGAATTTGGTCATATGTTCAACATTTACCACATCGGGGACAATAACACAGAAAAACTACTGCAAAATATTTAAATTTGTTGAAAATACAAGCAATACCCTCAAAATATGCGTGAAATCTTTATACTCCCGCATAGAAAATAGCGATGCCTTACAGAATTGCAAAATATTCTTGGCTATCTGGAGTTTCAAACTGAGTATTGTAACATATGCAAACTTTCCACTATTACTCTTGACTGCAGTACAAAAGTGAATTACTTGCAACGCCTGTTGTAAGCATTTTCAAGCGACATCAGAATTTGTTCTTCAAAAACGGAGTCATCACCAAATGCAGAGACTTGCTGAATCAAGGAAGATAGAGGGAAACATCAGAAACAATATACTTGCAGTCATCGCGCATTGCAAAAATCTACCTGAAGATTTAGTACTCAAAGTGAATCTCTTCTGATGAACTTACTTGTCATCAGCAATGAATCCGAGAAATTTGTGATGATAACAGTATGTGCGACTTTACTTAGAAACCAAACTAAACTATCTAAAAGAATCATGCTGTATTTGCTGAACAAACAGAATTGGAAAGTGAAAATTTGTATGCACATTATATAGCCAGTATACTGCATAATTTACCATTACAAGAAATTGTAACAGCACCTAGATGAATCAAATTGGCAAGATGTATTTGATAATATCATTTTCTCTCGAATGAAGGCAAGTGTTTTTCCTATTCCAGTAATACAGATAATGAAGGATAAGAAAACACTGGCAATTCTCACTCCTCAGAATGAAATGCAGAAACTGAGTCACGTATGTGCAGAATATGCTGTTGAAAAATTAAAAAGTATAAGAACCTTACCCTTCAGGCCAGATATTTTGAGCCTCTTTTTACGATTTCACACTCCTCAAGAAAGCCTTAAAGAAATCCAAAATATTCCAATAAAATTGGAGTGCCAAGTGGATCTTGAAGAAGAATTTTTATATGTGTTCAGTAACCGCTTATGTAAATATGTAAGACTTCACTTGAATAAGGAGAAAACAACTGACGCTGATGTGAAAGTGTTATTTGAAGAATTAAAAACGCAATTAATGAATAACGATTTTCTGCATGTTGACTTACAAGACAATAATTTACGTAATCACAACTTAGAGCTACTAAAAGATGCAATTGTCCAATCAGGGAAGAGGATTACGACTCTAATTCTTTCCGAAAATGCCATCACTTGCAGTAATAGCGGCTTACGTATATTATTGGAAACCTCATTTTGCAGTGAAATTGGATTGAAATATCTCTTTGTTGATAGAAACCTTCTTTATCTCGAACAGGACGAATCTGATAATGTGACTCTTAGAAATTCTAATTATTTACTCAGTACCTCTGGCTTGGAAATATTGGATGTCTCTGGAAATTTTATTCCAGAAGGAAAATTGTCTGGAAAGGATGAAAACTTAATGGCAGAAAAGGATGCTCTTCGGAGTAGTGGAATATCTGACGACCTAATCCACCAAAATGTGAATTTCATAAGGCAGTCTGCGATTATCAACACACATGATTTTGATAATTTGGAAAATGCAGGATTTATTCCAATTAGTACCCATTTCTATTCACTCGACATAGGATACGAGAAAACAAGAATCAGCAAGAAAGAAGGATGCATTATTCTGGCTTTCACCAAAGGTTACTCAAAACACGCATTTATTGGAATAGATTGGATTCCTCCAAATCAGGCTGATGGACATGGCCAAAGACAACTTATCAAGACTGAATTATTACTTTCGAAGGAAAAGGAAAAACATATAAAAATAAAAATTGTACAAAAATCTCCAATGGAATTTATAAGTGCTTTTAAGGACGCCGATATTAGGGCCGTGCTTTTTGGGTCTACAACAAAAATCTTCAACTTGCTGCAAAGGATTTATAACAGTAGAGATACGGCAGATATGTACACCTATAAGCTTACTGCACTGATTAAAGACAGTCAATCAGGGAGCTTCAATTGCATTACTTGGGCCGACATAATGTTGAAAGACTGTGATATCATCCAAATTAACTCTATGAAACAAAACTATCCTATTCTTTCGTTTTTCAGAGGCTTTGCAAAAAGCAGTAATGAAATATAAAACTTTATTGAAAGAACAATTTTTTATTTATTTAATTTTCATAGTGCACACTTAATTTTCATTTTTATCTGCATAATAATATATTGAATTTTATTGTAATTACTGGTTAGGCTGTAATTTTATTGTAGTCACTAGACATATCATAAACGGTTTTGATAGTTTTCTTAAATAAAGTATAATGTGTACCCATAATACAATCCTGCATCAACTCGCAAGCAGTTGTATTCGTTAATATTTACATTTAATTTTTATATTGTATGCTAAAATTATTTTCATGTCAAATATATTAATTACATAAATTATTTTTTACATTTTTATTTTCTATTACATTTTTTTAGTAAATTGTAATGAGTTATAGAGTAGTAGAAATGCATTTCCCATTAATAAGTTTACAGTTGATACGTTTTCCTCAACATTATTCTAAATTTCTGTATAACTACCATATAGCAAAAAGCAAAATCAAAAAAGTATGGACCCTTAAAAATTTTCATGATAAATATATGCTATTTTACCAAGTAAGCAATATGTTGCACTGGTAATACATATACAAATAATCAGTATGCTACTAATCAATGCACTGAATACACTGGTGCTCTTAATTTTTAATGCCATCCAAGACGACCTTCATCAATCCATCTTCCCAGTTTGGTTTGACCAAGATGTTGAGTTCATTGTTACCCAATTCGTAGTCCATGGCTTCCCAATCGTCATCTCTGAAGCTAAATAAGAATCCAATCATTTTCAAATGTTTGCAGGTATTCATTGTGGACCTCAAGTACTCCTCGGCTCCTGAAATATCACGGCAAATGCCAAATTCTCCGACAAATATTTCAACTCCGAGTGCTTCAGCCCACGCGACGGCAGAACTGAATTTATTTCTAATCAACTCGGCGTCCCAAAAGATCGTTTCACTGTGGGGAGTGCTGTCGAAAAGAGGCACCTCGCCCGGAAAGACGAATCTGTTTTTATTTTTATATCTTTGAGTAAGCAACATTGGTTCGTAAAAATGTAAAGAGACAATTAAATCAGGGTCCTCTTTCAGCAACTCTCTCATTGGTAGTTTTTCCAGTGCTTCCATGTTTCCCCAAAATGTTGGCTAAAACGCGAAGAAAAAATTAAGATTAATGCCAATGTTAGTTTTAATAAAAATATAACATTTTATATTTTTTATTGATCTTTACCTCAATAATAATAGGAGTTATTTCGTCCACCATTCGAATTGACTTGATGAGTTCCACATAGGTTTGCTGAACCGCAGTTATGTCTGTAATTATACCAAATAATAAAATAAACATTTCTTGAAACTCGAATTATAATTTTCGGATAT
The DNA here is from genome assembly GCA_020352615.2 of Yoshiicerus persimilis. Lineage (NCBI taxonomy): Eukaryota > Metazoa > Arthropoda > Collembola > Entomobryomorpha > Tomoceridae > Yoshiicerus > Yoshiicerus persimilis. Next base: position 48,192,124 of record CM036940.2, read on the forward strand.
AATTGAATGTTTAGTAAATACTGTAGAACTAACCTGGATCGCTTGTTGAGGCGACTTCTGACCAACAAAGCTCATTTTCGGTAGCTGTGTAAGGTTCGTTGATAAGATCATATCCAACAAGAAAAGGATTAGTGGCAAAATGTTGGGCGATCATCTTCCAGATTTCGGGTGTTGCAATTTTGCGGTGCAAAGTTAAAACCACAGAAATATTTTTGGAACTGAGTAATGCAACAGTCTTGCTTAGATTTTTCAATTGGTTTTCTGCTTCCTCTGGAATAGAAAGAAATCCTGACAGTTCACTGTCAACTTGTTTTCCGACTCCGACGGCTCCAATTCTGACACAAGAGACTCCCATCTTTTCCAAATCTTCTACTCCTTTCTCATCAATGGTGCTTGAAATATTATACCCGATAAAGGAATTGTTCCAAATGTTCCGCTTTTGATTTTTTATGAGTTCCAAATCAATATTTGACAGACATTCTTCATTTGCTGGCCAAGATGGCCAACCGTTTACCATGTGATGAATGTATAAGCGAATTCTAGCATCGTGTACTTCCGGACGAGTATGTAAAGCTAGTCCGACTGTGTTGGAATCCGCTGTTCTTTCAAGTGGTACTTTTTCAGCGTTTTTTGAACACAATTTACGTAATTTTCTTCCAAATCGGTGGTTTAGTAAATAACTCATCCAGTAGTCATCCACGAGTGCAAAGGATGGTTCGGGCATTTTCACAGATGCGACTTCTTCTAAGCCTGATTTTGGAATTAGACATGCGTCTGCATGAACGAAATGAATAAGGTCCTCAGGGTCGTTATCATCGTGAAATTTTAAGTTTTCATAATCGTTCCACACTTCAGTAGGATTCTGCATATTGAGTTCATGCTGAAAAAATTTATGTCCACGAAGACATAAGACGTCATTGGGGTGCTTGTTCCTTGCAGACATGAAAAAGCTAATAAAATTTTCACTGGGAATTATATCATCATCACAAATAAGCAAGCAATCGCTTTTCATTAAATGAGGCATGGCAAATCGTATCGAACAATAGTAATTAGTTGTGGAATTTATAATTTCCAAAGATTTTCTCTCATTAGAGTGTTGAATATAATCATTGCATATATTCCGCACTGTGGCCGAACGACAATCGTTATTATTCCAAATGATTATCTGTACAGTTCCTTGAAAATCCTGTTTGTTCCACAACGAGTCAATAATGGTCTTCAAATGGTGAGTTCTTTTGTAAGAACAAATTGAAATAGTCACATCGTACTTGGAAAATGATGGAATTCCGGTAGAACATAGTGAATTTGAGAAATTCTTCATGATTTCTGCATGTGGTGGCAAAGATAATAGGACGGCTCCGTTTTCCACTGCCTCGATGAATCGTTTTGGATGGAATCTGCTTTTGTCCATCGTCTGCAAATATTTTATTGCATTCTCAATGTTTTCTGTTGAAATAACTGCAAGAAGATTTGGATTTTCATGGTTGTAGAGTAACGGATACTCTGATCCTAGATATTCTATGCAGCATTCCAAGTTAGGAGCAACAATTGGAAGATTTCTTGCAATGCATTCCAAAATTAAGGTATTAGCCGCCCCATCGTATTTCAGGGACAAGAAAATTATGGATTTCCGAATAGTGTCTTTGTATTCTTGGGCAGACAAACGCTCCATTATTTTCACATTAGCAGGGGCCCGTTTTGCAGCTTCTTTTGCTAAAATGTCTCCAGCCAGAACAACTTTTTGCATGTTATGAGGAATTTCAGCATTGAAAAACATTTCGTAATCTCGAGCAAAGCTTCCAATCAAGATCAAATCTAATGTTTCCTCTTGTTTCCAAAGCTGGGGAACCAAAGATGGACCTGAACTCGAAATTTCGTGTATCGGGTACAACAAAGGTTGAATCGGGAAGGATAACTCTTTGGGCAAATTTTCAGTAAGATATTTAGCTTGAAATTGTGTCAGAGTATAGAGTCCTTTGCAGTTTTTCATAAATTTTAAATAATTAGGACTGCAAAGTCGTTGTAAGTCAGGAGCGTAGAAAAGTTCCCGATAAACTGGAACAGAGTGAATTATTCCAACCCACGGTTGCTTTATAAACATCTCGGGATGATCACACATAGTTTCCTCAATAGCAGGTACAAATATTGTTTCAGCATCATCATCATGGAAATTATGGCGAAGTAAATCTATGGATCGACAAAAAAGATTATCTTGGTGATGATCCCAATTTGGGTCTGTTGTGAATTTCATTTTTCTTGGGAGTAGACTTGGAATTATTTCTTCCTCCGATTCTTCCAAAGAACCAACCTTGTTTTTCTGTACATATCTAAAGGCTTTAGCAATGGTGTATGGTTTTGCAATGGGAATTAATTCTTCCGCATGTCGAGTGAAGAAAGGAATTGATGTTCGTTCAACACCATTAACAACGATAATAGTTTCATTCTCGATTAAATTCATTTTCATCATTTGCCACAATTCTTCCAGATCGTCATCTTCTTGGGTAATGTCCAAAAACACTAGATTCGGTTTTTGATTGCGAAGGACTTCTGGCAATTCTTTGATATCATACGGCCAATCAACTGTTTGAATGATATCTCCGTATTTCTTTGTGTATTTCAGAAAATCATTTTTAAAGGAAGTGCCTTCGATGATTTTGTCCATATTAATGAACTTTGCCATCCAGTTTTGCCACATGAAAGCATCACAAGCAAATATTCGTTGTCGTTCACATTTTGCTTCCGACCCTGCAGCTGCCATTAGAAAAGTAGAATGGCCAAACCAACATCCGATTTCCCAAATAGTTTCCGGTTTCATTTCCTTTACTAGCCAAACGAGAAGTTGAAGAGTTTCCTCGTCAGTGGTGGTTGGGATATTTAAAGCTGGTTGTAAGGCTCCTGAGTGTAAATCAACATTTAGCCAGGGTCTACCGAAATTCGGCTGTTCCAATTTCATTTGGGATTCGAAATATTTTATATACGGAGTAAAGTATTCCTGGATAAAAAGGTGACCTTCGAATTTCGCTTCTTCTATTAAATCATTTGCCCGAGATATGAATAAATTCAAAGAATCCCATTTTTCAAAGATCAGATATTCTTCCGCGTCCAAGGACAATCGGACAGCTTCCATGAAAATATGACCTCGGTAATTTACATTTTCAACGGCTCCTGATTGATCATAATGGCGGACTTCAACTCTTAAGCTGTCGGGTTTTATTTGAACAGCCAGTTTTGGTTTCTTCATCGGCGCTGGATCAATAAGCTTAACGGAAACTTTTTTATCTTCGGTAAAATATGCTGACAGAACGGAAGAAATGTAATACAAATCTTTCATCTCCAAATTAGAATGTGTAGGTAAATAGAAACCAGTCGATCCAAAATTTTCGCAGTTTTGCATATCCTTTTCCGGGTTTTCTTTCAGTAAATGTTCAAATGCTGGTTGTAAGTGCAAAGGGAAGAAGAAGTCTCTCGTTTCAATCCCGCTTTCAGCCAGAAATGCCCTTATTTCAGTTCTTTGTGCCTTGCTTGCACACTGGACCCCAAAAACCCAAGGTGTATCGTACGGCCCACAAAGAGGCATTTTCTTCAACGGCAAAGGTTTCAAAAGTGTTCTGTACACATCTGCAATCATTTTCCTGTGTTCCATTACTTGATCAATATTATCAATGCATCCACATGCCATGGCTGCTCCCAAACCGTTAATTTTCGCATTAGGAGCAACTTCAAAATGAACAAAGTGATAGGCCGGGGTAAATCCATGGTTAACTAAGCTAGTTAATCTCGCTCCAAATTTAGCTTCTTTTGCCACAATAAATCCTCCATCTCCTGCATGAATCATTTTGTTGATGTACATGCTAGCACATGCAAAATCCCCAAATGTTCCCAAAAGTCTATCCTTTCCGTCAGAAGTTGTGATTTTGATTCCGACGCATTCGCTGATATCTTCAATGAGCCACAATTTTCTAAAATTGCATTCCTCGGTGATTTTTTCCATATCGGGAGTGGGAACTCCGTAAGTATGAGTCACAATCACAGCTTTGGTTTTCTCAGTTATAGCTTTTTTAATTTCTTTCCACCCAGGGTTGTAATTATCTTGTGTGCAATCCACAAATACAGGACGACCTCCCAAAAATGCAACTGCGTTGGCCACTGCTACCATTGTCATACTTGGTAAAATGACTTCGTCCTCCTTACGGATGTTTACAGCTTGAAGAGCCAGAAGTAATGCGGTAAAACCATTGCTGCAAGGCTGGACAACTGGAACTCCGAAAAGTGCTTTCAATTTTGTTGCCATTAGGCGGGGGTAGAATCCGGCAGAAGAAATAGAAGAAGCAGATACAGCGTCGAAAACGTTTTGCTTTAATTGACTTGGCATGAAAGGATCTGCGACACGGTAGCGCCACCCGTCTGCTGGCATGGGAGGCTCACGATCTGGGGCTAAGGGGTTTACTCCGGGAGGAAGGGACAGGGACATTTGAATCTTGTTCAGTAATAAACTTGCGACGTCTATTTTCAGATCGAATAAGGCCTTAGGAATCTCTTCCACATTTGAAATCTTTTCAGACAGTTTTTCCGGATTTTGTCGTTGACTCCCTGCCCGGAAGTGAAAATCTTGGGGGATTTCGCAAGATAATTGAGAGAAAATGTATCGTACCCATTTGTCAGCATCAGAAATCAGATCCTCAAATTTTACAAATATCGGTTGTACACCTGCCGGCCATTGTTCCATAATAATTTTCCATTCTTCTTCATGTAATTTTACCGTTTCTTCGATTTCTCCAGGCTTGATGGTTACTTTCTTTTTTTGTCTGCTGGGGCTGGAAGGGTTCTTCGGGGAATACCAAATATTCGTTTCTTCAGCAATGCGAAGAGATACTAGGTTTTCTAATACGTTTTCTCTCCACAGAACAATAACGTGGGTTGTGCCAATGTGTTTCACTAAATCGTCAAAACGAAGATTTCGGTCAAATATTTGTCTCGGGAATACCTTAAATCCGACAAATGTTTCCGGAAATTTCGAGATGATGTTTTCCACATACAACAAAGGATCGCCGCTAATTTCCGTTTCTTGATTCAGCAATTCTTCAGTAATTGAACATTCAGGGTGCGAGTTTAGTAATTCTCCAAGAAACGTTGACCCAGAACGTGGGTTCGACAAAAGAAGTATTCGTGGCATTCCTTTATTTTAAGTGTATATTGCCAACTGTAATGCGAAAAATTAATCATTCTTAGCATGTAGTTAGATTGACTACAATTATGACGCTGGAGTGTTTAATACAGTAAACTATCTTATGTTAAATATTTCAACATATGCATTTTTGTAAATATCATATGAACATCATCTGTATATTATTTTTCTCACTTTATACTTAAACACGATTTTCCTATTCATCGTTTTTAACAATTTTAACACATTACAAAATTGAATACAAAATGCAAAATTGAGAAACTTTGTAATTCTACATTTTAGCCGTCTACAATTTATTTCGACTATTTCCCTGGTTTGTACCAAAGTAGATACCTGAAAAGACACAAAATATGGTCCAAAGGGAAAAGATAAAACTGTATGCTAAGTACTGTACAGGAAAGCAAATGATTTATGAAAATGGTTCTAACCCTACATGCAGTTCTAATAGCTCTTTACTGGTATCAGCCCATAACAACAACTTAATACATGCACTTAACGACTACAACCTTCCAAAGTTTCCTAATCTGTTCACTATTAAAGTGGCCAAATCCAAAAGACACTTCATAACTCCTTTATTTATTGCAAATAAGTTTTACCAAAAATACAAACTGTTCAATCCCAAGTTTCTAAATTCATCTTCCCTATTTAGGTAGACCAACCAAGGCACTGTGTAGTCAAACCCAAACCTTAATTTTTCTTGTTTCTTTGTGTGCAAATGCGTGAAACTTACTTAAATGATTCATTGTAATTGCATTTAACTTGAAGTGTTAATAATAAATAGATATCAAAATAATTAATAAATATGAAATCTTTATAAATTCATTGTGACACATTCTGCACTTTAAAATTTACTTTATTCTGGTCCTGATTGTAATTTTATTGTAACACAGTCTCATGCAATGATGAATTAATGAACCAATTATTACATTAGGTACAGTTCGTGCTTATTCTGTTTAAGATTACTTTCTATTGTATTCGGATAGTAAATGTCGGTATCAATTTCTTAAGGGGAAAGTAAATTCAGGACGTATAGTTATAGGCACCTTTTGTTGTTAATTTGTGTTGAAATTTAATAAATAGTCTTACTAATAAAGTTTACTTACCTAAAGTATAATTGGTAATGGTTCAAGGGGTGAACAAAGAAGATTTAACTTGTACTGCAGTAACTTTCAAACGAACTAGTAATTGACTATTGAATGACTTTTATCGTCGTGAGTCTTTATATAGTGATAAATGTTTATTTGAAGACGTAAACAATTTCTCAGAAATAATATTACCCAAAGCATTATTTGTATATAAACATTTTAATATTTATTGGTTTCCACATAGTCATAAATCCGTAGCTAGAGTTAGTGATAAAAGGGAGTTTAGTTAAATACATCGCCTATAATAGGTACCTATGGCTTCCATCGTAAAACAAACATTAGTGATGTGATATGTAGTCATTGAAGCGTGTCAGAATGATTACCCAGTAGCAACCAAACTGTCCCTACATACTAGCAGTTAAACTATCAGAAATTGAAAGTTTTCGTGGAACTTCGTTTTCATTGTTCCTCCAAATAGATGTCCAACCAACAAAATTCATTTGGTTGGGATAATTACACGTAGTTACACAATATTTGATGTAGTTCAATATTAACTGTGGATGATTCATTTTTGCAATGCTACCCACAATACGAGTTCTTGCATGCACTCGTAAGCAGATTATGTCAAGCGATGACACTTAATTCTTAAGCATACTTTTTTATTAACTATATTATATCTTACTAAGTCTTAATAAGGATCTCTCTGTGTCTTTGAAAATAATACAAAGTAACCTAAAAAGGTTTTTTATCAATTAGGTCATTACGGCATTATTCATGTAGATTATTTATCTATCGGATAGTAAATGTCGATATATTTCTTAAGCGAGAAGTAAAGTCGGATGCCGTAAATGTTTTGTGATTGCCGAAATTGCGTAAATAGCCGTAATACATAAATGCTTACTTACCTAAATTGTCGTAATGGTTCAAGGGGTGAACAAAGAAGATTTATCTTGTACTGCAGTAACTTTCAAACGAACTAGTAATTGACAATTGAATGACTTTTATCGTCGTGAGTCTTTATATAGTGATAAATGTTTATTTGAAGACGTAAACAATTTCTCAGAAATATTACCCAGAGCATTATTTGTATATAAACATTTTAATATTTATTGGTTTCCACATAGTCATAAATCCGTAGCTAGAGTTAGTGATAAAAGGGAGTTTAGTTAAATACATCGCCTATAATAGGTACCTATGACTTCCATCGTAAAACAAACATTAGTGATGTGATATGTAGTCATTGAAGCGTGTCAGAATGATTACCCAGTAGCAACCAAACTATCCCTACATACTAGCAGTTAAAATATCAGAAATTGAAAGTTTTCGTGGAACTTCGTTTTAACTGTTCCCCCAAATAGATGTGCAACCAACAAAATACATTTGGTTGGGATAATTACACGTAGTTACACAATATTCGATGTAGTTCAATATTAACTTTGGATGATTCATTTTTGCAATGCTACCCACAATACCAGTTCTTGCTTGCACTCGTAAGCAGATTATGTCAAGCGATGATACTTAATTCTTAAGCATACTTTTTTATTAACAATATATCTTACTAAGTCTTAATAAGGATCTCTCTGTGTCTTTGAAAATAGGGCAAAGTAACCTAAAAGGTTTTTTATCAACTCTAGACAGTAACAACTAATTATTTTCCATGTAGAATGTATATTACTAATATCATGTAATTAATAAATGCATAACTGGTTAATGGTGCTTAGAACTTACGCCTCAATATCTATTTTGTAAATAAGTAATGGTCAATTTCCTGTGTCGTGATGTTGAGTCATCATGGTTTGCGACATGTCATGAACTCATTCGAAATGATTTTATAATTATTGCTAAAATTCAGTATACCCTAGCAAAAGTAGTATTCGAAAACAACAAGAATTTATTCGAAAACAGAAATAATTAAATTTTCCAATCATAGTTTTTAATGCTATTAATTTCACGATTTATTCTTCGATACTTTTAAACACGGATGTAGATATTATACGTTCTGTTTGCTTAACTCAATAGGATAATAATGATATGATTTGTTTTATCGAGATCATTGCAAACAAACAAATGCAAACGCAATGGGTTTCTGCATAATCAGGTATTTCAGTTTTACTGGGAGTTAACTGCAAAACTATATTATATGAATTCTTGGTAAGAACATTAAATTCTGACGCCTGGAGTAAAGAAAACTTAAAAATATTTTCAAGTTTCATAGCATAGCAGCAGTAACAAAAATGCGATTCGGTGTGCATGTTAACGGTAATCAATAAATAAAGCTATATGCTATTTATCTTTATGGGTCACAGATCACAGATGTTATTTACTCTTTCAAACATGAGATTTCCAAGTACTGTTTTCTCGTTTTCTGCGAATACCAGTATTTCTATGTTAACTACTAAAAATTGTTTCTGAGGACAGCGGGTGTTTTTACACTTTAATGTCAATAGTAGGTTAAACATTATTTCGTAATTTATTACTTCCACAAGTGCATGGTACATTTGCATGATATGATTTAGTTCGATTCATTGAGGTGATTTAATACAGTGCACACATATTTCATTAATTTTGGTTTAAATTTAAATTTTAAATTCATACTTGTTAAAAAATTACGTTCACCAAACCAAGTTAGTAAAAAGGCATTTTTAGCGTGCATTTAACTATTTTTCTGCATTTTGCCTCAGATGTAATTACGATAATTTATTGAATTAACAGCATCATTTAATTTACATTTTATTTTTACCTTTATAGCTTTCAGTTATTGTGGTAAGTAACTGCATTTATATTTAGAAAAAACAATGAAAAATGAACTAAATAGATTCACTTCACTTTTTAATGTTTCTGCTGCTCTGGCTCAAACATTACTTAAAAGACTTATCAGTTTCAAGAAATATGGAAAGGTAATTTTAAAATTATACGCTTATTTTAAATCTCAAAACTAGATATTCTAGTTTTGATATTTAACAAGTAATTCTAGTTTTGATATTTAACAAGTAATCAGCATGTAGTAGCTTATTTCAGTCTTAATTTCACCTTTAAAATATATGAACTTTGTAGCTGTAAACAAAGGTTCTATAAGAAAATATAAAATAATAGATTATCTATAACCCGTTTCTGAATGTATCAACAGGTAAAGTCATATAGCGATATTGTTAACCATCGGGTGAAAAAATCTTTCCCAAAATTGCACAGAGTATTGAAAATATTTGGTCCATTGTTATGGACAAAAAGAAATACTTGTGTGCAGCTGTACATCGTTGCTGCTTTCATTACTCTCATTTTGGGATGCGTAGTCAACATTTATGTACCTGTTTACAGTAAAAAAGTTGGTAAGTGCAAAAGAATTTCCGGTTATTTTATTTGATAAATTGTTTTGAATTTGAATTTATGACACTCATACAGTAGAATACCAACTATTTCATATCCTCCAAAGAAAACCATAAAGAATTCCTATTTTATCTTAGTAAGCAAATGAAATATTCCTTAAATATACTTTGCTTGGCCTTGGAAAGCATTTCCATAATCACATCACGTTATTTTGCAATCGTTCTCCTAGTCGTATAACATGTATAAGATAATGATTTTATCCCATATAATCTGTTTTAATTACTATTTTCTATATAGTTGACAGTTTGAGCTGGAGTAGAGTTACACCTACTGATTTGGACAATGGGACAAAAGGTCAATTAAATGAAAACGACAATTTGCAATTCCGATGGGATTACGTTGTCATTTATGTGGGACTAAAAATAATCCAAGGTGTCGGATCTCTTAGTTTACTAAATTGTGCACAAGCCTTTATATGGATTAACATTGAACAATTCACAAAGAGAAATATTCAGGTAAAGTTTTTCAAATTATTTTGGAAAACACTAGGAAGATGCTTATACTTTAAAACACTGATTTTCTTTCCTTCAGCTTTGCTTTTCTTGTGCTTTTAAATACATTCCCTTTAAAAAGCAGTATAAGTTGTCAAAACGTGCGGGCTATTGCGCTTACAAAAGATGTAAAGAAAATAAGATACGAATTAAAGGATCATAATAATCGTTAAATGTAATTTAGGTGCACTTTTTTGAGCATATCCACAATCTGAGTGTTCGATGGCACGCGAATACGAAAACAAGCGATATTCTTGCGGCTCTTGATTTGGGAACCGATAGTCTCAATTCGATTTTGGAACACATCGTTTTATGCCTGCTACCAATTATTGCGGACATAATGATCGCCGTTTATTATCTGTCTTCGAAATTCAACTTGTGGTTTGGGATGTCTGTTTTCCTTCAGATAATTCTCTACCTGGTGGTTACTGTTTGGTTCACAGAGTGGAGATCCAAGTTTCAACAAACAATGAATAATGCAGACAATGAGAGGAGACATCAAGCACTTGAATCTCTTTTAAATTTTGAAACAGTCAAATATTTTGCCAATGAGTCGTATGAAAAGAAAAAGTTTGCCAAAATCATTTCCAGAGTTCACGGAACGCAGTGGAAAGCTGGAATGTCAACTATTTTCTTAAAATTAACTCAACTGCTCATCATGAACATTGGTCTTCTCATTGGATCATTGGTTGTCATTTGGATGATCTGCACAGGAAATGAAATCTCCGTTGGCGATTACGTTTTGTTTACCTCCTGTCTATCACAACTTTACGGTCCTCTGAACTACCTCGGAACATATTATCGGTTTGTAGATAGAATTTGTCATTCTTGCTTCTATTTTCAATTCTCAACATTTTTGACAATTTTTCCTTTGAACTTTACAGAGAAGTTCGAACAGGTATCGTTGATTTGGAATATATGTTGGAAATCCTGGAAGTAACTCAAGAAGTCCAAGATAAAAAATACGCTCCTGATCTGACAGTGCCAAATGGTCGAATTGAATTTAGAAATGTTACTTTCAGTTATGGGGATAACCTAAATGTGCTGAAAAATTTGTCTTTTGCAATTCCTTCAAGAAAAGTTGTTGCTTTGGTACAGTTCCTCATTCTATGTACCCCAGTTTGAAATCAAGAATATTATTAATTATGTTGCCTGTTATGCTTAATTAGTTATACAATTTCGAAAGGCATATTCTTTATGGTTGAAAAACAGGTTGGTCAGTCAGGAAGCGGAAAAACTTCTATTATGAGATTGCTACTAAGATGCTACGATACAACTTCTGGTGAAATAACGATTGATGGAGAAAATATAAAAAATGTAACACAAAATTCATTGCGCCGGGCCATAGGAGTAGTTCCACAAGATACAGTATTATTCAATGAATCTTTAAAGTATTTTAGAATCTTAAAATTAAATAATGAAAATATTCCTATTAACTAAGAATACAAGCTTTCTAATACTCATTTATCTTAGATACAACATTAAATATTCCAAACTAGAGGCAAGCGATGAAGAAGTAATTAGTGCATCAAAGGGATCCTGTGTTCATGAGACAATCATAAAGTTCCCTGACGGATATTCTACAATGGTACTTAATTGGTATTCTTGGATACTTAATAATCTGATGATAGTTATGAGGATAAAAAAGCTTAAAATAAATTAAAATATTTGTAGGTTGGTGAACGTGGGACAAAGCTTAGCGGAGGAGAGAAACAGCGAATCACAATCGCAAGAATACTTCTGAAGAACCCTAAAATACTTATTTTGGATGAGGCAACTTCCGCCCTAGATGTACTTACTGAAAATGAAATATTGGCGTCATTTCAAAAGCTCTGCAAAAATAGGACAGCCTTAATCATCACCCACAAGCTATCAACGATAACTCATGCAGACGAAATACTAGTACTTAAAAATGGAATTATTGTCGAACGTGGAAAGTATGTTTTACGAATTTTTTACACTTTCGAATACTAATGTTAGAGTAGTGATAGTCTGATTTTCAAAATGGTATACGTAAATGACTTTTTTAGGCATGAAGAATTAATTTCTAAGGTCGGGGAGTACGCCAGTATGTGGAAGGATCAGATTACACAACAAAAATAAATTATTTCTGTAAATACAGTAATTACGGATTCGGCCAAATTATTTTTTGTCCAAAATGAGTTTTTTAAACCTACAATGTAATTCAATTTAAATATTTATTAACCAATTTAATTAGTCATGTACATAATTTGTTATAATAACATTGACAAGATCAAAATTCAAAATTCCAAACAAACCAAAGTCGTAGTGATTAAAACAAATGTAGCACTTTTCCAACATAAGCGATAAGTAAATGGAGGTTTCATTAAATTCCATGATCAAATTAATGATCAACTGTTACCAAACATTCTGTAATCCCTGTACATCCATGTACATTCTATAATCCATTCTAATGTATTATGTTCTTAGAAAACTGTAAATATCAGTCATGGTCACCGTCCAATTTCTCAAAGGTTGGCAGGAAAATTATCTCTAGATAACTTTTTGTCGGATTTTCGCCTTTTGACTTCTGTAAATCATAAAAAATAAGAAACCATTAATATGACTCTTGTGAACAATATTGTGATGGAAAAAGGTATAATCCCAGAAGTGTATTCCATTGGTATTTATTGTATTCACCTGGAGATTCTCCATCCCCATTACGACGAGACGACGTTGCGCCGTCTGCCTGATCCCGTCTTCCAGATTGAGATCCCGAATTTATTTCTTTTGTTTCAGCAGAAGCGCTGTGAGAAGCTTTCTCAGAACTTTTTTTCTTTGACAATCTTTCTTCATTACTTCTATCCTTTCGACGTTCTTTAGTTGAACTTCGGTCTTTCAGTTTATCCTTTGTTTTCTCCTTCTCCCTCTTCTTTTCTCTGTCCTTATCCTTTTCCTTAACTTTCTCCTTCTCTTTCTCTGGTTCAAGTTTACTTTTCCTAATTCCAAAATGAACTACGATTATGCCACAATGTTTTAGCCTTTCAATATCGATTTACTATTATATTTATAAGATTTGCTTACAATTGCACAAGTTTGACGAAAGGTATTGGTGTTCTTCTTGGAGTTGAGTTAGAGTTGGCAGAACCTCCTCCGTCAACTTTTACAATAACTGGTGTCACTGGTGTGGTGGCTGATACTCCAGTACTAGTTGTAGGAGTCTTTTCTTGAACCTTTTCAACAGACTTTTTCTTGGTGTCTTTAGCAACTGCTTCACTTTTGTCTTCTTTAACTGGTTTTTTTGTATTCGGCATTTGAGGGGAAGATTTGGTTGCAGCTCTTTGATGGAATTCTTCTTCTGCTACTAATTGAGGCCATTTTGATTTTAGTTGCCCAATATAACTTGAAGCCAAAGCAAATAGATCTTGTCGTTTATTCTTTTCATCTTTACGTACCTAAAAGTATGCATTCAATGATGTAATTTGGTTGGTAAGAATTAATGTATGAAATACTATTCAAAAAATTACTCTCTCAATCCAACGTTCCACGGCGACTGCCAAATTGGATATTTTTGGGTAGTATGGAAGAATCCGCTTTAAGACGATCAGTGAGTTCCGTATTTGAATGAAATCTTTGGAATCCAAGCAAATTGTCATACACTGAAAGAAATTAAGAACCTATATTCTACAAGTTTGGTGTACAGAATTACTTATTATATGAGTTGATCAGAGTTCAGTGCACCAAATCAATATCAACAATATTCCGAATACAAATGTTGGACTTACTTTGGTAATTTTATAATGCCATTTGTGACAAACGTGTCGGAAATTTTCATAATCTACGTGATCACTGTTCTCCGACGATGAAACACCAGATCTAAACTTCGTTACAAAACCAGGATAGCTTGCACACTCCTGAAAAAGAAACTTTCGTTGTGCAAAATTTTAATTTTCCAAATAGTAAATACAATTTAAGAAAATTACCTTTTGAAACACAGATTTATCGCTATGCCACTTCATAACAGTTCCAAAGAGAGCGCACAGAAATCGTCCATATCTATTGGCCTCGTTTTCGGTACAGGATGTAACAGTGTAAATAATGTCACAAAATATCTGAAAAAATCATTTCAGAAACAAATCCTTTTCCTACAATATTCTATAACTCCCAATTCGTAACATTAAATTCAAAATTCAATGTTCAAAATCTTACCCGGTCGAAGCAAATCAACGTTGAGAAATTCGGTGTAGACAATGAATGAATAGTATTGACAAAATGAGCACAGTATAGAGCATCTGGTGCAGTGAAAATACAGCGTGGAAAAAGGCAATATTGCAAAAACGCTGTTACGGCTTCATTTTTAGCAGATTTTCCTGAGCGTGTAGCAAACCATGAATCCTTTTCCTGAAATATACAATTTAAAAGATCAAATGTGTACCTTGAGTTTAGGGATCCATAAAAACTGCAATACAAATACACAATAAGTTTAAGACTATCAGATATTTATAGATTACCTGGTTCAATTTAGCCAAAACTCTATTCACATGTTCTGTTTGACGACGTTCCTCTTCTTGAAGTCTCTCAATAAGAGTGTTACATCTTTCCTGTTCCTTTTTTCTCTTACTGGTAGCCAAATCTTTATTTTCCGCTGCCGCTGCTGCCATTTGCTTTACACGCGCCACTTCTCTAGCATACGCCTCCTTTGGGACATGCAAGTCATAAAGTGATAAAGACCAAAAAGTAACATAAAATTGCGGAGAAATATCTTCCCATGTTTTAGCTGACAAAAATTTTGTCATCGTGTCAACAACTGGATCAAGAATTATATGCGATGCTTGAGCATATATTTGCTGTCTCTGCACATCAGTCAATGTTTTATGAGATTTCTGACATCTGCGCAATTCGTCATATTTTGTCTGAAATTGAATAATGGTTTTTATTAATAGTATTACAATTATCGTACAATTTTCTAGTTTTACTGCAAAATGTTACGAATACTCACGGAAACTGAGTGAGCAAATAAAGGACGCCACAAATAAAACGCTACGTCTGAAGAAACGTGGTACTCTGCCACCAACGTTTGCAGTGGAGGAATCTTTTTCGCATAATCATCCAGAGTGCAAGATGTTGCTAAATAGCTTCCAAATTGAACTAGTGTGTCTTGACACTGTTAAAATTATAATTATGCAAATTAAATCCATTCTAATATGAGTGCATAAAATTGATTTAACATAGAAAATGTATTTCCTACCTGGTCGTATAGCTTTCCGACCAATTTATTGTGGAGGTGCTGTGACTCATCATAAATAATGCAATTACGTTGCTGAGCCATGAGAATACATAAAGAAATATCCAGATCATTCGTAGATGAAGCTTCGCGGAGTCTTCCAGCAGATCTTTTTGATGTCCTCAGTTGCCCAAAATAACCAGCCTAAAAATAAAAAGAAATAAAAAAAATAGGAATGAATGATAGATGAGACTTCTGGAATGCAATATCTAATATTTGGTATACCTCTCCTCTCAGCAGTTCACCACCTGAAAGTGCATCGAGTTGTTCTGCAGTCATCTCTTCAGCTGCTTCAATTCCGGTCATTTTCTCAACAATTTCTTGTAATAGAATAAGATCCAGACTCTGCTTATTCTTCAATTGGTTAGCAACATACTGTAGCAGAGGAATTATCTCCACGCAATACTTTTTGCAAACTGATCCAGCAAAGCATGCCAAATTCTGTATCCAGGGTGCAATTGTAGAACCGTCGTGTTTTGTTCTAGGACGATTAGGCATAAGCATCTATTAATACATAAAATCACTTAATGATATTTTTATATCTTTCATATAAGATAGCTGTACTGAAAAAACAAATTAGTAATATTCCGAATACCAGTAATATAATAATAATAATAATTCCAGTTCCTACCAGACTCAAAGATCCTACATTGTCAGTAGTGCAAGGAGACAATGCTTCCAAAACACAGAATACAAGAACGTCGTAGCTAAGTGATGACAGAAACTTAAGAGCGTCGATGACAGGTGAAATAAGGTTTTCGTATAATTGTATTTGAGACAAAATCTATAACATTCCAATTCCAATGTCCATCAGCAATTCAAGGTGCATTATAAATTATGTAATTCCAAATCAGTTTCTTACGTAGTCAAATATTACAGTGGGCGTACTATGGGATAACTTTCCCAGTAATCGTCCCATCGGTTTAATATTTTCCTTTGATAATCTTTTCATAAAGTGTTTAACTTTTTTGACTAAATCCACGCGTCTCTTAAGTAAAGTAGGATGAAGTAGCACAATTGAATCCCCTTTCCAAGACGCATACAACCGAAACCTAATTAATACAAATAAAGAGGTCTAGAGTCTACTATAGTTGAGATTTCGGTAATATATGTATACCCTTATAATATCGTACCGGTGGAAATACGGAAGAAGTTTGACAGCAGTCCACACCTCTTCAGCAGCAGAACTGTTAGCATCCATAAAACACAATCCCGGCAAAATAACTTCATCCAAAACAGTTAAAAATTTGAAATATAGAGGAGTGGGTTTTGAATAGTTATTCTAAATAAAACAAGTTATTAGAGCTTTAGAATTAGTTACTAATAAAATTCAAGCATGTTAACTTTAGCTGGATTACCTTCCGCAGATAGCTTTTCATCAATCTGATAATTTTGTACAGTAGAACTGGGTCGTGATAGTGGTAAGGACCAATAGCTAATATTACGTCTATCTTCTGTAATAGATCTTTGAACGTGTAAATCTGGAGAGGACCTTTATCTTTGCTGCAATACGAAGGAGCACATCCAACTCTTAATTTGGGAGTCAAAGCCAGATGAGCATTTCTGAAGCTATAACGAAAGAAAGGAAAAATATCAAATGCACATTACAATTATTATTCAGATTTGAAAACGAAAATCTTATTAAAATTGGGGTTTTAAAATTTAATGATTTTTACTAGACTTACTTTTCTTGGTAAATAGGGTCCAACATGTAATGCAAAATTTTTATAAATCGCACAGCAATCCTTTTATTGCTAACACACGAATATTCTGGTAATCGTTCCATTAAGCTTAAAGCATGCTCCAGATCTCCAATGCTGAGCAATGCCTCACATAGCAAGAATTTTTGATTGTCGAAATACTTTTCCAATGCATCAAACATAAATATTATCAAGAATTATCAGCACGGCATATGGTCAACAAATTACGCTAATCCCTGAGAACAGGAAATGAATTAGTGTAAATATCTTACCCGATCTTCTGCTGGCGTTGCAACTTCTGTTTCATCAGTAGCATCCTTATTTATTTTAACTACCATAGAACGCCGAGCATATTCTTTAGCATCTGCTATTTCTCGATCCCATCTCTTTTCTATAACTCGATCATCAGGCGTTAACTAAATTACAATTAAATAGTTAATTAGTCCTGCCGATATTTAATGTAAAACAAGTTAAATATGAATCAGTACTATTACAAATTGAATGAAACCAGTTTCAGTCTCTCACCCATGGATATATATCTTCTATTGTGAAAACTTTGTGTTGCAGCAGAAGAGCAATAAGTATAAACAAGGACCCAGGCGGAGTATCCATACAAGTAAGTTTAAAACCGATAATTTCGCATATTGTTATTTTAGATGGATTTAAACTCTTCAGCAATGGAAGGAAAAAGTCAGGATCTCTTTGGACCTCAAAAGCCTCTAGAACTATGTCAATGACTCTATTTGGATCCAAGTTGAAGCGTCCTAAATAAGTAAATAAAGGATTAAGAATTTGCACTGCTTTTTAACTACAAACGACGGCGACGGCATATCTGACCTACCAATGAGACAATGAAGAGCTTGACTTGCAAATTCTGCCGATTTCGTTACAGGTTCCAATAGTTCAGCAATCAGTTTAGCATAGCCTTCACTCTCTTCCCTGAACAAATTAAACTTCTGCTGCTTGTAACTAAGAACAAAAATATAAATTAATGTAAAGCATTAGAAAATGTTATAATAGAAATAGAATCGAACTTGTAAACTGAACTTACAACATCTTCGTTTTAAGCCTAATGAAACGAACATTGAAAGACTTCTTGTCACATATTCCCAAGCTCATCATTGAATCATGGTTAAATCTCTCTACTAACAAATGTCCTAGAAAAGGGTTCGAGGATCCAGCAACAGAAACAAAAAATTCGCGAAAGTCATCCGAAAGAAACTCAGACGTTTCAATATCAACGATAGCAAAAACATCTGCTATCATTGACGATGCTGGCGGAAAAAAACCAACCAAGGTTCGGAGTATAGACATAATACTTTCTTTTTTTATTTGCCCCTTGCATCCTTGCTTCAAAAGTTCGTAAATATAACGACCGAATTCTTGTTCTTAAAAAATAAATGTAAATAAATTAGTTACCTACTATTTTGTATTACTCATATTTATTACTCATACTTCGTCAACAGTTATTAATTATTATGTACCTTTATCATAAGTATCTTCTCCGCTTTTACTCAAGCCGTCTATCTCAGCAAGCATCTTTTTTGATTCGGAAATACTGAAAGGTCCAAGTCAAGCCGTCAAGTCAAAAACATAAACAATAAATCTTATAAAATAGTTGAAATATCAACTCACAAAGTTTGCCTCCCCGATTTCTCCCAAGATTTCCAAAGATCTGTAAAACTGTTTTTCGCCACAACGGACAATACCGGTGTTGTGTCACCATTCTCAGTGGGTTGACTCACAGTATTTCTACTGTGTGTTGTTACCATCGTCATCTGCACTTTGTGGACCTCCATTAGCTGATACATCTGAAATTAAAAATCGAAATTTTACCCTTGAAGGTAAATTAATGAAGATGTCAAACTGAAATTTTATCTTGTTACCGATATAAATGTACCGTACCAGACAGATCAACAATTGGCCCAAAAGGGCTACTTGAAATGAAGACAACTACGGTAAGCACTCTTTATTCAGTTCGTTAACCAATGACACTAACTAAAAACTAACTCTGGAGTATTTTCTGGAAAAGTAGCACCGGACCGGAAACAAGGCTGCAGTCTGCAGTGCATGTGTACGTGTACACTGACTTGAAACAAACACTATTTCTTTACAAGTAATGGCATGTAATAACACGTAATACGAACGGCGTAGACTTATTCGTAAACTACATCAATTGAATAAAGCTTATCAATAGTACATCAAAAAGTACAATTTTCGCGCACTTATGTTGAAATGTGTTGTTCCAACGCTCAAGGACAAATGTAATTCAATATAAAATATTTTTGTAGATAATAAATTTAACGGGAAGAAAATTTATTTGCAAAAGCAGATATGCATTGCAATCCAATGTCCGTAGCCCCTAATGTTTTCTGGGACACTGCACTGGAATAATATTTTTCCAAACCACGGAAATGATTAATGTTGCACCTGTGCATACACAACTTTGCATGGAAGATTCAAATGTTTTACTTTACCTATTTGCATCAAACCAATGCAAAATAAAGTCAAGGGCCTGTTGTTGTGAATATTATAAACAGGTATAATAGCCGAAATGAGATTTATCCGTTTTGTCTGATTTACCTTGACAAAAAATTACATAGACTAGATGCATGCAAATTCTTTGCGGAAGATAGGATACTATAAGTATCCTATCTTCTGTTCTAATCATAATGTACCAGATAAATGTAAAATATTAAATACACCTCCTAAGCGTTTATTTCTAATTACGATTTCACTACTTATAATAATGTAGTTTGTTACTAACAATGGATACAAATGTAAATACTTTTCCTAATACCTAATAATCAGAATTCATACAACTTACGACATTGTCAAAAAAGCAAACATTTTAATTTTAAGATTATGACTCACGTTTTGTAAGGTTTAGAAAGCAATAAAGCTAAAGTTCCGTTTCTCTGGTTCTCCTCCCGAGATCCAATCTCAGGGTTATGTAAGACGTTATGTGATACCAAACTATTCGCTGATTTTAAGAAACATAATAGAGTTGTTAAGTTTTTTATTTATCCAGCGCAAGTGACAGGCACTGTTCTGATTTTGGAAATATTATAATCGAAAAGTATAAAGTTCCTCAGCGGTATATGAAATACAATGCATAAACATTGCATTGTCATTTAATTGGAACGATGCTACCAATTGTCATTTATTTAATAAATAAATATGGATACATTGTGTATATTTAGGAGCAACTCTATCACGTCAAACTTTTACTTTACAGTTACAACAATTACAACTGCATTAGCTCAGCCTCAGTTTAGTTGAGCTTTTTAGAATTTTAACATCGTGTAACCAAGAAGCAAAATGATTTCTTATCATAATCATAGTTATATAGAGAGTACTTTATATATTCTCATTCCTCATTCACAAAGTCGAATGCTTATTTCTAAAAGCTAGTCTTATCGATGCCCATTACCCATTACATCAGTTGTGTTACTGAACAATAATTACATTTACATTTACATGTAAATATTAGTTATATACTTGTGCAACTGCATTTGAAAATTGCGATTAGAGATTACAGTTAAGAACAAGCGAAGGAGTGTTAGTATTGAGGAAGCTAGAGAACGATTGAAAAACGTAATTCCTTACTACTTACCTTTTTAAGTGAAAAACACCTTTATAGGAATACTCTGTTGTAGACATACTGATTGTATGAGATTAGTATTTTAATTATATGAACGATAACCTAGCAAACACACAGAGAGGACACCCGTTTACAAAGACGAAACAAAATTTAAATAAAAAGGAAAGCACGGTATACATATCTAAAGTAGGGATTTACATATCCATTTATTAGGGATGTTGAACTTTTTATCAAAGTACCTGCACATTATACTGTACATACCTGTAATATATGGGAAGACGACAGTATACGTTGTAGTTGTTAATGTTACCGGTTGCCTAACATCACGAAACAGAAAGCTCTGTATCACTTCACCCAAAAAGCATTCAGCATTGGTCTCTAGTAGCTCAAACCTCCATCAGGCTTTACTGGTTTTAGTGATATTGTTGTGTGTGTGTGCGTATGCAACTGCATTTTTATTAAAATAATGCTTGATTGGTAATAAATTAAAAGCCTGATAGCACAAATAAGAGAATTATGGTTAGAAAACATAATGGTGCTTATTGTTCCAAATTCCCATAAGTTCGTAACAACCAAAGTGCGTTTATATTTCCAATTTTACATTGTACATCCAATACTTAAATTTTCTTTGCATAGTAATTACCGAATGCATTTTAAGGTTACATAATAGCATTTTTGTCTATCTTTTTATTAATTTTCAAGTGTAATTCACTGGTTGTATTGACGATTATTGCCAAACTTCATCGTTAGATATTTCGACAGCTTCTTTTCAGAATATCCTTAGGCAGTCTAGAAAAAAATGTATATATATGTAGTTTCATATACAGAATATCATCAAAAATGGTATCTCATTACACTCTATGCTCTAGCGTGAATTAATGTTTTGAATCAGCGTGGATTACTGCATATGTAAAATGCAGTAATCCATAATTGTCTGCTTTACACTGAAATAATTTAGTAGGAAGATAGATTTCCTTAGTGCAAAGTTATTGCCAAAAACTACTGATTACATCCCTTAATCTGGGATCTAGAGTTTTATATCAGAAAGTTAATAGGGATTTAAGGAATATTTTGAATTATTTACCTTTTTAAATTTTCTGACAGCAGTAACTCCTCCTGAGGTGAATGTAGAAGTCATTTCATTGCCATTAAACTCTCTAACTATTTCAGTTGTGAGCTTGTCAGACTTTTGTCTGTGAATAAGCTTGTTTCCTTCCAGAGTTATAGTTGCCTATGTTGGGAAGATGTCATTTTTAGCATGAACTTTAATTTACATTATGAATTCGAAAAGATAGGTTGTAATGTAGGCATACAGTCTAACTTTTCGCGGAATTCTTGTTGTTGATTAAAAATAAGGAATGAAGAATAACTTACTTTAACTGTTCTGTCATCAGCAGTGGCTTCATCAAATTCTTCTCCGAGAGTAAAGGTGATTTCGAAGTTCTTAATCAAAGTTGTGGTTTTTTGGGTCCACTTGCCATTTTTCTCTGTCCAAGTTACAGTTGGCTTGGCTTTAGAGGCTAAACCTCTTTGGATGGCTCCAACACCTATTTGCCAGAGTTTGTTAAAGTACTACTTTTTAAAATAGTAAATCACTTTTTTTAGTTTTATTACCGACAGCCTTTAAGTATTCATCGAAGTTTTCAGAAGACACCATTTCCCAGCTTCCAGCAATAACGGCCATCTTGAATAGGTGGGTAGAATGTTTTTAATACTTTAAATTTTCTCAAAATGAGAGTTCTCAACACACAACTTTACAGGTTGATGGAGATTACAGAAGTGAACAATTAGTGGGTCGTGGTTGCTCTGTGAAATAGAATTAATAAACCACTTGAATTTTTTCATTTCAAAGTAATGTCTTGTCATACATTATCCTTTTATGGATAATGGCATAATGGGCATTTAAAACTCATTCTACCTAACGTATACCTAAATAACATATATTAGATACAGGGGCATTGGTTTTAGGATGTCCATAAAATCACAAAATTATTCCCCAAAAACAATCGTCACTCATCACAAGAATGTCCTTTCGCCACAATTAATTTCATTAATTGAAATTAATTGTGGCGAAATACATTTATCACAAATTCTACAAATATAAGTACAATGTAAAAATTTAGTTAAGAAGTACTTTGGCAAAAGAGCTCGATATTTAGGCTAACCTTGCTTATTTCACTAATAAGAATCTCTTGATTTTTCTAAAACAAATCGAAATGAAATTAATGGTCCTCCCTGTATGTGCAAAATGTATGTATGGCTTTTAGCGAAAGTGCAAAATGTTATCAAATGGACCTTGGATGCTGGACAATATTTGCAAATGCACATAGTTACTTGTATTCCTAATTACCTGTATTCATACATTTACCGTATGAATATAAGATAAGAATAACAACAGTAAGCATGTTGCCGAAGGTAAGCCTGGATCCGTTAAAATGCAATATTGGGTATATGTCAATGTCAACCGTATTGTCACATTTGGGTACATTAGGTAACAGCTTTTATCTAATCGACCACAAAACATAATGCCACGCCACTATACGAGGTTGCTGCACATTAGTGTCAAAAGTCAAGTACAAGCATGGATCACTGTCTATGCAAGTTTTTGAAACGGTAGAGCATGAAGCTGTTTCTTGGTTACACTCATTGGACTATGACCTATGACTATGATAACATAAAAGTACATACATTTCCGAAACATTATTACTTAGCTGTCTACATCATAGCTCGAATTATAAAACAAAGGTAAGTCATGTCGGAAAATGCATTTAAAAATGGAACATTTTGTAAAAATACTGAAGAGGTTATATCATAAGGGAAATATACGTTTGTCATCTGGTATGATACCAGTGGTATCACACAGTACATATACATCACTCACTCACAGTACACAGTAATGTTAATTACTGTACATGCATGTTGAGTTGACCTATAATCACTAATAAATGAGTGCTTAATTTCCACTTCTAGACATAACTTTTGGATCATCGGAAGTTTATATTATATTATAGAATAATTAAAATTAGTTGATATAAGGTAATACATTCACCAATTTTATCTTTTTTATTTATTGCACCATTTTTCTGTCACGTATGCGACATATTAGTTAATGAGTAATGGTAGAGATTCTAAAATATAATACATTACATAAAATATAATAATATTATTATGTATGTATAGTTATATATAGTATTACACATACAATACACCAAAGGCGAATGCTGTAGCAGAGGCGTGTGACAATTTAAGTGTTAACTGCTATTAACATTTTTTCGGTATGTTCAAAAAAGGCAAATTGTGTGTTTGTCCGCTCTTCCGTTTGTCTCTGACTAATATCCGTCCTGTTAGTTTGTTATATTCTTTAGATTTATATGGGCATTGGCTGGGATTGAAAACGAACGGAAAAGTTATAATGATTAAAATAGAAGTTAATCATGGAGATGTCTTTATGGATGTTAGTAAAAGCGAAATATTTACATAATTTAAGTATACATATCTAAATCCCAAATATACACTTTTATCTAAATTGCATAGCGTTCCTCACTGAGATTGTTCGTTAATAAAAAATATGGTCCATTAAATAAAATTGTAAACCTTTTCCTTCGAAACACACCAGCTTGGGACAGATAATTAGAATAGAATTTATTTCACTGTATAATTGATTTGACCAATGGCCTTTACAATACAGTTGTTTTGTAAGGTGTATTATTCATTTACAATTTTTATTAAAATTATTGCTAGATTCGCATTATATATTAAAAGCTATGTGTGCATTATAATTAAGGTACATAATTTTTAAATTAAGATTAACTTATAAGAAGACTTAAAGAAACTACAGTAATAATAATTAATTGCTATATGCTAATTCAAGTAGATGTTTTCTGGTTTTCAAAACACTAATCCAAAAAATTAATAATATTCTGTAAGTGCGGTCATTAATTAATGATAGGTAGGACACAATGTCTTTTCTACTAATAATTTCTGTATTAAAGTTATTAAGTAACATCTTTCTCTGAGCTAGATAATGTGGACATACAAAGATTAAATGGTAAGCATCCTCTATATCTTTATAGTTGCACAGAGTACAGTTGTGGTCTTCAGACGGAGTTTTACTGTATATTTCCATGTGTCCGGGGGACAGATAATTAGTACTATTTATGTACTTTAGAAAATTTTTGTCGTGCTACAGATGGTCTTGCATGCATTAGAAGAAATTATTAGTAATTAATAAGCATATGAAAGTTAAAAATTAAAATGCATTAGTTGGGTAGTGTTATATGTAATGACTTTCAATGTTTCAATTACTTTACTCATGGAGTTACTTTAGATAATGATAACAGAGGTGTCTGCAATAGTACTTACAGGTTCTTTAACCTTTTACCCGTATCTTAAAAGTTATCTCATTAGATATTGATATTCTATTGTATTAAGAACAGTTGAATTTTAAAACTAGATTTTTCCTATATATGCCCTTGATAATGCATACCTACATGAACAGACAAAGCAACATCTACACTTACTTGATGATTGCGACATAAACCAGACATGGAAGTAAATGGCGATCTTTGTTTCTATGCAAAATCAAAGTTAAAAATGTGTGTGCATGTGTACATAGACAAAGGGAGAAACATTTACTACACATTTATTATTCTATTATATTAGTATTATCAAAAAGATTCAATCTCGCAATATTCATCATTGAATTTCCAACGTATTCATGCAGCTACCTAATAATCAGATAATTTTAATTGCTAAACATTTTTGTGCTGTCGAAATATTGCTCAAAAGATTAACACCCAAATATTTGCAATTATGTTCTACAAATAAGCTTGTTTGCTAATGGATTAATCCTGTGGCTTTTGTCATGAACTTTGTTACATTCATTTGTTAGCATTTCCTGCACTGTATTTTAAATTCGACATTTGTGTTATTTGATTGATGCTGCTGGTAATCATTTCTCATGCAAATTTTCAATTTAGTATATAAAGTAGTGTCGATTATCGATCGCATTTAAGTCGAAGTATACTTAGGCACCATGGGTCGTTTTAGTATCTTCAGCACTCTTTTGTGCTCTCTATTGGTACGGAGCTTTGCTCAAGGTAGAATTTTCGTTTTCATTTAACTTGAGACTTTTTAGTTGTATTGTAAGTAATAAGAAATAAGAACATAATACTATAGTTGAACATCCACAAAATTCATTTGTTCATTTCCAAACTTTGCTGATACAATAAACATTCACAAAAAACCCTAATGGTCAGATTAATTACAAAATGGTTCCAGTTATACTAAAAAACAAATGAATTTTTAAATTACACTAGTAGATTCAAAGTATTTAGTTTTAATTGAAATGATATTTCCCTTCTTTTTACAGAAACCTGTGGCCTAACGAATTCCGATGGAATAAACACCTTTACGGTTACAAGTGCATCTCCACTTGGCGAAATTCCCGAATATCGTGTTCAATATGACACAATTCGGAAAGTTCCAGTAACCTCTACAGCTATTTACAGTAAATTGAATTTGCAACAGAATGTTGAGCGGGACGAGGACAATTTCAGAAACATCGAATGTCCAATTCTGTCTGGAAAACAGCAAAATTGCAGTAACACTTTCCGACTGACGACAGTTCAAAAAAGCAAACTCGCTGCCGAGTACAATTCTTGGGACAGAGGTCATCTCACCCCGGTGAATCCCATGAGATACGACGCTGACGCCGTGGACAACACATTTTATTGCGTGAATATTGCCCCTCAGGAACCTTACACCAACCGGTGTCCATGGTACAACGTCGAAGAGAGATCGCTGACCCGAGCCAAGGAGTATTCTCCATATTACGTGATGACTGGAACTTGTTCTGCAGATTCGCCCGATGGTATAACCTACTGGGGCCTCACTACACCTGCTTGTTTCTGGAAAATGGTTTGTTACGTAGATCCAGTAACTAAACTAACTCAGGTGGTTGCATTTGTTGGAAACAACACGTTGATTCCTGGAGGGGCAACGAAAACTGCAGAAAGAGCTTTAAGAACCCAAACGACTATTCTTCCCAGGGCTCAACAGGAAATTCTCGGACTCATGGGTAACAAAGCATCTTTAATTCAAACAGCTTGGAAAGAAGCCGAATCTTCACTGAATGTAGGAAGAAATGAGATTGGGCTACCCACAGCTAATTCCTGCTCCACGACCTTAACATTGGACCCTTCTGTTGCAACAAACTGGGTTGCCTTTATGGCTTTACACAACAAACCATTTGATTGCTAAATCTGAGTACAATATTTAGAATATAATTTCAATTTTATTTGCCATCACATGTAAATGTTACATAATTTTTGTTAGGTTACAGTATGTTCAATAATTTTCAGTGTCAACTAATGCTGTAACTGGTCAAAATAAAAGTTAAATACTTCAGCATATAAAAACGAAAGGGAGAATGGGTTGTACATATCATATTATATTCCATGGATATTGCTCCATTCCTGGAGAAAGCTTGTACTTGGAAACACCAGTTGATATTTCTTGGTTATCATGATGCTTTGCATGGTTTTTCGACAGCGATATTTTATTTTCGTTGAATTCGTTCGAACTTTTTTAGTAAATCAAGCAAACAAACACAGAAATAAGTTTCGCTGTTATATTTATTAAATTGCCTTACAAATATACCTCAATCTGTTCAAATAAAAACAATTCAAATTGAAGTCTTCAGAAAAGTTGTACCCTAGAAAATTAGGGTAGTTTTTGTTCGTGTACACTTTAACAAGTAAATCGGAACAGGTTTGGTGAACAGTTTTAATTGGCTTTTCAATGTTATCCTTCATCATTCTCAACCCAAAGGCGTCAGTAATTGGTTGGAGCATTTTCATCATATCTTCTTTAGAGTTATAACGCCACTCATTTAAGAAGTCCGTCATGTTGACTAAAGATAACCCATTACTCGATAAGTGATAATTATAAAGTTCAATTTGCTCTATTTTAGTTTTCAGATCTAGATGCTTCACACATTGCTTTTCTTCTTTCGTCAATTCCCAATTTTTGAAATCAGGAAAAGCGACGACATTGAAAAGAAAATAACCATTTTTCCTTAAAAGTCTCCGCATATTGCTTAAAGCTTGATTTTTATTAGCGACATGTAGTAAAACATAATTTGCGAAAGCGAGATTCACTTTCCCTTCCACATTTTTCAGACGAGCATCTAATTGATCCCAAGGAGATGAAATATCATCCACGAAGTAATCTATTGTTTCACTGCTGTAGTTATCTTGAGCATATTTTATCATCGATGGGAGCTTATCGAAACCAAATACTTTTTTGTGTGTTATCAGTTCACTAATATCTTTAGTAAGATTTCCATTGCCGCATCCAACGTCAACAATTATGTCGTTTCTGAAAATGACAATTTGGAACTTTAAAAATATTAATTATATCTGTTTTATGGTAGATATCCCGAAAATTTTTACATTTTACCTTTTTAAATTCATCTGTAGCACAATGTCGGCCAACTCCATACCATTATGATAAGATGTTCTGCTTCCAAGTTTGAATTGCTCTGCTGTCCAAATAGTAGGACATACTTCATTTATTTTGGTGGCGTCTGTATTCTTATTCCTTGTGTGCACATCTCGAATGACCCTTTTGTTGACAAGACCAATTCTAACAGCTACTCAAATTCAAATTAAATTGTC
Organism: Yoshiicerus persimilis; assembly: GCA_020352615.2. Taxonomy (NCBI): domain Eukaryota; kingdom Metazoa; phylum Arthropoda; class Collembola; order Entomobryomorpha; family Tomoceridae; genus Yoshiicerus; species Yoshiicerus persimilis. The sequence continues at coordinate 48,220,497 of CM036940.2, forward strand.
TAATCATAATCGACATTACAAAAAATTTATTTCATACAAACCGTACAATTTTGGGATAATATACTGAAAAGTCGAAATAATCTTCATTGAATACTTCAAAATTGAAAGTATCTTACATGAAATTATTAATTGACAATTATTAATAGTACCAACCTGAAAGTATATGGAACTTTGACACCCGAAACATGGTACAATTTCTTTCACTGCTAAACACGCCGTTTTGTTCTTTACACTTACACTATAACTAAAATAATTCAACAATAATAAAATAAATTTTATAGTTCTCTGCAACGCAACGGTTTCCTTAGCTTTGATTCCTGTGAACAATAGTATGACAAAGAAATCGTAATATTTTGTGAAGGTAATACATAGTAGATAAGGTAAGTATTTATCTCTGCTGCTCCCAGAGAGATATTAAATTAAAATATCCTTTCCTCTTCGTCTTGCGTGTTCAATTTAAATTGTAGACTACAATGTAACTGCATTTGTAGTAATAAATAAATAAATAAATGTTTATTCCACAGACCAACTAAGGTGTTAATGGCAATTAGAACTGAGTTTTCATCTCGAGACTAATTTATAAAAATTGGTTAACCGAGCTACATATACCGTAAACTAAAAAATTAAAACTTATCTAGGGTAACATTGTAAATACCTACTCTGAAGATGAAAATTTCGAGTACCTTCTTATATAAATGTGCTTCCTTTGTAAAAGGAGCATGTTGGCTTCGTCATGCCTCTTACTGTAGATCCAAACCAGCTAAAAGGGTATTTAAAAGTAAAGAAGGGGTACAAAGAGAATACCTACTTCTTTCTCTAACTAAAACAGGGCAGTAGGACAAAAGGCTAACAGAATTAGTCACGATATATCAATCAGTAGTTACTTTTTTAACATTGGTTGACTAGAATTTTTTAATATCTCACTATGCTCACAATAATTTAATTAAAGGTAGATGCAGCTTTTTGAGCGTTCTAGTCTAGCTGCTGCAAAATTATTTGGACCGTCTGGGATTGGAAAAAGATTCCCATAGGATTATAAGTAGCAAGTTTTGCTATGCGTTAGCAAAATATTAGTCCAAAATGCTTTACGCAATAGCCCAGATTAGTATGTACTACAATAAATTGAAATGTTACTAATGTGTATGGGAGATTAGTGGTTAATCTACTCTAAACTCATGATATTAGTATACCATAAGTAATAGTATAATCTAAAGCTGTGCTAAACTCTAAAGGCTAAGTAAATTGCATGATATTATTGCTTAAATAACTCACTTAGGGGAAAAACCTAACAAGTAACTGCAACATAGAAGTTATACCGTTCCTAAAAATAGTGCATTGTTGTACATTATATTAAGAGTTGGATGAACTTTATTTTTAATTATTTTTATGGATATGCATTTGTTGACGAGTGAATGCTATTTGGGGTGTCATGCAAAGCCCAGGTTCCGTCAGCCCGCATAAATTGAACTGTAATCTTCTAAATTGCAATCTTTTCTAAAATTAGAGAAATGAAATGTTCTTTAAAAAAATATTACAGGAAGGAGGAGTTGGGGATATTTAATGCCAACATTTCCTTAAGCACATTGCTTTCATATATTGTTTTGTGATAAGAAGGCAGAATCCGGAAACGGAAAGTCGGAATTTAACTTGAAAAATGGAAAATTATTCCAAAACATATCTTCCAGACTACAAAAGCTTTTTAATTAACCAGTGCGCTAATTGTTCTTTATTTTTAACAAGCGAAGACCAAAAGGTGACAAGCATTAGGCATAATTCAACGAGTACGAAAGTCGTCAATGATAATGGAGATCATTTTGAAATGTCGAATGCCCAAGCAATTTCTTATATTTATGGGTTGACAATGGAGTGCTTAATTGAAAAATTAACTGTTCAGTTCATGCAACAGAACTTTAATAATTACGACGATAATTTATTGAACACTTTTGTCAATTTATGCAAAACATCTGAAAAAGAAGCCACCGTTTTAGTATTTTGTGAACGATGTGCCCTAGTTTTTGCAGATCTGTACACAGTCAGTAAGAAATTCAGAAATCTTTCAGATAAAAATTCTATAATTTCCAAAACTTTGGAATTGGGTTTTGATATAAATCTTGACGGAAAAGAAGACGTAATTGGTATTATCAAAGAAGAACCAGACGAATTTAATTGTAATCCCACTAACTCAGACGAAGAACACACTTCTTCACATTGGGGAGACTTGGAAAATTTTAGCACAGCTGCAGAAAAGGAGGACAGACATATTAAGACAGAAAACGAATGCATAGATGACGAGGAGCCTGTCAATCTATTCAATCCAACACAAGATCTTGTCGAAAGTTCGTAATGCCACTATAAAAAACGTAGCCCAAAATAAGCGCTTTTTTAATGGTGCACTGCACTGCATTCACCGACCAGTGCAGTGCACCATTAAGAAAAACGCCTGTTGATAAAGTTCTCCTGTAGTCCTGCAGAATTTCAAAGATAGTCCTCAACTTTATCCACTACGTTCCCCGGTTCCCCAAAATTTTCCTAATTTCACCAATTTCTAACGTTTTCACATCTAAACTTTTTCGTCATCAATTAAAACCTATCACATTTTTGGGCTACGTTCTTACGTCATTTCCATATTACTACATTGCTTTATATTATTTTGAACCATATGCTTTCTTGCTTTCAGTAGTGTATTGTCACTTTTGTCACTTGTATTCATTTTTCATCAGGATCACCTTCAAACACATTAAGAAAACGACCTGCTAGAAACAAGAAGCAAGATTTACTGGCGAGAGTTGCCGTACCTGCAAAAAAATTGACAGGTAATCCGGAATTTCGTGAGAGAAATTGTGTTATTAATAATTTGTTTAAAAGTATATTCATAAATATTTCGCAATTTACAACATTACAACCATGTACAACCAATTTACAATACACCCTTTTGAAGCTTGTAATTAATTCATGTCGTTTTGAAATGTTAGTCTGCAATATGCAAATGTTGTAACCATATACCTATATTTCTTCTAGGTAGTAGAACAGAAGAAAGTGACTCCGACTTATTTGATGAAGACGATAACATGTCGGACGACAGTTTTGTTCCCGAATTACAGAACGAATCTTTATCCGAAGAAAGTAACGGAAGCAGCGACGAAGACTTTTCTTTAAGTATGAATTATATAGCTTTTTTCTCTTACTTTTATCTTCTAAATTATGAGTATAATGCCTGTGAAATTAGTTTCAAGACGAATTTATCCGTGAAGGGATAAATCAATATTATTTTTATATATTATGGAAGTACGGAAAATACTTGAAATTGAATAATATTAGTTAATTCAGAAGAGAGGACGTAAATTGCTTTTCATTTTCTATTGATAAAATCCAAATTTAAAACTCCATGCACTTGAGAATAAAATATTTTAAGACTGAAAATATGCTTTCATACAAAACTGATATCGAAATTGTAAAGTTACTCATGGAAATGTTATGCTGATTTCATTTTTCGAAACTGGTCATTTGACTGCTATAATTAATTTTGCAGATACCAGGAAGCGGAAGGCCCAAAGTCATAAAAAGTCATCGAAGCATCCTTCTCCTAGGAAAAGACGAAAAGGAATGATCTCAGGCAAAGATGCGTACGTAAAAATTCAAATAGGAAAAAATTCATCGCAAAAAAGGAAGTACAAATATAAATGCAAAGAGTGTGCTATGATTAGTGATTCGCAAACTCATTTCTTTCGTCATTATCTCACCCAACACTTTGAAGGATCTTCGGTACATTCAGAAAAAATCGAAGGACCTCCTTATCAATGCCCTGATCCACATTGCGATACCATTTATAAAACGTTTTATCACTTGGAACATCACTGTGCCGATGCACATGGTTTAAAATTGCCTAAGGAAAGGAGAATTCAGAAATCTAAGAATGAACTTAAATGTACAGAGTGTAACGACATCGGTTTTGATAGTTCTCATGGATATGTTATGCATCAACTATTAAAGCATGGTCGAAAATATTTTATATGTGGGTTTTGCGGAAATGTTTTCCGAGAAAAAAGTGAGTTAGAGCAGCACAAAATATCTGAACATCCAAATAAGCTGTCAATTAATAAACAGGCTGAAGTGGGTGCTGACAAAAGGGAAAATAACATTTCTAATGATGACCAAGTTCAGTACTGCGAGGACATTTTTTACTGTCGAGATTGCAAGTGCAGCTTCAAGTCCCGAATTGCATTTGTAAAGCATCGCAAAAAATCTCATACAGGGCATCAAAACCACGAGTGTAAACATTGCGATGAAAGTTTTTCGTCTCTTTATACTCTTATAACGCACTTGTCTGACGTGCACAAATTAGTCGTCAAGAAAGAAGTATATAGGGATCAGTATAAATGCACTCAATTCGGCTGTGGTGACATATTTTATACTCCCCAACTGCTCAAAGACCATAGAAGAACAGCCAATCACTCCAGTTCATGTGAAATAGCATGTGGTTTCTGCCCGAAAACGTTTTCAGACTCAAAAGCGTTGATTTTCCACAAACACGTTGATCACAAAATATTCTTTTGTGATAAAAAACGAAAAACGAGAAAGGGCAAAGGAATTGAAAAAGTTCTTTTGAAGTGCAAGTTTTGTGAAGAAACTTTTATAAGTCGACTGGCTAGAACACAACATCAATGGACACATCCAGAACCAGAAGAGAAGAAAGAATATAAATGCAAAGATTGTCAACTGTCATTTTCAGATAGTAAGCGCCTAGGACAACATAGATTAGTTCACAGTGAGAACTTTTCCCGGGATTTCCAATGTGAAACATGCGGAAAGACAATCAACGGATGGAGACGATATCGTAGTCATCGAAATGAGCATATTGAAAAAGCTAGCGGAGTTAGACCAATGTGTGAATTATGTGGCAAAACCTTTAACACACGAAAACTACTGGGAAAGCACATAAGAGTTATTCATGAAAACAAAGAAAAGAAAACTTGTCCGTTGTGTGGTTACGTTAGTAAAACCAATTCTAATATGAAAATTCATTTGAAGGTGCATGAAAAAAATGGAATTTTAAGAAAACGTAAAAACATTCAAACAACAAGCAAACAAGCCAACGAAAATTCCCAATGAACACCATTATGAGTCATCGTTAAAGAACAAAGTCATTATTTGATGTTAAATCCAAAACTGCGTTAAGTATAATTGTTACTACTCGTCATTACCCAAGGCATATATTTACAGCGGCAATTTTTTGATACCTTTTGTAAACTTTATTTCAAGTTTGCTGACCACTTTGACATTTTGAGACTGACTTTGTATCTCATCAACATTGAAAACCGTCATTTAGTAAATGTGAGAATAAGCTGACAAGAGTATGGAAAGTTTTTCATTCCTCTATTAAATTAAACTAGTCTTTTTTACCCGTTCTACGAACGGGGGAATAACCCAAATTAGCAATCAGAAAATGCAGGAACAACAATATTTACAATTATCAGAATTTGGGGTAACCCATTTTGGCTAAAAGAAAACTTTAAGATAACCGTATTTGGGTAAATAGTTAAAAAGGATATGTGGGGATAATTAGCGATCAGAGAAGGTTAATTGTAAGAATGTGAACCCATGGTCACCTATAACATCCTTTCTGACACCTTCTGGTTTCTCCAATAAATCTTTAATCCCAAGCCATTTTTTCCAAGAAAAAAGTCTTTAATGCCCACCCATCTCACATTTCTCACAATCCTTAGTGCCAACTCGCCTCCTGTTTTCCTGCAGCATTGACTTGACATTGACAACAACTCGTTTATTCCACAATATAATTCTTGATTTCAAGCCATTCAAGCCATTTCTTGTTTACCGAATATCTTACCTCCCATTTTTCTCCACTTCACCGTTCATAATTTCCTAGAACTTCCAAATTCTTCATCTCAATTATCAGTAATTCCCGGCAACTTCCTAATGCCAGAATTTTCAGTACGTACCTTTCATAGATTGGCTACTATCTGTGCTTTAATAAAGGGATATCTAGAAAATTGGCCAATCCTACATGGCAAGTAAACGGCTTTGTTTCATTTAAGCTGAAAAATACGAATACCTAACTATCTTAAATAGTAGAAATTGTAAGGATGCGTTGACTAATTTTTATTTGAATTTGGGAATTTTAAGACTTACAGTGTGAAATTTCTACAGTGACGGTTCTTCTTGGTTTAGGTGGTATGGAAGCGTTTTTTGATTGGCCCTGATCCGTCACTTAGGAGCAATTCCATAGGTTGATTAGAGTTTTTGACAAATAATCCACGAATAAATGCGAATCAACCTATGGGATTGCTCCTAAATGACGAATCAGGGCCAATCAGAAAACGCTTCCATAGCACCAAAACCCTGAAAAGCCGTCACTGTAGAAATATCTCACTGTAAGACGGCCGATTGCATTTTCTGTCGTTTCCGCAGCCCCACCATCCTGCGTCTCCACCCTCTTCTCATTTCATAGCGCGTTTCCCTCATTCGCCCACCGTGAGACGGAGGGCGCCCACCCTGTACCCTGCACCCCATAGAAACACTATAAAAACTCTATTATGTGCTGCACCCTTGGTAATACCCCGAACCGAATCTTCAGTGCCCATACCTTTTAGGCATTGGTTACAGCCCAGTGTTATTCCTCAGTGCCCACGGATTTGCTTAATTTTCAATGCCCATTTCCTTAAATCAGTGTAATTCTCCACAGACAGACTATTTTAAACTGCTCAATTTCCCAGCTTGACAGAATTTTCAATTCTCAATATACTGGATTGTGTTCTCAAAATTCACGTTTTACCAAGAAGTCTGAATTTTTATTTTACTAAGGAGAGGAGAAATGCCACGTTTTGAATTAGAAGAGAGGTGAAATTTATTGGGACGTTTGGGGAATCGTATTGGAACGCTGATGGAGAAAGATCGCCCCATATCCCAGACCACGTCTACTTGACCATAGTTTATTCCCCAATAGAGTTCTGTTTACGTCCCAATAGAATTCATCAAAATTATGTCATTCCTCCTCACCTTACTGCATTTTACCAATTGTGTTTTAATATATAGATTTCATGAGAGTGAGTTAGTGAAATGAAAATGTGTAACCACGGGGGGACCCGTGGGAGCTACGTGCGATTGTAAAATTGGGAATTGATTGGGAAGAAAGGGACACATTCCTTTTGTAATTTACTATTGCAATGGAAATGTGTAACCATGAGAATGACACATGACTATCGGGTCATTTTCTCTCTGCTGTTATTTTGCAAATCGAAAAATCAATAAATGATGTCATTTTAGGTCAACCTAGCCAATCATATCAAGAATAAAAGTGGACAACTGTAAAATAAGTATATGATGTGTGTACTTATATAAATGTGTAGGCTGTCATTTAATTTAGGACTTTATACAATTGAGTTAAATGCAATAAATATTATGTAGAAAGCAAGAATGTATTTGGTTTGGGTTAAAGTGTATTACCTACTTTCACATACAGTCAGAAATCCTTATGTTAGTCAATTGGTAAACACATTTATATTGGCCAGTTGATTATTTTTCTTAAAGTAAACCTTTTTAGTACACTGAATCTTTCCTTCTACAAGTCCTTAAGAAAAATATAAATATTTTCTCCTTCCATTATCTCATAGAGGTATGTTATTAAAAAACTAAATTATTCTATATTTATAATGTTCTATATCTTTTGCATTTAATGTTGTTGCCAAAAAACGTATTGTCACGAAAAATTGAGGTTAAACTGAATATTTTGAGGTATGCATTAGTTGTATATAGCTTTTATTGTCTAATAATGGCATTTTGTATTACAACGATACCTAATAAAGTTTAAGAGTTTAATAAAACTCTATTGCACGTGTTCCATAAAATATATATATTATATATGTATGTTAGCGGCAAATCGAGAAATCAGGCAATTTCAAAACTGCCTAGGCAAATTGAGAAATTTGTACTGAGTTTTGGTTTCTGTGGTCAATTTTGAAGGAGACAAGTTAGCAGGCCATTTTAGACCAACTGACATAATTCAAAATTTACGGCTGAATCAGAAAAACCTAACTTGAATTATGTGGACCATTTTATTTGTAAATTATGACAATTATTAACTTTAAAGAGCTACGTCATATTAAATGATGTAACTTAGAAATGAAATGGTCCACATAATTCAAGTGAGGTTTTTCTGATTCAGCCGTGACTTTAGAATTATGCCAGTTGGTCTTAATGGCCTGCTAACTTGTCTTCTTCAAAATTGACTACAGAAACAAAAACTCAGTACAAATTTCTCAATTTGCCTAGGCATTTTCGAAATTGCCTGATTTCTCTATTTGCCGCTAACATGTATATGTTAGCGGTAATAAGGAAAATCAGGCAATTTCAAAAATGCCTAGGCAAATAGAGAAATTTGTGCTGATTTTCGGTTTTCGTGATCAATTTAATGGAAGACAAGTCAGTGGGCCATCGTACACCAATTGGCTTAATTCAAAAGTCACTTCTTCATCAGAAAAACCTCACTTCAAATATGTGGACCATATCGTTTCTAAGTTACATCAGTTAATATGACGTAGCTCTTCAAAGAAGAAATAAATTTATGAAATGGTTCACATATTTGAAGTGAGGTTTTTCTAATGAAGAAGTGACTTTTGAAGTAAGCCATTTGGTGTACAATGGCCCACTGACTTGTCTTCCATTAAATTGATCACAAAAACCGAAAATCAGCACAAATTTCTCTATTTGCCTAGGCATTTTTGAAATTGCCTGATTTTCCTTATTACCGCTAACATATATATGCAGACCAAATAATAAAATATTAATGCTAATGCACTGAACCCCAATTTGATGTACAAAAATGTATATACTATGAGTATATTTATATTTAAGATGCTTTAGAATTAGATTGATTAATATTTGCATATAGTCATATGAGTGTTATTTGAAATATGATATTTCAAATATCATATTGCATATTCTTGAAATTGAATGTTACAATAAGTTTCAACAAATAAGCAAACACAAACTTCCAGGGTTCCAAACAGACGCCAAACTATTTTAAATATTGTTGACAATGTTGATTTTCAATCTCTTGGTGATATTTCGAATTTCTGCTAGGAATCGGTTAATTTTCAATTGTATTTATTGAAAGATTGATTTCGGAATAGGCCAAATTTAACTGAGATAGGTTAAATTAAAACTTGGCCTTTCTCTGCTCTTTCCTTATTAGGGATTGGCAAATAAACTTTTCTAATTAAGAAATGGATTTATGGAAATAGATTAAGTGATGCCTTCAGTCAATAGTATTATAAATCGTATTACTTGTAGTCATAAATGTGCTCTGAAAAACATTTATAAACTGTTGGCCAACCAAAACAAATAAAGACAGTAAATGCTAAAGTTAATGGGATAGTAATTATTATTGACATATTGACATGTTGAAGTACATAACCATACAACACAACATACTTTGGAATAACTGCGAAATTAAGTTTTCTTTGATCTAGTCCTAAAGTGGTCAGTTAATTGCAAGCAATGGTTGTGTTTTTCAATGTATTGTGGTTTATTGTATTTTTTGTCCCACAAACTTCTTGTTTTTCCACAGAGATATACGACGAGTTAGTAGGGGAATTAAGGATAGAGAATTTGGAAACCATAATTGACATGTACCAAGATTGTGCAGTTTTCATCATAAAAAGCGAGAATTATTCATTAGTTATGAATCCACAGTGGGTAAAAACCAACAAAATTCCAATGGCACTTTTAAGTGCAAACCAGTTTTCACAAATGCTGGATTTTCGGAAGTGGTCCCTTTTATTTCTAAGGGTGTTTCTGTTTCCAAGTATCTCTCTGTTTAATTATGAAATGGAGTGCTCATTGATGGAAGATTATATTCAAAAAAGGAAATACTTTTGCGGTGAAAGAGTTGGTTATAAGTACCTAATAGTGACAGGCAGTCATCCAGAATACACATTATTTCCGTTTATTGGAATGGCTGTTGTCCTTTCTGTAGACCCTGTAAACGAATTTTATAAAATGCACTCTATTATATCCAAAGATCAGCATATCTCAAATAAAATTCTTTGGCTCAAACAGAGTAGAATAAAACATAATAACACACACGTTAAACTATTAAGTGAGACCCTCTTACCTTATTAGGAGGCCTAGATATATAAGGATAGCATATTAATGAAAAGTGTGGAGTGTACTTAAGAAATCTCAACTTTTTACGAAGAATTTGCTTTAAAAAATGAGGTTTTTAAGGCTGAAATACTTTTCAAGTGGAGAAATATGCTTTAAAGAAAAGTATTTTGGATTTTAAATGTCTAAATGAATTATAAAATCCGTTCTAATGACTTGAGAAACTAGAACTTAAAATTTTTTACAGATTTTTGAGCTCCGAACGATATTTCAATATACAAATGGAAGTAATCAGGCGACTTCAGATAGAAATTTTGAGTCTGTTGCTAAACAAACATACGAAATGTTTGAGCTGCAAGAATTTCTTTGAGAATTTCTATTATAAGTAAATATAAAAGAGCGTGCATTTTATAAAAGTATTTAAAAAAGATCGATAGCAACAGCGTTGAGAGTGTTTACAATATTAATTTGATTAGAGTAACTTGTAGTCTCTGTTCAATGATGCGCTGCAAAATAGAGACTCTTCTTTTGAAAATAATACCCGCAAATACGGACACCAAAGAGAAATTACTGTTGGTTAAGCAAGAATTTGCCGATTATTTGGAAAAAGGAGTTAGAGTTTATTGTGACCAACAGCATGGTCTATGGAACCTTTCTTCATCGTACACAAACGAGAAGACTAACTTCTCTGGGGCAAAATGGCTGTCTCCTTTTCAGCCTTTAGCAAAACAAGGCATTGATTTGAATTTTGCATTGAACATTTTAATTTATGAAGAATTTCTGTTTTTGGATTCACCAAATAGAAGTTTAGAACAAAAAGACGAATTCAGGCAAATAAGCTTTGGCAATTTGAATTCGACGAGGCCTTTTGACTCGGTCGTGCTGATGGGAAGTGACACCTTAACCTTCGTAACTTGCTCCTCGACGAAGAGCAGACTATCGTGGAAGATATTCTTTGAACCTTTTGATGTGTATTGCTGGATTCTGATACTCATCGTTTCATTTCCCCTTGTCGCTATATTAAGTATCAAAATCCTATCGCAGAACTTACCACAACATTTCAACAACCCATTGGTAAGTCCTCAATACAAATAAACTGATTTATTTTTTATAATTGATTTCTCTGGGTCTCGTCAGCCAAACACGCCTCTTCATTTTCAACTTGCATTTTAAGTTCAATTTCACTACAATCGATCCGGTTCCCGCTTTCAGGGTTTGACACATTATACTGTATTTTACACCATTTTATTTTTATATTTAACCATTTTGATATTGAAATATTGTTTGGGGTTTTACCAATCGCTTTCATTTGCAAGTATCTCCCCATCTCGTAATGACAACTTTTGTGGACGTGATGGGCACTTCCCCAACTCTATCATCACATCTTTCTATAGGTCTACACCTCACCCCCTCTTCACAGAGCTTTACCATCACGTTCTTTAATTGTACTAGTGCATTGCCTTATCAATACACTCCCGTATATAGCCATGGCAACTTCTCAGAACAATGAAGTCATCGTCCCTCACCTGCGTTACCCTCTTTTGCTTATATTGTGATTTTCAGGTTGGCACCTTGTTGCCAAGCAACCACCACGGCCTATTTGGCAGCGCTTGTTCCTTCTCCCTGTCACTTTACTTCAAGCGCCTACGACCGCAAATGGGCCCCCTTCCCATCCCTGCCTAAAGGCTCTGCCCGGGCAAGCTTGGGGTCTCTTTTGGACGTTGGTAATATTGGCCTGCTTTCAGTTCCTGCCTATCCCGAAGCGATGTCTCTCGTCCTTTACCTCCCTGTGTCCCTTCGGCCCGGCTTCCCCATTTCACGCTGTTATACTTTGCTGACGGTGGCGACTCAACGTTGCAGTTTATTTTTGCCAAGGACGCCTAGCCCTGCCACATTCTGCTCCGCGTACTTTCCTCATGCGGATGCTCCTTGACGCATGCTCCGGTCCTCCCAGCGGTTTACCAGCAACTCTCCTGCAAATCCCGTCCTTTGGCCGCTGCCTAGCTCTGGCTCCTTTGGTTTCCTGCCCGCCGACGCTCCGATGCCTTCAACCGGCCCCTCTCCCCCTGACCTGTCCCATGACCCTTGTGTTTTGGATGGGACCCCAACCTCGCCCTACCCCTCCCCCCACTCTGCCACCCTCTCTCTATGGACCCTCTCTGCCCGCTTGCTCCTCGATTTTTTCTTCGGGCTCCTCCCTCCGCTGGGCTCCGCTCCTTTACTCCCTTTTGGGTAGTTGCCTTGGCCTCCTTTTCTCGCTCGGTGCATGCCCGTGCGCGCAGGCTTTGTGCTCTTTCCCCCCCCCCCCCTTTTCCCCCTCTGCCGAGCCTGCCTCGTTTTCGCCCCCCCCCAGTTGTCGCCGGCCCGCCCCCTCCCCGCTCATTTCCCGGGCCCTTTGCTTCCGTCTCGCTTTTGGGGTTCCCTGATTGCGCTTTCCGGGCCCCTCTTTCTGAGTTCTGGCCTCTTTGGCCTCTTTGCCCCCTGGCTTCCCCCTCCCCTCCCTCTTCCCGCTCCCTCCCTCGCTCCCGGCCGCCTTTCGCCCCCTCCCCCCCCCCGCCACTGCAGCCTTTCGTTTCTGTGTTCATGCTCTCTGGCTTTCCGCCTTTGCCCTTGCTGCTCTCTCTCCTGTGCACTTCCTGCTCCCCGCCCCTGTTTTCGGCCTCTTTTTCCTCTCTGGTCTTGTGCCTCTCGCCCGCGCCCCCCCCTTCCCTTGGCCTATCCTTGCCTGTCCACCCCGTCGTCCTCCCCCTGTTCCCTTACCCTTCCCTCTCGGTGCCGCTTTTCTCCTCCCCGGGTCTCTCCTCTTTCCTCTTTCCCTGCTTTTCCCTCCATGCTGCTGCCTGTGGCCGCCCTGGGCCTTCCACTCCTCCGCCCCCACTTCTCCGCCCTTGCAGCCCCGCCACTTCGCCCCTGCCGCCCCCTCCCCCCCCTCCCCTCCCCTGTCTCTCCTCCGTTGCACTCCGTGTCCTCGCGTTCTACCTGCTCCCATCCGTAAGCTTTGTCCGCTTCCGACCTTCTCCGTTCCCTGTCCCCGTGTGCCCCCTTGGCTCTTCTGGTACTCTTCCTTGTCCTCCTTTTTTCGCCTTCGCTCCTTCTCCCCCTTTTCTCTCGCTTCTCTTTTTACGCCCCCCCGTCACTTCGGTTCGCTTTCTCTCTCTCTGTCTTCTCCCCCCCGCTGTGCGTTGACCCAACTCTCCTCTGCCCCCTTTCTTCCCCCTTTCCTCGTCTCTCTCTCCTTTCCGCCCGGCCCCCCCTCCGCCCCACCCTCCTTTGTTCGGCAACCCTTCACTGGTACTGCTGCCCTCCCCGTCCCATTGCCGCACCCTCCTACCTCTGTATTTTGGCCTCGTCATGCTGGCCCGTGTCCCGAGGTGTCGGCATCTCCGGGTTTCTCGCTCCCTGTTCGCGTCCCCTCCTCCTTTTGCCACTGCCCACCCCTTTCCTTTCTTCCCCCTTGTCTTTTCTTTCCGCTCCGCCTCCTGCCCCGTTTTGTGTCACCCCGCTGCCCTTCTCTGTGTCCTTACGTCTCCCTTCGGTTCAGGGCGTTCCTCGCCCCCTCCTTCTCGTCCCGGCCCCACACTTTTCGCCATCTTCCTGTGTGTCCTGTTTCACTCAGCCCTTGTTCCTATTCGGGTCCCTAGTGTTATACCTTTCATTAATTATTTATTCTTGACGCTGTATCTGACAAACAACTAATTCTATGGTAAAGGTGCAATGACGACGTCTTGCTTTACATTCCTGAATGTGTTGCCTTGCCCACATTGTTAGCATTGGCGATTTCTTCTTTGCGAAATAGGACATTACAGCTTCCATCCAAGTAACGTATCTTTAGTTTCACTCGCGGCGTTCGTACGGGTCATCAGCATCTACCATCCCCACCCTTGATAGGACCATACTCACCAAAATGATCCCCAACATAAACAATGGAACAGGGCACGCAGCAGACATGCATCTCTAATCTTTTTAATTTCGCGGGGTCCACTGTGCGACCTTTCCGTGCCGATATGGACTCGTCCTCTTTAAAAATTTGGTATACATTAGTGTAAAACCTAACTAAGCGGCTTAGCGCACGTTCGTCATTACTACACCTAGACTCGCTTCCGAAGCTTAGAAGTGATATCCTTCTTCTCTTCCCTAATGTACATCGACGTCAGCCCTGCCGGACGCGTGCGTACAATATATCATCCTGCCTAACGAGCATTCCCCCTGTCTAGCTGTTTGTCACTGAAACACAATTATCAATGGAAATTGACTTCGAAAAAAGCTCGTCCGTAACAACTCTTTGTTATGAGCGCGCCCTGGAGACGTCACGTGCGACTCTACCTCTCTACTTCTTCTCAAAAATAATCCCTGTATGCTACTTACTCTCAAGCTTATCAACTACACACCGCCCCACTATGTATGCTTCCAGAGTAAATCACACAAGTTCAAAGCCGCGACCATGAACACGTAAATTGGTTGTACCCTGCCTTGACTTTGTCTGTGTTGTTTTTAAATTGCGTTTTAATAACACTGCCTTATATGCTAAGAATGCCACGATTTATACAATTTGAAGAGTTGTGCATTTTCAAGCATTTCGGAATCAAATCAAAAACATTTTTTATTTGCTACATAATAATTCTATTCTTTTTTTCAATTCTAAGTGAATGGTATTACGTTGCGATGTACGCAATTACAACACTAATTTGGGCTTTTCTACTCAGAGAAATAATTTTTAAGGAAAGGTAAGATCGAACTTATTTCCTGTAATGTAATGGTAGTCTTGTGCTAAAATTAAAGTAATGTTTGGGTTTTTGAATTTTTATTCCTAATTAAGCTTTTTATGAGATCAAAGCGAATATCTATACGATAATGCATAACCTTCAGTGGACATTTCATGACAATTCATGATTCTAATTTTTCTAGAACGGACGTAATAAAAATGACACAACGCAAAAATCGGTTAGCTGTTGAGTGGAAAGTCAGACGCCTTGTTTTATTTTACAAACAATTGAGAATTTTTGTCGCAATTTTTAATATATCTCACTGTCAACTGTTGCTACCAGGAACTTTTTTTGGGATGACATTTGCGGCCGTATTTTTCCTATACACAATCGTTATGGGTTGGCAAATATATCCCATGCTTGTATTATTTATTCCCATATTCATGTCCATAGTCATATTTAGTATAATGCGAATTGGCCTGTGGTTGGCTGTACAAATATCAAAAGAAAGTCGTGACCTTGTCGACATTCCTCTACGAAATACACAATGGTATTCTAAAGTCCAAAAGGCGTCTTTAAAAGGTTGCATGCCTATTCAGTTTCGAATGAATATTTTCTTTATTCTGCAAAGACACACTTCGCTTACGTTTCTAAAAAATATAATTGAAAATGTATGCAGTCTTTTATTGACTTTTAAAATACATTAATGTATACTGAGCGAGGCAATAGAAGTAGGAAGCAGTACCATTAGATTTAGGATTCTACATCTGTTAATTATTAGGTGATAGTTTGCAAAGATTTGCTAATTAATTGCTTTTCTTACAGAGTAGATAATATTATCTCAAAATCTCAATTCCACATTCACAGATTGGTACAAGAAAAAGAAACGAAGGTGCTAATTTAACTAAATACTACTGCATGCTGGCAGAAATGGGAATTACACTAATCGAAAACACTTCGGCTAATTGCATATACAGACATGCAGCAAATTTTACAGACCAAATTTTACATCATAAATCCTAATTCTATATACTTAAGCTGCAATAAATATAGTATACGAAATTATACGAACTAAAGTAAACTTCGTAAGTTTCCAAATATTATACGTATAAATTGCAGTGTGATAAATTGACAATAGTTATATTAATTATTAGTCAAAGCTGCCGACAATTACATTTTTTACTTCAAGCACACACCACCTTTAAGAATTTTGTTTCATGCAATATAATTTCTATGACTATTTTATAATAATTGTGGAGGAATAAATTGTAGGCATTCATTGTAATACTGGGTATTTGAGCAATTAGATTAGCCTTTAGATTAATTTTGTTCTCAAGTACTCTGTGTACCCTATTCTTTGGTGAACCCTCCTTGACCTGCAATTCTAGAAGCATTTCACCCGAAATCCAAACCACATCAAAATTCGTGATATTTGGGTTGCTAGATAAAATCAGTTTAAAAAATAAATGTTTATTGTTGAATCAATTTAATGTCAGTAGTCAGTATTTACTGTAAATGATGTAGCTGTTGTTTTTGTCGGTTAGTGTTTTGGAGCAATGCTTCATTTATGCAAACCATACACGGATTAGAACGCCAAATTTAATTTGGAATATAAAGAAGGGACGATCTGATATATTCGAGTAAAACCCGTAGATTTTAACATTATATGTAGTACAAGGAGGAACTTCCTAAGAGAGCGAGCTTTCCAATCTATAATTAGTGTTTATGTGACGTTTTTGCCTACATTGTATCTAATTTGTCTATAGGTAATGTAGGTAATAGTTTTGCTTGCTATCTATTATGTCGGTCAGATTAGGTTAACTGAAAATAATTATGTGTTAGTCTTATTCTTATATTGTGCATATTTTTATCAGACGTAACATCATATTATGAACAAAAACTCGGCAAGTAATGGGACACAAGTAGACAAAATGCAAAAGACAAACATTTTAGTAGTAAGCTGTCCCATTAAAACAAAAACATGTATATTATTTAATACATTATTAGTGTTATTTACGTGTTTTGACAAAGGACTAATTTTTTGCAACGGGGTCAAATTATGTATTTGAGTTATATAATGACTAGCCAAGTAGCGATAATATCTGAATCTGAAATGAAAACGTTTCACTATCACAATGTCATACATCAAGTCATCGGATATTGCAAAACCGCTGTAGAAAACATTGGGCACAACGATGAAATTCTTTCAATTTAAAAATAAGTCCTTCAGCAGCGTTTGTGAGGAGAAACCCGAATTGTGAATTATGGCTTCCACACTCACAGCATTAATGAAACCGTTGGATGAATTTTTCAACTTTTTTTGCAATAAACTACACTCGTTTCCTTTGACTTGGGATGCAAAAACACATCGACTCAAAACAGATTTCACTACCAAAAAAATAACATATTTCCTACTACGTTACGTACCAATTTGTCTTTACAGTACCTTTTTGGTCGGGACTTTTGCTTTACACATAGTCTCGCCCATTTTAAATACAAGTTACATAATTGCATTTGCGACAACTTTTGTAATACTTTGTGTACCACTATTCGTATATCCAGTTTTAATTTTTGAAGGTTCTGCATTCGTCTCTTTGACAAATTCATTATTCGCTGCAGATAAGAAACTTTTCGGTACGCTCACAAAAATTCCTTTTCAATTATTTAGCATTTCTTTTATTTTATCATTTTTACCAAATTATGCTATTATTACGCTAGGAAAATAAATACATGCAAAAAATTAAAATCTCTCTTCCCGTATCAGGAGTTTTTTGTATTGATATTGTTGTTTGTAAGGAAATTACACATTCAGCTTCTCATATATATTAATCCAAACCTTGTGATCCCGCATATTAAGCGTGATTAATTAAATATCATTTTACTCGTCAACTATCTTTTTTGTAGTCTACATAAAATATAAAATTAATTGATAAAACTATTTTCAGAAATACACAAACCACGAAGGAGTGAAGAGGATGTCAAAAAATTGAGATATTTAGAACGGGGTATTAGATTTTTCATTCCAACTGCAATAGTCACGTCACTTTTCATCGGCATTGCGGGTGTAACTGTCAAATGCAGTCCCACACTTTTCTTAATTCAATTATGTAATTTGGACTTCATCTTTGTACGTCTTTTGGCCATCCTCCTTGGTTTTATAATGGTCATACAGATGTGGTTTCCTGTGTTGTGGGTTATGATCTTGATGGCACTGTATGCACTTTTAATTACATCGTGGATGAAGACTCTACTGGCTGAAAAACTGAACTCAGCTAAATATTTCAGCAGCGAATTTCTAAATGGAAGTCCATTTTCAATGATACATATCTACAAAATACTCTTTCTTGTAAATTCTTTGTTTAATGAGGCCATTTACAAATATTCGTCTACTTATACAGCGTTAATTGTTATAATTCACGTTATGGGTAATGTCGCTGTTCTCAAGCTTTACAACTCAATACCTATTCCCATTCTGGCCTGCACGCCTGGGCTGATGGCTCTCGTAACGTCATTGGAAGTGGCGTATTTTACTGCCTTAGGTGCAGTTAACACAAAAACATTGGCATTCATTCGACTCTGGAAAGCACACGACGATCTTCTATTTCGTAAAGTCATCAAAAGTTGTCAACCTTTGCGATTACATATTGGGCCATTTTTCTTTGTAAAGCGATCAACAGTAGTAACACTTTTGAGAACAATTGCTGACCGTTCCATGGACCTGATTTTGTCGATCAATGGTTTATAAAGCAGAATGGCATCATTTAAAGATTTTGTCTTACTAAAAGTAAACTTTTAAATATAAAGGAATATGTATGTGACCTTTCTAAAAATAATTACATAAAATTTAAGCTTATGTGTACATTAAATTAATTAGTACAATATTAACAACAACTACGACAAGAATAATAATAAATAATAGTAATAATAATAATTAGTATTATTTTTCGCAAGTTGAGTTTTAAGGTTCCATAATATAAGGTTCTATTTCTAAGGGTCCACATTTAAGGTTCCATATAATAAGGTTCTATTTCTAAGGTTCCACATTTTTAAGGTTTCATAAGGTTCTATTTCTAAGGTTCTATATTTAAGGTTCCATAAGGTTCTATTTCTAAGGTTTCATTTTTACGATTCCATATTTAAGGTTCCATTCCTAAGGTTCCATTTTAAAGGTTCTATTTCTAAGGTTTCATTTTTACGATTCCATATTTAAGGTTCCATTTCTAGGTTTCATTTTAAGGTTTCATTTTTACGGTTCTATTTTTGAGGTTCCATTTTAAAGTTTACATTTATACCGCTGTAAAAATCGTAATGGAAAATATACCACCTTAAGCAAATTGCACCGTAAACATGACACTGTAATGACTGTAAAAACCGTAAACATACTACTGTGAATATATTTTATAACCCTAGAAATACCACTTTAAAAATACCACAGTACCAAAGTAAATATACCACAGTTAGCACAACACTGTGAAATACCATGGACAGCAAAAACAGTAGAAATGAATTGTATTTTCAATTTTTGTAGGTTTAGTTTTCGTAGTCTAGATACCGTCTGCGTCTACAGGTATTTATAGTCTTATCATTGGAAGTAAAAATCTAATTATTTTGTCAACTTTTTTTGCCTAAATGTACTGATTCGCACCAATGATGAGTGTACTTTTTAGAAAAAGATATTTCAATTTTGCTTGGGTAATTTACTGATTAACAAATTATTACGTTTCGCGTTAATTCTCTTCCTTTGTAAAGAGTTCATCAACGGAAAGTAAAGTCAGAGTTCACCGCATGGTATAAAAAGCATTGTCAGTTGGCAATAGAAAAGTTGTTTCCTTTAGTTGTATGATTTGCAAATTAAAAATTAATTGCAATTTCACTTGCTAAAAAAGCGTTTTACAGTTTTATCCGAAACATTAAGATGATAAGACTGAAGGACTACCAAATAATGTTTGACTTTTGCAATTTGTGTGCCTTCTTTGAATTGTAGTGTAGGATGTGAAATCCTAAGTAGACTTTTTGAAACCTATCTGGGGGGAATGGGGATGTACTTCTCGGGTATAATATTATTTTAATTTCAATTTCAATAGCTATTCATCGTGCATGATGCATTGGGTGCTGACTGCTGACAAAGCCATTGAGATTCCTTAGCGGGAACACGATTTTGTATTTTGGCTATCCAACTTGAATGCCGGTAAATTTCATTGCTTTTGCTAAAACGTTTTTTTAATCTTTATTTTTCTGACATTGGAATTCAAATAGTCCAAATCGGACGGAATCAAGTACATTTATTTGTACACTAGTTATTTTGTTGGCTTACAACACTTACAAGTTACAACTACTAACATTTGCGAAACTTTAAAGGCCTGTTCTTCACCGGCCAAAATGATTCCACCGTTGAAATGGACAAAAATTGAAAATGCATCAGGAGTCCAACCACAATCTGTTCACGGTCATAAGGCTGTGGCAGTAAACCATTTAATGATTATCTTTGGGGGAGGAAATGAAAAGATTGTCGATGGCCGGGTTTTGCACGTCTATGATACAGGTTCCTAATAAAATCATCCAATACTTTATTTCTTATTATCATAGTTCTCGAATTACTGATTCTTCATTTTTGTCCCAAGTTAGTTGAAAGTAGGAACAGTAGATTTGAAGATATTACTATTTAATTAATTTATTGCACATTTTATTTCATAAAGTCAAGAACGAATGGTCCCAGCCGCAACTAAAAGGAGAAATTCCACCTGGAAGAGCTGCTTTTGGGTTTGTTAACTACTCCACAAGGATTATCGCATTCGGTGGAATGTTGGAGTATTCTGCGTATTCTAAAGATTTGTACGAATTAGAGGTTAGAGAAAGTTCACTTTAATCTAAATCTAAATCTCCTTAACTTTTTGTGTATTATTTCTTCAACACTATAACGATATGATCAAATGCTGAGAATACTTAGAAATATATAATCCGCAAATATTTATTTTCCCTATTGTTGCTTTGATTTAGACAATCAACTGGGAATGGAAGAAACTGGAGCAAAAACCTTCAAAGAAAGGCACACTTCCTTGTGCTCGACTGGGGCACAGCTTTACCGCAGTAAATGCAACGGTTTACCTATTTGGAGGTATTATGAATGAGACCGGTGACCCGAGGAACAACAAACCTCGTTATTTAAACGATTTTTATTCTTTTAAAATCACGTCAAAAGAAGTTGTTATGTGGACAGCCCCAATTACGTTTGGAAACAAGCCATCAGCACGAGAATCTCATACAGCAGTTGGGTTTAGTAATAAGGATGGATCCGACCCTAAATTGGTCATTTACGGAGGAATGGGAGGGGGATGCCGCCTTGGGGATTTGTTTATCCTCCATTTAGGTTTGTTGTAAATGTCTCAATTAGTTGAATTGTCTAATGGTTTTAAAGCAGTAAGCTGTATTGAAAAAACAAGGTTAAAGTTATTAACACTAAAATATTACTTGGTTAATAGATAGTCTTTCCTGGACTGAGCCGTACGTTGCGGGACCTAAGCCGTTACCTAGATCGTTGCACAGTGCTACATTAATTGGAAGTAATATGTATGTTTTTGGGGGATGGGTACCACTTAATTCAAACACTCTACCAGTTGGTACAAAACAGTGGAAATGCTCAAATTCACTGGCTTGTTTTAATCTTGGTACGTATACTTATATTTTTTAGTTCAAAGATTCATAGATCACTGAGTTCATGAAATAGAATAAGTCGTTTGTTGACTGCTATTTAAGTGCTCCATCAAAATAATCGGTTTACCACCAAAGAAAATCATCTTACTGCCTTTATATGTTCATTAATTAATAATTAAAGTCATAATAATATCGTTGTTATACTCTCATTAATTAAACTTAACTTAAAAACCTTTTCCAAAAAAATTCCTATTCTCACTATTAACTCCAGTTTCTCAAATATTTTATTGTGCTTCAATTCCGTTATAGTAATGCGTCATGACCATGACTCTTATGATCCCTATAGATTCAATGCATACCAGAGTAAGTATTGCATCCAAGTGTTTTTTGTAAAATATTATTGCTGTGATCAATTTATAAACAGTTGGACAATTTTTGATTATTGCATTTGATTTATGGTGCATTTAAGTTTCTTTTTTTATATCTACAAAAGTGATCAGTGGTTTGTAATGCTAATATATTTTCTAGATACAATGACCTGGGAATATTTAAGTATGGACTCATTAAATGACAACGATACTATTCCAAAAGCAAGAGCTGGTCATTGTGCGGTGGGACTCAATAATAGTCTGTACATCTGGTCTGGTAGAGATTGCTACAATAAGTTTTTGGGTTCGCAAGTTTGTTTGGAAGACCTGTGGAAATTGCAAATCGGAGGAGTGCAACTTTCTGCACCTGGAAAAATGATTATAACAAAAACAAGCCCTAAGGCATTATATATTTCCTGGGATCAAGTCTCTAGTGCCACAGGTTATTTGCTTCAAATTCAAAAGCTCGATTCTTCCAATGGCACTCAAATGAAAGTCGAAAGATCTTTGCCACCAATACATCCTCCAGGGACCCCAATGCCTGTTTTCAAATCGCCTTCATTTCCCATAAAGACTTGTTCAATGACTATTCCAAATACTCCAATAATTGAAGTCCCAAAAGCTGCTCCTCAAATGCAAATGAATGCCATTTCACCACCCAAGATGTATTCTCCGTCTCAAAGATGTGTTCAGTTTTCTACAGTGACTTTGAAGGACCTTTCAGGACCTTCACTTGTGCCGCCTTTCAGACATTTTCCTGCTGAAGATTGCACTCCTGCCAAACGACCAATGATTTCCTCTGTTGTTGAAAATTCTGATTACATGAACCCAAAAAAGGAAATCAGTCCTGCTAAACTTCCTTCTGTCTCCCGAATAATTTCTCATGTAACTAACTTAACTCAAACTTCAGGCGACTCACAGTTTGGATCTACGTGGACGATAAATACTTCTGTTCCTGCTTCAACTCCATTGAATTCATCTTTAATTAATTTACAATATGTTTATCCCTCAAATCAAATGGTTGGGCTCGGGAGCAACACCAGTCAAAAAGCTCAAGTTACAACCTCAAAAGAACTTCAAGGGCTTAGTGGGTTACGATTAGTACCAATTGCAGCGTGTTCACCAATAAGAAATCCAAATCTCACGAAACCTCAACCTATAAAATTGTTCCCAATATGTAAAACTCAACCCATGAATACTCGTAACTTTGGATTGGCTACACCCGGACAAAAAATTCAAAGACTGCCATCCACAAGTAATCCAACAATGGTGAAATATGTGATGATCAATAATCAATCTGCAAATGGTGCTGGAGATGCTCCGGGGGGTCAAAAAATTCTTACTTTTCTGAAAATGAGTCCGGGAAAGACGAAAGCTCCTCAGGCTAGCCAAAATATTAGAAGTAATGCAACACCTTTAGCTTCAAAAGCAGGCAGCCAAGTGGAGACACCTGCAATTAAAATAGTAAAAGCAGTTTCAATAAGACCAAATTCAACGGTTTTGAATACAAATCAGCAAGGACTAAATAATTTAGAATTGTCTGGTCAAGAAATGTCTAGCAGTTTTGGTATACTGAGAAAAATTAGTCCGATTAGTACACAAAAGGCACCTTCGTGCCCAATATCTCAAAACGAAACTAGATTTGTACTCAAACGTTGTCAGAAGACTCAAGACATTGTCATCATCAGTGACGACGAAGAGGACGGCCAAGAAAAGGCTGCTGTAGTAAACCCTCCTTCAGTATCAGAATGTTCTGCAAACAACGTGAACACCACTGAAGGCGAAAGCTTTCAATGTATTACCATCTCAGATCCTGAAACCTTGGAATTGAATATTAATTTTGACAGTTTTTAAAACACTATTACAACAGACGAGGTCGGAGAGCTAATTAAGCATTAAACTTTTCCCTCATCATGGTACCATTTTTTGCAGACTAATTTCAGTAATTTCTTGCGGATTACGAACTAAATTCTAACAAAAATATTTGTAGAACTAAAGGTAGGTAAATGTAGGGAGCACTAAAGTAAAAGTGCTACATTATAGGTATCCGGTACCCAAACCCATATTTTTATACCAATTGAAAAATCAAATGTAAATGAACTGATATTTTTTACTAAAGGAAAGGAACAAAAGTAAATGGACTGATATATTTTTTTAATAACTGTTGGAAGATGGAATAATAATGTGTGTTAATTGGAAGATGAACAAAAGTAAATGGACTATTGTATTATTTTATTATGTTAACTTTAAGATGAGTCAGTAAATGGTGGTCATGCAGTTTTAAAATAAATGGAAAAGTATCAAAAACAAATGGATTAATATATTTAATTGTATTAAATGAAAGGATTCAAAAGCAAAGGACTTCCCTATTTAATATTATGATGTAGCCGCAGAGACCCTTTTGTTTTTAGTAAATAAAAATGAGGAAACAAACACGAAAAAATGCAATTTCTTTATTTGCTAAAAATTAATGAACAAGTTAATTGTGAAATAATTAATTAATGAGTTAAAATTACATTCTCCTAAATCACTTGTCAGAACCACAGATTAGTTGTAATACGCTGGCTGTATTTAATATTTATTAATGGTTGTGTTTTGAGGAGGGTATCCACACACATTACTAACTTCATCTGGTAATTTCCCTCCTAATCGTTCTCTAAAAATTTCGGGTGCCTCCACAAAAGTTAGAGCCATTCCCGAAAGATTATGCCAGTCAATGTGGCAATGGAAGGTCCACAACCCTGGGTTATCGGCAATGAACCTAATGACAGCCCAAGATTGCTCTTCGACAAATACAGTATCCCGTTTTGCCCCAGTCAAAGTCAAATTGTGTACAGCTGGATCATAATTGCCATCAAACCATTTGCCGGTACCCAAAATCCAGAAATTGTGTCCATGAAGGTGGAATGGGTGTGGGCCAAACATATGGTTGTTGATGACCACTTGAATGGAATTCATGTAACCTATATAGAGGGGAAAAGAGGAGGGGGGCAGAGGTTCATTTTCAAGGAGAGACACAGCCAAAGGTTTTCCTTTTGGCAATTTAAAAGGCGTTGCGTTGAAAGAACCTCGACGTATGTCTTCGTGATCTTCTTTGAAATCGACGAAAAGGATGAACTCTTGGTCAACGTGAGTGGGTGCCGTGTGGCCATCATAAGGAGTGAGAAGATCTTCGTCAAGGTAGATTGCACTACTTGTTCTGTTGGACGGGGGTACTGGATCCAAATACGTATGAGGTTCTGTTTTGAATAGTGGCACGGAAGAATTCATTTCGGAATTGTACTCTAAAACTGCAGTGACATCGCCCATTAGAGATTGGGGGTATTTATTAATGTTGATGCCTTCAATAAGCATTAAACTCTCTTTTCGCAAATCAGCACGGATCAAATAGCGACCGAGTAATTCTTCAGTCCGTATCAAAAATGAATATCGTTGTCCAGCTGCAATAGAAGCGATTTCAGCAGGAACAGGCTCGGCTACGTCTACACCGTCAACTTCAATTGTTTTCAAAAGATGGCCGTCGATAGAAAAGTTAAATGCAGCAACGGCACTTGTGTTGATGACCCTTACTCTGTAGGTTTTTCCTGGCTTAACTTCTATAACTGAGCGGTGCTGCTTTGAGGTTTCGCAAAGACGGTCTTGCAACCATGAGTAATTACAAGGATATCTTCCGTAGCCATTAACCATACCTGAATTCGGATAAGGAGGTACACCCCTACTTGGGGGTGAAAGATGCCATTCTTCGTTTTCCAACGCTGTTTGGTGGTACCAATCATTCATAGTTATTAAGAACTCATCGTCGTATTCGTAAACTTCGTGCGTATTGTGAACTATCAGAGCACCCCAAAGACCCTCTGTGTACTGACTGTTCACGTGAGAATGATACCTGCGTAAAAGTTATTAGTCACCTCTATTTAATTCACATTGTAAGGTTTGTTCGTATTTATGACATTTTTAATTCGAATTTAAAATTTCCTGCGTTTCCTTTGTAATTTTGAAAAATAGACAGTTTATTTACCAAAACGTTCCTGGTTGATGAACTTCAAATATGTAAAATTGGGAGTGGCCCCTTTTCAGGGGACACTGAGTGATCTGACTGGCGCCGTCTTCAAAGCATGTGCCACTTTGGTGAATACCGTGCCAATGGATGGAAGTGTTTTGTCCATCATAAAGACTGTTCACTAATTCAACTTCTATTCTGTCCCCTACTTCAGCCTCGACTGTCGGTCCTGGGAATTGGCCATTGATTTTCAGAACTTTATCTTTGTAGACGCCATCCGGACTGCCCTGGAAGTATTGCACCTCGAAACGATGTCTTACCACTTTTGCTTCAAGACTGCAATCCCAAAGTACTAACAGTAATCCGATAACTGAGAAAACCCTGAGAGTAAACCCCATTTTAGCTCAGAAAAGGCTTTTAATACTGTTGGTGTTCAAGAGTGGTCAATGCTGAAGGTAGTGTAAGTTAATTTAAGTTCCATCATAATTATATAGTCTGGGGTAAAGCTTTTAAGTGCCAAAAATCATCTTTTGTAACATTAAAACAGTCATTGATAGTTGCGTCAAAAGATTATCATAACGTCGCCGAGGAAAATCCATTTGACCATTTGTCATAACGATTACATGGGGTACGTGACAAGAACATGATGCAATAATTAACCTACCCACTTGAACTTTAAGCTATTAATACTTGTACCTCTAATACGTTTAAGTGTACTTGTGTTATGTAAATATTTTACAAAGACAGGCCCAGACACAACACCACCGTCGAATCTTTAATGACAACCTAAATCTAAAATAATTAAAAGAACCTCTGCAAGAACCATAAGTTCGAACCTTCAAAATTCACACAGATGGATCAGTGAATTTAATCCACAGTCTTAAATCTACCTATTATATTGACTGTAATGTAGCCTCATATAGTACACGTATATAAGTAATCGGGGACTATGCCTGCAAATTAGGACACAATTATCCCAGTTATTTATTAACATCACAATTGTCCGGGTGTACTAAAGCATTACTTACGGTGCCTTACATTTATTTGGACAATATTTATGGTTACACCTACACGTGAAACATCACATGCACCTACGCATAGAAATGACAACTTCTTGTTAGTAAGCAGATTAGGCAATCATAATGGGTGGATTTACACGTTAACTTGAAGGGGGATTTGAATATTTAATTGCCTACATGTTCCACAGTGGTAATCCCCTGTCAGATTACACTTCAAATCGCGATAATTTAAAAATGTGTCCATCATCTTTGAGTATAGCATTGTGATCGGTGTTATATTGTCAAATGAAGCATCAGCGCTTTGAAATTCTTCGGAAAAAGGAACTTATCTACATCAAGTGCGGAATTGACATTGATATTAATAATTAATTAGCGAGTCAGCATTTCATCACAGTAGGTGACATCTAAAATAGAACATGGTTTTAGTTTTCTATATTTTATAACAGTGTACTACACAAAGTCTACTGAACTGTGATGTGAGCAAGAATGATGATTAGGTTAGGTATAATATTGTTAGCTATTTCAGTTTTGGTGTTACTACACTAACGGTATGGTATAACTTTGTGTATAACTTTCTTATAACATTTCCACATGAGACTAATGTGGCTTTTCATTGATTATACGGAATAGGTACCTATATTATTTATGGCGAATATTGATTTCTACATTTATAACAAAAAAAATAAAGGGAATTTTTACTTGCAATAGTAGAAAGTAGTTGATAAAAATGGAATTTCATAGATAGAAAATGGGGCATTTTAATTGCGGGCACTTAGATGCACGCCTTTAATTATCGTTGCCATTTATTCTGCTGCTCCATATTTTCCCATTTCGAAATCCACCTATCCACCCACTTGTATTACAACAAAATAAAGATCCTGTAATCTGATTGGGATAATGCAATGCATGGAATAACCTATGAATGAAAAGGAATGAATCCCATCCAAACAATTCATCTTGTCTTAAATATCTTGTCTCATGTTTTTATTTAGTATTTGGCAATCGAATTTTCTTCATCTCGGTGTATGTGTTTTCTTTTCCTTTTCAGTATGTTCATTTAGTTGCATAGTATTTTAGTCAAACGCAAATACAAATACATATTTTAAAAAGGAATATTTTAGATTCGATTTCACAGGACATGACGATTTCGTTGACAACACAACTCTTTCCACCTCCACCTAATCACAAAACGGGTAAATATTTGTTTTAAGTACTGTATAACTATGAGCCATAAAAGATATGGTGAAACTTTAATTCATGCTATATTGTCACTTGTTACTTTTAGTTGAGGAATTTTTCAAAAACTTTTAATTGTATTTATTAAATTGTTGCAGTTCTTGCGATGGCGTCAGCACAATGCCCATTTCCTGTTCTTCGTAAGACATCCAACACGGCCACTTCAATTCTTGGAAAATCTTTTCGCTGCAGAATACTAAATAGGCACATACTTTTATCCAGTGTAGTTGTACATGATTGCTGTTTGAAGCAGCAAAAAAGTTGATTAATATTATTTTATAGGAAGTCAAAAATTATTAAATAGGTACCTTATGTTTGTCATAAATGCTCAATAGCATAACCAATTTCTATAATGTTTTACCAAATAGAAGCTACACTTTCAATGGTATACAACTTATACAAGCATTATTAAAGGAAAGTCTTTGCTTTGAAAATAAATAAAAGTTTCCTTTAGTAATGCAAAAGAAGCATTTGCTTACTACAAAATTGATCTTGGGATGGTGAATAGTGAATATTAATATCTAGAAGGGAAATAGTTATGAATTTTATTGCACAAAAAGCAAACACATTTTTGGTGGTCATTATTTTAATTTTTTAAAGTCTTGCGAAGAACTGTTGCATTTTTCATTGAAATTTCTGTACAAGACCATCTACAATCTATTTAAGGACATACTATGTATCCCGTGTTGCCGACTTAATTATTCTAAAAATACCGTTTAAATAGAATAATGCACAATTAGCTCAAGGTTAAAATGATATTCACCGAACTTAAGAACTCACTATTTCCTCCTTCTCGTTCAGAGTTATAATGTCTTCTTGGATGAAATAAACCAAAACTTCATTAATATTACATAAATGATTTGTCAGATAAATCAGATTATTTCGTATTTTATGACTCATTTTTAACGATCACGTAAGAACTTGTGAGTTCCTTCGTAATTTGGAGTGAAAACGAACACTTCGAAGTAAAATATAAATTAGACTGGCCACTGCTGCTATAGAGAAAAATGTAAATAATAATTTCTAATTAATATTCGCACTGTAAGCCGTACTGTTCTGCTGTTTGCGTTTGCACAAGTTTTTTGACATTTTAATATTGCAACATTTGTCAAACATGCCAATACATTTCGTATTGGGAATATTATATTACTTTCTCTGTGATGCTTTATCAAAAGTTGTGGGATCATAAAAATGTGAGATAAACACCACTGCAAAATAGGAAATGGAGCCACATATCAAGACAAGACAAACAAGGATTGTTATTATAATAAATAAAGGTGTGTAGATAATAATACTGAATTGCCTCTTGTTAATAGCGTATAACTAACAAAGTCCAATAACCTTGCTTTGCTTATACCACACAGTAAGGAAATCACACTCAAATTTTCTTGCAACTGGGTTTGACATTACTTAATTTTCATTCTGAAAAATGATGAAAATTCTGAATGCAAATACACATTTGTTAAAACATGTTTCGGCAATCCGAATCCTGATTCCTGAGGGAAAAATGCAATAACTAAAAATTACTTTTAATGCATTTAATGCACAGTCTTTGTCTTCAACGTTTAAAAGCTCATTAGTAAAGTCTTAAAGCATTGCTTGTGTATTTGTTTTTCAAGTATTTGTGTAATACATGAAGTACTGAAAAGACATTTCTAAAATGTCGTCCAAAAACTGTTCAATTCACTTTTACGTATATGAATAACCCAAACGTTTAAATAGACTGTAACAAGTAACATAACGTTATTTTGTATCATAATCCATACCATGCGACCACAGATATAGCAGATTATACTATTACATGTACTGACTGACTGCGGTATGCGACTGATCTTGGTATAAAAGTGCAACGTGTAACTCTTCTTTTGATTACCATAAATATTTCAATGGCATAGTAAATGTTACATACCATAATAGACACAAAAACAATTTTAGGTAGGTATACTATACTTGCAATCGTATTTCATAACATTTATACTTATCTTCTCTTTTATTTTTATAGTGATCATCTGCTTGTACTAAGCCATAGTCCTAATACTGCTGCAAACTCTTTCATTCAACCTATGATTCCAAAATGCTGATGGACTCGTTTTATGAGGAAATCGTGAATAATACTCTTTACAACAAAATGTATCCTTATATCTTCCTTTGGCATAGTCAAAACTTAAAATTGCTGGTATCTTAATACTTCGTCTTACTTTACTAATGTAATTCTTTTATTTGTTAAACTAAGTTATATCCCAAGAATATTTGCTTTATTATTTTCGCGTAAAATAATCTTTCGTATTATTGTATTGTAAATTCTTTGATTTAATTCCTTCATTTCTTGTTCTACAAATCAAAGTGGCATGCAAAAGCTTTTATCCTTGGATGCTGTCTTTTTGGAAAATAGAATTATTAAAATAATGTAAAAACGGCATACTGTGGCCAAAATTTGTCCAATTATAAATTACAGAAGTCAAACTATTTTAGCAGTATATTTTACAGAGTATTTAATTAGGGACATTTTAATGTTCCAGATGCCAATTTATGTCTGAACCCATGAACTTGTAAGTCAACGATAAGAAACACTATTACCTTGTTATGCACAGTACACTGTCATTTTGCTTTTCAATTACTTTTTATCCGTCTATTCGAGGTAAATACATAAATTATTTGTAATATATGATGTGTAGTAGTATGTATACTTACATTCCACCTGTATCAGTTAAAGCTCGATTATCATTGTCCTTTTGAGTTTTGATTTAACTTTTGTTACAAAGTATTTGTTTAAACCCATGTCAATTTATAATTAATTTTGTCTCGTAAATTGCAATGTCATCTTTTGAGTACAAAGTACTTTTTGCAATACTTAAGGTATATAAAATGTCGTGCATAATGTTTTATTGGTGTTACTACTTCACATCGTATAACTAGTTTAAAGCAATTCATTGTGATTTGAAGTTTATATTTATTATGTGATTCTTTATTAGTTTCATTAATTTTAACATTTTGTTTTAGTACTTACGCCTAATATCTCTAATTCAATGCACTTCGTGTATATCAAAGCCAGCACATCTGTCAGAACAGAGCAATATAGTTAACCGACAAAATCAGCAATTCCAACACAGATGGCTGCTGCTCTTGGACGTGATACTGATACAAGCGTCTCCTCATAATTAAACATACAAATAACACATAAATGCTGATTTCTATTATAAAACATTTTACTGTGTGATTATATAATTGATTATTTATTAATTAGGACTTCAATAAAACAAAATGAAATGTAATTTACAAATTTTGAAGAATCGCCGCACGTTGATTATGATCTTTCAGTACTCATGAATGACAGCATACAAATGTATTACATATTATATTGTGTCGTAAATAAAGAATTTTTGCATGCGTATGATAAATAATTGGGTGTATTCATAGCTTTCATTTAGATGAGATAATCAAGAGATACATTATGCAGTGCATTATAAAACAAATGTATAGCAAAGTCTTAAGTCTCAATGTTTCACGAGTGTGTAGATATTCCATTTTTGCTGCATTAAATTTTTTTGTATAAGTCTCTGGATCAATCCAATCAGTAAGTAAATATAGAATGCGTTAGTCACATAATATGAAAGGACCCAGATCATACTAGTATTAACAATTTATTCTTAGTCATAGGAAGTATTATGAATAACTCACATACGTTCTAATTTTGTGACGCATCATTGATGTAAATAAATAGTTGCAAAATCGACTTAAATTTTTACGATTGCTTAAAAGTATTTTTTCGTTTGATTACACTGTATACTCATTAGGTAATATTAAATCGAAAGATATGACATGTCTAAAAGTTTAATAAACCAGTGCGACACTGTAGTAATCAAGTATCGTCCAAAATATAGGTGGAAAGGGGATTTGAATAAGCAAATTGTACAATCATAGTACATGGGACTGTCACATGTACAACACTGTACGATTCAATATGTGAATTGAAATTCTTTTATAGTTGTCAAGAGATCTCAAGTTATCGATCAGACGGACGGATGGACAGAATATCAGGGTATTTAATAAAGTACCTGGCGATTAATAACCAGATGTAAATTCAGATGAATGAAAATTCAAATAAGTAGATCAGCCTGCACATTGTAAAAACAATAATATTAATATAATTAATGTATATTGATGTTAGAATATAGAATAGTATTATTATAACTACATGGTCAATATGATAAAAGATGATTTAAATGTTCTTTGGAAGATATGTTTTGGGGAATGTTTTTATTAGCATCAATGCCTTTAAGCTTGTCACATGACGTGTTTTGATACGATATCTGCAATTAACATTGAATGAAATACATATCTATTCCTGTCTGATGACGGTGATGACTCTGAGTTATTACGTTTTTCAGATTTACGCGTACTTAGTTTGTATTGTTACAGCAAAGCATTACAACATTCTGAATTATGCTTGTAAGTTCCTTGAGAAAATGGGTTTGAATCAAAGTAGTGGCCCCATTTCAAATTTTAGAGAAAGTCATCCCGAATATAAACGAATATTTGAATCATTGGAATTCAGCATAGAAAATATCCTTCAAAATTTATTCGTCATGACTGGAATAGTTAAGAAAATCAATTTGTGCTTATCGGAAAACTGTACAAGTCAAAACCTAAGAGCAGAGCTGTAAGCAAAATAAAGTTACCATGTTATTGAAATTTCAAAAGCTAATCAGATAAATATTTGCGCTTTTATCTTAATAAATTCATAGGTTAGAAACTGTTGGAGAAACGGTCCACCTAATTAGAAACTCAGTGGAAGATTTAAGAGAATTGAACGAGTTCATTTTTATCTATCCAGGAATATCAGAAGACCAAGTGCTGATGAATATACATGCAAAAACACTCACTATGAACTTCCTGCTTGTATTAAAATCTTTACCTAAGATTCAGATGTACGTACTATTTGTCTCAATTCATATATTTGCATTGTATTATTTAAACTAAACAGTATTTTATTTAAGGAGGTACTAAGACTTTAGTTGTGAGTACTTAATTTTCACAGATATTGGGTGCGGATTGAAAAACAAAAGTTACTGGAATTCCTATGCCAGATTGGAAATACTACACAAGTTGCAGTGCAATTTCACAATCAGCAACAATTATGGCAAATAGAAATAGAAAACGAGGAGGAAATTAAGCAAAGAGAATATTACTTTAAGCAAATGGAAAGGAATATTCTTGATATCAATCAAATTTTTAAAGGACTGGCGATTTGGGCCCACGAACAGAATGTTTTAGCTAACAGTCATAGTCAATTTCAAATTTTTGATATTGAAGAAAAAGCCATACAAACTAGCGCAAGTCACAGAAATCTATTGCCTTGGCCAAAAGTATTTGTTAATATCTAATTACACTCTAGTTAAAAATAATTTTCATGAGGAATGTATCTAACTTGATGCAGACTGTATGTAGAGCCTGCAGAGGAATACTTTATGATTGCGCAATCACGTTTTTTAACTAAATATGCATCTTTATCACGAACACACAAAATATCTAAAAATGTTTTAATTTAATTACCTAAAATGACAAATACTCATTTTGTAGAATCCTATTGGAATTAAAATCGACAAAACTAATGCTACATAACAACTAGTACAGATATTAACTGCAGGCATGTTCACAACTTAAAACAAGACGAACTTCAGTTTATTTCTAAAAATTCTCAGATTGAAAGGAAAATGGATTACGACAAGGAAACAATTAGTATAGGCGTGGGCTGTATTTACCGCTAAGTTATATTTAAAGCGTATATTTACCAATATTTGCCATTAACTCCATCAATACAAGTAATGCCTATGAAATAAACATTACCATGTATTATAGTTTCCGAAGCATGCCCATGCCGTAAGCGGGGAACCATCCAGAAATAGAAACTGTAGTTTTCTGATAGAGATAAAATATATTCAAGAAAGCAATTTGTAGGACAACTGTTAAATACGGCCCTTTTGTGGTACAGTTAGGAAAAGTAAAAGGTAACCGTTAAGTTTATCCAGAATGCTTTGTAAATTGTCTGAATATTATTGAATTTATAAAGGATTATTAGAACTAGTCGGGTAAGTAGATTTACAGTTTTACCTCAAAGCACTTCCTAGTTCAAGGGATAGAAGAGTTGTACGCTGAGTATTCTAAAGTCTATTTATGCCTTGAAAGGTACCTATAATACCAATTGTAGACATACTGAGACTATAAGGAGGAAACCGTCTTGTTCTTACCTCGTTTATCCTTTATTTAGTATATTTCCTAAAATTAAGTTCATTTACTTTCTCACCTCGTTTCAAGACGAATCGCCAGCAGTGGCTGAAAATTTTCAAAATGTTTCTCAATATTCGAGGAAAATTAATCTTCCTATTAGCATTTTTGAATTTTCAACTGCCATTTATTCCAAGTGTTAAAGGTTTGTTTTCTGAAATTTGAAAATTTCCTTTTAAATTTTAAAATGAGAAATAAAAATTTCGAGATTTTACTGGTTGATAACCAACACACTAATTAGCATGATTCGTACTTTACAATCTTATAATATAATTTTTGTATCCCTAGGATGTACACAATTTGGTACAAAGCATAGTGCCTCCAAAAAGAGTGGAATTATCAACAAGCGGGTACACAATATTGTGAGTTCGTCGAAAATATATAATGGAAAGTATTCTGAAATCAATTCTATTGCAATGTACACCACAAGTACAAACTGGATTTCGGCTTACTGCTCCGATGCTCTCATCTTTGACCGCAGATGCTTCATCACAAACGCAATTCAATCAGCCTTGTATGTTTCCACTTTTCTTACCCCTATTCTAAAAAGATAAATTTCAAAGTTATCAGAATTCAAAAATGCATATTTAGATTGTATTTAAATCCAGAATTGTAAATGCAACTTGAAATACTCTTCGTAAGTGGTTTATTTACTGATAACTAATTGTATTTAACAGGTACGACAGCAATCCCACTGTTGAAGACAACTCGTTTGACCATAACCTATTTATTCCGCGACCAGGATGTGATATGAGTTACTACCCATCTGAGGTTTTTTACAGTGATTATCCATTCAATACAACCACCTATGAAAACGATATTTCTATTGTTAAAGTAAGTGTTTAAGAATTGCATACTTAAAGCAAAGTTGTAAATAAGTCACAAAAAAATTAATTTTCAAATACATAAATATATACAAGTACGATATAAAACCGGCGAAGTAATGAAAATTGTTGTTTTTCCAAAAAGACGAGGGGTGACATTATTTTTGGAAACAAAAGATGTCAAGGAAGCGCAGTTGAACCTGCATGGGTATCTTGCAGCCCCGAAGGTCCACCAGTAGGTTACAAAGGATGCTATGCTGCGTCTTACGGAGGACTTACTCCCGATCAAACATCTGCTGCCGAGAATATTATTGCAAATAAAAATACAATCAACATTCTTTCTGCTAATGCCTGTGATCAGCAAAAAGTGGAAGCTGGCTCGAGTGTCCAATACAAAGCCAGCGATCAAATCTGTGGTAACTTACCGGATGGGAATCAACCAGTGTGTCTTTATGTAAGAAAATTCCTCCTTCCATTTCAAAACGCTGTTATCATACAAAATAGATGTATTAATGTTTGAAAATAATTTTCTTAGACTGATAGAAGTCCAATCCTTTACTGTAAGTACTGGGGTCATAGTCGAAGTGATGATAAGGGTGAAACTTCAAAATCTCACACTGGGAATCACAACGAGGTAAAAAATAAACCGTATGAAGGTCAAGTGGATGCAGCCGTGGGTCACTTTGTCTACGCTTACACAAAAGAGCCTTTGGATGAATCTTGTGGAAAACCAGGTGCTGTCATCTTCGTAAAATACGGGTCCTTAAGTTACCAAAGAATGTTCAGCAAGTGCGGGTATTACTGCAGTAAAGACTTGGACCACGGATACCGTTGCAAAGGAAATCCACCCAAATCTTTAGGACCTGTTTATTGCATCCCAGAAAAAATCCCTACCAATTCAGACAAGCCTACAAATGGATGGACTCCTGATTTTTAATTTTTTCCTAATTTAAGACTACATTTATGAAGATTTTAATATTTAAACCTCATTATGTATTTATTTATTGTATTTTCCGTTTAAGCACGCTGACAAATTCTATGTGTATTCCTGTTTCTATAATATTTATTAAAAACTTCATTTACGAACGTATATATTGATAAAAGTAGATGCAGGTGTAATTTATTTATAAAACAATTAATTTAATACCATCGATTTATTTCTTATTCTGATTTAATACCTCACCGAAATCGATGTTTCACCTTAGGAACTTGGTCCTGTAATAATCTTAATAAGAGTAACATTGGCAGTTGTGTTGACTTCAGTAAATGTAATTATTGTTTGAATGCGGGAGAGATGTTTTAAATGATAAATGAGTTTCTGTGGCACGGATGAATACTGTAACTAAATTATCCTCAGTGCTGTTCACTACAATGGTAATGCCACAGGCTGTAATAGACTTCATTATCACCAGGGATGGGTAACAAATCGGACTTATAATGACACATTTCCCCATTTTACTGAAATATTTTCCCTAAAGGGTAATTATGTCAGTTACCAACTAACTATGGAAAAGAAGTCTTACCACACCTGTCATTATCTTTATGACAGCAATATACAGGATATTATTTTTATCGTGATGATTTAGGTATATCGTATAGTATAATGTCACAAAATGTGTGTAATTTATTAATAACTGAAATAACTTTTACGATTTAATAATACTTGAAGAGAATATTTTAAAATGATATTCAGTATGGTCATTCCTACACATCCCCATTAAGATTTATGAGTGAAAACGAAAATGCACCAACCCAACACCGAAAGTTTCCCCAGTTGGGAAGAACTCCAAACTCAAGTTAGGTAGTTTTCATTACCTTCGTTATTCATTAATTTGATTATGTTATACAATGTACTCTTGCTGTGATTAACAGAAAAGTTATTTTGATATAATGCACCTGCTTTACACGATTTGAGAATTTATTACTTAAAAATTAAAAATGGCTTTCCTTCGAATGATGCCAGACAATCTCAAGACTTTTTGAAAACATTTGTCTATTATATTTCTTGAGTGTCGCAGGCATTCAGAATCCTTCTGCATAAGCATAGATTATGTGATTTGATGAACACTTTTTCCATGATGGAAATTTCTGTACTACATTGGAAATATTATAATACTTAATTTGTCCCAGGGTGAAAGAGCGGGCATCACTCCACTCCAGGCATCATTTATTTATGCATAGAAAATATCAATGCTCAATAAAATTTCACAAAATAAGTTTTGCATGATGCATTTTGATTTCATCATTCAATTCACCTATGTATTTGTATGTTGTAATAAATGTAAGTAATACAAAACAATATTTGCATTTCCATTCCACCAATAGAATGAATTAAAACAGACGCAGTGCTAATAATATTGTTAAGGCACCTAGGCACCATTCATTTGGATACGAAAAGATATTCACTATTGAGGGAAACACAATTAAATAGGATTGACAGTTAAACCATTTCATCCAATGAATATTAACGAGGCATTAATATTTCAAATCAGTTGCAATCTAATACTGCTCTATAGTCAAGTAATATAGAAGAAAAGGAAGTAAAGTATAGTGAAAGATTTCAAAGGGTTACTTTATTGTTGGCCAAACGGTATTCTAAATATTAGAAAGGACTAGACATGAGTACTGTAACTGTAGATGATACAGTTACACATGGATAGGATGAAATTACAATGGATAGGATGATTGGTACCTGGGTACTTAAGTGGGCCTGTGAGCATACACCTATGTACCGTTATGAAATCGTAAAAGTTTCCGTTTGTCCACTGTAATTACATCTAAGATAATGAGAAAGGTTTCATTTCTATTTCCAAGTTGAACTGCTGCACTTCCAGAGCTAAGCCAAAATTTGTAAATTACTGTAGAATTTTTATTTCACATTTCAAGAAATATTGCATACAACAGCTTAAAATCAAAATGCCAAAGGAGAAATGTCTTGAAAAAATTGCTTTTGTCATTTTTTTCATTTCTATTTTGACTTTTGAAATCACTCATGGTAAGTTTACAAAATTAAAGTTCCAAGTGATCTGCTTGACAATTATATTTATATAAATACAATTTTTCCCAACTAATTCTATTATTACTTTCCCTTCATAAAATTTTTATTTGATTAATAGAAAAATTCTTATTTCAGCAATGAAACGCAATTCAACGTCATCCCAAAAATTTAGCAAAGTTTTACAGTCATTACGACTTGTCAATGGAAGGTATACGAATGCAGTTACTTCATTTGCACTTTTGATGCAAAGAAATGATTACTTTGAGTACTCATTTGCAGCCCCTGCCACACTTATTGGACCGCAATGCTTCGTCACTGATAATTATGACGTCACAGAGTAAGTCAAAATACATTCAATAATTTTGCTGAATTTAGCTGAATGCTGCGTTAAAGTGGAAAACAATTTCTTCAAAATTGCATTCTTTGGTAGTTTCATGAGATTTTGAAACAAATAAACATTTTAGGAATGCACTATGGGACTTTATGCCCACTATTTTTGCCCGCACACGCAAGTTTAAATCCATATCTACATTACATCTACATACAAATGTAAAGTATATTTAAAAGTCTCATCATGTCTATAATTTGTCCTTTTCGAAAATCCTTTCAAATTTCATGTAAGGATTTACATGAAATTACACAATCAAATTTCCAATATCAAATTAATCAGAATTGCCAAATTCGCAATGTATAAACGGGAGATCAAACTAGTAATAAAGTCGCTTTTTCTTTTAACATTTCTGAAACATAATCATTTTTATTAGGCAAATGCTTTCTAAGGAAAAACTGATCTGTAGCAGAATAGTGTAAAAATTTTATCAGCTTAATAAGGCTGTCAATTTTTGCATAAGAAAATTTGAAAAAGGGAGAAAATGATCAGCTTAATTTAAGTTGAGATATTCATTTTTTGTTTTAAAAGATACAGCAGAATTGGAATTTATTTATTTATTTGTTCTTTATAATGTCTCTTTAGGTATTTTATTAGGCAACTCCAACTATTATCTGGTATAATGTCATTTTGAAACTAAATGCAAAAAATTGGTGTTTGTAGCGATAACGACAATGGCCCACCTACATTGGAAAGCAACTATTTTGGTGTGTTAATTGCACGGCCAAACTGTGATACTCAATATCACGTGGAGAAAATATATCTGGATAATGTAAATTATTACAATTCCACCACATACGCAAATGACATCTCCATCATAAAAGTAAGCCAAGTATTTTCCTTGTCTTAACAGCAACCAGCAAGTTTTTATTCATATACATACTTTATACAAGCAAGATGCGTTGTCATTTTTATAAATTAAGAAACTGATTTTATTTAGATTAATTTATGAAGTGAATTTTGAATGTTATACTTTCTAACAAACCCGAAAAGAATACTTATTTACATATTTAATGAAAATATGAAGGGATAAGATTTCCTTCTGTAAAATGCAACTCTTGCAGCACATATTCAAAAAGGACAATAATTGTTATTTTCAGACAAAAATTCCTGTTCATTTTGGGACGGAATGCAAAGGACCCCCTGTTGAACCGGCTTGGGTATCTTGTAATCCTGACGGCCCACCTGCCGGTTTTTCTAAATGTTTCCTTGCATCCTACGGAAATATTCAACCTGCCCAATTTAATAGTTTTACGGATAAGCTTCCCAATGTTGTTCGGATAAAAATTATATCGCAAAGTGATTGCGAGGCACAGAAAGATGCGACTGGTTCAGATGTTCCATTTAACCCTAAGGATCAGGTTTGCGGACAAACCCCGGAGGGAGAAGACCCTTATTGCTTGGTAAAAACTTTTCTATTTCGATTTATCTGTATTTTCAAGAGATCTACAAATTCAGTAATTAAGTACACTTTAAATTCTCGAAATTAGTTAGCAGAATGGAAATAGTATTACCAAGGATGGTGTAACCATAGCTTCTATAAGGTTGTCTCAAGTGATAATTTTGAATTCCATATTCAGTTATTTCGTCCTGGATGGAGGTAAATTTGGGGAATTTGGGGCTCCAGCAAATGATACAAAAAACTGAAAAGTTGGATTTAAATCTTTTCGTTAGAGATAACCTTATAGGAGAATGACAACAGCCTTGACTATCGCAATACTGATGCTCCGTGGCAAAGTTTTAATTACGGTTAAAAATGAATTTGTTTTCAGGATGATGAAAGTGCAGTTTTGTTTTGCGAATATTGGAACAATCCGTCAAATAATGGTGGTTGGAGTAAAGGAAATAGAGTAAATGCAACTCCGGGCAATGGATGGGGATGGAACGGCAAGAAAACTTTTGTCGCTGTGGGACATTACGTCAATGCTTACCGTTCAAGCTGGGATTGCCAACCTGCGACTGGAGCATCTGTGTTCATAAAATATGGATCCACAACATACAGAGATTTATTTAGGAATTGCGATTTGCAATGCAGTGACACCTTACATACTGGCTACAGGTGCAAAGGAAATCCTCCAAAATCGTTGGGTCCTGTTTATTGTATTCCAGAACCAATTCCACATAGTAATGGATGGTCATCCGCTTAGATTCCCATCACGAGTTGGTATAACTATTTGTCTATTTATTTTTCATTCATATCTATTTATTCCTCATCCTTAAAATTAACGACAGAATAATCCAATCATTGTTAATTATATCGTATAATATTATTACTGTATCGCTATTTATCGACTTAAATGTATTATGCTATGCTGCTGGGAAATAAAAAACAATAAAATTCAGCTTTTCCAAATCGTTACATATTTTTCAATTATTTTTGCATGCCCAGTCTACTTTACTACGTGTAGTATTCAACTAGGTATACTAAAATTTCAAAACGGTATTTTTTAAAAGATTTATTATGACAAATATGCTAATATGTCACATATTATTGTCTTAAATTGTATGTATGAAATTATCTTAAATGCCTAAATGAGAATTTATGTGCATAGACAAATAATTTTGGTTGGAAAATTTTTTCGGACACAAAATGCAGAAATAAGGATTGGAAGCGTGAACATTGTTCAAATGTGTCTTCAGGGAATCATTCGTA
Organism: Yoshiicerus persimilis; assembly: GCA_020352615.2. NCBI lineage: Eukaryota > Metazoa > Arthropoda > Collembola > Entomobryomorpha > Tomoceridae > Yoshiicerus > Yoshiicerus persimilis. The sequence continues at coordinate 48,261,741 of CM036940.2, forward strand.
GTGAAAGAGTTTTTGCAAATATTACATGGGTAAGGTTTTTCCATAGTATGGATTCGCATATGCACAGACAGAGAATTGTACGTTGCGAACTCCTTTTTGCAAATTGCGCACGGATATTTGGGCTTTTCCTTTGCATGAATTTTGACATGTGAATCCAAACATGCTTTTTGAGTAAATTTCTTTTGGCAAGTTGAACATGTGTACGAAGCATCAGTCTTTTCTACAAGAATATTGGACATGTGTTTCTTCAATTCGGAATTCCACGCAAATTTTTCATCACAGAAGTTGCAGGTGTATAATTTGTCCATGTGAACAGAACGCTTATGTGCAGTGCATCCAGTTTTCCTTGTAAACCGTTGTCCGCAAAGATCACAAGAAAACGGTTTCTCACCCGTATGATAAGAATGAATGTGAAATTGAAGATTTTCGTGCGTTGTCCATCGCTTTCCACAAAAGGTACAACTGTACGGCTTCTCTTTAAGATGAACATTTCTCATATGAATATTCATAGCGGCAGTAGAACAGAATTTTTTGGAACAAAAAGAGCACTGAGGCATTTTATCTCTGTCATGGACTTTAAGGAAGTGAATTCGCAGACTTGCAGCACTGGCAAATGACTCAGAACAAACAGAACAGGCGAAAGGCTTTTCTCCAGTATGGACAATTCGTTCGTGGACAATCGCAGTATTTTTATAAGCAAAAGTTTTGCTACAAAAGTTGCATTTATATCGTATTTCTTTGATGTGTCGATGTCTTATATGAAGGTTTAATGAAGATACTGTTTTAAATGTCATTCCACAATATTCACAACCTTTACTTTTTTGCAATCGGTTGTAATACATTCTTCGTTTCAAAGTATACGAGCTCCAAAAGATTTTTTCACCGTGAATTTTATCTTTATGAAGTACTAAAGATAATTTTGCACTAAATGACAGATTGCAGATTGAGCATTTGTAAGGCTTTTCTTTCGTGTGCTTTCTCAGATGAATTTCCAAACTGGAATACTTGGGGAATGCTAATTCACAAAACATACACGTGTACTTGTTTTCATGTTTCAATATATGTTTTTGCAGCACGGTTGGATGGTAGAAAATTTTGTCACAGATTGTGCACAGATAAGAGTTCTTCGGTTTGCATGGCTTTTCTTTCTCTTTAGTGTGTTTTCTCAGATGAGCTTCCAAGGCAGAGTAACAAGGCAATTCCAATTTGCAAAAAGAGCAAGCGTAGTTAGTTTCATGTTTTAATACATGCTTTTGCAAACTGCATTGATCAGAGAACATTTTATCGCAAACTGTACAGCAGTACCAATTCTCACTTTTGTGTCTTTGTTCGTGCACCTTTAAATTATCCTTCGTCACATATGATTTAGAGCAAGTTTTACAACGATGCGGTCGTATAATTTCTTCTCCCTTCTGCTTCCTATGCTTGTTTTCATGATGAAGCAAGGCCACTTCTTTGCGAAATGTAATATTGCACGAATCACATCTATAATCATGTTTTCTATTTTCTTTTTTTCTTTCTGGTCCATTGCTTTCAACACATTTTGAGAAAGTCTTCAATCTTGAAGAACGCAAATTATAACCATTTTGAGGTAAATTGTCCACTTCTTTCATCTTCCTACGTCGTGATAATATCTGTGATTCAAAAATGCTTGAATGATTTCGTTTCGTTTAACCAAATCTTCTGTGCCTACGATACAATTAGTTAATTTACATAAAACTGTTTTACAAATTATTCACATTACACATGTTCTTAATAATATTGTAGCGCCTCCCATCGTATTCCCTTGTTAAGAAATGGTTTCCCTTCGCCCCACTCCAAAATTATTTTCCGTCGCTCCTTTTGTCCTTAGAAAATAAAAGTCGTTCAGAGGTCAAGACTATTGCAAGACATTTTATATTTTCAAGATGCATTTATTACGTTTCCCAGAATTTCATTTTTAAATACGTAAATAAAAACTACTTTGTCTTCCACGACTAAAAATGAACTTATCATAAAGTATCACATCACAACAAAACTCTCGCGAGCGATACAACCCGCGGGAGTGTGAAGATCTTTGGAACTTACTGGCTTTTAGTTTGAAACTTTAAAACTATAATAATAAATATATTAATAATCAAATAACCAACATATGTAATACAAATATTCCCAAAAACAACTTCAGAACATCCCAACATCCCAAGGTATCTATTTTATTATATTAATTATTTTGGTTTGGAGATAAGTTAGTGCTAAATTATTTAAATTATTAATCTAAAAAATAATTATAGTAATGTAAATAAATGTAAATAGTAATGTAATTGCTATTTCAGATGGCAATGACGCTAGCAGAATTTAACAAACGCAGAATGATACCACTTATATCTTGTGACACATTTGTTTGTCTACCTCCAAATACAGCAAAAAATTCAGTGATATTTGGGAAAAACTCAGATCGTCCTCAAGGCAAATATCTTTTAAAGCCAGTTACTAAAACAGTAAAGTTGAATTATGTACTTTTTATTAAGTGTTTATCGTAAATTCCCCATTGTTTTGTTTGACATCTTTATTAATGCAATTTATAGTCGTAAATGTGTATTTATACGCAACCATTAACGTGTGTCCGTGAAAACACTGAAAACGTTATTAAATCAGCAGTTTTAGTAATGATAATGATTTTTGTTTTATTAAAGGTGAAGTACAGGAAATAGTTTACCAACCGAGACAGACGTATGCAGGGACAGAAAAACTGAGATGTACTTACATAGAAATTGATCAGGCAAAGGAAACTTATGCAGTAATTTTGAGCAAAATCAGTTGGATGTGGGGAGTTGAAATGGGAGCAAATGAATTCGGGGTTGCAATTGGTAATGAGGCTGTGTGGACAAGACTAAACGACAGCGGAAAAGATTTGGTCGAAAGACTTCTAGGAATGGATCTTGTACGGCTGGGGTACTGTTTTACACAATACTATGATATTCACTTTGCAAATATGAAATATATAATAAATATTTGATTAATAATTAGACTAGAACGGGGAAAGACTGCCGAAGAAGCTTTGAAGGTCATGACATCTCTTCTGGAGAAATACGGACAAGGAGGACCATGCTCAGATACAATGAAAAATTGGTCTTATCATAATAGTTTTCTGATTGCCGACAGAAAAGAGGCCTGGGTGTTAGAAACAGCTGGTAACTTGTGGGCAGCAGAAAAAGTTGAATCTGGCTACAGAAACATTTCAAATGGTCTTTCCATTGGAACGAAAATTGACTTGATGAGTTCGAATTTAAAGGAAACTGCTTTAGAACTGAAACTGTGGAATGGAAAAGAACCTTTTCATTTTACTCACGTTTTCAGTGATGACTACGGGGATTCACAAAGATTTTTGGAGGGAAAACGACTTCTTGGAAAATATTCCCAATCGAATAGTTTCGATGCAAAATCCATGATGAAAATTTTGAGAGATGAGGACAGTGGCATTTGCATGGGCTGTGATGATTCCTTCCCTTCTGCATCCAGCCAAGTCTCAGTGCTAACCCCAGAAGGGGATTCTCGACCAGATTGCCATTGGTTCACAGGAACACCTGATCCACAGTAATATTCTTTGAAAAGTATTGATTTTTTAAATATGAGTTTAGAATTACAGTTTAAAAAATACTTTCAGGTGTTCTGTGTTCAAGCCGTTTATCTTCCAAGCAAACTCCTCAATTACAAAGGATGTCAGTTCACCGGTAATAAAGCCTGGCGAACCTGTAACTCGTTTAAAGGGTACAGTAGACAGGCGACATGAGTTGCTTAAAGCGCAGCAAAAGTTCTTTCGCAAATTGGAACATCCGGCCAACACTCAGTTGAGGCAAAGATTTTCAGAATTGGAAAATAATTGTATTGAAACTGTAGAAAAACTTTTGGAATATGTTGGGTCAGGTCAGCAAGAAAAACTTGAAAACGTCTTTGACGAAGCTGTCAGGGCTGAATTCGATTTTTATAAATGTAACTGAACATTTCTATTTGTATTTCTTTTCTTATATTAGCTAAAGCGAGGCTAAAGTCATCATTAGTCTGTTTAATCTTCTCAGCAGTCCACTAAATATTAATTCATATAGTCTAATATTCAAATATTTAATATCGAGAATTAGTGATATCTCTCACTTAAATATTCAAAAACAGGTGCTATCTAGAACCAAATGTGAAATGTATTAATGTATCAACGCACATCTATTTCGCCTTCAATATTACAAAATATGGAAACTAAAGCTTGTGAATACATACAAAATAATTCAATTAGTAGATCTTATTAAAATTGCCCATTGTCAATATAAAATCTTGTACTAGTATTATGTAACAGATCAGTGAGATCAGGTGCTCCATAGATGTATTTAAGGACATACTAATTACTTTATTCTGATTATTGCTAGTAAAACGTACTATTATACATGCGTTAGCACATTCATGGTAGTATAACCCAAGAATCATACATGTAGTACACATATTATTGTCAATATAAACACATAATAGCATATGTGTGTATGCAGATGCAGATAGTGATCAGATCTAGTATATGAAAAGTGTTAAATCCGACCATATTTAGGTGACCTTGGAGAAATGTATTTTTCAATTCCATTTTTGAGTCATAACTTTTTTCATCTTTATTATGTTCAACCCAAAGGATTACAAACTCCTTTTTAAAGATAGTACATTATACACCAGCCATTGTCAGTTGATAATTGAAGTTAAATAACAACTTCCTAAATTATTAAAGAGGTCTAAATATCCTTCATGGCATAATGGATTTCTTGGTAATTGTCTATGTCAATTTTGTCAAAGCGGGTAATTAGGAAATTACCAAAACGCCAGAAACTGTCAATTTTGAGGTTATTATCCAAATTAAGCTGTTTATCTTATTAAAGCGTTTCGCTGAAAATTTTTATTGGGTATGGGATGGATGTAGTTATTAATGAGTGTTAATATCCCGTAACTCTGTGTTAACGACAAGAGTTTAAACTAACGGTACATAATAGCATCCGTATATCGAGGCACAAGTCAGCGTAGCGACATCTGTCAAGTCTAGAGATGTCTACTTCAATTGGCATACTATAGATATAATCTGTAATGCATTGAACGGTGGAAAAGCTGAAAGTATATTGAGTTACCTATTGCCAAAATCTGTATATTACTGTCGTTACTTCATATACTTATCAATATTGTAAGATGCAAAGTCAATAATTCATAGTATAGGAATATAGTTACTTCATAGTTGCTCATATCTAGATTGACAACCGATCTAGCGTACAAGTTAGTACGTTGAATAGAAGTCTTCCAGAAGCTTTGTACTTACAACTCGAAGACTACGACTATGTATGTATATATGCTGATACTTCCGTATCTTCATGATACCAATAATTTCAAATATACAAGGCATCATATTTCATGTGATACACCAGCGTATAAAACGGTCTTCCGATTTAATCGAGCTCCTGAATTATAGGTCCTTGGAGTACAAGTTTAGCATGTATGTAATATGGCCAGAAGCTTTTGTAATTGCCAAGCATTCAGTATCGTCTCCATCTAAAATGCTGCCTGGTGGATGTTAACATTAAATGCTAACATTACGGAATCCCTATTTCAGAAAAGTGCACCGAACTTCAATGTTTGCCATTTAATTTAGCCGTGTATGAATTAAACATGGATAAAAAGCTTCGTCCGTGGATTTTTAATGCACATAAATGACTAGGGTAGCATTTTAGATTTTTTCCTGTTTCCTTTTTCCTGTTTGGAATTCTAGAAGACAGCATTAAAGTCCAAATATAGTCCTTCCGCAGATACCTTTAACATTACGTATAATTAAATACATATACTGTCTTACTGTCTGTAATTCTTTCTAATTTTGGTTTCCAAATGAGTAATTGTACTGAATTAATCGGTGCTATACTATCTTTCTATTCTATGTATTTAAATGCCTCGTCAGCTCAAAAAAATAAGAGTATCCTTTCCATGAATGTATTTTCAAGCATTGCACCAGATGTATAATACATTTTTTACTCAGATTCTTTCAATTCTCATTTTAATCAAATTTCCTCGGATTTGGAACTATATTTGCTAATAAATTAAGTTTACTAGTGTTTCAAGAGAATTAATCAAAATTTATTTCAGTACAGAATTTATTTACCATTCCATTTAATTCACACAAACTTTCTCATGACGATGTTAACTCGAAAAGCTCTAAAGTACCATGGAATTCTGGTCAACGCCCTTTGTTTCTGCCACATTTCCCCTTTTGTTTGGAATAATTCGCTGTTGCAGATAACCAAATCAAAAATTCGCAAATATACTTGGATGATAGGTTCAATCACTTTGGCTCTCCATGCTGTTTACAGTTGGTTCACTTTTGTCCGTTTCGTCAGATCAAAAGAATTCAAACCTTTTTTTGAAACAACCATGGCCTTTATGTTCGCAGTGGGGTACACTTGGTGTTCTACTATTAATCTAAGTGTGCACAAGAAAAAGTATGAAATAACGTGGCTCTTTAATCAACTTACTACGATTGATCTCTCAGTGGGAAAAAGGACAAGTACAATTGGTAACCTAAAATAGTATCTTAATGAAACATGTTTTAATAACCCAATTCCAACTTTGAGGGAAATATAAAGTACCTAATCACATTATGTTTCTTAATTACAGAACAATGCAAATATTCCACTTTGATGAGAAAAATCTCTAAACTCCTCGAGTTTCTGATTCTAATTTATCAAATTGCAATTGTTTACACAAATATTTTCTTTACCATTTTTGTGATTGTTAATATCGATAAAGAAATATACACTTACCATTTGATTTCAAGTAATTGGAAAAATTATGGAATGCGTTTCTTCTTTATCGTCCTTCATAGCTTCGCACATTGTCAAATTATTGGAATTGTTTGCTGGACTCTCCTGGATTTTCAGTTGTATACAATTATAGTAGCTGTTGCAACAAAAATCCATAGGTATGTTCCTTGTATTTTTCTAGATTAATAAAAATTGAGACATTTAATTCTAACTCACATTTGATTTTTAGGGAACGGAAAAGTCCAATTACACGAAAACTTTACTTGTACCAGAAACTTGCAATTCTTAATACGTACTTTAATACGTGTTTTCTTCCCATCAGCTATCCTGCTATCGTATCCTGCTTTGGAATTTGCGTTGTTATTTCTACAATAGGAATGTTTCGTTTCTATTTTTTAATGAGTCTTGCCAGTTACTTAGTTTACCCACTTGTAGCCACCAACGGGGTAATTTATTTGACATTCATTCTTTACGGAGCTGCAAAGGTGCACAGCGAATCCTCAAAATACATTCAAACACTCAGAATGTCCGAGCTATCATTGGCAAACAGCAAGAAGACTCGCAGCGTCCGACCTTTTGGAGTAAAAGTCGGCGTAATTACTATGAAATTCAGCTGTATGCTTGGTTTCTTTTACAGCCTCTCTAACTATAGCTTATCAGGGTTAGTAGCTTTCCCACAAAAATTGTTTCAAAAAGTCCAATAGAAATCAAGTTTTGGATCTTGTAACTAAGCTAAGTAAATTATTAAATGTAAAATGTACCGTAAAATTTAAAAATTTAAATCAAATGTTGACAGTAAGTTTTGTGAAACAAAAATAAAGTTTGCATACATCAAATACAATATACTATCAACTATGGGAAACACCAGAATCTATTAAACATTTTAAATAAAGGCAAAAAGACTGGTGTCCGGACTAATCGGTTGAATAGAGTGTCAAAATGCTGTTGCAGATAACTAAATCGAAAATTCGCAAATATACTTGGATGATAGGTTCAATCACTTTGGCTCTCCATGCTGTTTACAGTTGGTTCACTTTTGTCCGTTTCGTCAGATCAAAAGAATTCAAACCTTTTTTTGAAACAACCATGGCCTTTATGTTCGCAGTGGGGTACACTTGGTGTTCTACTATTAATCTAAGTGTGCACAAGAAAAAGTATGAAATAACGTGGCTCTTTAATCAACTTACTACGATTGATCTCTCAGTGGGAAAAAGGACAAGTACAATTGGTAACCTAAAATAGTATCTTAATGAAACATGTTTTAATAACCCAATTCCAACTTTGAGGGAAATATAAAGTACCTAATCACATTATGTTTCTTAATTACAGAACAATGCAAATATTCCACTTTGATGAGAAAAATCTCTAAACTCCTCGAGTTTCTGATTCTAATTTATCAAATTGCAATTGTTTACACAAATATTTTCTTTACCATTTTTGTGATTGTTAATATCGATAAAGAAATATACACTTACCATTTGATTTCAAGTAATTGGAAAAATTATGGAATGCGTTTCTTCTTTATCGTCCTTCATAGCTTCGCACATTGTCAAATTATTGGAATTGTTTGCTGGACTCTCCTGGATTTTCAGTTGTATACAATTATAGTAGCTGTTGCAACAAAAATCCATAGGTATGTTCCTTGTATTTTTCTAGGTTAATAAAAATTGAGACATTTAATTCTAACTCACATTTGATTTTTAGGGAACGGAAAAGTCCAATTACACGAAAACTTTACTTGTACCAGAAACTTGCAATTCTTAATACGTACTTTAATACGTGTTTTCTTCCCATCAGCTATCCTGCTATCGTATCCTGCTTTGGAATTTGCGTTGTTATTTCTACAATAGGAATGTTTCGTTTCTATTTTTTAATGAGTCTTGCCAGTTACTTAGTTTACCCACTTGTAGCCACCAACGGGGTAATTTATTTGACATTCATTCTTTACGGAGCTGCAAAGGTGCACAGCGAATCCTCAAAATACATTCAAACACTCAGAATGTCCGAGCTATCATTGGCAAACAGCAAGAAGACTCGCAGCGTCCGACCTTTTGGAGTAAAAGTCGGCGTAATTACTATGAAATTCAGCTGTATGCTTGGTTTCTTTTACAGCCTCTCTAACTATAGCTTATCAGGGTTAGTAGCTTTCCCACAAAAATTGTTTCAAAAAGTCCAATAGAAATCAAGTTTTGGATCTTGTAACTAAGCTAAGTAAATTATTAAATGTAAAATGTACCGTAAAATTTAAAAATTTAAATCAAATGTTGACAGTAAGTTTTGTGAAACAAAAATAAAGTTTGCATACATCAAATACAATATACTATCAACTATGGGAAACACCAGAATCTATTAAACATTTTAAATAAAGGCAAAAAGACTACCTATTTCATTTTCTATGTAGCTTCCGAGTGAAAGGTAAAAAGTAAAAAGAGTTTTGAATCATTAAATTCCATACTCATACTGCCATATTCATAATAGATTTCATTTTTAATAGAGTGGACTCTTGTGGACTCTAATGCTGCCAAAAAAGGATTCTAGTTCCCATATAACTAGAATTAGGGAAGTGGATGGTTCAAAATTAAATATATTTGCTATTTATAGAGTTCTTTGAAGGATATTAGTTTTATGTTCACCATCTTTATATTTTTCGCTATTTATAAAAATATTGTGGTGCCGCAATGTATAGAGCAGTGATGGCCATTGAGAGTCCTCTCACCAAAGATGAGTATGTGGAGCCTCATCCCGTGCTCCTCTTTTAGGGCTGAGAAGGCTCCTGAGATGACTTTGTTTTGCGTATTAATAGTGGGAATAACTTTGGGAGGACTTAGTTAGCGTGATAGAGAAGAGTCTTGGGAGGACTTAGTTAAGCACCGAATGACCGAATGATGGAGAGGAGTCTTGGGAAGACTTTTTAAAGCATCACGTGGTAAAGAAGATATCTGATTGGATGGGGAAGGAGATTATTACCGTTTTTGAGGTTGGGAGGACGTTGAGAGGAGTCTTGGGAAGACTTTTTTTACTAAAAGTCATTTTGCAGGGAAGAGTCTTGAGAAGACTTTTATAATCGCCACGGGGTAGGGAAGAGTCTTGGGAGGACTTTCTAAAGGGTGTTTGTAATGCGAAGAGTCTTGAGCAGACTTTCGTTTTATTTGTTAGTAAAGAGAAGAGTCTTTACCAGATGAGACTCTTTTCATACTTTTGAGAAGAGTCCCGAGAAGACTCAAGAGGAGCAAATGGCCATCACTGGTATAGAGATAGAGTTCTCTGCAATGGAATTTTTCATAACGAGGTAAGTACAATTATCCTGTTCCATGAAGCTCCAGCTCCGATTGAGAGTCGGGAAACGTAAGATATGCTATCTCAATGGAACTATACCGGCGGCAATGTCAAAAACTATCAGAATTTGTAAAAAATTGTTTATTATTTGTCGTGTTAACTAAATTAAGGAATTTACTGGAAATCAGCAGTAACAACTATTTTCAGCTATCAGTCTTACTGGGAAAACTGCTGAGCAATAGTTTCAAATAGTTGCAGATGGGCTTTTTCAATTCATTTTGAAGTTATACAAGATTATTAATTGCCCACTTGGGTAAGAATATAACAATTCTTATTTTCATAAAACTGCTGAATAAAGCAACAGAATTCTACAATTGTGGTAGATTTTCAGTTACACCAATATTCTAAAATTTTCAGACTATTGAAGATGCTTATTCTTTGCGAATATTGCGATATTCGCTGTATTTGTTACGATGATTGGATGGAACACTTGGTAAGCTTTTTCGATTTTGTAATGTCTTTTCTATTCGGTGGGAAATAACAGACTCAATGAACTCAACTCAATTTCTTCTTTTAATAAATTACAGCTTAGCAAAGATCACCAGGAGGTCATCAGCCAAGCAATTAATTCTTGGGATTCTTCCTTGAATCAGCGATCTCTAATAGTCACATTAACCGGAGTAAAACCAGAAAAAGTCGACATTTGCTGGTATTTTGCCAGCTATGGGTTGGTTTGTGATGCTTTCTTCGAATCAGATTTAGAATTTTGTGTCATTCAGTTGGACAAAAAGTAATAATTTCCCCCGATTAATAAGCATTATATACGAATGTAGTTGAATTCTTACCTGCGAGATTATTTTTGCAAACATTAAGTATCGAGAATTTGTTGATTATAGTAAACAAGATTAATTTTTAGAAATTACATTAATATAATGACAATATTTCAGAGACTATGCTGAAAGGGCCTTGAAAGATAAACACTGCATGGAAAAATCTAAGCTTTCTGTTCGTCTAAAGACTGAAGTTTCTGATAGTGAATGTAATTTTCTAATTTCTGAATTTGCATAGTAGTATTTAATGTCAACGCTGATTTTATTATAACGATTAATTTTTCACAGGGCTTCTACTGAATTCGATGGTACGACGTAATGCTACCAAGGATATGGTACAGCAAAAACAGGAGTCTTTTGAAGAGAGACACGGAAGACTTACGGAGACTTTAAAATCATTTCCGCTCGATTATCAGATAGAGCGTTTTGAACGGGAAATCAAAATGAATTCAGTGGAAATAAGTATAAGGCAGAAATTAGTGAAAGAAATGAACCACCTTTTTGGGGGCATAGTAAAGTTTCCAAAGTGTGTTCTATGTCCATATGGAACTTTCGTTACCGGCTTAGGGAGCAACTCATCTTTGCTTCACATATACTTTGACGCAATAGGTAAATATTTAAGTATAATTTTTTATCATTCTATTCTGTAAATATAATCTTTAAAGGTCTAAGCTAATATGTCGTTGTAATTAAGGGGAAACTGCTGGAAAAGCTCCTGAAGATGCCATCGCGCCATTTTGGAGGGAAACGTTTGAAATTCTTCAAAATTATATATCAAGTGTCAATCGTCGCGAATTGTTCTGCTACGATTTTGTGGGACTTCCAAGAGACCAGACTCCGTCGATAAAGTTTATTCACTATCTTACAGGAGTTAAATGCAGATTTACTTTCGATAGTTTACTTCCTGTCCGTACATCAAAATTAATAGCTCTAGTGATGAGGGTAGATGCAAGACTTCCTGCCTTATTTCTTTTTATCAAATATTGGGGTGAATATCACAAACTGTCAGGTCCTAAGCTTATTACAAACTACTCCTTAAATCTTCTTGTGTTAGTTTTTTTAATACAGAAAAAGATAGTTCCTTCCTTAACAGTTCTTCAATCTATGAGTACTACTAGCACAAAAGTAGGGGATTGGGAAACTACTTTCTGTGAGGACATAGAGAAGATAACAAATTTGATGTCATTTTTCGGGACAACTGATATCTGTGAAAAAAATGAGACGACTGGAAAACCTACAGCAGGATCCGTTCTCCAATTAGTTGCAGATTTCTGCAAGTTGTATGCCCATTCAGATCTCCAGTCATTAGTAGTTTGTCCCTCCATAGGAGAATTAATACCCAAACTTGCATTTCAGTCAGGAAACGAAGAAAATCTTCCAAAAGGTCTGGAGACTTATAAATCTTGGGCTAGTGGACGGGTCAATAAGTTGGATACGAAAAGTTTGTTGTGCATTCAAGACCCATTTATCTTAAAAAGTAATGTTTCCACTGAAACTCCTGAAGATGTTGTCTGGAGGTTCCAATTCGTATGTGCAGACACAGTGGACACCATAGATGGAATTTTAGCGTCACCAAATCCTAATTTAATGGATGTTTTTCATTTGTGTTCGAAAAATACTTCAAAAGAGCAAACGACCAACAAACCCGCGACTGCTCCTGCAAAAGAAAGCACAGAAGTAGCCATTGTCAATGAAAGTTTGACTACCCGTGAAAATAATGCAAGTCTCGATTCAGTATCAGACGATTCTCCAGTAATATCAGTGCCTCGTCACATACAGGAACAATACAAAAATAACAAAAGTACTGCACAGCAAATAGAGACGACCGAACCTCCCCTGGATATTTATCCGATTGACTTAAGTGTCCCTCCTCCCGGTTGGAATCAATATCCGGTTTCGCAGCACCCGCCAGTTGATCCTTATCAGTCGTCTTCTCATTCACATTACAGTCATGTCCAACCGTATGAAGCTAGCAATGAAATATTCCAACAACCTCGATATTTAAGTCAATACGAAAATCCCTCTGGTGTTTTGGAACCGATTTCATCCCCTGAGCTATTTCCTCAGGAATTTACTTCGGCAAGTAACGAACCTCTACCAATCGGTTCTTCAGAAATTTCTAGTACATCCTCTGAGCATCGGAAATCAAGAAATCGAAGATCTCCTCAACCCGTTCCCCCACCAGAAATAAAGAAATTTCCAATGCGAATCCTAAAGTTTGGAAAGTTTGAGCATTCTTTTACGTATTCTCCAAATAATGAGTTTTTTCGGAGATTCAAACGCTATTTTGGGAATTTAGTCATAGAGTCTGCATTGAAAGTTCGTTTGAAAACCTTGTGGTGTATTTTTATGGATGACTTTTTGTCAGAAGTATATTCCAAATCATTTCCATTTAGAGTAGAAGAAATAGATCCGACCACCATCGTGGTTAACTATGATAAACCAGGCAGAATAACTGAAGGAATCAGGGACACTTCATTATTTCACTCAGATGGCAAACCATCTGATCCTAAACGGCAGAAAAAGGAAGAGGTCGAGGTTCTAGACCAATTCAAATATCCTCCCCAAAGCAATCCACTCAAACACAAGTTTTTTGACCTCAGGGATAAGTTGGAGTCCAGTAAAGCATTTATTTGCAGAGTTAATAGCAGTTCGCTATATAATAGGGAGAAAATAAGGAGCAAAGCCAAATCGGAAACTCATTTGCTGAAAAAGTTTCCCAACCCTATTGCTTGGGAAGGCGAAATTAGTAGAAGGACTTTTGAGCAAGAAAACAAAGATAAAGGAAGTTCATCAGCTGGAAAATTTGTCTGCAAAGTGACAATGGATGCCTCCAGTGACAGATGTGTCACTGTCGTCTTTAAATGCATACAGGGGGATTCAAGAGAAACAATAGCAGCCGAGAACGTTGCTGATCATGTTATAAATGTTTTCAGAGATTTAGTTCCCAGATACCAAAATTACAGACTGAACAAATGGCTTGACTATGAAAAGGAGTAGTAACATTTTTATCACGTCATTGTGGTGTGATTTGCTTTAAAGTATTTTGTTTTGTTTTTTACCTCTGCATTATTTTTGATCAAATAATGACTTCATTTCAATTTTAATGTCCTTACTCTATCAGTAAAGGAAGAAAATCGATCATTTTAAACTAGAGTAATTGTAGATTTTCCACCTGTGTAAGAATGCTTTTATAATTCGCTATCAACCCCAGAAATCATTAGTACTTCTAAAGACAAGAGTAACCCAGTTCTACTTTTGCCATAAAAATTGATTAATAGAGTTCGTTAATAATGATTATGATATCATGCAAATATTTGATTTATTCAGTCAAGACTTTTTAACTGAAAATTCCAGTATTGGAAATGTTAATTTTTATAAATGAAAAAACCTCAAAAGCTTTTCACCAAGTTTTAGGTAATTTTCTTGTTTCCCTAAAAATTGCATTTGTTTTTCTGTAATTTGATAAAGAGCATTTAGTACTAAACACTGAAATAGGCATTTAGTAGTGGTACTTTTGTAATTGAGATTGCGTTATTTCCTAATAAATTTATTATTAGAATATTTGTTTGAAATGTAATTTAATTGTAATTACTAATTACTGTATTCTGCATCAAATTACTAACTACTCAAATGTAGAATATTGCCATTGTAAAAGTAAATTCGAAGTATTCATAATTGAGAATGCTAGAAAACGAATAATTTCTAAATAGAGTTAATTGATAACTATTCCAAATTTTTATTTCGCACTTTTAAACTATGAATATGAATAATATTTAAAAAGGAATTATTGAAAATTGCCATACAAATATGAACAATAAAGCGAAAATGTTTAACAAATGTAATATTATTAGTTATTAATATCATAACACTTAATTTAAATGAATGTAATATAAAATGTAACAGTTATAGAGTAAATAATGTAAGATGATGATATTTTAATTACATAGGAGCCTAAGATGGCAGAATGCCTATTGGTTCTTTTCAGGTGTATATTTTGTTTCAGTTACTTGGGTATCACTCACATTGTAAGTACTACAGATAGCCACTATGATAAATTACGCTATTATTTACGTTTCTTGAAAGCTACATTTATTTAGGCATCAACGGTCAATAAAGCGAAAGGCCATTATTTTAATTGTTACTATTTAATCACTCTATAAGTACATTATAGCATTAGTAAGTACTACCTACCTAATAATTGAGAATAAAACTTTAGTGTGGAGCCAATTACATGTTTCTAATCATTTTATTAGCCAATAGGTAAATAGTTATACCTGTCTAGTTATTATACAGTAATGTTCACTCTATCACAACTTAAGAACTGTTATTAATAATTATATGTAACAATGTGCTCCCTCTTGATGTTTTCTGGTAGTGTTTAAGTTGTAACCTTTGTCTGATTGTTTTCTTGCACTTGTACTGTATGTATTCACAATCAGTAAACCATTTTTGTCCTTACGTAATATGTTTTCCAAAAAAGTTTTGTTTTCCATTAAACAGGATCTTATTTTTCAAACTTAAGTCAATAGTCGTAACATACCATACGATAATTGCACATTTTTCGTTATTCGGTCTACAATTTCCTTGTCCTTAAGTATCAATAATTTATTACGTGTACTGGGAGAATTTAAGAATTCACAATCAGTGTTGTACCATTTTGATACGATTTTCAGCACTGATATATCAAGTCAAGTTGACTAGTATTTAATTTCCGACTAGAGTTTTAACGAGTCACAGGTTCAATGACAGTGGAGGCTCAAGTCATTATTTATTTATGCCGACAAATGGACGTAGGTAGGTTTTTGGTGACATACATGGTTTTTGGAAAAAGTATAAAATCGTTTTGCAAATTAGCATATCTCAATCCTCATAGCTCTATACCTTTTTCATAGAAAGAATACAGGTTATAAAAGACAAAAATCAGTAAATTGGTATTGGCCATTCAGTTTCTCTTCAATAAACTTATTCTTAATAATATTTGTAATAACCTAAGTAGGTAATATTGTAAATTGTAACTGTACGCATAGGTGAAGATATTATTTGTCTGTGCACAGGTTTTGCCTATTTGTATAGTATTTATATGTAGTAATGTAATAATATTTATGTATATAGGCCATAATGTAACATAGTTTGTGTAGACAGGTAACAATATTTATTTGGTTTGAAATACTAATCTTTCAACAGCAAGATCAGTATAAAAAGTATGTTGTTAGTAAGCTCATACATAACACGCAGGATATATGAAGTTTATTGTAGAGTAGACATGTGTGCGATAATTGGTGCTAACGGGTTTCCCGTGATTTGTTCCGTAAGGTATTTCTTAGTAGTTGTCTTTTTTGGAATGCGTCTGAGGAGGACACTGACTAGAATAAGCGAGATTTGAAGGCAGCGGAATGATATATTTCAATTTCATAGTATATTGAAGGCATTGTGATTTCTTAGGAAAAGTTTGAGCGGATGATAAAACTGAAATATGTTTGCCATTCACTTCAAATCAATTAAGGATCGATCTGCAAGTTTTCCACGCCTTCCGCTGCACCTTCCGCAGCTTCGTCTTCAACTGTAGGCACTGTCACAATTTAAAAGCAACTCCAATTAATTATTGCCAATTATCACGCAGAAATTATGTACCTATTTTTAATTGGACTTACGAGGATCTCTGGAAGAATTCCTCCTGTTTGATAAATGTGAGTGTGACAAAGATGATGGGACAGCAGATGCTGAAACAGTTCTTGTAGGAAATGTCAATGATGTCGAGCGGGCCATGGGATCGTCCTCTTCTTGCAAATTTTCAATTTGTCTTTCTCTATGAGTAGTCGTACCGATGGTCACTGGCATATCCGATTTCAATTCTGGATTTCCGCTGTTATTCGTATACACCTCCACCTTGGTACCGAAAAGAAAGGTAAATAGTAAACACACACGGTTAGGTACTTGATACGTATTTAAATATGTAGTGAGTTGTGGATTGTGATTTGGAAGGAAAATTGGGATTGTAAATATTGCATGCGTTTGCATAAGGAAATGAGGAGGATTATTACTGGAGCATACGCGGAGTAATTGTGTTGAAATATGCATCAGGTAATTTAGTTTGGGATTGGAGTTGATACATAATGGAGGAGGAGGCTCGCTTACCACAACGAAATAGTGATGCTGGATGATTCCAGTAATGGAAATGTAGGCATCCTTTGGAACATCGAGAGAATCTTCCCATGTACTTTTGGGTTGAGCTAAAGAAGAGTTCAAATTGTCTCTGGAACTGAGAGCGACTTTGCTGGATTTGGATGTCAAGTCGCTGCGCCACGTTAGCTTCTTGAGAAGGGAGACGGAGACCTTGGTGACCTTTTTCTTGGAAGGGTTGAGAAGAGTGATGTGGAAGGGGATTTGGTCGTCAGGCAGAAACCCAGTGCGAGGCAAATGCAAAGAAAACTTGATACCAGTGCTGCTGGAGAAAATTGATGTGCTCTGCTGCTTCTCCAAACACGCCGGCTTCAGCAAGGACGGATTCGATCTCAAATTGAAGTAGCTGCAAATCTTGATTGTCTGTTTCGACACGCGTGTATTGATTACAGATCCCGTGTTCACGTACCCCACCACCTTGTAAACTATTTCCCCTGAACTCCCTTTGAACGTCCCTGGAAAAGGGTTCAACTTCCGTATAGGAATCGCAAATTTATATACGTAGTTGGATTTCTCCACTTGGTGCACCCTCGGGGGCTGATAGTTCGGATCCGACGGGGGATAATCACCTGCACAATATTTCACAATAAATACTCATTTTCAAATTCTTTGTCTAATCCACATATATTTGTACCTACTTTACTTTTATACCAATTTAACAGTTTTCTAGAAAGATTTGGTATTATTTTCAAACTTATTGATAACTTTTAAAACATCGACCTGTTTCTAAAGTTTGCGGCTGTATTCAGCAAAAGTACTAAGTCAGGACTAGAAATAAGAAATGATGTATGTCTATGTATTTGGGTATTTGATAAAATGCAAGACAAGTCTTTAGATTAAAATAGCTTAAGTTATCTAGAAAAAAATATATATTCTGATTGTATTTTTGAAATGCAGTAGTGAAATATATAGTAATGTAATGGTTTGCGGCTGGGATCGAAAGAAGCAATTTGGTCTGCACTTTTGTGAAATATAAAGTGATACAAAGGCTTTTAGCGCTATTAATTTCTTGGTCAACAAAGAAAGAAGAAAGAAAGTCGGTATGAAATTTAGGTTTAGATCTCCGTGTCAGATTTCTGTTTGCCTTAGTGTTTTACGATGACCACGCAAGATTGTAGACACAGCACAGCAAGAGTTTATTAGTGCTTATTTGAACCTGTGGTGCATAGTTGCATACAAGTACACATTTATTAAGTTTGCAATGCACACTGAATAAATTCATATTGTGTAAAGTGCATATTTATATGTGGTAGTTGGAGCCTATGCATATTTGCACGTATATTTAGCACTTTGCAATTGTAGGAAACACAGTATATCCTCTCTGCAGCTATAAACGATGAAAATTTCAAGACATAAAAGTATAGTATAGTAAATGTAATACATGAGCGGAACCTGTGAACATTTAACTCTCTCACTTAATACCGTAAATCATATTTTAGTACTTAGGTACGGAGAATTACTGCATTTTATACAATGTTTTACATATTACGAGCATCTATTATTTCCTTTCAAAGTAATACGAAATGTAATGCTTTCTTGTTATATATCTGGGAGAACCAGGATTAAAAGTAATCGCAAGATGCATGGACCTCAATTTACAAATAAAAATGTTCTACAGGGGAACGTTGACGTAGATTTATTCCTTTGTTGTTTCTTTAGTTAAATTAAAGTTCTGTGTAGAAAACGGGCGTGACTTGAAATGGTATGGAATAAAAGGATCTATTTAGAGTTATGTGGTACTTTCTTCTATACTTAATACATGGACAGCAATTGTTTAATAAATCTTCCCCTGCAATTTTGGGCTAAAAACCATTTAGGTAAATCCATTCTGTGTCCAATACACACTCTTTGTCTTGTTCATATTCATAACTATTGTGGATGGGTGTGGATTCGCAGCATAATTTATCCAAACGATGTGGTAACCTCATTTTCACTAAAACTCTGTATATCCATCACAAGAAAACTTTCCCCGGAAAATAATAACTTTCCTCACTGTTAGCTTTTAAAATAGCTAACACCATGAAAGAGCAGTGTTTGTAATCAATAGTTGAGTAGACTGAACTGGACAGGACTGTAGACATAAGCTAATTCATTTTTTCCTTCTCGTTTTATTAAAAAATGATTATAAAGATCCGAAAAAAGTTTGGGTATTAATTGCCTTTGTATCCGACGAAGTAAATTGCTGTCCAGTCGTATGGTAATAGGTCTTCTGTTTTCGTTCGCACTGTTTGTCCAGATCGATAATTAACTATTGCATGTCCCTCCAGTACAACACGAATATCTAAAACGCAAAAAAACCATCATCATGAATAAGCATGAATCAGAATGCACAATGATATAATAATACCCACCTGCCTATATAGTACTAATTATTTAGGCGCAGTTTGCCATTGGAAGAGGAGTCAGGATGTCTGGAAATAATCAGACTTTTCTATACTATACAATAAAACCGAATATTGTATTTAGTTTGAATGTTGAAGGCTGCTGTAGTTATCACTCTACCTATTGTTAGTTACAAGCGACCCAATAAAAATTCGCTTGTATTTAAGTGTACCTCAAAAATAATCCGCTTACCTCAAAATATTCGATTTGTCTCATATTAACACATTTAGCTAATAAATGGTTTACAAGTCTCAAATATAATTACTCCAAACTGATAATATACCTTTGCCTCCAGTTTAAATGCAATTGCCTCAAGTGTAGTTAAAAATCTTCACTATGCTTGCGGTAAATGTACTAAAGCATTAGCGAATTGCATTAAAACTTGAGGCATAGGTATATTACAGTTCGGAGTAATGATACTTGAGACTGGATAAATACTATATTTTAGCTAAATGTATTTATATGAGGTAAAGCGTTTATTTCTTGAGGTAAACCGATTATTTTTGAGGTGCATATAATTTTCGTCCATAAAAATCTCCCCGTAGATTGAAAGTATGTACAGAGCAATGCGTGCGATATGCACTTACATTTTTCTACTCTATGATGTGTGTGATTTGCAACACTTGAGAGCTGGAATTAGAGAATAATCAGATCATTCCCTAAATTAACTGTAATATATGAATTGGTATATGTATGCGAATTGAATAGTGATTTACATATATATTTCCATTATTAGTCACTGCATCGAAAAATCGGGGGCTTATAGAATATAGACATAACTGAACGCTTATACGCACACCACATTATTTAGGTACATTAAGTTCACAAACGGTATGTTATTTGTACTGTTACTAAGGATATTATCGTTGATGTGAATTACTATTATGCAAAGGCTCAATGGAGGAATTTGATGAAAAAACTATTGATAGGTATTCCTTGAAGCCCGTCTATGTTCGCAAATATAAATAATGCACGAGACATTCTGTGTTCTTTGTAGCATGAGGAATAAAAGAATATTTTAGTATTATGTCAAATTTCAAATAAATTTCTGTATTTGTCAAGGATTTGTTTATAATAGCTACATAGCTGTCAAAATGTGACGTGATGAATAAAAAATGTTGGTAGTCGAGAAGTTTTTGTATTATGAACGCGTCTTGCACATTTCAAATTCCATGAAAAGGCTTTGAAGCTGATATTTGTATGTTCAAAGAAAAAATATTTATTAGGAATGGGAAAAAGAACATTTTGACATAAATATTGTTTATGCTCTACTAACAATTTTGAAAGATAGTCTAGCACGTATTGGATTAATGGTAAATATTGACGGAAAGTGGCGGAGTGCCATAAAATACTTTTTATAAAATTAAGAAGCCTCAAAACTCTCTGGTTGAATTATGTTCCTTGGTTTTATTACCGTCGTTCTCTGGAGTTTGCAATTCGAGAAATTCTTTGCAGTTCGCCACTCTTTGAGATTAAGTTGTAAATACGAATCTGTCTCGGTGGAAAAGCTTAAGTGGTCAGTGACCTTATTCCTCCGATTGGCTTTCGTACAAGTTACATCTTCTCATATTCATCACACGTTCGTTTATCCTGTCAGTTAGACAGACAGACAGACAGCGTGTGTAATTCTTTGACTGATAAGATCGTTTCCCTATTTCCAGAAAACATTCACATTTTTTCCCCACTACGTTGTTGTACTTAGTATCATCATCTCAACTTTAGAATCGATCCAATTTCGGCCAATGATGGTGTGTCGTGCTAGGTGCTATCCAAAATATACGATTCAATTCAAGCGAAATTGTTTTACATTTCGTGTCAAACCCAGCTAAAACTCAAAACAGGCAATATGACTATTAATATTGTACCTTTACTACTTTACCCGCTGACTATACTGCACTTTTAAGTTTTAGGACTACATTGGGAATACTCCGAAAAATATAAAAACACTTTAGTGCTCTTTATACTTTCTACACTCCTGTCTCTTCACTTTGGCTAATTACTATTTCCATACTAACAATGCAAAGGCACTCAAAATGTTGCCTGGTTCTTGTATTCTTTAGAAAATGTCTCACTACTTTCCTTTTTCCATACTCCTTACAGTATTTGAGCTTTAAATTAAATGCTAACAGGATTAATTAACCAATCGACAAAGGGAATCATAAACGCTTGATATTCAGACGACGAGACAACTTGAGTTTATCTACGACAAACAAATATTTGTAAATGTCAAACGCATTCATTGTTCTATGATTGTATTTCCCTAAATTTCCGAATCCGAAAGTTCATGCAAAGCATGATAATTAATAGGTGCTATAGCATATGCATATAAAAATTTACGAGGGTAAGACAAAAGACCTATGCAAAACACAATGGTTCCTGTTAGTCAATTAATTTTCAGTGAAAACGTATAAAATGTCATTTGTGTGCTAATGCACTTTACTCTGCATAATATTTGACCTAGCAAGGCCACAGAGGTATTACAATGCTGAGTCCTTTATAAAATATTCCGATTAATTTCATGTTCAAATAAAAATGCTGCATGATTAAAATTAATTTCAATTTTGTAGTACAAATTAATTTTTATACCAATATCAATAGTAATTGTAATTGTAATTTTTATAGCAAATAGTAAAAATATGGAATTGTAAGTTAATTTTTGATTTGATGTTAAAAATTCATCACTTAGGTCGTAAGATAACCGATAATCAAGTTTGTCCACCATCTACTGTTTTTGGCAATTCCAGTCTACGGGCATATGCAGCCCGGTGCATACATGTGACTAGAACTATTTTGCTAGTTTTTACTGCCCTACTAATTAGCACATCATGATTACATTGACTTATGAAATTATTAGTAACAGACATGTAAGTGAATGGGTTTTCACCTTAATAAGCTGTCATTTACAGGTTTTCATTTCACGAAGGTGACAAGTTTTAATTGGGAAAGTTATAGTTTGGGAAGTAACTGTTTTTTCAGGAGCTTTCTAAGTTACATGCATGGATTTTCTTGCCAATTAAGACTACAATCATACTTTCATGCCTTTCATGCTGTGCAAATGAAAGAAGGAAGTATTTAACTAAAATATTTGAAAGGGCAATAAACTGAATAAACTCATGTATTATTGTTTGCTTGAGTTACCGGTATTAACTACGCCTACAGATTCTCAATTTAAAATGTATTGTGCTTCGAAGGAAAACTATTTAATAATTCAACTACGCATTATTTATTTAATGCTACACAGTACGTAATAGCGTTACATAAAAGTGTATGCATTTGTAGTTTATCTAAATTCGTTTGTGTAGTACAATCTACATGAAAACATTTCGCATGCAAATGCTAAATGTATCTAGAAACCGAAAAATTGTAACTGTAAATGTGAAAAAGTAGCTTACCATCGCAGTGAAAAGGTTCAGAATTATTTAGCATAACTTTTCCGGTAATTTCATCTCCAGGTTTGTAAAATCTCGCAGGGCCAGAGGTTCTTCTGTCTAAAACCACTTGGAAAGTCTCTATAGGCAAGGGTGGTGAAATGGTGACACCCACGCCCACTTGTTTAGTCATTTTGAATCTGAGATGGAATAGGAAGCGATAATATGCACAGAATAATTGCGAAGGCAACTTGTGTAGGTCGTAATGGATTGAGTATTTGAAAAATAAAGTTTTAGGTGTGAAGTAAAGTAAAGTAATTTGGAGACTATCGGTGATTTAGTTAGTTAGAGTAGAGAGGTTGAATTGGGGAGATGTGGCAGTAAAAGAATTGTGAGCAGTATAATATTAATTGGGAGTATATTTAGAGTGTTGGTTAAAGTAAGGCAACTCGGTATGCACTGGTAGATGTAAATAAGAGAAGTACTTAGAAAGGAGACGTAAGGGGAGAGTGTGACTGAGAGAGAAGTATAAAATACACTGCAGAGACTTAAGTTCTGTGTAATTCACTTTCTCCAGAGCGCATCAGGGAAAGCAAAGCACTGCAGTGCAGAAAATCAAATAGCTTGCATGAGCAATTGTAGTTGTATAGAGTAAATATTATAACATAACACAGGGACTCTGCTTTACAGACTTATTGATCCGTGCAACACCTAAACGCTATGCCTACCTAATCCATACACTCTCCCCCCGCTATATCGCCCAATACTTATTAACACGCAACCTAGTCTCTCTCCTCTGTCTCTATAGACGATCTCTATATACACATTCCTACACACAGATCTCCAACGAATAAACTCTAATCCTAAGTGCACATAAATCTTTAAGTCAACCCAAGTACCTACTTTACTTAACTACACAACAAACATTTTTAGTTGTCAGACACCCTCCTATCTTGCCCACTCCCCCAGAAATACAGTATTTCAGTACAAAGGAAGATAATACCGCAAAATCATTTCCAGATCTCGATTTAAATGCATTATTCCTTAATAATATAAATACAAACTCGGAATTCAGAATTCGAGGCCCTGCAAATCGAAATATTCCAAGCCACCGGAATATTTTCAGCCGCTGTGAAGGATCGATCTCTCTCGTGTATAATTTGGCCATTGGCCACTGCCACTATGGGCTTGACCTGCACTGTTCGGCACTTTTCGATTTCTAGTCCAGGCAGGCAAGCGCCTGCAGTTAGACTACCTGTAGACACAGAACACTCCGGAGAAGGCCTTACTCACTCCAGGTATATTTCTCAGCAACATTCTCCCTACATCGCTATATTATATTTAGGTCACACCGTTTCCACTCCGAAGCACACTCAAGACATATACCTTTATGTTGTTCAACAAGCTTTTATATTATATCATAAACTTCTTACGATCCTTACTTCCATGCTCAATGTATTTTAGTAAGTGGCACAAATAAAAGGTTATCCCAACTCATGACCGTTTCGCCCAAATTACACAACTCCTCTTTCTCTCTCTCGCTCTCTCTCTCTCTCTCGCTTATTTAGGAGCTCCACATCCAATTCAATTAATCTACCTACGTTAATAAAACACGCTTCTTTTACTTAATGGTCTTTAAGGAAGGAACTTCTAAAATCAAGAATTACACTCTCTGGAAATCATTTCCAGTTTTTTAACTTTTTGTGAACTATTTCGCCAAACTTTAATTCGCCATAGGGCAATGTATTATTTTGTATTTTTTCCATTAAATTATACAGAAATAACTCAGTCAAAACTTCATAATTACGTTTTGTGAAAATATTGGGTTTTGGGTATATGGCATTGGGTTAAGTGCAACTTTTATTAGAAGTCACAAAATTCGCCGCACAGTTGAATAAACTAAACAAGGCTAGAAAAGTCAAACTGATGGCTTGATAATCTAGATTTTTCTCTAACATACCTCTGTAAATGCAGACTGGAAAGTAATCAAACAAGGTTTGTTGAAACAGGTCAGAAGAAATGCTCTTTTTTCATTACAGGATTTAAGGTTTGCTTACATATAAATAATGCCATTAATCATGATTTCAAAGTAGACACTTAATCACATTAGAAAAGTAAATATGCAGCCATAATTAACTTATTTATGTGTGCACATTCCATTGTAAGCTGCATGCTAATAATATTTTCAAACGATCTCATTTCTCATGAAAGCAGAAATACTAAATCGTATAACCACTAAGCATTAAATTCTATTATTAACTTTGGACTTTCGTGCAAATGCACATTTAGTATTTACTTTTGCATTACAATTAGGTACTTCTTGATAGTCATTGGACATAGAAAGCCAGTCCTACGACATCTGTTTGCAGTTTTCGTGGTCTTTATTTATTAATGCTAAAGCACGTTTGCTATTTAAGTACTTAATTATGGTACATGTATGCTTATCGGATGTTATGGTGTTTAAAAATGTGTCTAATTAAAGTCAGTAAGCTCATTTCTGCAACAACTACATTTATAAATAGAGCATAGTAGTACCCAAATTGCAGTTGAATATTTTATTCCTTGCATTTTGCATAAACAATGTAATCGCATAGGACCTTAGGAATTTCAACATGAACTAAAACAATAACATTTCAGATTTCCCATCACATCATAATGGAATTGTCGACAATTGAAACTCTGTGTAAACGCAGAGCTAGATGTGAGTGAGACAGGGAAAGCATTAAGTATTAAATTTCATTGTAAAGTGTTTGTTTTACGAAATACTTTTAGGGCGAATTCATTTTACGTGGTAAACTCCATTTAGATTTACCTGCGATCATCGGATTTACATAATTACTGGATACATTTATTTACCACATAAATGATTAGTTTTGAAGATAAGGATTTTAGGAGCAATGAAACCCGAGAAGAAAACCTTTTCTCAATGCCTCTAAAAAGTAGTACAGATTATCTGTTGCATGCATTTATTATAGGTGTAATTACAGTCTGCAGGGTCTGCAGACTAAAATATTTTTCGGTAATTTCGCTTATGATTACAACAGTTTATGAATTAAATGGTATGTGGTTACTACTTTACTACGAACTTTATTTTTAATCCACAAGTATAAAAGTTACAGTCATTGAGTCATAACATTTCTGCATACCATGACTGTGGGTGATTGTTTGTATTATGAGTAGCCGGAACACGTCATTTGTACTTATTACTTATTGTTAGTACGGCCAGACACTATTCTGGAAGTAATTGAGGGAATGAGAAACCTCAATTGACTAAAAGGAAGTGTTTTCTCACGAATACTCTGTGGATCATTGCATTATTACAGTTAATCAGTCAAAAGCATCTATGAGCTATATGAGAATATGTAATGTTGTATCTACGAAAAGTAGAACTTAGTTCAAATTGTGTCGTATCTCTGAATGCATCTAAATATCTTTTTATATACTGCATAGGTGATTTTTATAAATAAACTCATTCGGCAAAATACCAGCAAGATGATTTTGCCTTTCTTTGAAGATGCCATACAAAAACAAAGTTATTCGTTTGTGTGTATTCACATGTTCAAGGACAGAGTTTTCTTATTCATATGAACATTACAACAAAGCGACAAGGAAATTGCTGGACCACAAAAAATCTAGAAATGTTTATAGCTTATTTGGTAGTCTCTTGTAACTTGTATCCACTCACGTAAAATGGGTACCGTTTACCCACGTTATACAATTCCACTCTGTATTATTACTGCACTCGCTTTTGTATTACAGTCAAAGCTACCTAACTCAATGCAAGATCGTTGTGGAACTTCTATTGCAATGGAAATTGGTATTTGGTATGGTATGTGAGCATTATGCACGTATGTATAAGCAATGCAAGGGAAGGAAAACAGCGGATGATGTAAGGATGATGTGTAAAAGGCATACAAATTTCTTATTTTTGTTCATGTGCATATATATGTGTTATTGTAAGCAATCCAGTATAATAAGCATGTGTAATATTAACGAATGGAGATTGACTTCAATAATATGTTCCGGTCAAATAGTATTATAAAATGAACAGTGTTTCGGACTTTGACAGTAATTTGCGATATAAAAGATTTTTATTGTATCTTTAATTCATTGCAAATTAAAAACTAGTATATCAAGTGCAAGTTTCTATTTACATTCCAAGTTTTGCTATTTTCTACTTTTAGTTCTTGTTGACACAATACGAGAAACTAATACGCAAATAGGAACTTATGAATGCCAATTAGACAATTTTCCATCCGTTAGAAAACTTTCCCATTCAAAACCCTAGATTGTCGCCCCTCCATCCTCCGCCTTACGACACAATGACATAACCCAACTTAGCACGATGAAAATTACCACGCAAAACACATCAAAGCAACTTGGCACTACTCCAAAGCCGGCTGTCTATACTCGTACTTAATTCTTTTGTTTCTAAGTTGATCTCTTTTCATGGCTTTATTAAGTAGCGGAAGCTACTTTATAATAATGCCCTTCACAATCTGTCTGTCTGTCCGTCTGTCTGTCTGTCCGTCTGTCTGTCTGTCTGTCTGTTGGCTCTATAACTCCTGAACGGCTTAATATAATTCGCTAAAACTTTTTGTACATGTTCTTGGTGTTCCGAGGAAGGTCCCCTGTGAAAATGGGCGTGATCGATAAATGACATCTACTAAAAAAATTGAATTTTGTATATAGAGCCTACAGTTCAGCTCCGGCTGCTGATCAGTTCCATGTATTACTAAAAGTGTTGTGTATGTTGGAAAATTGAGGCGCATTTTCAGCACCCGCATCTGCTCAGCTCCATGTATTACTAAAAGTGTTGTTTATGTTGGAAAATTGAGGCGCATTTTCAGCACCCGCATCTGCTCAGCTCCATGTATTACTAAAAGTGTTGTGTATGTAGGAAAATTGAGGTGCATTTTCAGCACCAAATTGAGGTGCATTTTCAGCACCTAATTGAGGTGTTATAACTCTTGAACGCTTCGATACATATACTTAAAATTTTTCTATTGTGTCGCTACGGTTCAGTGGACGCTGTTAAATCTGTGTCGCTTCTGCTACTTCATTAAATGCATTAGTTGAATGGTTTATTTATATTTCGTGCCACTGTCATTCGTTTTTATATTTCATAGCTAATGTAAGTTTTTGTTGTTGAAACTCATTTACCATTTCAAAAATATAAGCCTTTTAAATAGCCGTTTCATCCTCAGGGTTTATCAAGGGAGGACGTCATCTATCTAGGTGAATTTTTAATTAAATTTGTATTTATATTAATTTAATTCTGGACTTTTGACGAATAAACTAATTAAAGAAGCTTACATTGAAAATACATGTCCTTAGATATGCACAAAGCACAAAGTAGTCCGTAGATTGCTACGAGGAAGTAATGCTTTACACAGATAATTTCTCGGTACTCGGTAATCAATGTATCACAAATGCATAGCATTTCCTAAACTCTCTGCCAATCAACGAAAGATTAACAAGTTTAAATTACAGCAATAAATGGTAGCAATATTTTAATATTTAAAAAAATAGTTTCTCTAGTTATGGATATATGTATATGTCTGTATTTATATATCTGATATACGTCTGTTTCCATGAATAAATGATTCAATTAGAACTAGGAATAAACCAACACACTTTCTTTAACTGTACACTACGTTAACAAATGTTTTCGCTCTTTTAAATTACGGAAATCGCTTTTTACACCTCTTTCATTCATTGTCTACTGTAGAAAATGAAAATTGTCGGAGCAGCAGAAGCCGGATCAACCCGTAGGGGCATTTCAAATAACGATGACGTATCGGCACCTGATATCACACAATTCACAATTCAAACCGTTCTCGGAAAAGTAAGTTTTAATGGAATATTTAAAGTTTAATGAATCCAAGTTATGAATAAATGACCTTACTAAACGATGTTGTAATGTCATTTAATTTTTATGAATAAAATTACCCTCTTAGCAAAATCGTGTGGTTTAGCCGTTTATTTTCGCTTTCTTTTAGGTTAAACCACCAAGTCGATTATCACGTCTGGAATGGTTTTTATTGGCACTTTCGTCTGTTATATGCTTGTTGGGCTAGTATTTGCCTTTATTAAGCATGCATCTTTGGACAAATCTTCAGATCAACATATTTTTCTCTCATTGTATTGGGCTAATTTAAGTTAGTTATTTTACTTACTTTTAAGTTCGTTATTATTACTAGGTTTCCCTTTTATTCTTCTTTACTTTATTCAGGATATAGTAAAAGGATAAAGTATATATTTATAAAAATTTTGAATACTTTATTTAAGTGCAATTATTAGTAATCTAAACAAAAGAAAACAAGATCAATTATTTCCTAATTAATATTTCCCAGTAATCTACAATAATTCAAATTGACTGTTTTCTGATGCAGTTTTTGGTGTGGTGTATATAAGCCATGGAATATTTCAGGAGCAACCGTTTGAAGTACTTCTTTATATATTTTCAACCATTTTCATGGGATTGTTGATATTAATAAATTACCTTACCCCTCCTCAGGTGTTAGAGTGGAGTGATCTCAGATGGGTTAGTGTTTTTTGAAAAGTTCACTGATGTTACTAATATATTTTATAATGGAAATGTGCAACTGATTTTTAGATTCGATTGATAATTTCCTCAGCAGTCACTATTCCTAATATGGCTTTTGCTGTTATTGCCGCCATCCAGTACTGGAGATCAGGATATTTAGTAATGAAATCAGTGGGCAACTTACCATCATATATGAAAATGTACAGACTTCTATTTGCCGGCTATTCTTTATTGATATTTGATATACATACAGCAATTTCGTGCATAATTCTTGCTTTGGATAACGGTCTCACCATGACTATGACTGAAAGCATTTTGATTTTGGGCGGAGTTTGTTTCTTGGGAGTATGGATGACGATGGGATTTGTTGCCGTAAGTTTAAATTGCATTACAAATTTTGAATGTACAGCTAATTACATGCTTTGCAGCAAAAAGAAAGATATTTTTTGAAATAAGGGACTACCAGTATTGCTTCTCTGGTTGTGGAGTAAATGTAAATTATTTTATTGTCAGATTATCGTTACTAAAACCTAGTTTTTCCCATTCTTTAAAAATTAGATGAGAATGGAAGACAAGATATTAACTGTGATGTTTATTATAACGGGTCTAACTATTATCCCTGGAACTATTGGACATCTTCTCAAAAAGGTACATAAGGGAAAGACAATTTTAAAATGCATGAAATTCTTATTTTGTGTTTACGATTTCGCTGTTAATTAACTATGTTCAAGTAAAACAAGCTGAGTAATTTTGTATTCTAGTACACAATTGTAGTATGGAATAGCAGTTAATGAAACTATGTTTTTGAAATTATTTCAGGCGTTTACTGACATTGATCCTCATGCGGACCGCTATGAAGCTAGTTTGATTGTGGCCACTGTATTTTGGGGTGTGACACATATCTGTGTTTCAGTAATTATTGTCATTTTCATCTACCGTAACTACGGAAAAGGACTGCGCCAAAGTGGTAGGCCATTATTTATTGCTTTTAGCTTTACAGAGGCTTGTCAATTAAATAGTGATATGATAATAATGCTAATGCTTACCTCTCCAATTAAAATGAATGCATTTACTTTAAACAGTTTATGGCAGAGTGAAAATTGCGGACAGGAGAGTAACTGATTTGACACCACTTATTGCCCAAGCAGCGGAAACGAATTCGCCTGTTCTTCAGCGACGAAATGGATACGACAGCATCGCATAATTTTAAATGAAGAAATTGATTCTTTTGCTCACGTTGCACCTAGCTCATATCATGTTCACTAAACGAATACCTACTTAATCATAAGACTTAATGAATACACTGCTAATTAACAAAGTGCGCTTTTTACAAACATAGTAACTGTTTAGTGTGCCATTAATAAATGTATATATTTGCGGTTTTATCAAATGATTTAAGTTTCATTTTCAGCATTAATTTTTTTAATTAAACTTGAATTTGCAATATGAAAGTCACACTGTTTTAGTGAAATGATGATGCTGAAATGTTACTAAGGAATTTTTTCTGTTGCTCTAAATTGATTTAACTATTTCGCCTCCATTTTGACAATTTCATGAGGCCAAAGCATGCTAAATATTATTGCTATCAAATATTTACTATTACTATTATAAGTACATGTTAATATTTGCTAAATGGGCCAGTCGATGGAGAGTTAGTAAAATACAATTATGTTGATTAATTGTATGTTCACAAAACTGAAATAATACAAATGAAGAATCAAATTCGATCCACAGTTTTATAATGGATTGAATGTAATTCGAAAGCCAAATTCAAAATAAACTGACCTAGCTTATTTAATTAAACTCCATTAGTTTGAAGTTCAGTTTTGCTTTTGTATGTTATAATAGATTGTTTAAAAATGTTGCCGTGGACGGCCGAAAACATTGAGACGAATTTGTTTGATATTGGGGACTGGGCATTTTACGCTGTCAGATTTCAAGGCTACTTGCCGTTACAAGTGAAAAGGTATAAAACTGACTTGACTAGGGGTTCGAGAACTAAGAAATTTCTTTTCTTTGGTTTTAAGAGTTTTGCCACCTTTTGGAGCATCTTTCAATTTCTGTGTGACATTTGCATGATTATCATTACCTTCTGCATGTTCAACCCCCTTAAAATTCCAGTAAATGAAAGTACCATGCAACCCGGAGAACATGCATCAGCAATTATTTCGACCGGCGCCTTTTATTTAGAAATTCTTTCCTTCAAGGTCTCAGGAATATTAAACGCCAAGGGTTTTTTGAAATTTTGGCAGGAGACAATTTTCCTCTACAAACATATTTTGGATGTTGGCATCAAAATGGAAAATTCAAATTCAACGGTCTTCTTTAAAAACCTGAAATTTAAAATTCGAATTCAAATTTCAGCATGCATAATTGCAACTTTCGTGTCCATCTTATTCACTTTTATTTTATCCTATCCTAATCCGAATGCCAATTCTTGGGATACAATTGTAATGTTCATATTATCTACAATTTGGTGTTTTCGGTGTGCCTTCCACCCAACATATTCCGTATGGTTTACATTCTTTATGAAATTGTATACTCTACCTTTTCAAATAGTTGCAACTGAGCTTTTAAACGCTGAATCGCTCTCCATGAACATTCAGGAAGAGCAACAAAAGCTTTTAAGGGATCTGACAAAGATTTACTTTAAAACTGAAAAGCAAATTAAAAATTTCAATTCTATTTTCGGCTATCAACTGCTACTGGAAATATTTACTTCACTGGTGCACCTTTTGAATATTTCTATCGTAATGGTGGTGCCTTTCAGCAGAGGACAACCTGGAATATCGCACCTCATTTTTTATATTCTTCTCTTGACTCCCATCAACATTTTAAAGCTTTGTCTCCTCATTTTCACGGCCTCAGAAATCACTACAAGTGCATATTCCATTGTGGAATCCTGCCAAATTATATCCTTTGACAGATTCGATAGCGATTCTAAAATTAAGGTATCACATTTTAATTTCCAAATTTTATTAATTCATTTTCTGTTGAGAATTGTAAAAGAAGAAGGCAAGCTAAAAATGAATATTGAATGAAGGTTCAACTGATTGCATCGAAGTTGGAATATGCCCCACCTTCAATTTCCGCTGCTGGATATTTCGTATTGAGTCGCCAAATTTTGATTTCGGTGGGCATCATTTCATAGTTTCTTGTAATATAATTGTCTTTTTGAAAGAAAACCCTTTTTAAAACGTTACTTAACTTTTATTTCAGGTTGGGAGTGTCTTCATAACCTATATCATAGTCCTGTTGCAGTTTCCTCCAATTACTAATCAATAATTTTCAATTTTAAGTACAGAATTTAATCAAATAATGCAATTGTTAGTAGCCATCTGCCCTGTGACCGTCAATCGGACTGTGGGATTACCCGATTTTTTCAGTTATTACAGTACATAGTATAATGGTCACCAATTCAGTTATTTTAATGTGTCAATATTCATTTTTACAACTAAATATTATTATTTTTACTATGTAGGCAAATTAATGTTCAATAAAATGATATAAAAAGGAATTTATGATCTCGAGAAGAAACTTAATAATTCATCACTAGAAAAAGTTAGTATTGGGCGAAAACATCTTCTGCATATTTTAAAATATGCAGATGACCTTTCTATTATAGCAAACAGCGCTCGATCACTGCAATTGAAGCTGAACCTGCTATTAAAGTATGCCAAAAACAAGGAGCTGACAGTGAACTGTGCGAAAACAAAAATCATGGTGTTTCGGAAGGGAGGTAGGATCGCAAATGAAGTTCAGTTTAGGTACAATTGTGTAGAAATAGAGGTGGTTACTGAATTCACGTACCTGGGTGTCTTATTTTCTTCATCTGGTATATTTCTAAAGGCGGCTGAGCAGTTCAAGAAGAAAGCAGCAATGCAAATAGGTGCTGTGTGGGAGATTCTTACAAAATCAAGAATGAACTCATGGCACTCTAGATTGCATTTATTTGATGCAATTGTTAGATCGGCTCTTCTTTATTGCTCAGCCATCTGGGGGCTTAGATACGAAAATGTGACTGAGTCTGTACAGCTAAAATTTTTAAAGCGTCTTCTAAGACTACCACTGAATACCCCCAGCTATGTTGTTAGGCTCGAAACTGGTAGATATCACACTCTGTGTCAAATTTTTAAATTGGCACTTAACTTGTGGTACAGACTTTTGGCCATGGAGGAAAATCGTTATCCTAAAATAGTGTACGATACCCTTTATTCTGAAGATAAAAATTTTGAGGTTGCAAACAGGTACAATTGGGCATCACAAATAAGGGTTCTGATTGAGGGGATCGGTTTCAGTTCCGTGTGGCAAGCGCAATGCAAGGATGTTTTAGCACAAAAGGCTCCAGAAATGATTCAGAGTTTTAAGCAGATTATGATTAATAAGGATATTGAGCAGTTAATGATTTCTCAGTCATTAAACTGGAGATTCCTGCTAGACGGAACTGGAGCGCCTTACCTAAATCACAAGCTTTCTCTTGAAAAAGTGAGAGTTTTTTGTCAATTAAGGTTGTCTAATTGTTATAGCCCTAGAATAATAGTTAATAATATTGTTTATCATATTTCAAATAAGAATATCTGTACTGTGTGCCGAAATGAAGATATGGAATTGGAAAATTGGTACCATGTTTTTTGTAAGTGTATTATTTATAGAGGTATTCGATATAAATTTATTAGTAAGTATGTGGACAAATTAAATGCTAGTGACTTCCATACTCTTTTTGAGGTTGATGCTGTAGCAATCCAAAGAGTAAATGATATTTATCATTTCCTCTCTGGAGCGCTTAAATTAAGGGCATGGGTATTAAATGAATAGGTATTGCCAAACTGCTGCAACTAAAAGCTGAATCAAAATAATTATGTACTGTTACATTATTGAAATTCCTAGGTTAAAAGTAGTTACTGTTAAAGCATTACAATATAATATGATTTCTGAAATTTATATATTGGTGATTCATATTTACTTTGTGTATGTAGACAATTGTCTGAGAAACACAATAAAGTCTTATCTATCTATCTATCTATCTATCTAAAAAGGAATTTATCTAATTCATCTTTAACTCTTTTTATTTATTTAATAAAGGTTTGCTTACACATAAAAATGTTCTTGCACGTTGCAGTTAACACTGTCAGGCCAGTTGCAGACATTCTTGATATTGTCGAAAAGAAGATTATCCGGACATCTAAAATACCAGGCTAAGCCACGAATACAATGGTAATAGGCTGCACAATTTGCAGGATCCCTAAAATACCCGTCTTGAGGGCACTACAGCAAAATAAAACAAGCAAAATATTATATGCATTTTCTTCTGCCAAACTGTTTCAATGTAGCAAAAGTGCTAAAATGAGTACGCAATGCAATAGTCAATGAAGAGTCCACTTACCACTGGAGAATATAGAAAAATTATACCTTAAAGTTCGGTGATGGGGTGGCATGTTGAGCCAATGCACAAGTCAAACTCAGAATCATGCAGAAAACCATGGGGAAGAAAAGTTTTGTCATTTTAAGCTATTTTAATATACTTTTCAGTTGTAAAACCGAGTTAAAAATTGCAGTTTTAAAATCAATTCTACCTTTAGGAAAAGAGATAGTAAAATTTTGCCCTTGGCACTATTTAAGTACTTTTGAGGCTCTGAAACTTAACTGCAAATAAATCAATTCTTCCTTCTGCTTTTATATTACTCTAATGATTCAGATGTATTCAATACTTTGCTCTAATTAAAGTAGATTACGCCGTATTGAAGGAAAACTGATTAACGATCAGATAAAGATGCGGTTTGTAACGCGAAAGAACCGGCACTTCATTTTATTTAATTGGAATCTGTTTGTTTGCTCTCAGAGGATATAATCGTATTACTCATGATGTCAATGCATATTTTTATGAAATTTTAATACCAAAAACCCAATAAATTAAAATCAATAATTTTGTTTGCTTTGTCAGCTCTTCGTCGGCAATTCTTCAGCAGTACTTTCATGTCCTTATTTCTGGGCATTGCAATGCGTAAACAACTTTTTATTTGAAAAGCAGAGATGTGAATGCATTTATTTACAGTTTTAGTATAACGTACTCAGTGAGGTACATGACCAAAACAAGTCATACAATTCTTGGAATATATTGTCGGTGAAATTCCCAAATTTGCAATGTTTTCTTACTAATCCACATTAACGCAGTAATGTTTGCTATAATAAGCTTATCAAATGAATTGATAAATGTGCATATTTGTTTTAATAATAGTCACTACTTGATAACTCTTCTTGTCCATCAAATGATGATGAGATTAATGTTTATTTCAATTCATCGCTTGCCTACTTTTTAACTTATCGCTGAAAAATGGTACAAGTTGATGATCCAGTTGCTGGTAGTTTGTGAGTGAATGGAATATTTGATTTTGTACATTTTATGGAAGGCTTAAACTTACTGTATCTATTATTAAGTGTACAATAGGATGCTAGCAGGGAGAGGGTTCGGTGTCGCCATGAATAGGATTCCCTTCTGTTAACATTGCCAATCTAAATATGTGATTAATCTTTGTAACGTGTATTGAATGTACCTTGAGTCAGAATTAATTAAAAAACTACTACTGATAAAACACAATGATCATTTCTTACTGGCTTTTAGTGGTACCATAGATCGACCTCAAAAATTATGTTAAGCAATACGGCACGGCAAAGATTTGTTACAAAAACACAAAAATCAATTCACCGTTATGAATTTAGACTCGAAAATAATACGCTATAATTATGCATTTGTTTGTTTTATGTAAAAATAGCAAGCTTTTCTCCGGGCTAATGCACTATAATGATGAAAGCTTTTAATTACTTTTACACCTTTTTAACTAATATAGTGCAACATGTATAGGGAAACAATAGTCAATTAGACAGTTTACCAGTAATTAAAACCTCACTGCAATAGCAAATCGGCAGCCAAACAGTAACCGACCTTACGTTTTTTAGTGGGTAGTAAATCGAAATTAATATTTATTTCTGCCCTCCTAATGTCAATGATATTAGTATTGGATTCCAAAACTACTAAATTACATATTGAAATGAGTTCTTGTCTTGAAATAAGTTTCTTATAAGGATATTGTTTTATTAAATCAATTGCACATGCTTATTAATTTAGAGGGGAATCATTTAACTAGAGTCATGGTTAACCAAATTGATAGATTTCCTGACATCTTCCAAATTTTTTGAAATACTTGTTAGTATTTTGACAAATTCTGGAATGTCATCCAAGGGCAAGCAATCGGTTTTTGTTAATCTATCCCATAGTGAAGGTCGTGCTGTTATATTATGGTTACTTTCTGCTGCCTTAAAAACATCCAGGAGAAATTTCTTTTCCGATTTGCTATAGAGTGGAATTTTTGTTTTACAGATTCCTTGGTCAACAACACGAGTACAATTACCTTTACTGTTTGCTTTCTTGCTTAAATATAATAATTGCTTTACAATTGCAGTGCAATTTAGCAGTCTTATTTGGGTCTCCAGCTTTTTAAGAGTTAAATATTCGTAAATATTTGCCGCAAAAGTAAGCAATCCTCCCTTTAGTCCAAACAAAGTTCCAGATATGACAATCACCGGAAAATACCCTGATGAAATGCCAAGAACTTCGGCGAGAAGGGTGCACGTTATAGTGGCCGCTGTTCCCAGAATGCTTTCACAAAGTGCAAAGTTTTTTACACGAAATATAAGAACTTGTTTATTTTTCAAGCTCAAAAGGAGATCCTGAAATTCTTCCAAAAGCTTGTAAATTCTATCACCATAATTTTCAAAATCCAAAACGATTTCTTTTTGATTTTCCATATTCTAATCAATCTGCACAATCAATCTGCACGATTGCATTGTGAATCAGTCGCTACAATTGCTACAATATTAATGAAATATTAATTTGTTTATAAAAAGGAATATAGAATACAGTATATAGGACAATTACAAGAAAAGAGTAGTGAAATAATAATAATAATCACATATTTTCATTTTAGAAATTGAATGGCTTGAGTAATTTGCAGTATAAATATACAGATTAAAAATAGTATTTTAATGTACTCTAACTAACCTTTAGAAATTGAAACTGCACCCATTTATTTCATAGTTGTGTTAAAGAATTTGTACTTAGCATTTCGCTTTACTTTGAAAGTACTAAAAATGCGAGACAAAGAAATTCAACTTAAGATTTTATCCGTTGATGTTTATTAAGTTGTATAAATATTATACAATACGTTATGTGACTAAACAAACAAACGCTTGCTTTGAAACATACATATATTTACTTTACAAATAACACTGTTTGTGTTGACTTTTACCTTACGTGATTCTGTCTATGTAACAATATCTCGATTTTGGAAATCAACTTAGATTTTTACTCTAAGTTAAGTTGATCTGACAATAAAGCCATTATTATTATTATTATTACCTTTGCATTTACTGATTTTTATTTCCTTGTTCGATAGCGACAGCTATTATTTGATAAGATAGTTTTGGTGAACACTTATATTTCCAAATATACTATATAAAAATACAAATATGTTTACATAGGAATATCAGGAATATACATATAACATATAGCACACAGGAATATTTACAATATCCAGGAAATGACCAAAAATTGTTGATGTAGTGCGTATTACCAGAAATGATATTAAAAATATGAACTTCTTGTCCATCTGGAATTCTTGACAAAGATTAAGTCCGTAAATTGCACAAGACAATTAAAACATAAACATAAGCAAGATGGGCAATTTATTGTTTTCAGTTTACTTAATTTGTTTTGCATATTCTCCACCTCTTTTTACTGCTACTCAAACACCTCCAGTATTGAACGAAGTTCCGTGGGCAGTGAATATTTTCAAGTTTAATTTTGGTACTCTGTACTTTGACCACTACTGCTCAGGAGTTATTGTCGAAAATATGTGGATATTAACATCGGCCTCTTGTGTCGAGAATGGGGTAAAAGTTGAAGAGCTAATGGTGACTTCTGGAATTCATAATGAAGACAATAATTTAACAGAACAAGTGAAATATGTGGTGAAGAAAGTAACACATCCATTATTTTCGTTGTAAGTACTGCAATATAATTGTAGACCTAATTTGTAATTTAGGATTTGTTATACAATTGAGCTAAACACAGTTAGAAGTTGGCAAAAGAATTAAAACTACAGGAAAATGTATTTTAGCAGTTTCGGAGTAATAATACTATGTGTATGTATTATTATTTGTTAGCTAAATGTATTTATATGAGGTAAAGCTATTAATTTTGTGGAGGAAAAACTATTATTTATGAGGTGCACTTAAATATACGCTTAATTTAATTAATTAATTTACAGATCACCAGATGGTCATGATATGTCACTGATAAAATTATCAAC
Source organism: Yoshiicerus persimilis (assembly GCA_020352615.2). NCBI lineage: Eukaryota > Metazoa > Arthropoda > Collembola > Entomobryomorpha > Tomoceridae > Yoshiicerus > Yoshiicerus persimilis. The sequence continues at coordinate 48,300,498 of CM036940.2, forward strand.
CGATTTTGTTTTTGATGGAAACACCGAACGTGTTAATTTACCACATACATACTTACAAATTTCTGGTGGTGGGTTATTTACAAAATTTTTAAATAGCAGAAGAAACCTATGCAGTTTTTGCAGGTTAATTCCGAAACATGCATTGCAGAAAATACTGCAATTTTTGTCACGGATACAGTTCGTTAATGGCGAAAGCTTTTTTCTCTGTACAATTCGCATACTATATACTAAATAGTAATTAGGAGAAAATCTTGTTTTTTACAGTATTTTTGGATTATACAATAAGTTTTGTTTTCTATATAGATAAAATGGTGGTTTCTGGTTGGGGTCCTCCTTTGGAACCTAAAAGCAAACAAAACTTGAATGTCACTCGGAAAACAATGTTTAGAATATTGGACAATTCCAATTATTGTTCTGGAAAAAGAGATCATGGAGCTGGAGATTGTAATAGCATACTGTTTGCAGAGAAGAAGAAGGAGGATTCCTCTTTGCGTGTTGGAGGTGGAGCAGGTGGTATATTTTGTGAAAACTCATTTAACATTCTTCACGGAATACTGTCAAATGTGAGTAAACCCTGTGAGACCAATCAGCCTACCACAAGCAACATTACTATCACTTCAGAACCTTGTGCTATGTTCTCCAATGTACTGAAAAGTATTGATTGGATCGAAAGTGTTATTTATTACAATCACAAAAGCAATATTGAAAACGAAGTGTTTGGAGCAACATTTTATAGCGCTCTTGTAATCTTTAACCTGACAATTTTAACTTTTATAAAATTTAACCGCAATTTTTTTTCGAAAATTCTACTTTACAAAAAGACAGGATTTCAAAAACATTTATATAATGGGGTTTTAGGAAAGAAAGAGGAACAGGGAATCGTGTTTTTCAGCAGTTTGAGTATTCATCTGAGAAAATACCTTAAAATTTTATTGCGAAATTTAGTAGTATTACTGAGCAAAAATTCCCAATGACATACAGCGACATGTGCATTCAATACAACCGATTGTGAAGTTAGTTTTGAGTTAGTCATCATTATCACTTTCGGATGAACGTTTAAAGCAAGCTAGGAAATCATAACCATACTGACCGTGTACCGTGTCATAACTAAGGAAAGGAACATCAATTTAACATGGACAAATAAGGCATGAGTATGATAATGTAAATGGCTCGAAAGCATATTCATTAAAGGTTTTCCCCTAGGTTGCTAGATTTTAAAAAATCGACCTCTAAGTAGTTACCTATATTCTGTTATACACAACGTGGGTTATGTTATAATACATTAGTCTTATTTAGAAACTAAGAAAAATAAAATAAATAAAAACTTCGCGTTGTTAAGAAAACATTTTATTTTCACGAATGTTGCCATACATGAGAGAAAAAATGGAATTTTTATTGCGTTCCTTGAAGGGGCATTATAAAGCATGCAAGGTTAAGTCTAGGTACAGGTAATAGCTGTAGAATAGACTACACTGATTTATAAAAAACATATTTATAAATCTTTGATTACTCATTTAAATTACTAACAGCCCTTGGCCGATTCTATTCAATAATGATACACTTGGAGATGCATATAGTAATGGTATTTTTGAAAAATTCGAGGTATAGTAATCGATTCAGTTAAGTATGAAACTAGCAGTTTTAGAAGCTAAATTTTAAGTTCATACCTCATAAAATATCATATATACAACGCAACGGCCTAACAGCACAAAAACTTTAATTACACTAAAACAATGCGTTGCATCATTTGTAAGGCAATACATTAATCAAATACCTATATTAATATTCGTCCTCGGCTAAAAATGTCGACAAACAATATTTCTACTGACATTTGTAATTTAGTAAATAAAAATAGGCATGTAAAAGCATTTTGACAGATTACATACCGTGTTCCACGAATTAACTGCTTCCTTTCAATCCGTTATGCTGTTAACCCTCCAAAACCAAAGCCTTCAAATTAATGTCTATTAAATATCTATCTCTTTTGGCTTCTTCTTCGAATAAACAAACCGTTTTAGTAGATGCTTTCAAGGAAATTCGAAATGATAGAATGATCACAACCCAAATATTCAGAATGCAATCAATATTCATGTTAGGAGTGCCCGGCTAAACCGCTTTAGCCGCGGTATTATAGTACAGGGAGTGCCTAGGCATTAAAGGTAATGCCTGATTTTTTCTCGGCGTTACCAGTAATGATTGCCCTTATTGCCAAGTAATCATCAATTTTCTTTGTTTGTAACGTATAGATTTTCGTATTTTTTATAGGCAAATGGACTAAAATAGGAAAAATTTTACACCATGTACAATGCAAGAGCAGTGCCATAACATGAACCTTGCTTTAACAAATAATTTTCCAACTTGAGCCATATCTCTATCTAAGTGTTTAAAATTATATCGAAAAAGTGTTTTACATGTACCACGTATATAATTAATTATTTTCGATTGTAAGTAGCACAAATCTCAGTGGTTATGGCAGTCATTTTACTGCCGAGTAAAATTGCAGTCATTAACTCATTAGGGTGAGTTTTGGAGAAAATTGATGATTACTTGGAAATAACGGTAATCATTACTGATACTGCCGTGTGAAAATTAAGAATTACCTTTAATGCCTAAGCATTCCCCGTAATACCGCGGCTATAGCGGTTTAGCCGGAAACTTACCGGTATTACCTAGGCATTACCAGTAGAACCTAATTACCGTTCTTGCCGCTAATATACATGCACAATCGTCTTTGCGTAACTATATAAATGTGAATTCTGAAACGAGTACATTTTAAAAGTCTGAAATAATTATAGCCACCGGGAATAAGTAAAACCATAACGTTGACATAAAAGGTAAAGTATATAGTTCGTTATTTACCAAACAGAATTTCATTTTATGTTTTCCACTATTTGCATTTCTCTCTGAACATGTAAATCTCTGTCTCCCCATACCAAATGCAAACTCTATTTCGTGAATTTTGAATGAGTATTGAGCAAGTGAATATAAAGAAAAAATTTAGTATACTAAGTTAAATAAACAACCTAAAATAGGTATCACAAAGGCATGTGGGTATTGCAAAATAACTTATGCCAGAATTTTGCTAGAACCATAGAACCAATAAAAACGACTTTAGTCTCGCTGTGGAACAACCATAGAAGTTATGACGTTGATTGGCGTTTTTGAGCAAATAGATTTTGCACTAATATTTTTTGTAAAATATAGAATATTGCCGTTTCAGTATGATAGCGAATTAAAAACTTTTTCATTTTCCACAAAGGACAAATTAGTCTTGGGAAAATGGCTTTTCAGTGCGATATTCACCTGTTTGTGGACAGCTGTTGGAATCGGAAGACTTTTATTTGAAGTTTTTCGTAAAGAAAGAACTCTACTTCCGCAACAAATCCTAATATTCATATTTATCATTGCTGGCTGTTTTCTGGCTTCCGTTATTAACATGAGTTTGCTATTTCGCAATCACGCCCTGCATTCCCTTTTAGTTAAGCTACGGAATATCGACAATTTCTACACTCGTAAGTTATACCGTTATATGAAAATGCACTTCGTAAACTTTTTCATATCTAATATTTATAATCCATGCAAACATTTATTTTGCAAACATGTATATAAATGAAAATGAAAATCAAATAACGATTTATATTTATTATTATATGAAGATAGAGCTTAGAATTATTATAATTTTACAAAACTATTTCAATTTTTTAGTGAATAAAAGTTATGAGGAGAGTATTCCATAACAAATAACTTTTATCGTTAATTTATGCACTATACTTTTGTACTTTATGTACTATATTATTTGTATGCCTTTAAAAATACCTAATTATATTTTTCAGGTTTTTTTCCGAGTGAAAATAAAAGTACTCTTTTTGGTGTACCACTGGATGAAATCCTGAAGACTTTTCAAAATCTTCCGTTTCAGTAGTGTTCTTTTTAAGTTCTACGTATTCAGCTTTCGTTCTTCTAGATAAAAAGCAAAATGAGCCGTTATTTAAAATTTTATCTGAAATCTTTCCAGCCCAATCTAAGAACATTGCTTTTAAAATAGCATTGGCAATCTTTATGTTTTTTCTACTAGTGCATACTTTTGCTTCTGTGATTTTTACATTTTTTGTCATTCTGTACGCGTTAATCATAATTTTGTCGTGTGTAAACAAATTACTATTGGCCTTCAAAAACTTGTCGACGTTGTTGAAACAGAATTTTTTTCGTGTCACTAAAAGCTACATAGGACTAGAAATCATAATTGCTGAAACCAACAGATTTCTATACTTCATCACTCCAACTTGCTTTATGAGTGGTTTCGTCATGAGTCTTATTTGCAATTTTGTGTTTCTTAAAATGTTTTCTGTTATACCATTTCCAGCTTACTTTAATTTGTCAGTAATTGGTGTAATTACTATTGTTGTTGAGGCTTCTATATTACGACAGTGTCAACATCTGCATGAAAAATCGATAAAAATTCTTGCCCTTTTTCGCATGTGGGGTGGCAATGCACTTTTGATTAAAAAGACTGTCAAATCCTTTAGAGTTCTACAATCGAACTGTTTTATTTTTTTCCAGCTAAAAAGATCTACTTTTGTAACTTTCTTTTATTATGGTATCGCTGTTAATACGATTACACTTTTATTGACTGTCAAAGTACACCCATAAAATAAATAAAATAACTGCAAAAATTAATTAATGTTTACGGACCTGATTTAATTACTATTCAGATTACGCATTAGTATTATTAGCAGATTATTAAAAGATAAAATTAAGTATGCAAAAATATACAAGTGAAAAATTTATGCAATTTAGAAATTATACAAGAAAAGCTACGGCATCAATAATTTGTTTACCTTAACAGGGTTGTCATACTTTTGCCACGACAGATAGAAAATTCTCGAAAAAGTTACAGTCACACCGAATTTTATCGACAGTGATATTTATGCTACATGATTCTCCAGTCCATTCTAATTTTTCATTTGAAAGACTCAGGATAGCGCATATGTAATTTTGTTCAATCGTCTCAGACCCATGAAGGGCATTTTCAGTACGGTTAAAGTAAACTGTAACTGTATTGGAATGAGATGAACTTACTAATCTGAAAAATTGAAAAAATCACTAATTAAGTACTAAGAAATAAGCTCTATATATAAATGAAATGATTGGCGCTAACGGATTTTCAGTGGTATTTGACAAAAACTGTGAAGGTGTAGGAAGTACTCCTGGGCGTCTCTCTTTTGAAATACTATTATCCTCTTCAGTCTCTTGATTTGAATGTTTTGTTGTGAATTTTTTCATTTTAACGATTGAAGATGTTACTACGCCACGGCCACCTTCAATCTCAATTGTTGAGGCAAATATTTGCTTGATATTGCGAATTATTGTAATTGCTACTGCTTCATTTCTACCAATTTCAAACTGAAGCTGAACATCCAACCATTCAGGATACCTATATATATATTTATAAATTAACAAATTTGGAGCTTATGTCATGACATTTCCTTTCCTATAAAATTCTTGTTTGCAAATAAACTTGAAATCATAATCATAAATAGTAAAACCTCTGAAATAGCTACTGTTCAATTTCAAATTGTTCTACTTTTCATGTATTTTAATACTTTTCAGCTTTTAAATTCTTAGTCCTATTTTTAAGTTTTTCAACAATTTTATCTGTAATGAATATCTGCATTCCAGAGTTCCAATTCTGATTAACCAAGCAAAATACGTAAGCATTTAGAATTTTACCATTTCTCCCAAAAGGGTAGACTCAACATCAAAAAACATTATATGAAAGATATTGTAAAATTCTTACGTATAACTTTTAGCTGGAAACTGCAAAGCGGTGTCATCCTGGTTGGTAATTTTGGAATCCTTGTTTGTTATCTCTTCAAGAAGAAAGGTATCAGAAGTAAAATCAACGGAAAAGGTAGGCAAGTATCTTGAGTAGAAACCAACAATAGATTCTTATAAGTATTACTACGTAATCTAGAAATATATGGCAATGCTCAGTAATAATTTAAGGTAAAATTGCTAAAAGTTTACTAACTCAATGTGTAACTGCAATAGCTTCTCTAAGACATCATTCAACGATTGTAGAGTTTTGTTTTTCGTTGAAGTGAAACGTTCATGGAGATACTTTTGCTAAAACAATAATAAAAATTAAGTAATAATGAAAGGAATATTTTGTGCGTAGGTTGTAAAGTTTAAGTAGTTAAATCCAGATTAATCATCTTACATTAAATTGTGAAAAACAAACTAACCGTGAGTGTTCTATCCACGCTGGATGTTACATCCAGAACTAACGATTTGATGAATAACTTTTCGCCAGGAAGTAATTCCGTTTGAAAGATGTAATTCTCCATGAGTTCCCAAATTTTGCTGACGCCCGACGAAATGACAAATCCTCTTTTCAAACTTTGCAGCTAAGTAGGAGAATAAAACGAATTTATTTGTAAACAAAATTCATAAATGTCTATAATATTCGATTTCAATAAATAATCATTTGTAGTTATAATTGCAACACAAAAATATAACATTTCATCAACTATTATCGACTCACAATTTTAAGTATTCTTTTCGAACGTCTATTTACGCAATTAGTAAAGTTACTGGGACTCCAGATAGGTTTCGTTCCTATCATTTGACATTTCCGATATACAAATCCTTTGTAATTTTGTGGGCAATTAATAGTGTTTCTGAGATTTGGAGCTGACCACTCCCAGTACAATTTCCTAGCGTTAATTACTTCAGTATCGTTGGGACAGGACAGCGAATCAGACGAATTGAGAACACGTACATCTACAGTCCTCCGTGTTACTCCTATTTATTCAAATTATTTTTGTCGATAATAATAATGCTGATTAAATGCACGAACAGTTTCACAATTGCATGCATCTTAAGAAGAAAAATCTTAAGAAGGTTACAATTTTTATAAAAGTTATCGGATACTGTTAAAACAGACAGATTAAACATATTCCGATTGATGTAGCAAAAACTACTACCTGCAATATTAGTGGATACACATGTATAAATTGCTGATTCATTTGTCTTGGGAATTCTCAAAAGATTTCCTTGGTATATAAGATCTTCGACAATTTCTGGATCCGTTTCGGATAAATTAAAATGGTTTTTCTCCCATCTAAAAGTAAGGTTAGATTTCTTCCATATTTGTGAGGACTCTTCCCTGTGATTTCTGCAAACCAGCACGATTTCTGTTTGGTTCTAATACAAAGACACCCAAAAGTACACTCACTTTTGCACAAATGTTATACTTATTAGAGTAGTTCGTAGGAAGAGACTAATAGAGTTACCTGAAGAACTGTTTTACTTCTTTGTAAGTGAACCCGAGGAGTACTAACTACTTCTACATTGACACTCATACATTTTTCTTGAACGCCATCCGACACCTGAAATGTGGTTCATGAAACATTTAGATATAAGTTTCAAATTTGACAAGCATCTAAAATTTACTTTGCAAGTGTAAATTCCTGAATCGTAGGAAGATGTTTTTGTGAAGGACAAGAAACTTGTGCCTCCTGTGACTACTGGAAAGTTATTCAAATACACGTTCCTAAGAGAAGATAAATGACACAGAGCTCAATTTAAATTCATGTCATTTGTATATGTAGTAAATGTTTCATCAGTAAATTTGCTAATTACTTCATTATTAGAGTTGTATTGAAAATTACACCATTTTTAAACCAAGTGAATTGAGTTCTCCGTGAACCAATCGCAGTACACGTCAGGATAATGTGACGACCCTCAATCACTAATCCATTGGATGATGCCCACAATCCCTATAAAGAAAATTCAACGTTTAATACAGTACTTCAATTTCGCCAAGCAATACCACAAAAACTGTACCACTACAGTAAATAAATTTATTTTAGCAATTTTGTAATGACTTCGCTACATGATTTTTATTTTTACCCTGATTTCCAATGGCGGATACATTGTGAGATCGTAATAAGAGCTTTGTGCAAATCCAGGTAAAAGCTCACCTGCGGTTAGACAAAATATTATTTTAATTGTAATTAGTTAATTAAAAATACTTTTATTTAAATAATTGGTAAATAATTGAAAATTTGTAGGTGAAATTATTTTCTTTATTAGCAACTATTATTTATTTTTTTTAAAAGATTTTTACCTCTCGTATCCAACAAGTTATTGAGTATGTCATAGTTTTCACCAAGAATATAGGATTTTCCGTAAAATTGGTAAACGACCAAAAAATGTGATCTAGAGGATGCGAAAAAAATGAAAAAAAAGTAATAAAGATGCAAGATATCTAGAATGCATTAGATTGCTACTAATCAAGCGAAAATCTGATGCAAAGAACAGTACCTAATAGAAATGATTACCACCATTTCAACTGACGTTCCAAATGTTTGATTGAGTCGCTCTGCCAGTTCCCTTTGCAACAAGGTGACTTCTTCGGGAGTTTCTGTAGAATTTTTACTGTCCCACATTTCAACTGACAACGAGCTATTTAGAATTAATTGTCCCCTGTATATTACCAGTCCTGTGTGTATAAAATGCTTTTAGTGTTTTTTATGGTAGAATTAATGAGACTAATAGGTAGAGCAAGGAAATTAAACTCGGAATCATTAAGCATGGAGAAATTAGTTAGGAGAAAGTATATAGCCTGTTTTTATATTGTGAATAAGATATTAAAAATAAACTTGCATATTGACCTTGTGGAGGACTGGTACTCATTGCTCTATCACTGGTTAAATTCGTTAATGGTGAAAAATCGCATTCTACAAAACAGATAGTGATTTTTCTTTTGATGTCTCATAATATAACAATGTCTAGTTGCTTTGAATAATATCTCCTCTGTTAGCTCTGTTATTTATCCTAAAATTAATTGAGAGTAGTGAAGTAAACATACTTTGTGCTGGAGAAGTAATATTTTCTCTTAGTTCGCACTTAGAACCTTTGTAACCTGTCCCTGAGCAATTGCACACAGAATAGTTGTCATCCAGCATTCTATAAATGGTAAAATAATGAGAAAAATGGATTCTTTAAAAGTTCTTTCAATCCACTTTCGATTTTCGGGTTAGGACTGTCAAACCAGAAACGGTATGTTGAATACCTGCACTTTCCCCCATTGTAGCAGTTGTTTATATTGCTGATTGGATCGCAAACATCTCCAAATTCACAGGAAGGTCCAAAACGTCCTTTGAAGCAGTCACAGTAAAATTCTCTAAATTGTGTGATTGAAATATTGAATATTAACACTTATTTCTCGCCGGACTAGGTATTTATTCCAATAATTTATGATCCTCGCCTTTTTGAAATGAAGGAGAATGCAAAACTTTTTTAATTTCAAAACCTTTTGGCCATAATCCAGGAAATATTCCCAAAATTCAAAATTCTTGTGACAATTCTATAGATTATTCATTTAGATGAAATAAACTTACTGATATGAATGTTGTACATAGCAGTGTCCACCATAAGAACATCTTTTAAAGGTGCAACTCTTTTCTTTCGGGGAAACCTTCACCAGGTCGGGTTTTTGCTGAATTATTTCGTAAGTAATATTAAATCCGTAATGATTTAACAAAGTTCCTGTTCTCAAATGCCCTTCAAACGAGGAATTCAGTTTCAAATCTATTACGAGGAAACTTGAGTTTCGGGAACTAATGAGAACTGCACTTGTCCACTCGTTAATATCGTCTTCGATGTATTTTACGCCGCTTTCGCTGTTTGACAAATTAATGAACTGCTCTTCACTCAACCCTGTAGGTAAACTGTTGTAGTGGAGGAATTTCAAATAACGGTCATCTTTGATGTAAAATTGTGTCATATAAAGAACAATCTCAAAAGGAGACTCCCACTGTGATGCGTTCAGCACCCATTTATGGACACATGGAGTAGGAAACGCATTTGGGAAATTAGGAGTTTGGATGATTCCACGGTGAGAACTTTTGTTCTGTGGATCAATGTTTATAAATTTTATACTGCTGGAGGAATACATTTTGGAACAAGAACTGTATTCCAGTTGTAAAATTAGAAGGGATAGTGACAGTACGAACGCCTTGAAAGTCAACATTGTTGTTCACTGCTAGTCAAAATAGACCTTCAAAAATTGTTAATGTATAATGACGTGATAAATAGTTTTTACAACAATAATATTGATTATCCTAGCTTTATAGTTACCAATTGATGATTTACTAAACTTTTCTCGATGAGCTTTAAATGAGTAATGAGTAAATATTTAAAGCAAAAACAAGGATACGAAAACCCATGGATTTTTGTTTTGGATTTTTGAGGAAGAACCTAAAAACCAAAAAACCCTGGGTCAGTATTCTTGATCAAAAATGACACTGCATTTTCAAAAGACGTAAATGGAAGTACTTACTTTTATATAATAACGGGGCGATGGAACTTCGTGTTTGTCTTCACACCAACATGAATGACCAATGCAATATGATAATTTCTTCTTATATAAATAGGAATGTTTTGTAAAAATTACAGTATGCTAAAAACGTTGCAAACTTTTGTAAAAAATTTCAAGTGAGTACCTGATAGCAGAGGTAATTAACTATACATTGGGTTATCATTTTTGAAATTAAAAATTTCTGTACTTTTACTTTTAGCTAAAGAATGTTTCGTGGAATACATCCGGGCAAAACGTCCAAGTAGTTCTATATATGTAATAAATGTACATTTACTTAAATAAGCTAAGTTTATTTGTATGACATACTGGGTCAACGTATGTAGTTACACAGCACAGTACAGCAATAATTTCTAAGCATATACAACCGCTGTAATATCTGCATGCACTTAAATTGTATAAAAGTGCAGTATCGATGTCAATCGAACAAACATCTGCTGGATATGGTAACCTTTAGTGGTTAGGTCAACTAATTAAAAAATTGTCACAGTTAGAGAAAGTTGGCGCCATTTTTATTACCCACTTTACAAGTTAGATGTGACGATATGAATTACAGAGAGGCTTTGGTTATCTCAAACTGTAAAATAAATCATGACCACCAAGTAATAACGTTCGTTATTAAGTGCAGTAAACAATTTAAAAATTAAACTATAACTTACTATTAAAGCATTGATGCACTGTCTAAGTCTAGACCTCAGTCAACATATTCTGTAAATGTTTAGTATTAATTAATTATGTTAATCTTGTACATATAGCTTAGTAAATATAACATAAAAGTAATAAACATAGTCTCAAAGACTTTAAAATATCTGTGGAATGAATCATTTAAAGACCTTTCAGGCACCAATGACTGAACCATTCAATATTGACTAAAAGAAATCAACTTATACAACAGTTACATGAATCAGGGAGTAGAAAAGTAGCTCTTTAGGAAATATCACAGGAACATATTTGAAATATCAATCATTTTTCCTCTTACTCTTTTTTACCCTCAAAATTCCACCACAATAATATTAAAAATAAGTTCTTTACTTGTGTACTCTACTTTTTTAGATTTTGTCTAAAATAGCATAAGTAATAGTATAATCCACATCTGTATCTACTAAAACTTATGTATTTCAATTATTTCGGTTTACTTGCAGAAATAATTACATTTTTCTATTGTTATGTCATTAAAATACCATATTTCTATTGACTATTCTTAAATAGCAACGCAATAAAGCAGCAACTGAGAGGTGCTTATTAAAACAGATTTTTGCATAAATCGAAACAATTTGAACCATGTATTTAAATTGCAAACAGCACTCCTATTAAAAGAACTGTTGAGCAAGATATGTGTGAAGTATTATGTAGTGATATTGGATTTCAAGTGCCAAGTAATTAAATAATAAACAAGATTATTTCTTGCTTGCAAACATATTATGCATGTACATTAGTTAGACAGTGCGAAAAATAGTACATGGAATGTTACAAATAGACATAAAACCTTTTCAAACTACAGCACAGAAAGTCAGTCAAGAAGTTGTAAAGTAGTGGCAAAATAAAATACGGAAGGTATGCCTTCATAAAGAATTAAATTGGCAGATCTTTGTTTAAATGGGACAATTCAAATTCGTATTTATTGACATGTCAAAACCGTCAACCAGAACAAACGTTAACCAGCAGTCCAACACGGTTTTGCCACTTCACTTCCTCTTGGGACATGACTAGGTTACTTGATTACAAATTAGCAAACCAAATAGCATCGTCAGATGTATTTGGTAGTGTAGGTTCTTTTAATACCAATATTCTTATGTGGCATGACAGGTAACTATCTTGTAGGCAACTAAAGCACTCTGTCTTCTTTGATCTGTAGCCTAAATTGCATAAAATTCAATTCTTTTTTTCTATTTTCATTTACTAATTATCGACAGCAAGATTCTGATTGACTCTGATTGTAAGCTTGTAGTACTTTCTTAGGTGTATTTTATGCGCAGGAATTAATATTGCCAATCGTTATTGACTTTACATATGCATTTTGTATGTATTCCTCTATAATGAAAAGATACTTATTTGCTTACTGCAATAATAAATGGTTACGACAAGCAAGACCAAAATAGAATGTAATATAGAATACAACATTACAACGCTTTGCTATATATATAAGCAGCAAAAGGCTACATTATTGTGGAAGTCTGTAGGAATAGGAAATAACAAATAATGTGGTAATTTTTTTGCTCTAATTGTTGTTTTATCAAACCATTTGAGTTTCGTAACTGAGAGTGGATTATTATAAGGAGAAGCACTTTGCAGCACATATACTGATCAGTTCATTGTCTATGTATATTATAGACAATGTACAGGAATGTGTACTTTGTGTTTATCAGTTTTGCTTAATAATTTGCATTTTAAAATTTCAATAGTATACATACCAGTATACTACTATTACGCCTAAAATATCAGGTAAATTGACGTTTATATTCTCAAAGGACAAAACGTTTTAAACAAACTATTCGTGAGATACCGAACAATTATTTTGGATTGAATGTTACTACAAATATAAAGTAATTATTTTACTATACAGTTTTAGTTTATAAATTAGTACATACAAGTTTCTTTATATAATAGTTCTACATAAAGTTCTGACAACTTACTGGTTTTTGGAGTCAACACAAATTCGACTAGCTAAAATTGCTCCAATTGACAATACAGCTCTGAAATATAATGACTCATCAAGGGTATGTCAAATCAATGTCATTCTTTATGTTTGTTATCTACATGTACATTCGCTTGTAAATGTAAAAATGTAAAGTCTTTATTCATATAAGCTCACAGCTTTTCAGACAATATATATATATATATCCAACCAATTGATCCGAATTACAAAGTTTAGTACATTACATACATGTTACATAGGCTTTTATATTTTCGTGCTTCAGATTTATTTCTGACTCCGGACGGTAAGGTTTAGAAAGAAATTTTAAACGCATACCTATACTCATAAATATTCATTAAAAATCATAAGACTCTTTTTTTTGTTTTTAGGAGCTCAATCTCATTTGGACGAAAAGCATATATCTCTTAATTTTCAATCATGTACGAATTTCTTTGGAAAATATATGCACTTGGTAGTATTTACGTTGTTAGAATAGTACTATTCAGTATTGTAAGTTTTTTGTTCATGCACAAGGATAAAAATCTAGCCATTAAAAAACTTTCGACTAGAAGAACTCCCGAAACGACATTACATATTTTGGAATTACTTGGCGGATTTCCTGGAAGCTTCATAGCTCAGCAAAAAATTCGCCATAAAAACAAGAAATTTCAATATCAACTAAAATTTTTGTCCATTCTTATACTTCACTTTTACTTCTGCGAAGGTCTAAACAAAGTAATTGTTCCTGTGGTCTTGCTAACTGGACTATTTCTGTTGACTAAAGAAGGAAGAAATATCTTTCCAATATTCCTACTTTATTTAAGTGCATTTCTTATATGTTGTGCTGTAACACTGTGGACATAAATATGCAAATAAACATGTGTGGTTAGAGTTATAAATGGTCTCGTCAAAATTATTTATTGGGAAATTCCATTTACAACAATAATACCAACACACTTTAAACTATATATTTATAGTTAATTTAAAGCTACTGTAATTCGTTTGATGAAAGAAAGCTACCCTCGCCTGGTCTAATATTTACCCTTCTGAAAGGGCACTTTGACTTCTGTAGACCATTAAATCGTTGTCTTTCAATGTCCTCAAATCCAACCCAATAATTTACTTCAACTACGCATTTTTGATTTTTACAGTATCAATATCATGTAGTTTCATGTTAAAATATTGGCTCAACCATAATATGGCATTTTGTATTGTATATGCGTTTATCATGATTTTGATGGTCTGCTTTTTAAGCAAAATCGGAACATAATCAATACATTTTGAAATAATGAAAAACGGATGAAATTCGAATAATACGTAAATTTATTTACCGACCGACTTTACAGAATTAATATAATGATACCGTCTATAAGTTCTTAGCACAATGACTTATATAGTTTAAAATATACTGAGTAAGATATTAAATATATCGTCAAATATGCAACTAATACTTATTTATCTCAAAGGTCTCCTTCTCCACTAAAGCGTTTGCAATACAAAAATATAATGAGAATGTAAAACACTAATTATTAATTAAGGAAATCACAATGTTGGGTTAGTGCTGCATGGGAATTTGAGGAAGTTGACGTGTTGATGAGTCCATTTGGTTGCAACTGGAATAAACATTATAATATGCTCAATTAGATTGTACGGTATTCAACAAGTAAATGCTAGTTAAATTACGGAAAGTAAATTGACAAAATTAAAATAACTTACTCCATTTTTGACCAAAAACGGGACAGGCAGCATGAAGTAGTCTTCTGTCAATGGAACCATTTTTTAAGGATGTGTACCACAAAACTGCAGACCCCTTAACAGGTTCAACCGATGTCCCTAAAATAGGAAATGCTGTTCGTCCACCTTTGCCAACATCGTTTAACTAAGCAAAAAATAAATTTATGTCAATCATAATTCTCAATCAAATTTTCAATTAGACCGCAATATTCACTAAAATAACATATACTACGTGCAAAGCATGATGATTATAGTTAAGATTTTAAGATACTCAAACTTACGTATATCAAAAATGTAGTAACTCTATTCCCCTTTGCTTGTAGCGTAGGGTCGAAAATACTTTCCGGAAGCTGTAAGTATATTTCAACATCAACAAATTACATAAAAGACAAATTACACTACATAAATCTAAAACAACTAGTTATATTTATTTGCGTTGTAAACTATCTAAATTATTTCAGGTATCGAGATTTTAAATATAAACATCCATAGACTCCTTGAAATATATTAAGTTAATATGGGTAATTTAAATATCAGTTTAAAGAATAAAAGAGAAAACTTGCCGAATCGACATGAGTAGAGACGTGACCACCGAATGCATAGGCCGCAATTTGCAAATATTCTGATGCTTCTTCCCCTCTGACATTTAATCCTGTGATCAACTCGATTCGCCGAGCAAGAGGAGTTTCTGGAATATCTTCGTCACCGAGCCAAGCATATGTGGCCGTTCTAGGAGTGGCTTTACTTCCTGTAGCTTGGGGAGCTCTCTCTAAACTGGGCAAAGCTGTTTCAGTCAAATATGATATCCAGTTATCCCCAATTACATCATAAATTTGGACTAAGATCGGGTCTTTATTCAACATTTCCTTCTTTAGGGGGTTTATTCTCCAGTAAGGATTTGATTCTGTGTCGTACCAACAAAAGAGTTCAGATTTCTCTTCTTCAGTCTAATACATAAATAAATACAGTATTAAGGAATGCTAAACAGAAACATGTAATACTTTTCAAGGAATGATAAGTAAAATATAAATACAATTCTTTTAAGCTTAATCAACCTGAAAGTTTTCGCCATTGCACAAAGCCATAAAATTGTAATGAGCCTTTTCACGGTCGTCTGGGTCTTTATCACCGGCAAATCTTTGCTGATACACATGTTTCATTGTAGTTGCATTCTGATCTTCACTTAATCTTTTTGAGAAAATGTATCTGTGTTCCCTGTACTGTTTCATGTTCCAGTCTCGATCGTGCTGAAATTCATATTTAAAAATTACAGAGTTTCTGGATACTGTGAAAGTAAAGTTTGCTATTAATATAACAAGAATTTGAAAATACATTATGATTTACTTACCAATGCGAGATTTCTGTTGTGAGTTTCCATTACATCTCTTCTTGAAATTGTACAAGTGTCATTCTCCGTTTGTAGTTTTGATCCTGCAGCATTAACCCAGTCCATAGCTAGAGTAAAAAATTCTTTACTCACAGCATGCTTCGCTAATTCCAGACTTTGTTCAGCATTTAAGCTTCCCTTCGTCTGAATTCCCATAATGTTTCCAGAGGAAAACTAAAAAAATTATTCCACATTTATTATTCAATACTTTTCTGGACCCTTTAGAAACTCGTAACACTTGTACGACAGAAATTACCTTTTGAGCGTCTATGTCATAGAAATAGTGCAGTCTTAATATAGCGTCCATTGCTTCGGCATGATCAGATTCCGTAGGGAAGCCATAAATATCCGAAGCTTTTGACAATTCATACAGAAGTACTGAAACAGAAATTATAAAAGTACTAAGGTAAAGTAAATTATAAAGGTAAAGAACTGAAGAAAATGAGTTTGATATTGAGTGGAGCTGACTGGTCTATATAAACATAAACATAAATTTTATGACATTCTGTTTGTAATAGATAAACTCACAATTTTCTAATTTTTCTTGCAAATGTTCTTCTATTTTGCTAAAATCTTTCGCAAAACGTCTTATCATTCTGTAAGCCGTCAGAGTATTTGTTGCAACTTCTGTTGCCTTTTCCCATGCATCTGCACCTGCCGGTAAATCTTCTGTAACTTTTAGTGAACTATCTTCATAATCCTTCAGGTACCTGCAATGAATTAAATCAATGAGTAATAAATCAATAAATTGAATAAGGAATTAAATAAAGCAACTTGCAGAGTTACACAAGAAAAGAAGTTTTGAATTTGTAACTCGATAATTTTCTTCTACTACCAAATGTTAAGAAATCAAGAATCCTGTAGTTTAAAATTCAATTGACAATTGAGAACTGTTAATTGTGACAGTATTGTAATGATGTCATGAATTTAAATCGAATTTAAAATTTATTACTTAGATTACTCACTAAAAGTACAGTTAGTAAAGCTAGAAACATTTATGTGCACTGAATTTTCCTCATTAATTATTTTTGTTTTCGCAATACTAATTACACACTTTTTTGCATATTTACGTATTACAATTTTATGCTGTACTAAATAACAATAGCAATTATAGGAGGAAATCAGGATTTGAGAAAATGATACTCACGTTCGAATCAGTCTTTGTCTCTTTTCGAGTTCATCTGCGTAATCCGCCAAACTTTGGTAAATATCTTGTTCCTTTAATGCGAGGTAGGTCAAATCCGTTGCGGAAAGTGCGTAAGGCAAAGGTCTCTGGGATATTGGTTCCGTGAGAAATGTCCCGGCGGAATTAATCTCACTTCCATTGGCATGCACTGTCCACCACCACAGTAATAAATATAATTGTATACTGACAATGTTTTCTATTTTCTTCCTCATTTTTGCTAAAAACTAAATTATTTCAAACACTGTCACTGAAAATCTTTGCAATGCTCACATTTCACATAGATTAATAGCACTTGAGTAGGAACTACATGTTGCAAATATTATTCACTGCCTCTGTGATGCATACTCTAAGATTGCGTATACCTATTTGGAACACATAACCAAACCACAGGGTTTTACAATGGTGTGGGCTTCTGCCTACAAAGAAATTCTGAGATAATAAGTGCATTGCACGCAAAGAAGTAACACTTTGTAAGTCACATGAACTAGAAAGAACTTGAGATAAGTTAAAGCCAGAGCAGAACCTGTTTCATGTTTTGCCCCAGAGAAAATATCCGCTATGTCTATGAACCAAACTGTAAATGCAACGTTAAGCCGAGTATTACGCAATTACCTTCTTGTACTGTTGTAGAATATGTGCACCTTTTTTCTGCTAAAACAACTGCAATAGCAAATATTATAAAGCATATACTCTCTATAGTAAAAAGTCATTCCCAAACTTGCTGAACTTGCTTCTTTTTGACATAAAACCTTACATAGGCAGTCAGTAGAAATGCAATTTACTTAAGATGATTGTTTTTGACTAATGAATGGCACAGTACATAAATGTCCGTACTTTTACAACTAATTGTGGATTTATAAATTTAGATAAAATTTATAAATTATGCCTTCACAATGGGAAAAATGTGATATTAAATAGAATTTTGATAAACCTTACTTATTTTGGTGTCGAAGAATGACATTCTTGTTACTTTATTACAGCGTAAAAGTTAAGACGGTTATAATGCGAACGGTTATAATAAAATGATGGTTCCCAAATAAATGCGATGTATGAACAATGAAAGCAATAAGATAGAAAAATAACACTGGTAATATAATTTTATGCTGGTTTATTTACTGAAGTTCATTTTATAAATTCTATAACAGTGCAACTAAACTTAAAATACAGTTTCTAAATATTGGAACATGTTTGATGAATGGACAGTTTTACACTTCATTATCTCTACAGTCATTAAATTCAAGCTACGAAAATAAAGGAAAGTTAATGTCGACAAAAGGCAAAACAGTTAATAGTTTTATTGGGTATTGAATTCATTACGTAAGTTATTACCTTAATATTCTGTAAGTGAAATTTTTCAAATTTTTCTATTCAAAAGTTCCTTGTGGCTCTCTGTCACTGACGAATTCATTAGTCACTTTCGTTCCAAAATTCATTCAAGTTGACCTCTTTAAAATTAATTGTTAAATTGTTAACTAAACTATTATTCTTAATTAATGGATAAACAAACAAGGCCAATATTACTATTTAATAAACCATGTCGTAAAGAATCAGTGACCTACAGTAAATGTCCTTTAACAAAATTGTGACCAAACTAAAGTCAGTTTGAGAAGAAAACTAGAATTCTATAACATAAGTTAAAAAGTTGTCATATATACATGAAAGACAAAAGCAGTACTACAAACAAATTTTCTTTTCTAAAAATTTAGTCAACTTAGTATCTTTAAATATCGGTTAGAAATTGTACTATTCAGGAATTCATATAAGGTTATACAAAATCAATTTAGCTTCCCTGACACAATTTTGGGGTATACATTTTTGAATTAGCTGCTTACAAATCATTTTGGGATCACAATATTGGCAGGTAAATGTGGTTTCTCCTGAGACCCAATGAGTTTTATTGGGCTACCTTAATTTAAAATAAATTTTAAAGAATGAATGTAACGCTTCTTGCTTGCATTTCTTGTTTCCACTTTCTGTTTTTTGTGAGACTGAGGCAATCGGGAAGTGTCGAGGATTTCCACGGAAGCCGATTTTGCAGGGATGTATGGATGTTTGAATATTATTTGCTTCCTTTCGTCCTTCATTTTTTCCGCGGGCAAACGGCGCAAACCTCCCTAAAATGCAGTTGTATAAAGTTAATGAGATAAGTGCAAGAATTCATAAATACTACTAAAGAAAAATCGGAAAAATCTTAGAAAAAAGTTGCAACTAGAAAATAGATTAATAGAAAAAACACGTTCTAAGGAAAATCTGTAGTTTCATAGCTTCAATATTTGTTGTTAGGAATGTTTACCCACTTTTATGCATTTGTAGGAAATCCTGTACGTGGTGTCCATTTTCATGTGGACTGGAGAATTGAACTCAGCAGAGATATCGTTATCATTATTAAATGATTTTTGGGTCACAGCTAGTAACTCTTCTGGAGCGTCCTTTTCTATCTTCATGATAATTACTAGATCACCAACTGGTCCCACAAGATTCCCAAATCGAACTTCTTTCAAATAGATAAAGCTGCAATCTCCAGTTACCCGAAATCTGTAAAAACCCAAAAATTAGATTCTGGAACATACTTTATTAAACAGTAATACTTTTCAAAGTGTCGGTTTATGCCTTTCAGAGTTGTACTCCTGTAAATCGTCTGTAATACTTTCATAATCGGAAAACAAACCGAAGTAGTAAAATTGCGCCGTCAGATCTCCCTTCTTGCAATTCCTCATTTTAGTTGAGAATTTCAATGTGTTGTCGTCATAATTCCTTGCGGCAAAACAGAATTCTTTTAAAATTTCTTCTCTGAAACGTATTCTTTAGCAATCGGATTTAATATTTGCTAGAAAAAATGTTATTACCTGTTTGTTTGGCGATTAGCAAAAAAGCTCGTCAAACTTTTAATGCTATCTGCATCCAGAAGATTAGATGGTTCTACAATTGAAACGAATTCTTCCATAGTCATAGTTGGAATTCGAATGCCGTAAATAACCCTATTTAGGACTTGGCGAAGATTTTCGGGAGATTTCTCCATTCCACGCAGATCACACTGATTCTCTCCCCACCTAAGGAATGAATAATACGTGCAATAGTGGCGACATAAATTAGGAAATCATAATACACATACCAGTGCTTCCGATGATTTTCAAAACTTTCAGTCAGAAAATTAGGAAATTGTATCAAAAGAAGCACGAAACTGAAAACGTTTAGAATTGCTACCTTTTCAAGGCTTTGAACAAATCAATTTCTGAGTAGACACATAATTTATCGGATACAAGGAAAGTATAAAGATGGCTCAAATCGAATTGGAGGAAATCCTTTGACTCCATGATGTCTTCAAAGCGCCTACAGCAAAATAAAGGTAATTAAACTTTGATAACGTGACTCTCTTGTTAAATTAATAATTTTATTAAAAAATATACACTTTGCTTACGAAAGTATAAAGCGACAAGCTTTTCGTTGCAGAAAAGACTCATTTGCTCGATAAGATTCTTGAAAAATGGTAACCGCGGTGGTCTTAGATAAAACACTTTTAATTCTTCCCGAATAGTGTTCCTCTATTTCGGGGATCTTGAATCGTTTTGCAAGAATTATTACAGAAAGGGCTTCCTCAAAGGACAATTTCTCTTCATAAGCGTCTTGATAGATGTGCTGAAATTGTGACATTAAATACGTGTACATTATCCAATGCTAATACAAAGGTTCTGCGAATTTCAAATGTCAACTATTAATCGGGTACTCCTGAAGTAGCGACTATTTATCCTATATTTCCACAAAAGTTTTGTTCACTATGATCCAAAGTAATTACAAGTAATTAATTACATAAACGAAAGTAATTTGTTTATATACAGAACTTCCATAATGTATTTCACGAAATTTCAATTTAGCCCTGAAGTTTACTGATTTGTTAAACCCGTAAATCTTAAGTTGTTTACATTATCGTTTGTCACGATTCATGCAAGATAATTTAAACATTGTCAGTAAAATAGTGAAAATATTACCTTCAGCAATTTCTTAAAGGCTGGGATATCAACATCGGGCAACACTATGGGTTCCTCTTCTGCTCCATTTTTGCGAATCAAATCCTCGAAAACTGGGGAGGCGACCGATAAAACAAATTTGTGGCATGTAATTATTTCCCTTGTAGTTGCTTGTCCTACGGCAAAGGCGATATCATGAGGACAATTTGTCAAATTTGATTTCAAAATTGCTGTCCATCTTTTTTGCATGAAATTCAGTTTAGAAAAACGCGAAGAAATCTCCATTTCAGTAACTATTCTGGTTGGTCAACTGTTCCAATCTGTACTACACTACAAATGAACCTACTGTTATTTGGTTTTAAAATACTTTGCGATTTTTCAGTGCGGACAATTTTAGTAAAATTTATTTGAAGAAGTCCTGAAAATGAAATTGCCAGTTGAGAGTTCCTTTTGAAAGTGTCTTCCTAGATTCAGAAAGCTCTCTTTGTTTCAATCACTGCCTGAAGGAGATTTTGAAAGTACCAGTCGCCACTGCATACTGGATAGACTTTGTACCAGCCTCTTAAAAAAGTGCATTTGTTCTTTGTTCCATTATTGTACCTTTGTACTCACCCGTGATATTCCTGTTTTCATTGCACATATACCTAAATACCTATCCTTGATAAGAACTACTAATGCATAAATTTCAATAAATTTCAATACATTTTCAAAGTAACTTCAAATCTATACCTTTAGACTTTCTTTGGTGAACGTTGTACTGCATCGTCATTAGTATATCTACAGTAAGTGTACCAACAGCCTTAGCGACATTTGAATGCCAAAAACTCAAAAGATTTTGAAAAATGTTCGTATTCTATTCTAAGTTATACCTATCCGTGGTTTAATTTAGTCTAATGCACGTTTAGCGTTGCAGTAATTTTCTCAGATGAGAATGACAATTAAATGCTTCGGAACGGATGACATTTTTTCCTCAATCTATAATAATGTTAAAATTATCGGTACAAGGTTTAAAAAGTGCAATATTCAAATCTTTCAGTATTTTTTCGCCCAGCTTTATATATAAATTATCATCATTAGCTACGAGGAATCGTTCATTGTTTATCACTACATGTCTTACCTTAGGTAAATATAGAGATCACAGTTGAGCCAAAGTCTCACTTATGGAAATATGTTGTCTGTCCGTACTGTCCGTAATTTTACTTACAAAAGGTAGTAAACATATGTCTAAAAAGTAACAAAACGTTTGGAAAAATAAAAATGAGGATTGTAAAATTGTAGAGACTGAGTTTTTATGTCCCTATATTCTGTAAAATCACTTAAGTAAGTATGACAGAAATTATATGTAGCCGAAAGTAAATTCATACAACTATTATTCTAATGTTAGCTGAATTGTTGAAACTACGGCAAAGTTAGTTATTCACAGTCTAATACAAGTTCGTGAGGAAAAACGCTAGAACGGTTGAGATGTTAACGGCGGCATATTTAGAGAATGGACATCGTCAGAAGTAAAGGACAATCATTACCAAAAGCAAAACATTTACAGCATTCGTAAATCCTGAGAATTATGGGATTTTCACTTGAAAATTCCAAAGAGGAAAACCATTCGGATGCTAAAATTCTCAATATGTTTTAGTTCCAAAGTTATGTAGAGATAAAAGTAAAGTAAAATAATATCAAGTTATGTTGTTTTGGCCAAAACTTCTAAAAATTGTATTAAATATTATATAACATTATAAATATTAATTCGCTTTCATATACCCCAACTCAAGCATACTCCTTCACTGTGATATTATGACTCATCGGTGTATGGAATGCGGGTAAGTAAATGGCAAGGAAACCTTACATCTTAAAACAGTGGAGAAACTGTAAATGTTTCCCTTAGTCTTTCGCTCATTTATTTGTTACATTGGCATAACTTAGAAATTGTTTTCAAGATATCCATGGAGCCTGGACGATGCCGGGTAGGTGTGACACGATACTACTCTTCACGATAGCCATGTATGTATTAATTGCTCTTAACTTAATTAAAACACGCAACTATACTTATGAATATTTATGCAATACTAGGACCTACATTATTTATGGCTATGTATTATAGAAGAATATTTTTTTGTTTTGAAGTGATTAATGCTCAATTTACAATGTATTGGGCATTCTGTCACGAACCACGACCAGAGGCACAGCTAATAAAAGCAAACTCCATCCAATCGTGACATTTACTCCCGACTCAAATGGTGAACTAATATCCAACTTGAACTTGAAAGTATATATTTGACAGTACTTGGTGAATATTATAAGACTAAAATATGTTTTAATTGTTCAAGCAACATAAGAAAAATTCTTTGTTGTTTATAGTTTATACAGGTACAAACACGATTACCAATTGAAAGACTACGTTGATAGATAGCGAATATGAAACCGTTCTTGAACTTTTGGTTGTTATTTGGCTTGTTTGCTTGCAAACTGATTGTGACTAAGGGATGGAGACTGAAGGACATAGCAAAATTAGAAAAAGAGTGTTACATAAACATATTGATCTTTAATCATAACAAACATCCTTTGAGAGCACTAGAAAACGTATACGGGGATTTCGAAGCAATGGATATTCCCTTTGCATTTTCAATTTTAAATTCCCAACACAAAATAGACTGTACACCAAATCGATTGGAGGGTCTGCTACCAAAATTAAGTTGCCCTCCTAAATCCTTAACTTTGACATTAAAAACGTCATCGCCTCGTCTTTTGTCTCGATTTTCTTGCTTGGCACATTTTTTCGTTAATTTGAATCCAAATAGTATTAGCGACATTACTCTAACTAATTATATAAGCGAAAACTTGTCAAATGGAAGTCCGGATATTGAGGAAAAAGTGTTGGGACTTACTACAAACATCAAGCATACTTTCGACTACAACTACGCAGAATATTCCTCCGTTTATATGTTGGTCGAACCTCATGTTTTTGACTTGGCAATTTCGAATTCTATTTCCGTCACCTGCAACAATAAAGTTGGTTTCTTTCTGGCTAAGAAACCTTGGTTTCTCCTATCATTTGGAGATGAAGAAAGTCAAATATTCTTTCTAAACCCCTACCTCAGCCGTCACATTTTGATGTCAGTCTACAAGTACAGGTTGCTACCACTATACACCCCAGGAACTCGGTACCATCAAGATAAAACACTGCGGAAATTGGCAATTAGTTCTTTTATTGACAAAAGTCCTTTGGCAAAGGAACTTAAATTAAGTATAATGTCGGATTCAGATACCGAGTATTGTGGAAGGCCACTACGCAATGTGTACTTCACAAATTTTGTTAAAGAACATAATGCAAATTTATATGCAGCAATTTCTTCCATAATTCTAGATAATTTGCCCAATTCAACAATTTCGACATACACAAAGAAATGCAAAGTTGTACGGAAGTCTTCATCGCCATTACAACATATTCGTTTCCAAACAAAGCTCATATCATATTGGTATGTAAATCCATACGGGGCTTTTGTTCAAAATGTAGAAATGCCTTTTAATTTCATTTCCTGTGTCGTTTTGGAGGATGAGTTTCTCTCGTTTCTTGGATACATTCGACCTTTTCAATTATACATGTGGGTGGCCGTAGCTGTCTCAATCTCGGTAGTAATTATCTTTGTACAGACTGCAATGTATTTTAAAAAAGAGAAAAACTTTTCATCTTTCATGTACTTTGCTGCTAATTTGGTGGAGGTGGGTTACCCCTTGTCCAAGTATCACAACAACAGTTTATGGCTGAAGCTTGTAATAGCGCCGTTGCTGCTGATGCTCATTGTACTGACAAATGGTTACAAAGGAATCGTTATTACCGATTTTGTAGAACCTCGTCCAGTAAAACGAATCGAGTCTATTGCAGATTTAGTAGACGAAACAAATATTACAGCATTGAGTTCACGTTTATATAGAGATATTATACCAGGAGACAATGCATTTGAGCACAAAGTTTTACTCTTTTACAAATGCTACATGAAACACAACAAAACATACTACCCAAACCTTGAAGATGATCATTTTGAGGATTACAAACGTCGGTGTGCAAATCTTTTTCCTAGTGCACGAAGAGGAAAAAGATATTCTTTCAAGAAAGAAAGCAAAATAACCATAGAAAGAGCTATTCAAGTCTGTAATTTTCACAAAAGCTGTATTGATGAGAACTTTGAACTTCAGTCTCTAGCCAGTGAGTACCACTTTGCTTACAAGAAGCTTGGTTTCCTGAATAAAGCAAATTCCATGGAGAAAATAGCCAAATCATTTCGGTTTCCCCCTGGGTATCCCTACAAGAGCCTCCAAGAATCCATTGCCCAGTGCGACAATTCAATATTTGTTGACTACAACTCAAGGCTTCATCGTTTCCTAAATGAGTCTCATTGGATGAAACCAACAGGTCCACTTGATCCAACTAAGCATCTATATATGGGGACCCCGGATAAATCCTTTTTGCCAGTAAATGTTGGAACAAGCATAAATAATGATTATGTTCACTTGCTGGCACCATTACTCAGGCGAAAACTGAATGCACTGAGCCATTCTGGACTTCTTCAAACTTGGATTGCCTTCTCTGCACATGCTAATTATGTAGAATGCAAGCATTGCTTGTCTAAAAGTACTATCCGCCCTTTATCATTTCATCATTCAAATATTTCAACAATATTTTGTATTTCATCTGCCATTTCAGTTTTATCGTTTATGGCATTTCTAAAAGAAATTCAGTTGTTAACAATTTTAGTAGCAGGTCTAAAATACACTTGGAAAATACTTAAAAGTAATGCAAAAAAACATTTCAATTTCAGATTGGGGATTAGTAAAGGCATTTTAAGATGGCACATACTTCAAAACCAATTACAATGTTGTAGGACAGTTAAATACGGTAGTGTGAAAATGTGGCATAAGCGAAGGTGATGATTTAGTGTTTATAATTTATTTGTTATTAATACACCAACATTTCTGTACAACGGTTTCTACAATTACGTTTCTAACTATACCCCTTTTATGTAAATGGAATTAAAGTGAAATCATTTTTATAATCGTAACTTTTTGCAGCTTGCAGCATTGCAGATTGTAGACATATATACTATACACTATACAGTACATGCTACACTGAGCAATAGAAGCAAGAAAATGCATTTGCCTATATTTACATAATTGCGAATGTGTGTTTATTGAATACATGTGTGTGTAAAATAGCAATTCAAGAAAGTCTTGAGCGCATCCGAAATTGGATGCGGATAATATTTAAAAGTTGCTTTTTACACACACAGTATACCCTGTTATACGGATTGAACAGGAAATTCAATGGAATCCCTTTACTAATTATTGTAATTATAAATTGGTACTCCATTCAAGCAATTTTTAATGCAACCGATAAAACTTACGTAATCTTAACCCTGAATGATAACAAAAACTACCTGTTTACGTATCCCTGCTGGAAAGATATGGCTACAAAGTTAGTGACTAATTGCGTAACAAAACGTAACGTAAACTAATAGTAAACTGTAAGGGAAGAAATCAAGGAAAACATTTCTGAAATTTCTTGGCAGACATTCTTATAAGGAAATTGAATAAGACACTTGAAAATGACTAAGTAAATGAACAAAATTATTAGCCGACATGTTTTTTTTTGGCTTTTAAGTTTCGACTCGCAGTCCTGCTAAATTCATGTAATTAGTGATTTCCATCATTTAAGTTGAGCATTGTCTTTATACGTGCCCTTATCTGTGAATGAGTGAAATTTTCAAGTTTGTACTTTGGCAACGTATGCAATATGTAAATTGGTTCGCAATGGTCAACAATTATTACGAACCAAGTGTAAATGAAAAAACCACGGTCTTTCATTTGCACAATATATACTTAAACTGCCTAATTTAATTATCCAGACAAAGAACGGCTTGGTAATAAAACATTTATCGTACACAAAGAATTGGTTTTGCTTAACATACGAATTCTACGCATTACTTTATTTTGCCATATAGATGATATCCACGATGGTATAATAATTATGTAATGATAATAATAACTATATTACTTCAACACAAGTACACCATATGCACAACTGCCCTAAATACACTACCACTTTCTTTTGTTTCCGATCACCAAATCTTTACAGCTATGAATTTGTATTAAAATAGATAGACAAGTGGCATTTTTATGAGCATTACTAGTACATGGACTTATCGTTATTGTATTTTAACAGTATTGTGTAACGTCTTTGTATGTGTAGTCTATCGCATGGGAAAATATTGCACTGCTAAATGAAAACATTTTACAAGTTACCTTTGCCTTTATTGTCATAATTATTAATATGCGCATAATCACTAATAAAAGCATAATTATTAATAAGAGCATAAAATATGCGCATAATTATTAATATGCGCATAATTATTAGCCTACAAAATCGGCTTGATGATTTCCTTGGGTTGCGATGACACACATACACCAATGCAATATGATTGCCAAGATATTATTGTTTGTTTTTCCAATACAGTTTATAAAAATGATTAGCAGTAAGACACACTTGGTGACATATTACGATCGAAACTACTGCCGTTTTTATTCTTAGAAATGGACATGTGTGGCGTGTAAAGATATAATAATGAATTTGTAATGTAATTCCCTAGGGGAAACAAAAAGTCGCTTGTATGTATACCTAAAAAATACAGGTTTTCCCTAATAAAAATATTAACTTAACCTAATAAATATGCTGTAACATCTATCAGCAATATACCGGGTAATGCTGTCCTGTAGCTATAATATACGAGATTACCATAAATAAAAAAATAAAAACAGTTGAGAGGTTTAGATACAGTATTAACAATCTACATTAACAATTTAGATACAATAATAAAAAAGCTTGCATTTCTGCTTCGTTACTACCGGGCAGAAATTACGAATCTATATTGTTGTGTAACCCGGTTTGCAATGGTTACTAATGGTCCCTGGAATCAGAAGATGGAATGTTATATTTGAAAAATGCAGAAATGTTTGGAGAGTCGGAGTGTATTATAAGAAAGATGAGTTTATTCAGGCGAACTTGAGTACTAGTACAGATGCGGAAATCTTAAGATGCAATGTTCTTGTAAGGTTATAGGCTAATTAAGATGTGTTAATTATAAAGATGTGCTAATTATCTTAACCTAGACTTACATAAAACAATATTAATTGGCGGCTGGTAAAATTCTCGAAATGAGATGTTAGAAATGTATAATTATCACGCTTTAATAAGTAAAACACTTGACAATCCCTATTCAGACAAGAATATTGCCTTTTTCGCAACAAGGAAAAATCTAGTTACCGTGTAGTAGTCATAATCATTAACTTTAATAATTTACACTAGGCTGGTAATTTTACATTCTGCATGGTCTACTGCTAGAAAAGTAGACCAAAATTTATTAAAATATACCCCGAAAGAAAAAAATCTCATTTCGAGAATTTTAATCAACCAATCTAATAATTCCATTTTGATTGAACAAATTCATCATTTCTATCAACAAAGATACCGTGTACCTTTCTATGCACTGTATGCACCTTCGCAGTTCTTTAAAATAATACTGTTTAACAATTTCTATGGATTTGAGGTAAAAAACAGAAAAATCTTAGGAAAGAAGAATTGTAGGGAAATGTATTATTAATAGAGTAATTATATTTGAGGTCAAATTATTATTCATTGGCTACATGCATTAAGTAGTATTTTCATTTCAATTGGGGGCTCTCATTCTCAACGAATGTTTTTGCTTACATTTGCATTGTAATTGTATAATTAGGATAGTATAAAAGATTGATTTCAAATGTATTGTGACGCTTATGTGTGACTAAAGTAAAGAACGGACAAAATGATTGCAAAGATATCGTCGTTTTTCTTCACAGTCGTACTTCTAGGAGTTGCAAATGGTGGGATAAACACCAAAACGCTAGAGCGCAACTGCCAATCACCCCCGAAAAATGGCCATCTTGACAAAGAATGGGTAAGAAAAGTTTCAATGAGTTATATTTGGACCAAATAATATTTTGGGTTGATTTAGTTATGAACTGCATAGATTTAATAAACTCTTGAAAAGAGCATGATAGAACGGAAGGGATAATTACTCAAAGTGGGTTTCCTTATAATTTAAATTTAAAACAAAGTCCCTTAACATTAGTTATTTTTCAAAGGTTGAAAACGGTGTCCCCGAAGGAGGGTGGTACTTCCCTCTAATTAGTAAAAATGCAAAGAAGTCAGGATCTGCCATGGATGAACTTTTGCACTTCACATTTGAAAAAGAGGCAAGCAAACCATTTTGTCCAAGAATGGCTTGGGCAAACGGAATTGCTGTTGATTCTTATGGTGACAAGAAAGTCGTTTTCAATTGCGAAGCTAATAATGGTACTTTCTCTTACCCTATGTGTATTCGTAATGTAGCCGAATCAACAGATAAACATTTGAAAGGTATGCACACATATTTCCTGATCAACATTTTAGACGGTAAAATGTTAAGTCATTTGCAGAGATAGAGACATATGTTCATAATTTAATCTATAATATTCAAAACAGCGGATAGAGTTTCAGCGTATATCTCCGTGACTGATAACAAAAGCTACATGTTTGCGTATCGCTGCTGGGAAGACGGCTACAAAGACTGGTTATTAATTGCGTCAGAAAAAACAGTAAGTGAAGAAACAAAAGAAATTGTTTTGAAAGAAGTAGAATTCCTTGGATTCGACAGAGAGTATTATGAAATTAAATATGACAAATGTACATGACTCTAAGAGGAAAAGTAAAGAATTAAGTGTCTGTTGAGTTAGTTTTGTGGAAGGCTTAATATAATAAAATAAGTTCCATTAAAAGCCTATAGTTCATAATTTGATGTATATACAATTGAATGAATGAATTTAATGATCATGAATAACAAATCGTCATTTATATCATACTAGTTTACCATAAGAGTTTTGTACTCTGAACTTATAATTAAACGAGTTTAGCGAATTTACTAATAATTAAATTGGCAAAGTTCCGCACTGTCTAACGACAACAGAACTGATGTTGCCATCCGTTGGTGTGTTCTCCTCAACATGCACAAATTCTTACCCTTCTACCAACTTTAGCACAAATCCTATGAAAATAAATCGTTAAAAGTATAGTTGCAGAAACAATCAATAATTCGCTAAAATGTGTATTACCTTTCCAAAAACGACGTGAGCCATAATTAATAATTTTGAATGAACTGACTTTTGTATAATTCAGTTTAGTATTAATGAATTGTATTTGTTAAATGTATTTACCTAGCCAGGGTGTTGGAACTGCGGTAATGAAAAACTTACAAATGCATACAAAGAAATCGTTATTTCCGATTTTGTAGAACCTCGTCCAGTAAAACGAATTGAGCTTATTGCAGATTTAGTACAAGCAACAAATATTATGGCATTGAATTCACGTTTAATTTAAATAGAGATATTATACCAGGAAACAATGCATTTGAGCACAAAGTTTTACTCTTTTACATTGATGAGAACTTTGAACTTCAGTCTCTAACCAATAAGTACCATTTTGATTACTTACATGAAGCGTGGTTTCCTGAAGAAAGCAAAATCCATGGAGAAAATAGCCAAATCATTTCGCTTTCCCCCTGGGTATCCCTACAAGAACCTCCAAGATTCCATTGCCGAATACGACAATTCTATATTTATTTGGTGACTATAGCTCCAGACTTTCCTAAACGAGTCTCATTTGATCAAGCAATTTGATGAACCCCCGGATAAATCCTTTTTGCCAGTGAAAGTTGGACTAAGCATAAATAATGATTATGTTCACTTCCTGGCACCATTACTCAGACGAAAGCTATATGCACTAAGCCATTCTGGACGTCTCCAAATTTGGATTACCTTCTCTGCACATGCTAATTATGTAGAATGCAAGCATTGCTTGACTAAAAATACTCTCCGCCACTCCGCCCTTTATCATTTCAACATTCAAATATTTCAACAATATTTTGTATTTCATCTGCCATTTTAGTTTTATCGTTTATGGCATTTCTAAAACAAAATCGGTTGTTAAAAATTTGAGCAGCAGGTCTAAAATACACTTGGAAAATACTTAAAAGTACTGCAAAAGAGCATTTCAATTTGAGATTGGGGATTAGTAAAGGAATCTTAAGATGGCAGAGACATCAAATCCAAGTTTAAAATGTTGTGGGACCGTCATAAATGAAAATGTGGCATACGCGAAAGCGATGATTTAGTGCCTATAATATATATTTCTTAATAAACCATTCAACTAATGCATTTAATGAAGTAGCAGAAGCGACACAGATTTAACAGCGTCCACTGAACCGTAGCGACACAATAGAAAAATTTTAAGTATATGTATCGAAGCGTTCAAGAGTTATAACACCTCAATTAGGTGCTGAAAATCCACCTCAATTTGGTGCTGAAAATGCACCTCAATTTTCCTACATACACAACACGTTTAGTAATACATAGAGCTGAGCAGATGCGGGTGCTGAAAATGCGCCTCAATTTTCCAACATACACAACACTTTTAGTAATACATGGAGCTGAGCAGATGCGGGTGCTGAAAATGCGCCTCAATTTTCCAACATACACAACACTTTTAGTAATACATGGAACTGATCAGCAGCCGGTGCTGAACTGTAGGCTCTACATACAAAATTCAATTTTTTTAGTAGATGTCATTTATCGATCACACCCATTTTCACAGGGGACCTTCCTCGGAACACCAAGAACATGTACTAAAAGTTTTAGCGAATTATATTAAGCCGTTCAGGAGTTATAGAGCCAACAGACAGACAGACAGACAGACGGACAGACAGACAGACGGACAGACAGACAGACAGACAGACAGACAGACAGATTGTTCAGGGCATTATTATAAAGTAGCTTCCGCTACTTAATAATTAATGAACCAACATTGCTGTACAATCCAATTCTAACTGTATCCCTTATGTTAACCTCAGCATGGAAGTAAAGATGCCATGCTGGACAAAGGACAGGTACGAAAAATTTCCACTAGAGATATAGTTAATATCATTAATCTGAATGATAATTATACTTCACTCCCACTCCGCGCCACGTATTATCATCTCTAATTATACTACGCGGAGTTCCGAGCTCGCATAATTCTAATTCTCCGCTACAAGTTAGCAGGCGCCCGAGGGGTCGGCTTCGCCGACCCTGACTCGGGCGCCTGCTAATTGTAGCAGAGAATTAATGAATTATCATCAAATTATTATTTAATTTCTCCGTCAGTGTTTACTTTATATTTGCAGGAAAGGATAGCTTTGAATTTAGCTTTTTTATAATTACTAATAATTGTACATTGGTAATTATAAATATACTTATACTACTACTAGCTTATGTCACAACTACCTACACCTATGCTATTATCTCCATGTTTTGTTTAGGGACAATTGCACATGACAGACAATGAACCAAATTATTAAAGAAAAAATGAAGTTTCTTTTATTTGCCTTTTAAGTTTTAACCCGCTCAGAAATGGATAGCTGTTCACGTGCAATCAGATTTGTCAAAGTTAATCCTGCTAATTCAATTGCTATTTGCATTCTTTAGGTATTGAGAACTGCTATTATATTATGTGTCCATCTGTGAGGAAGTGTCTTCATGTTTGTACTTCGCTACTTATTATGTGCATTGGTTAGCAACTGCTTTTTCTTTTGCACAATACATACTTAAACTAATTAGAGTATTCTTGCAAAGAAGAAGGTGTGGTTTAATAAAATATTTATTACACAAAATATTGATTTTGCTTACCATATGAATTCTGCGTATTAGTTTTCCATACATAATATCCTAGATGATATAATAATTACGCAAAAATTACAATAGTTATAATGCTTCAACACAAGCACACCAGATGCACAACTGCCCTATATACATTACCACCTTCCTTTGTTCCTAATCATCAAATCTTTACAAACAATGAACTTTTATTAAAATAGACAAGTGGCATTTTTTATGGGCATTACTGGACCATGTGTAAGTAATCTATCGTATGGGAAAATATTACACTGCTAAATGAAAACATTTTACAAGCTACCTATGTTTATATTTGTATAATTATTAATGCGTGCATGATGACTCATCATGCAGCATTGATGAGTAGCCTATAAAATGGGCTTCACGATTTTCTTCTGCTCCGATGACACACATGCACCAACATGTTTGCCAAGATATTCTTGTTTGCTTTCCCAGCAATATTGTTCGGAGATTTTGCTATTGCTGGAATAAATACAAAACTTTTGGAGCACAGCTGCCAATCACCACAGAAAAATGCAATGCTTGACAAGAACTGGGTAAGTAAAATTTCCATTTGCAAATTGAGATCAAAACGAAAATTATGTACCAGTTGAATTTAACCAATTTTTGACATATCAAGAAGATCGACATTTCAATGCCAGTGAATAATTGTGTACACTTAATTAGTTTTTAATTGTAAAATTCTTAAAGGTATTTTTGGAAATACCTTACAGAAGATAAGAAGATAGTTGAAGCATTTCAGCAGCACAGTAAACTCTAAATATCACAGTAAAATTTTTAATATCTAAATGATTATTGCATACAAAATTAGTTTAACGTTTTCTCTTACTAATGACTGCAGATAAGGCACAGTCTTTAATATTTAATATTGAATTGTATATCTATATGTTGAAAACAGTGTTCCTGCTGGTGGGTGGTATTACACACTTCTCAGTAAAAATACAAAGAAATCAATTTCTTCAGTAGACGAATTTTTTCACATTGGAAATGGGAACCCTACAAACACCCCATTTTTATTCGCGCTCGACACTTAACAGACGTACAAACAATTTGTTATTCGTCAACCAAAACATAAAATATATCCTTTCGCCCACCTCGTTACTCAGAATAATCTAAGGTGTTGGGAGGAAATTCAATGGAAGCCCTTTAGCGATTGTGAATTGATCATTTATTTATTTTTAATATAGCAGATAAAGTTATTGTATACTTCACCCTGACTGATAACAAAAGCTACATGTTTGCGTATCGCTGCTGGGGAGATGGCTACACAGACTGGATACCAATTTCGTCAGAAAAAACTGTTAGTGAAGAAATAAAAGAAATTGCTTTGAAGGAAGCAGAATTTCTTGGATTCGACAAAGATTCTTATTATAATATTAGCCATGACAAATGTACATGATTTTTGAAAAAACGGATTGTGTTGTTTTAAGTAAATTGAAAATAAATAAAAAGTAATTCTGTGTTATTTGTTTTGTAGTAAATCATTTCTTGAAATGTTTGGTCTTATTGGCAACTGTAATTTTATTGTTGGAGATACGGAACAAAAAGTCAATTTTACCCGAGCGTTTCGAACTTCATTTCTTTCTCCTCTCCAATACTTGACTCTGACTTGAGTGTTTCCTGTAACTACACCAAAGTGTATCAATGGATCATGATAAACTTTCTAGTTTTCAGTGAAAAATGTCTGATAAAGGTATTCGCATGAATGGCATACAAAGTTTTGCACAAAATGAAGGTTGCTAGAAAAAGCCGGTGTCATGTGATAATATACATAAGGTTGAATTTATATAGGTATATCATAATTAAGCTTGAGATGAAAACTTGCATTCCAGTAAATGTTGGGAAATCTTCATATTATTACAGTTTATGAATGATTTCCTATTTCAATAAGGTGAAAGTATCGCTTAATAAATAAATTGACGTGTAGAAATAATTTACAAATTGTATTTTCCTAAATACGTGCTCCTTTCTATTGGTACTTTTGGATACGTCATTCAACTGATAAAGTGAGAATAAAACCGTTACAAAAATTGACTTTTTTAGATGTCTCTTTTCTATTTTGCGTTTGTATTTATTCCGCTGTTTTGCGCTGTGTCCGTAATCTACCTAAATTAAAGCGACCATTTGAAACTACTATTCAAGAAACACTTAAAGGATCTGCAAATTGTTGCCGCCGTGCCTTAGATCAAAAAAATTCCGATCAAATTGTAGGAAAGAAAGAAAGATTAATTTTAAAGCAATCTGTGGTCACGGTGGAGGAATATGAAAAACAGTAATTGTGGATATCACACTATTTATTGTTCAAATGGTCATTTTACCTGGGTTTGATTTTGAAAATAAAGCTGAATACTGATACCAGTGATAACATCAATTGACAACATCAATACTAATATCATCACATCAGTACGAAATGTTTTCAGCTTTCCGGTGCAAAGGTGTTTTATATTTTCTACAGGAGCCTCCTTTTGGGATAAATGTAGAGTTGAATCCAGTCAAGTGTATTCTACGGCTCATCTACGGTGTATAACTATTTTATACAAAGTACTTTCTAGGCTTCTAGCCCATTAATGCACCAACTATTAACTGGGTCTTCAGGCCATAAGGGTTTAATTACAGATCGCCGATTGACCCCATGCTCGAACTTATTTCATTTGTCGTTACATTAGAAGAGGTTTGATCTCAAAGCGTTCGGGAGTTATGGTGCCTATTAGCAGAAGGATAGACATTAGACGCACAAATTGATCAAGGCTATTCTATAAAATTCCGCTGCTTAATAACCATATGTCGTAGTGACCGATGCTTATATGTAATTAAATGTACACAAAAGATTTCCATCGGGGGTCAAGGTCAGAGAATTACATTCACAGACAGACCGACAAAATAGAAGCATAAAATGGACCTTCAGCCACTTAATTAGTATTTTGCACATTTACTTATGTGCACATTGCCTATTATGTAAATATCCAGAAAGCCATAAAAATATGAAAAGCATAATGTTATTTGAACTGAGACCAGTTGGCAAAGTGAACGGTGTGACTTGCGTAGTAAAATAGGAAACTGTGAACTTCAATGTGTCAAATTATTATTCATTGGGTAAATGCATTTTTAAGTAATATTAGTATTTCTACTTTTATTGGGGCTCTCAATGGAAGCATTTGCTTACTTTTACATTGTAATTGTATACTTAACATAGTATAAAAATTTGATTTCAAATTGAGTGTGTGACTCAGAGAGTCAGAGGTGTGACGAAGGTAAAGAAAGGGTATCAACATGATTGCAAAGATATTGTTTTTCTTCACGGTAGTATTGCTAGGAAATGGAAATGCTGGGATTAATACCGGAAACTCTAGAGCGCAACTGCAAATCACCCCAGAAAAATGCCAAACTGGACAAAGAATGGGTAAGGAAAGTTTCTACGAGTTATATTTGGAGCAAATAATTTAGATTGGATTTAAATAGGAATTGAATTTAATAAAGGATTATATTTAAAGCGGTCTAAAAAGTATTTAAATTGTCATAAAAAAGTATTTAATTTGTCTTATACTGAAAAAAGCAGCCAATGTATTTAATTAGGCTTATTTAGCTAGGCTTAAATGTAGTTAAATTATCTTAAAAACAAGTGTTCTGTGCAATGGATGAGAGATGAGAGGAAGCAGCTCATGGTCATAGGTTAACACTGGCATCAGTGCACATACATATGTGTATGTATATATAGGCATATATATATATATATATATATATAGCCCATTCTAAGCAATGCTTGATAATGTTGATGCCTTATCAATTGTGGTGCATGTAGTTAGGTAGATTTCTAGTATAGGGCATGTAAATTAGTATTGAACTGAAGAAGGTAGAAGACAAAGAGATAAGAAAATGTTGGTCGTTAACAAAAATTTCAATCCGTCATTCCTTGCTGTGTACTCTCAGAAGTCACTATTATTGCTATGGCTAGCCAGCTCAGTTACTTGAGTGACTCGGATATATCCGATTCGGGTAACGAGGAAAATAATTTAAAACCTAGTAAAAAGAAAAGAGTAACCTGGGACTGGAGTCTAGTGCTAGATTTTGACACTGAAGAGGAAGCAAAAGAATACACAAAGGGACAATGGGCAGGCTTATACCAACATAATTCATTAACTGGCATACTGCAAAGAAGGTTACAAGAAGTGCCCAGCAAAAATGAAGATTGTCGTATCGACTGACGGAAAATGGTGGTGGTTGAAAGTGGTGAAACCAGTGAAGATTATGCTTTCGGGTTCTCCGCAATGAAAGAAGAAGTAGCTGGTGTTCACGAATTAACACTGGCACCGACAGTTTTAATTGCTGACTCAGCTAATTTCTATTGATTTAAGCCTGATTAAATACGTGTAATAAGCCACATTCAGAAACCAAACTGCTGCTTTCAGTCTAAGCCAAAATAAATACATTTTAAAGACAAATTCAGAATATTTTAAGCCCCTTTAATTAGCATCCTTTAATAAACTCTTGAAAAGAGCACGGCAGAACGGGGGCTCACGCATAAATGAAGGGAGAATTACTCAAAGTGATTTTCCGTGGTAGTTTCAATTTAAAACAAAGTCTCTTAACCTTAGTTATTTTTTTAAAGGTTGAAAACGGTGTCCCCGACGGAGGATGGTACTTTCCTCTAATCAGTAGAAATGCAAAGAAGTCAAGATCTGCCATGGGTGAACTATTGCACTCCATATTTGAAAAAGAGGCACGCAAACCATTTTGCCCAAGATAGACCTGGGCAAACGGAGTTGCTGTTGTTTCTCATGCTGGCAAGAAATTCGTTTTCAATTGCGTAGATACAACTGATGGTACCTTCTCTTACCCTGTGTGTATTCGTAACGTCGCCGAATCAACAGATAAACCCTTGAAAGGTGTGAACACATATTTCCCTGTCAATATTTTAAATGGAAAATCTTAAGGCATTTATAGAGACATGTTTTCATAATTTGATTCATAATTTTCAAAACAGTGGATAGAGTTTCTGGGTACTTCACCACCCTGACTGATAACAAAAGCTACATGTTTGCGTATCGCTGCTGGGAAGACGGCTACATAGACTGGTTATTAATTTCGTCAAAAAAAGTAGTGACTGATGAAACAAAAGAAAGTATTTTGAAAGAAGTAGAATTTCTTGGATTCGACGGAGATCATTATGAAATTAACTACGATAAATGTACATGACGCTAAGAGGAAAAGTAAAGAATTAAAGAAAGTTTTGTTGAGTTAATTGCATATTAAATCATTTTGAGGAAGGTTAAATATAATAAAATAAGTTCAATTAAAATATCAAGAATATCGTTGCTAATTTGATGTATTTACAAATGAATGATCATGAATAACATAATCGCCATTTATTATCGTACTAGTTTACCATGCTTCCAATTAAACGAGTTTGACGAATTTACTTTAATAATTAAATTGGTAAAGTTCCGCGCTGTCTGATGACAGCAGAACTGATGGGTCGATTATTTTCATCCGTCGGTGTATTTTCGACCACGTGAACAAATTCTTGTCCTTCCAAAACCTTTAACACAAATCATATGAAAATCAATATTGCAATCAATAAGGTGTAGATTGCAGAAACAATCATGAATTGATAAAAATGTGTATACTAGTGATTACCTTTACAAGAACGACTTGAGCTCCATCTGCATTATAATTAATTATTTTAAATGAGCTGACTTTTGTAGGATTTGGTTAATATTAATAAAATGTTACTACTTAAATGTATTTACCTAGCCAGGGTGTTGGAACTGCGGTGATGAAAAATTGGCATCCATTAGTATTTGGTCCAACATTAGCCATACTTAAAATCCTGGTCCCGTATGTCTCAGCTCAAAATTCTCATTCTCAAATGTAGGTCCCCAAATGCTGTACCGTCTCCGTTAACAATGTTTCACATAATTATTTCAGTTATTTTTCAATTACATAATAATTTATAAAGTTTTAATATATTTCACAATTTCATAACTATTTCACATAATTATTTCGTCAGTTTTAGGGATTAACTTTTTCCGAAGGATTAATCACAAACAATTAAGGGTGTATCCAGCAATTTGATCAACGGGGGGCACAATACATAATATTGCCAAAATTTTCTCACATTTTCGCCCGTAGCGCGAGAAATTTTGCTAATTTAAGCCATAATGTGGTCAAATTAATGTGGTCATTGATTATTAATTGTGTCAGAAAAAACAGTAAGTGAAGAAACAAAAGAAATTATTTTGACAGAAATAGAATTCCTAGAATTCGACAGAGTATTATGAAATTAACTATGACAAATGTACATGACTCTAAGAGGAAAAGTAAAGAAAGTGTCTGTTGAGTTAATTTTTTGGAAGGCTTAATATAATAAAATAAGTTCCATTAAAAACCTATAGTTCATCCTTTAAGTTGAGAATTGCTCTTTATTCGTGTCCATCTGTGAGTAAGTGTCTTCATGTTCGTACTTCGGAACTTATTGTGTGCATTGCTTCGCAATTGTCTTTTCCACAATACATACTTAAACTGCAAATATTCTTACAAAGAAAACAGTGTGGTTTAAATATTAATTGTACACAAAATATTGATTTTGCTTACCATATGAATTCTGCGTATTAATTTTCCATAATATCCAAGATAATGTAATATTTACGCAAAAATCATAGTAGTTATAATGCTTCAACACAATCACACCAGACGCACAACTGCCCTACATGCATTATCACCTTCCTTTGTTCCTGATCATCAAATCTTTACAAACAATGAACTTTTATTAAAATAGACAAGTGGCATTTTTTATCGGTATTACTGGTACATGTGTAGTCTATCGTATGGGAAAATATTACACTGCTTAATGAAAATATTTTACAGGCTTCATTTGTTTATATTTGCATAATTATTACGCGCATGATGAGTAGCCTATAAAATGGGCTGGACGATTTTCTTCGGTTGAGAAGACACACACGCATCAATATGATTGCCAAGATATTATTGTTTGTCTTCCCAGCAATATTGTTCGGAGATTTTGCTATTGCTGGAATAAATACAAAACTTTTGGAGCACAACTGCCAATCACCACAGAAAAATGCAATGCTTGACAAAAACTGGGTAAGTAAAATTTAATTTCCTTTTGCAAATTGAGATCAAAACAAAAATTATGTATCAGTTGAATTTAACCAATTTTTTACATATCAAGAAGATCGACATTTCAATACTAGTGAATAATTGTGTACACATAATAAGTTTTTAAATTGTTGTAAAATTCTTAAAGGTATTTTCGTAAATAGAAGATATGAAGATAGTTGAAGCATTTCAGCATCACAGTAAAATCTATTAATCAATTTTTAATATCTAAATGATTATTGCATACAAAATTAGTTTAAAGTTTTCTCTTACTAATGGCTGCAGATAAGGCAAAGTCTTTAATATTGAATTGTATAATATTATATCCATAGGTTGAAAGCAGTATTCCTAAAGGTGGGTGGTATTTCACACTTCTCAGTAAAAATACAAATAAACCAATTTCTGCCGCAGACGAATTTTTTCACACTGAAAATGGGAACCATACAAACACTCCATTTTGCCCTAGACTGACTTGGAAAAATGAAATTGCTATTCTGTCGAACAAAGATGAGAATTTTGTTTTCCATTGTAAAGATAACAATGGTATCTACTCTTACCCTATTTGTCAACGTATAATTGCAGAATCCTCTGGCAAAGAAAGCAAAGGTAATGTGAATTTATTCGAGCTCATGTCAACACTTAGCAGACGTACAAACACTTTTTTATTCGCCAACCAAAAAATAAAAATCCTTTTTCCCATTTCGTTACTCAGAATATCCTTAGGGGTTGGGGGAAAAGAAGCCCTTTAGCGATTGTGAATTGATCATTTATTAATTTTTTAATATAGCAGATAAAGTTTATGTATACTTCACCCTGACTGATCACAAAAGGTACATGTTTGTGTATCGCTGCTGGGAAGATGGCTACAAAGACTGGATGCTAATTGCGTCAGAAAAAACAATAAGTGAAGAAACAAAAGAAATTGCTTTGAAGGAAGCAGAATTTCTTGGATTCGACAGAAATTCTTATTATGATATTAGCCATGACAAATGTACAGGACTTTGAAAAAACGGATTGTGTTGTTTTAAATAAAGAGAAAATTATTAAATAAAAATAAATCTGTGTTATTTGATTTGTAGTAAATCATTTCTTTGAATGCTTGGTAGAACTGTCCCTTAATATTACATTTTATTTACATTTTCCTCAGTAGAGAACTTTTTTGCAAACTTGCTTTTCACTATTCTGTATACGCCATTTTCAAGCTGATTTCAGATTTCAAGGCTAATTTTAGAAACTGTGAGTATTTTTGAATTTGTCGATATAATAACATTCAATGGAAATACCTTGTCAAGTAATATAGTATCTTTCAGGTAATTTTAAGGGTTTAAATTACAATGTGAATCTCATAATTATCAATATTATTACTTGCATACGAAACCTTTCCGTTTCAAATAATATACCTCCATTTATTTATCTGGAATAGTGAAAGAATTGCTATGTAGGTGCTAGTTGGTCGCAGTCATTGCCGCATGTGAGACTGACTAGTTTTCATAACCTGAGATCGAAAATACAGGATTTTTTCTTATTTACAACTGTTGCAAACCAATTTTGTCCGAGCGTGTGGAATTGCATATCTATCTCCTCTCCAATACTTAACTCATTTATTTGGGGGTTTCCTGTAGTTTGAATCATGATAATCTTCTAGTTTTCATCAAAAAATGTTTTAAAAAGCTATATATCTGCGTACAAAGCGTTAAACAAAATGAAGGTTTTGCTAGGAAATGCTGGTGTCATGTCATTTTCATTAGAAACTGTATGAGCTAACCACAATCATGCAGGAAGCATTGGTAAAGGATTTTTGGGGGCAAGCACAAGTGTGTAATCTTATCTCCCATCTACGGTGTGTAACTGTTTTATACAAATTACATTCTAGGCTTCTAACACATGAATGCACCAACTGGAAACTGGGTCTTTACGCCATAAGGGTTCAACTCCATGCTCGAACTTATTTTTTTTGTCATTACAATAGACGAGGTTTGAACTAATTATCTCGATCCGTTCGGGAGTTATAGTGTCTATTAGCAGATGGACAGACATTAGACACACAGATTGATTAAGGCTAGACTATAAAGGACTTCCGCTTCTTAATAACATGTCCGAAGCTTATGTAATTAAATGTACAACAGATTTCCATCAGGGGTCAAGGTCAGAGAGTCATAATCACAGACAGACAAAACAAAAGCATAAAATGGAACTTTAGCTACTTAATTATTATTTTGCACATTTACTTTTCCCAAATTGCTTATTATGCAAATATCCAGAAAGCTATAAAAATATTAAAGCAT
Source organism: Yoshiicerus persimilis (assembly GCA_020352615.2). NCBI lineage: Eukaryota > Metazoa > Arthropoda > Collembola > Entomobryomorpha > Tomoceridae > Yoshiicerus > Yoshiicerus persimilis. Next base: position 48,342,977 of record CM036940.2, read on the forward strand.
AATGTTAATAGAACTGAGACCAGTTAGCAAAGTGAACTGTGTTACATACACAGTAAATACAAAACAGTTAAATTCAATGTACAATATCCAAAATAATACAATGGCTATAGTAATAATTACCACGCTAATGCAGCTATATACGAGACCTGAGAGAATAAAAACTTGAATTTTTCTTCTTTACTTTTCAGCAAAAATGTCCATCTATTCAAATTGGAGCTATCGGACTGGCAGGTAAAATTCTCGAAATGATCTGTTTTCTCGTTCGTGGAGTTTGGATTGTAAAATTATCACCCTGTAATAGGCAATGCACTTGACAACGCCTATTCAGACAGAAGAATTAGGGAGCGTCCACATATGACGTCTGCAATTTTGGGGCTTTTTTGGACCCCCTCCCTCCCCTATGTCTGCTAGCGTCTGTTTTGAGGTACCCCCACCCCCCTAATGACGTCTGCAATCCCAAAAAAATTTCAATGAATGTAATGACCAATTTAACGTAAAATTATTTTGCAACGAGTTTGAGAAATATTGGCGAGCCTTTAAAATAATTTGGAAATTAACATTCATAGATTCTATTCTCAAAAATTATAATAATTCATGTAGTATAGTATCTATTAGCAGATGGACAGACATTAGACACACAGATTGATTAAGGCTAGACTATAAAGGACTTCCGCTTCTTAATAACATGTCCGAAGCTTATGTAATTAAATGTACAACAGATTTCCATCAGGGGTCAAGGTCAGAGAGTCATAATCACAGACAGACAAAACAAAAGCATAAAATGGAACTTTAGCTACTTAATTATTATTTTGCACATTTACTTTTCCCAAATTGCTTATTATGCAAATATCCAGAAAGCTATAAAAATATTAAAGCATAATGTTAATAGAACTGAGACCAGTTAGCAAAGTGAACTGTGTTACATACACAGTAAATACAAAACAGTTAAATTCAATGTACAATATCCAAAATAATACAATGGCTATAGTAATAATTACCACGCTAATGCAGCTATATACGAGACCTGAGAGAATAAAAACTTGAATTTTTCTTCTTTACTTTTCAGCAAAAATGTCCATCTATTCAAATTGGAGCTATCGGACTGGCAGGTAAAATTCTCGAAATGATCTGTTTTCTCGTTCGTGGAGTTTGGATTGTAAAATTATCACCCTGTAATAGGCAATGCACTTGACAACGCCTATTCAGACAGAAGAATTATTTCTCGCTTATTTCACGACAAGGAAAACTCTAGTTACCGTATGGTCGTAATCTGATTGACGTTTATTAATTACACTAGAATAGCAATTTTACATTCCACATGGGTTTTTAGAAAAGAAGACCAAAATTTGTATAGAAATATACTCCACAAGAAATAAAGCTCATTTCAAGAATTTTAATCAGCCAATCCAATAACCCCATTTTGATTGAATAAGTTCATTTCTAGATATTTGAGGTCAAATTATTCATTAGGCAGATGTATTTTTATTAAGCAATATTACCATTTCTATTTGGGGCTAGCTCTCAATGAACGCATGTGCCTACATTTGCATTGTAATTAGCACAGTATAAAGGATTGATTTCAAATGTAGTTGGAAGCAAAGGTGTGACGCAAGTAAAGAACGGGCACCAATATGATTGCAAACGATTACCCGACAAATCGGTCAAAGACAGCCTGGTCAAGAAAAAAAGTACATTTCGGTCAAGCACTATGCACATTAGGTCAAAGATAGTAATAATGCTTCCAAAGAAAAATTTATATAGAAAATGCATAGCAATGAAATGATAATGACATTCTAATTCAAATATGCATGTAGTAGATAGCACAAGGTAAAAGTACACTACAGAAATGAATACTAAAAGCGCAGTACAAGTGGTGTGCAGTTCATTCCTTAAAATCACTTAGCCATGTCGGTTACTGGTGTCGGAGACAAAAGATTTTGTGATGGATTCACGTACATAAAGAAGTCAATTGTAAAATCTAAGCGGTATTGACGATGTAATTGGGGGATACTGAGCCTAGTGGTGCTACGCTGATAAAGAACTTGTCAAATGGGAAGTTTACAAAAGGACGAAGTGCACATACTCATCAGCCGAACCCGATTTTGTTAAACAATAAGTTATTTTTGTATGCACATGGTATAACCTTTTCATTGTTACGCCCTTTTTTAGTGTGCAGGCTGGTCAGGTCATGCAATTTTTTGCAATTTGTCAAGTGACCAACTATTACAACAAAAGCAGAATCGACATCTTGAGAGCTCTGGCTCATTTGTATTGAAAAAACAACACAACCATTAATTACTTCAAAGAAGTACACCACTATAATGCGAAAACATAAATGTATATTATATTGATATGGTTTTCTGTCTTATTTCACTATACCTGCTTCTCAAATAAAAGTTGACCGAAATTGTCTTTTAACTGATAACTTTGACCGACTGCTACTTTTGACCGATTAGTCATACCTTGGCATTTTGACTTTGACCGATTTGTCCGGACACCTTGCAAACATATCGTTGTTTTTCTTCTTGCTAGGATATGCAAATGCTGCGATAAATACCGAAACTCTAGAGCGCAACTGCAAATCACCCCAGAAAAATGGCAATCTTGACAAAGAATGGGTAAGGAAAGTTTCCACGAGTTATATTTGGACCAAATAATTTTTAGGTTGGATTTAGATTTAGATAGGAACTTAGTTTGCATGACAGAACGGGGACTGATGAATAAATGAAGGGATAATTACTTAAAGTGATTTTCCGTATAATTTCAGTTTAAAACAAAGTCTCTTAACCTTGGTTATTTTTTCAAAGGTTGAAACTTTGTCCCCGAAGGAGGGTGGTACTTCCCTCTAATCAGTAGAAATGCAAAGAAGTCAGGATCCGCCATGGGTGAACTTTTGCACTCTACATTTGAAGAAGAGGCACGCAAACCATTTTGCCCAAGACTGACTTGGGTAAACGGAGTTGCTGTTATTTCATATGCTGACAAGAAAATCGTTTTCAATTGTGAAGATACTAATGGTACACTCTCGTACCCTATGTGCATTCGTAACGTCGCCGAATCAACAGATAAACATTTGAAAGGTGTGAACACATTTCCTTGTGAATATTTTAAATGGAAAATGTTAAGACTAATTTGATCCATAATTTTCAAAACAGCGGATACAGTTTCTGGGTACCTCACCTTGACTATAACAAAAACTACATGTTTGTGTATCGGTGCTGGGGAGATGGTTACATAGACTGGATATTAATTGCTTCAGAAAAAACAGTGAGTGAAGAAACAAAAGAAATTATTTTGAAAGAAGTAGAGTTTCTTGGATTCGACAGAGAGCATTATTATGAAACTAACTATGACAAATGTACATGATTTTGAAAGAACGGATTATGATGCTTTAAATAAAGCTGTGTTGGGTTAATTGCGTATTAAATCATTTTGTGGAATGGCTAAATATAATAAAATAAGTTCCATTAAAAGTACATAGTTGCTAATTTGATGTACTTACACATGAATGAATGAGCTTAATAATGATCACGATTAGCGTAATCGTCGTTTATTATCATACTAGTTTACCATACTTACAATTAAACGAGTTTGACGAATTTACTTTAATAATTAAATTGGCAAGGTTCCGCACTGTCTGACGACAGCAGAACTGATGGGTCGATCATTTTCATCCGTCGGTGTATTTTCGACCACGTGAACAAATTCTTGTCCTTCCAAAACCTTTAACACATCATATGAAAATAAATATTTAAAAGCGTACATTGCAGAAACAATCATGAATTCATAAAAATGTGTATACTAGTGATTACCTTTCCAAAAACGACGTAAGCTCCATCTACAAAATAATTAGTTGTTTTAAATGAGCTGACTTTTGTAGAATTCGGTTATATATTAATAAAATGTTACTACTTAAATGTATTTACCTAGCCAGGGTGTTGGAACTGCGGTGATGAAAAATTGGCATCCATTAGTATTTGGTCCACTATTGGCCATACTTAAATATCCTGGTCCAGTATGTCTCAGCTCAAAGTTCTCATCCTCAAATGTAGGTCCCCAAATACTAGTCGATCCTGTACCGTCTCCGTTAACAATGTCTCCACCTTGTTTCACATAATTATTTTAGTAATTTTTCAATTGCATAATTAATAAATTTTTAATATTTCACAATTTCATAACTATTTCACATAATTATGTCTTCAGCTTTAGTCATCTTTTCCGAAGGATTAATCACAAATAGGAAAATCATATTACTGCTTTGAAATTCACAAATAATTTTAGATTTCGCGATTGTCATTCGAATTCGAATACCTAGTCGACATTCACAAGCCTTTGTGAATATTAATAATGTCATCGTAGTATAAAAAGGACAATGTACTGAATAATTTTAGTTAAAGACGAATAAATGAAAATTATGAACCTTGAATCATAAAGTTACGAATGACTCGATGAAAGACAGAACCCGTATATGAGCGTCCATCAATTCCATCTTTGCAAATGGTTACAAAATTTTGAACAGTCCTAGGAACGACATCACCAAACATTGCAATGACAACACGACCAACTTCCTCTTCTCCGATGGTTAGGTCCATGAATACTTTTTCAGTGACCTTTGCTTCAACTATGTACGGTTTTAAATAAATTAAAGCATTTTTGCAAGATTTTGATTTTTGATTTTTCTGATGTCGCATAAATACATGCATAAATACTATACCAGAGAAGTACTTGATTTATAATTAGATTTATTTGAAAATATTTTATAAACTAACCAACATGGGCTTCAGCAGATACACAAACTTCAATTCTTTCACTTGCTTTATCCGATAATTGCAATTTAAGTCCTAGGGGCTGGAATGAAAAAGAAATTAATCAACTTATATTACTATTTGCTGGATGACTTGACTTAAGTCGACATGTTTGAAAAGCCTAGAGTGAACAAACGTAACAGCGATTTGGTTAGTATTAACAAAAAAATAATTATTGCAGAATAAACAAAGATAAATATTATAATTGGACTGTAGCAAAGAATTGGTAAAACGACTTAACCCTTCTAAACTTTTGTTAGCCTTCTGCAAAGCCCAAAAAACTTAGCTAATTAGATTAACTGCTTTCCTGCAAAATGCAGTCCTAATGTTTTAATAAACTGATATGTATATCTACTGTTCTTAAAATCCACAAATGTACCCAAAACACCAATGGAAATATAGTTCCCTTACTCCAAGGTAAATTGCAGTTACAGGTAGACTGTAACTTAAGACGTAGGCTTCACCTCCGATTATTTGGGCTGTAATATCGAAATCGTAAGCCAAATATTCAGTTCCATCGGCTAATGTGGAAAAAACTTTGAAATTAAGTTCATCACTATTGTCACCTGAAAATTTAAAAAAACGATAAACTCATTTATTAACTTAACTATAATGAATGAAGCCATACAAAAAGGTGAAAATAATAATGCTCAGTCCTACCAGCAACAAATTCAAGGTCTAGACTCGCTTCACTTCCAGATACAAGACTGCAAGGCGTGACTGTGCAATCCTCCAAGCTAACAGTAACTGCTTCTGGTGCTGCTGACCCTGTACAGACATTCAAACATTTCATGCACATTTTATTGCGCGATCAGTAATTATTTGCAGTTAAAATAGTTTACTTGTAATAACAGCATTATTAGAGTGATTTAGTTCAGTGAAGTGAGATTATCGCATTATTATTATTATTTTTTATTATTAAATAAAAAATTTTATTTTTAGATTTTTATTCATAACATACCTTTTTGAAAACCTATACTGCATTGCATGATATAGCACATTTATTGAAAATTGCGTTTAAAAAAATATTTAACAAAATTGACTTTTTAAATATTCAGTAAATTGGAAATTTTCTAAACTTGCTTATTTTCATTACTTATTTTTCCTATGCAACTAAAGTTTTGTCATTGATTTTTTATAAAATTTAAAATACAGCAATTTACCACAGTCCTCCAGACCACTCTCAATGACCCGGGGTGCTGCCTTTAGGGAACCAGCTCGTTTTAAAGTGACATCAGCTCCTGAAACTAACAGAATTCCTCCAAGAAGCGCAGTGACAATAAATATTTTCTGCATTTTTAATATTGGAATAAAACCAAAAATGATTCGATTTAAATGCCAACCTTTCACCAAACTGAAGGCTTCCGAGAAATCTCCCTTTAATAAATATAAAAGCAAATTTGTTATCAAAAATCCACTAATTCATAGCTTAACTCCAATCATCATTAGATAAATGACAAATCTTTGGATCAAAGCTGAACCTAAATGTTTTATCTGACATACTTTAAAAGTTTCGGTGGACTGAGACCCACATGCCAGAATTACATCATAGGAACATTTTATTTTTCAGTTGCCAAATACATTTATCATGCGTATTAATTTAGCACTTTGAATACGATGTCATCAAATATTTTATAATTCCTCAAAATCGTTCTCATGATATATGACTTCACCTTCTGATAACAATTAATGAGATTATGGATTATGGATTAATGTAGATAAAAATATACACCAAAAGTTTGTTTAAAATGGCAGTAAAATACTGGAGATGATAATAACTGTGTTGTCAACCAGAATTTATGGGACTCATTTAGATATTTCTATACTATAATTACCAAATAGTAAACTTTATTTATAATAAATTTAAAGCGACAGCTGAATCATTGCCATGTTACAATTTTAGGTACGCAACAACAATAGAGAAATTGTGAAATAAGTGCTGAAAATATTCATATGCAAACGGTGAAGTCAAACGGTTCATTATCGTTCCTTGGTGTAGCAGTCTATGTAGTCCAATGCAAACTGGGGAATTATCAAAATAATCATTTCAAGTGTATAATCTACCCTAGAATTTTAAGACTTAAATTTAATCTTTCGTCTTAATGATTTAAATTTTCATCTTTTTCGGTTGAATGTTTCGGCAAATGAATTTTTCGTCTTATGATTTAATTTTTCGTCTTGCGATTTAATTTTTCGTCTTGTGATTTAATTTTTCGTCTTAGGAATTCATAGTTCCTTGTGCATGTACATGCACACGGAACATGTACATGCACAAGGAACATGATAGGTAATTATCATATTAGCATAATAGCTTATAAGCATAAGCTAAGAAAAGATTGTCAGTTCTGTACCTATAGCAAGCACCGAAAGAGAAATGCTAGCTAGTAGTCGCTTTACTTTCCTAATAGAAAGAACTATGGGTTCTCAATTTGTGTACTCATCAGACACTGATTTTTCAGAATCTGAAGCAGAAATTGACATACCACAAGCGGAAAAATAGTGATCATATAGTTTGTTTTGGTGACCAGGAAGACTTTTGCATCGCTAACCTTAACTTGCCGAAAGACAATGACAAATTTTACGTTGTAAACCATGACATAGATGACGATAATTGTACTTTCAAGCGTATAAAAAGCGATTGTGCTTAGTCAGTAATAAGGTAAGTAAGAACTACGTCATTGACATTGCGTCCATGAAGAAACTTCCAACTTTTCCTCCTAAAGTGAAGAAAGTTCCCCTTGGACAGAAGCGCAAACGTGGCAGACCAAAAGGAGCCACCAAAGCTTTACTTAAATGAAAAATGAAACCCTTCATAAATATAATTGTAATATAATTGCACTTCTAAATACTATGGAAGACGAAATATGAATTCCTAAGACGAAAAATTAAATCACAAGACGAAAAATTAAATCGCAAGACGAAAAATTAAATCATAAGACGAAAAATTCATTTGCCGAAACATTCAACCGAAAAAGACGAAAATTTAAATCATTAAGACGAAAGATTAAATCGCATCCGAATTTTAAGTATTGACGTAAGTTACGCTGTACAATTTTGTCCTTTTTGAAATTTTATACTTAATGACTTATAAAGTGGTCGAATGCCGAAGTAGAATTGATGATTTTGTTTTGTATTCCTGTCTTTGAGGAATTTTACTATTGCGTTTGATTCATTTAAACATTGTCGTTGAGAAGCATTGGTTTGTTAGCTAAATCATTTATTCAATTTATTTTTGTCAAGTATAAAATAATATCAAGCCTAAAAATTAGTGATCTGACTTTTCAAGTCCTGTAATTTACATCTACATTATACTCGGTGCTCCGGGTTTTGCACATTATTGAAAATTGACACATTTCTTTTATTTTGGAAAGGTCAGCATAAGCATAAATGGTTTGTTAATGTAAAATTGTATTTTCATTGATAGATTGGTTGATTGATTGTGGAATTGAAAATGTAAAATGGTGTATGAATGCATATGTATAATATTATAATAGCTTTACATGCTTCCAACCGTAGTAAATATTTAAAGGCATTTTTCACAGATTAACGGCTTGGTATTATTTATCATAAGGGCTATGGTTATAACAAAAATTGTCGAGATTTGGATAACTAGCTGCTACCTTCATCAGGATGAAACGAAGAGTGTAATTTTTCTCGAAATTAATGTAGGAAAATGCTTTGACTTTGAACTTTTATAGGCTTGCATGTGACTTTGTTGAAAAATTTAGTTAGCTTGGACAGCTCAGCTTCCTAGTTTTCTCTGGTGATTATTTAAATGACATCGGGAATTCAAGGCAATTGTTACTAAAATGTTGTTTAAATATTTCATTTTGGGCTGGCATTAGATGATCAATAAACTTCCCTTTATCCTAAAAAATGGCTGCAATGTAAAAGTAGACCACAAAAATACCACAAGAATAAAAATGTTTCTTTCAATCTCAATAAGTTGCCAGTTGCCATATTTGCACTTTTTACAATGGACTAGTTACTTATGACATGATTTAAAATTTTAGCTGTAAATATCCTCTTCCCTGTTTAGTTAACTCTACTATGCTTTGGGGCCATATATTAAAGGTCAGCAGCCCTTTAGGTATAATGAGATTTACCAACTTTAAATTCATTATATAAATAATATATGCAGCTAGAAGTGGTTTTTAACTTATGTAGTATTATAATCAATATAATATTATATTACTGGAAGATTTTCGAGGTACTCAACTTTGCAATGGATTTGGCTGTGTATGGTATAGGAGATGATCCAAAATCGTTGAAAAGAGAAGCGTATTGTATTTGGTTGGTTTTAGGATGTAAATAATACTTTACTTTGATTTTTCTTTTCTCAACTAAAAGTTAACTTAATAACCCCTAGTAAATTAGATAAAGAAATTAATAAGACATTATTCAAATACTAATTTAATCGGTTGATCAAAAGTTATTATTTTATTTTGTGTTAGTGATACTTCATAACATTATGACAATTTCAAAAATATTAAAGAAACATACACACCAGATGTACACTGTAAAAACATGGGTGTTGTTCCTTTACGTAAGTGTACCAATATTGTTTTCAAACTAGGAATACCAAGGATGGATTGAGATTATAGGCAAAATTACAAACTAAAATCGGAAAGTTGAATAACATAAGCATGCAACGGAGCATAAGAAATTGTGAATTTAATTACATTATATTGAAAGAAAAATAAAATTGTTAAAATAAGCATACCTATACACACCAGAATTTTGAAATACATATTCAAATAATTACTTTTACCATGCATTATTTCTGCTAAACAAAACTAAATAAATCAGAATTGCTTTAAATACCACTTGTATACCACTAGTGCCTTTGCAATGTTTGCAATTAGGTTCCACAGCTCCCAAGTGAATGTTAAAATAGTTAATTTAATTTGCATGCTAAATTGGATTGATATTACTAAGTGGACAATTTTCATTCTGAATTAGGGATACATTCACAAAAGAAAAGCTTCTTAGATATTTTTTTTATTTCTGCAGATGCGAAGTGATTTTCGAATTATAACTTCTGGTAAGTCAGGCGATTTCACTTCTGCATCATCGTTACCCTTTGGTTCTTTAGTAATTAATCGTTCACTCACAAAAGTACAGTTTCTTGAAGAATTTTCACCACTTTCAGCGGCCAACTGCAAACTGTTTTGGTTTCGGCAATAAGCATTTAAATCTGGCAGAGGCATATCATCATTTTCAATAAAGTCCAGAAGGTCAAAAGGCTTTTCACACTGAGGTGATTGGTGGATGGACACATCTGACTTAACTGACGAAGGAGAATCTCCATCACCTTTCACACCAGAATCGTCAGAAGAAGCCGAAGTGCCAGGACTTTCAATTTTAACGCTGCTGTCAAAAGCGACTGTCAACGATTCTATAAAAAATAAAAGGATTTCATTCTTCAGTTTCTTTTACCTATACCAATATAAATACAGTTTTGATTGTCCACAACATTGGATTATGCCTAACCTTCTTGATGCTCAAATATGTAGCATTCTTCTTTAAACTCCGCCATCCGCAAACCTTGTTCCCCGTCGGTGCACGTTATTAAGTATAATAACATTTTTTCTAAGGGCTGAATTATGGGATCCGATTCATCTACCAGAAATATTTCTACTTCTGTTGGAACTTTTCCTGTACTGTAAAGCCCGTCCACAAAATGTTTGTCCATGAAGTTGGTTACCGAAATGTCTGAAATTTCTACATCTTGATACAGTTTTTCTTTAACTTGCAAATATATTCCTTTTAGAAAATCAAATGTAAGTTGGTAGGATAGGAGTGCTGGGTCAATAATACTTTTGATGACTTTCTCCATTTCCGCAATTCGTTCGGCTGCTACACGTTGTCCATGCCGGGTTCTACTACTGCATCCGGTAGGCCTACCCGCTGCTGCTGATGGAACTTGTTTTTTTGAACGACTTGAACAACTCTTGGGTTCACTGGCATCATTCTTGTCAACGTTGACACTTTCTTCATCCATACTAGCATTTTGCTTATCAAAAACTCGGGTTTCTTTTTCAGATTCGCTTTTTGGCACAAATAGATTTCTCGGAATAGCATTTAACTTACGTCTTTTGGCGAGATATTCATAAAATGGCACCCTCATATTATTGCCTTTGTCTTCGAAGGGAATAAAGATTACAAGCAAAACAAACTTAAACTGCACTGGGTCACACTTTCCAAAAATTTAGGAATTTCTAATGAATATTTCACTAAAGCTTAGAAATGAATATCAAATCGCTCTCAGCTACCTACCGTAATGCAACCGGTCTTTTAGGACTTCTACGAGCGAAAAATAACTTTGTACTTACCTATTTGCTCTTCAGTTCAGATCACACAAAGAAAAACTGTGATCCTCTAATCCGTTCCCGCATAGTAAATGCGAGGGATTTCAAGACCAAAACAAAGAGTGGTGGGAATAATTCCTAAAACCAATTGGTGTAGCCGAATCAAAGTATTTTATCATTATCATGCAATGATGTATTTTCCTTCTCTATCTTCATTTTCTCCGTACAATCTCATTCTCAACTTCATAAGTATTACTACTTTACTACTGATGTATTATGTTTAATTAGTATTTAGAAAAGATGGGTACTAAATAATTGTAATTGCTTAAGGTCACGAGAAACCCTCCCCCATTTAACATTGAAAAGGTTCCCGATTTATACCTTAAATAACTTCAAAATTATATAAATAAATGCAAATGTAATAATGTAGGGAGAGCCTTTTTTTCATTGGCTAGAAATTCCTATGTTGAATTTTTAATTTATCAATTGTGCTTTGAGTAAAAGTAATTAAACTAAAGATAATGAAAGATCATTCTTCTCGACATTCTCAACCTCACCAAAAACGAAAAGTGGAAACAAAATATGGATGAAACAAACGTTACATCTTCTATTTAAAGTTTTCTTTTTAAATTAAGAGTTGGTAACACAAAATAACTCTTTGGGTCACTGGAACCACCGTGCCTGCCATTTCGTCATCTTGTCATCTAAGCTGGCTTAAAATGCGATCTTTAATGAATACTTGTCGGCATTGTAAAAATTTTGCATAGTATACACCAAATTTATTTACATTTACTACATCATGCTCAAATAGTTCATTTTCCCATGCATTATGCCACCAAAATGGAAATGGTCATGTCAATAACTATTCCCCATATTGCAATCACAGTTGCCCTCCTAACGAAGTAAAAGGGTCCGATTTCAACTCTAAGGGGTCTGCAGGATTTCACAAAGGCAAGCATCCACTTCTTCTGGTGTCCTTTCCAGGAAGAAGTTGTTTTTATGGAGAAATCGTAATATTTTCCTTGTCTTTTGAACATGTAATTTAAGTAGAGCAGTGAAAGGAGAGCAGCCCCAGCCATTTGAATCGCACGGGGCCCCGTCATTCTGATGGCCCCATAAATACCACAAACTGATATTCCAACGCAAGATACTTTGTGTGTTGGGTTGAGCCAGGCAAAGCAATCGTTGTACAAAATTTGAAGAATCTGCAATGTTCGGTACTCCCTGGAAAAGGCAGCAAATGTTCTCAGGTTTCTTTTGGTAATCCCATTTTTCTTGTTCGCTCTATTTAGTAAAAATCGTAAAAAGTACTATTAATGGTATATATTGGGTACCTAAACACTATTAGTTATGTAATTCGAAATTAATTAGTGCTTACCTCATTTCGTCAAGTATAAATGTCCCGATGAATGAAAATGCAAAATAATTACAGCAATACAAGTAAAAGTTTGACCATACATTTATCCAGATCCAAAACTGCAAAATTATTAGGGGGAATTTCTTGACCAAGGAAGCTGATCTTGGGTTTTCAAGTACAGATGTAAAATAGTATAGTTTCTCTGGCTTTCTGGATATTACAATAACGTTTTGAAAAACTATAATTGCTGCCAGAAGGATGAAAATTTGTAAAATTGTTTCACATCCATACTTTTGCTTTGCGTTTCCTTTTGCCACATATTTCACTATTACAATTAGTAAAGTTATTTACCCATGCAGTTGAAAATTAAAAGAACTTTTAATAATTAATAAAATAGTCATTGTATTTGTAATTGAAGTACTTACCTTGAAATTTCTCATAAAAGCTCATGTACGCATTCATAAATTGTGGAACACCTCTCCAACGAAGAAAAGTTTGAATTTGAATCAACAGTGGAATACTGTAGGAAAAGAAATTGTAAGTTAATTGTACGATAAGATTAAGCTGAGAGTCTGCTAAGCTGGCTTCTACTATTCGGTAAAGAAGAAATATTTCGTAAGAAACAGTAGCGCATAAATGGGAAATGCAGAACAAGAGATAGAATTTAGATTGTACAAAGGCAACCCTATTGGTTTTTGGAATCCATTTTATTGGGCCCCCTCCAGTAATGAAGAACAACGTTGTACCAAAGTGAATTAGACTTCTCAATTTTGAAGAAAACATTTTCGTAAAATGTAACTTACTTGGCGAAGAGCAAACTAACTCTAAATTATGGTAAGACGCCAACTTTATGTAATACAGCTTGGTTCATTCATGATTATATCTCGTTGATTAGATAATTACAGGTAGATTTCCTTCTGGTTTTACTGATTCCAGAAACCTCCCACCAGAAACAAGTCTTCATATTGTATTTCAAGGCAACTTTCTCTCATTAATGTCATTAATAGTCACCAATATCGTGAAAATCTAACTTTCTTCCCTCAATACCAATTTTAATTAACACTTGAAATGTGGAAAGTGCCATAAAATGTCCAATGTCTATAAAATGAAAACATATAATTATGAAATACCCCCCTTGGGTCAGTAAAAACCAAGAAATCGTCTCAAACGATATTGGAATTCATTAATAAACTTTGCAATTTTCCGAATTCGGATGGAAAAATAGTGGGGCACTATTTCGAGCAAAAAAGAATAAATGCCGTAGTGGCAACTGGTATTTTAGAAATTGCTTTCATTTTCATTGCTTGACATATTTATACATTTAAAATAAACGAAGCTAAATATTTCCAAAATCCCATAATGTTTCATGTTTTACATTTTGCTTTACGGTGCTAGAACAGAGCGAATACGGTGCCATTTGTTTGATCAAATTCTCAATTCTCTTAAGACGATGTCAAATGCAATTCCTGTACTTTTCATGCTTTTCATTATTTCCAAGTCAATATAGTATGTAGTTGGCTGCACTTTAGTAGCAAACTTACTAAATACTTCTGCAAATAGTTTTTACCTTGTCTGATCCAAGCAAGATAACCATCGTACATTCTTGTATAATATAAATGACTATTATTAATGAAATGGAAAGGATAAATTCAACGTTAATCCAGCTAACCGTTTCCTCCTTCATTTGCTCAACAAAAAGGATATTACCGTGGGTTTGGTGATTAGAAAATGATACATCGTCAGTTAGGCCAGTTAATTGTCATTCTGTCAATCAGTATCCCTCTGCTACATTTTGACTTCCTTTCTCTCTCATTCACCTGTACCACACTAAAATACGTATTATTATTAGTGCTGATGAAAATCAGACTTGGAAAATTACAGCAGTACTACCTACTACCAAATTATTAACTTTCAAATTCAAACTTCTTAAAGCATTATTAAAATAGAAATGAAAAACTTTGAGTGTATATTGCAAGTGATTCCATATTCTTTAATAGACAAACTTTCTTCATGCCTACATTTTTACAATAATGGAAGCGAGGTACATTGATAGCGCATTTAATTATTGGAATGTAGTAGTACAAAGTACAATAGTGATAAATATGGGTGAGTGTGCATATAAACATAATTAATATAGCTTTTCATGTCATGATGAAAAATCTGGAATACACATGCAATTCCTATCAAATATATATGGAAATATTCGCTATTTGCGTATAAAAACTAGTCTTTTGATATATATAAACACAAATATATATAAAAAACCAAATAGGTATACACTTTCCAGTGCAACTGCCCCTATTACTTAACGCCAATTGTGTTGCCGTCTCCTGTTCCTCGGTTGCCTTTTATTATTTCTCCAATTTGAAGCTTGTATGAAGCGAAGGGCTCCAAGTCGATAGGAATACCCACATTTACCGCAAGGAATTTTCCATTGAGCCACAACATAATTTGCCTGAAAATTGAGTTTTTAATTAGAAAGTGTATTTTATTTATAACTAGTAATAAGACCATTATAACATTGAAAAGAAGCAATGTCAACCAACATCAACCATAAAACCGTAGTTTGCGTTCTCACCTTCTCTACGAATTCAGTACTCATTTGATTTCGATTATTTTCCTGTAATAAATATTTTTAAATTGAATAACTCCAAGTACTTTTTACATTGTCACAATATAAACTACAATTGCCCATCAATGTGTAGTACTAAGCACATTAGAATAATTATTCGAAATTAATCATTCACAAATTTCATTTGCAAAATACTGTAGGAAATTATACACTATTTTACAAGCATTTCATTAACATAGTGACCAGCTCCACTATGAAATTAGCTCCACAATATTTGAAATCATCATTGCATTCATAACTATAACGGGTTTACAATATTTCACCAGCGAATAAAAATGTATTAAATAAATTGAAATTGAAGTATTTGTACCATAAAACTTCTCTTAAAATTTTGAGGAGGTATTCCGTAATAATCTGTTATAAATTGTTCGCAACTATCTTGTTTACCTCTGGAAAGGTCATCGGCAGGTTGAATGAATAATCGAAATTCGTTTTCTTCACGGCCACGATTGCAGTAAACCGTTTTGTTAATCCTTCTAACATTTCTGTTGTTGCACCTGATGCAATGATTCAATAATTTATTAGCCACTCTTCCAAACTTATTGTTAGTAGATGTGACAGCTGAATTGTCAGTATAAATTCGAAACTTTCTATATTTCAGGATTTCTTCCTGCCAAAGCATAATGGCAAACATTAAATTCTTCATTTCAAATTCGGAAGTGTCTCTTGGGTTGCTTAACTTCCAAGGTATTTGTGTTGATGCTAAAGAATAAGTCTCACAGGAATTCTCTTGTAAATTTACGCAATAACCACCCACATTATGCGGTGTTGCATCAGCAGCTATGATCAGAACGCAGTCTAATTCTCTCTGACGAACAAAATTTAAATTATTTTCTCTTCTCTCCCTATTTATTTGTCTTCTCCGCTTCACATCTTCAATGGTAACTTCAATTAATACTGGTCTTCGTTCTTCTACTTTAATATTTTCCTTATTTTCACAACCATTTTTAGAGTTTACAAATATATTTTTCTGAGTCCACTCTCCATCTGTACTATTTTCTAGCCCCAAAGCATTTTGTGGATTATGACGTTGTGTCAATAAGACAGGAGGTGTATTTTCTTCGTTCCTCTGAACAAATCTGTTAAAATAATGAGTTAAAATAAATTTGAAAACTTTAAGACATTATTTCAAGCTCAGGCTGGACAAGACAACCTTATTATTTGAATGAAGTACATATTTTGTTAAAAAATTAGTTTAGTATCTTAGCAAATGCTAGCTTTTATTTAGCTTACCTTTTTGATGATGTTGGAGCATTTTGGTTACCTGAAGGATTATGTGATTGATTTGTTAAATCGGATCTGTTCCACTGGATACTTGAAATATTTTGCGTGGGAGTATTACTTCTAAAATTATAGTCATTTTCCGGTACAAGTTGATTTTCTTGATGAGAAGTTTCATTGGTCACAGGAAAGGAGATATTTGTTTCCGAATTTTCTGATAAACAATTCTGCGGCGGGGCTTCAATATCGTGAATTCCATTTTTGGATTGTCTTCTGTATACATAGTAGTATACAAAGACGATCAGGATTGCTATGGCAGGAACTGACAGTCCACAAGTGAGTCCAATGACGAGCCCACTCATGCTGCTCTATTCTCTTTTAAATTTTCGTCTACGCAATTAATAAAATGAAAACAGTATTAATGCAAACCAAAAATTAAATACAAAATTGAATTCGATAATTTTATCGATTGTGCCAAATTTACCTTTTTAAGCATTACATTTTAACTGCACTCTGCACTACTCTAAATGATATTTTGAGTTTTCAGTTGAGTGGCATTATTGACGTAATGTATTTGCATAAGACTTTATTTTTAATAATTGAACTTGAGTTACATGCAGGAAATCAGACTATCCACGTTTGCTTACCTAAGTATGGAGTCCACACAGTTTAAGTATTGATTGATAACCTCTCATTCATGTTTAGTGTGATTCAAGGGTAAAATCTGACAAATGGACTGTGTACAGGGTTTCACACGAACATGTACCTGGTTTGCATAGTATATATTATAGTTTGTTATATATTTATTATCTTTTGTTACACCCTTTACTGTACATTTACATAAACCCATATTAAACAAGACAAGACAAAACAAGACACTGAACTTGGTGAATGAAAAATATTGCACCAACTTATATAGAACATTTGAATAAATACACATGGCAATAATTTAATTACATACCACTCCAAAATATTAATCACAGAAGAAAAAGTCGCCATTTTTCTATAATTTCTAAAATTCAACTATAATCATTTTACCACAATAAAATGGTTTTCCCACTGCAATAATAATCACTCACAATTAATATTTGCTTTCCTGTAAGTTTCATTACTCTTTAGAATTAGTGCTGTGAAAATTTTAGGAGTAAAAAGTACATACTGTTGGGACTATTTCTTGGGGAAGAATGAATATTATTGTGATAAATTAATTATTTGTGAGGAAAATGACGATTTTACTTTTCGGATAACCGAGATTCTTCGTAGTTAAATATAAGCCAATTAAAACTAATGTATCTTTTCATCAGAGCTCAGATAATATATGTACTTAAAATCCTAGTATATCTAACTTAGTACATCTTTATCTACAAAGTATCTAAAGATTAAAAGATGACGCTACAAGTTGCAGAATGGCAATTAGTTGTCTTCAAAAGCAATGTTTGTTTAAATTAACATTTATTCTTATGGACAATTAGAAATATGCTGGCTGAATATTATTAGTGTAATTAGAAACCACTGGAGATAGAAAGCGAAAAATTGTAGACACTTTTAGATAAAACACCATAATAATCACTTAGCTCCTTTTGGGATCTGTTTTCACTTCGTCATTAAAATGAATCAAAACTGTGAAATTCAATGTTTTAAGAAACCGTAGCAAAACGGGTGAAATTACAATATCGGAAAAATCAATTTTTGATGGCAATTTCTTAACATCAAAAGAAAATTTAGTTAGCCCTAATAGATTTTATTTGTCAATGAGTACAAAAAAGCCTGTAGCACCGGGAAAGAGTTCAAAAGGCCTCAGAGAGTTATTATGGTTTTGGAGTTGTGAAAGCGAAGTGGCAAAAATTCCACTGTGATTTTCAAATTATATACACACATGAAATGGTTTTTCAATATTTTCATTGTTAGAGGAAGTCTTCCTAGACTTCCGATGTTTTTTTTAAAACTGTCCTTGTTTGTAAAACTAATTAAATAGTGGCAACGAGCAATAATATATAGAAAATGAAATTGTTATCACTATTAAATAGTTAAATACATATCCAGGGTCTGTGTACAGTCGGTGTAATAATATAATTTGTGCAGACTGTATGTGCATTGTTAAATACCACAATTCGTTATGCACAAAAGAATTGAACACACTGCACATTCTGGCAATATAAAAGTCACACAGAACATAAAGGCTGCAACTGCAGACGACTTTGCTGACAAATAAAGGATGTACTTTATCTAAATCATAAAAACCTTTATACAAAAAAATTATATATGCTTGACTGTATTTTCAATTTTGCATTCATATCTAATCTTTGTCATGATGATCAAGCTACACATGATTTACATGGATATAGATAATAATTCGTTACATGTACTACTAAATAATATGAAATGTATTTTCTATTGATTGATGACAAATAAAATAGGTAAAAATGAAATGCATTCATTTTTCATTGTAATCAAAATTCAATGATTGCAACCGTTAAATTAGAAACGATAAACTGTCGAATACCTTTTTCTTTTTAGAGTATATAAATTCATTGTATAAAAGCAGCTGGAAAAATGCACAGAATGGAATACAATATTTTTCTTTTTTCATTGTATTTTTGCAGCAATGAAAGAAAATTTAGGAAAAATGAAAAGACCGGAGGTGTAAAAGAGGATTTAAATGCTAAAATTATTTATTTAAGAAGCTAAATATTATTATGAAAATTGGACTTTCTAGTCCCAGTTCTCCATCTAAATTATTTATTATTATTATACAAAAATGTTTCAATGTCTTTGTTTGCCTTGTTAAAATCTGGACAACTATTGGAATCGAGCCGTTCTAGTTCTATAACCTGGATTGATATTCAGCGCGATAAATTTAAACCATTTGTAAAATGTCAACTTCGGCAAATGTGATAATAAAAATATATTTTGTAGTGTTCTTGTATATTTGAAAGCATTACTACTCACTTTAAATTAAATACACCATGGCAAGTTTTGATTCGAGGACCCAGTTACTGGAAGTCGAAATCGGGTTGCTGAAGGACACCGTGTGGCGATTGACAGGTCGTGTGTATGTACTGGAGAGCTTCATCAAAAAAGAATTTGGTATTAAAGTTTAAAGTATTTAAAAAGTTATAATACGCTATAAAATTTTATATTTAATATTTCAATATGCATGACTATAAAACTTTTATTTTTTCAGTTTTCTCCGTATCAAATTTTTTCACACTTCCGTAGCTCACTAATTTTTTGTTTTCCTCGAAAGGAATTTCTTTCCAGGAACCCAAATTTAACCAAATTGGTTTTGCTAGTTTCCTTTTCCTATGTACAGACTATCCACTGAAAGGTCATTAACTATGGTTTGCAAAGTAAATAAAAATAAATATTAAATATTCGTAATGTTTGCAGTTTGCAATACTAATACGGATATTTTAATTAATTGTAGTAACAGTAAAAATATTACTTTTACTGGATTAACATATGTTACTGTATTACTTAAATCCTTGAAATACAAAAAATGTTTCATAGGAAATAAAAATTCGTTATTTCAATTAGGGATAATTTTCGAGTTTTCCAAGAAGACTAAAATTAACGAATTTCTGCTATAATAGACGTATGGAAACTTACAATGCTTTACCGAACTTAGCAGTAATAGTTTCTATGCAGTTATTCTTTTGAAAAAATTCTTTTGCACATTTATAGCGTCCCCCGCACAAATGGATTCTTTCTTCGCTGTTTTGAAACTGTGTACCTTATTTTGACCTATTGGTCTACTGATCTGTAAATCATATTCCTTTACAGATGATATGTAGAGTGCAGAGACTTAAATAAAATTGACTTACATTGACGTTGACCTTATTTATGTTATCTCCAGTCCTGTGAAAGGTGAACCTCCGTCATATTGCAAGCCAAATTAACGCATAAGTTATTTTTAAAATGTTTAAAAGACAACCGGACTATACTTGCGTCTATGCACATAAAAGGGCAAGGCAAATATTTTTAGATTGCTTTATGACTAATATTCAGGAGAATTAAATTTTAATCCTCACTCCTTATCATTGGCGTAACCATTTTTACGCATTACCATTTACCAATAACGTATTTGTTGAGAACCATCGAATGATGTCATAATTTACGAAATATAGAAATAGAAGTACACGAGTCTTGTAAACCAAGGATGGTTATATTTAACTACTTATAGTTGAAATTAGGGTTATGTTATAAATAATCTCGAAAATTTAGATTATCACTCTATATCTTATCTCTTGTGTTATTGTATCCACTTTGTTCATGTTTATCGACCTTTCATTTAGAATTTTCCAAAAGTAACATTAGGGTTATTTCTTGCTGTACTAAATATTTTCTGAAATTTGAATATAATGCCATGGCTGAATAAAACTTTTACTCAGTCTCCAACAAGGAACTGTAGTATGTATTTATAAAAGGATTAGCAAATAAAGCATTTTTATTGCCTAGAAATATGTCTTTACCCTGAAGAGCTAAGTACAATTTCTTCAGGGAAGGTCACTCTTTTGAAAAACATGTTATCATGTTCTTCAGAAATTAGCCAAAAATATATATGCAAAATCAATATTTCTTTGAGATTAATATGCAACGAATATGATAATTTTGCAATGAAAAGATTAGCTGTAGACTGGACTACAGTCGCCTTGCACTTTTGTATTTGTACAAAAGTGTATTTTATGTGTTTTGCGTACATTTCTACCTTTGTAATAAATATTTGTATGTATTTGCACACTCCTCCAAGTCCAAGGGGGTTTCTGGTTTTTCTTGTCTCTTGCTTGATACTTTTATTTTTATTTATCAAATTAAGGTAAATATATCCAAAACAAAAAATTCTAACAAAGATTTTTTTTAATTTGTAGGACAAGTCTTGGGGGCTTCAATTGCATTATATTCAACACCTGAAGATACTGAAGAAAGCAAAAAGAGACTTTTTAAGCAGAAGAGAGAACGCTCGAAAAGAAACATTACCGAACCCGATACCGCCCGCGACCATGACACTTCTAAAAGAAAGAAAGGTTTGCAGGACACTACACATTTTTCTTTCAAGTACAATGTATTCCACGGACTCAGATCAATTTACATTACAAATGTGTTAACTCTATTATCTAGTTGAAGAAAGCAAACATGACTGCGTAACCAATTCCAGTAGACGATCTCTCCGAAGTAGACCTGACGACGTAAATTATCAGGAAAGCAGTTGTGATGAAATTGATGGTGATAACCCTCTCCAAGACAGTGATTGGCAATCATTGGACGGGGATTACAATGTCATTGTACCAAGTAATTCAATAGCGCAACGTAAAATCATACCAATGTGTTTTTATACAACTATTGACTACAGTTTGTAATTGGGTTATTAAGAGAATGAAGTTGACATCGACCTCGACGACGACAGCAGTGTTGACGAATTTGTCGGAAGTATTAAATCTAAAGTACTTACTAATTTTCATTTTTCTTTACATGATAACTTATTCTTAGATTTACATCACTAAGATCACAATTAGATTCATTTTGGTGATACTTGCTAAGTACATTTCACATATATATAATAAGTAGTAACTGTATTTTAATTATAATTGTTAGGAAACACCATCTGCTTCAAATTTGACCGAAAAAGATTTGACTCCAAGTGGTAAGTCCGCTTCTGTGTACTTCATGTCTACGTTGAATAAGTATATAATAAGTAATTTAGTGTGATCGAGGCTTTTAGCAGATCAAATCATTTCACAGCTAGCGTAATAAATGAGTCATTTTCTAGAAATTCTATTCATGATTGTTTATTATGCATAAATAATTTATTACAGATTATTATTGCGAATTATTAATTATTTTCTATTATTCTTAACAAATCTGGTACAATGCGGACACTCCCACTCTTGTACCCAATGTAATAGTTTTAAAAGTTTTGTTTTGTATTTACATGTATAAAAAATTATTTTGCAGGTACCGCCATTCAAAGTCAAAGCAAAGAAATCCAGCAATCCGTTACCAATCTTGAAGTAGATGAAGGTAAGCACTAAATGTGTTTGTGAAGTAAATCAGGTAACGTATTACAAATAAGTTTATTCCTGCATTAATCAGAAGCCCATACCTGGATGCATTATGTGTGGTCCCTGATGTGTGATTATTTTGGAAGTCTACTTAATTTAAATGTATTACTTATTCAAGGTGTATTACTTATATTTCATATTTTCATTTCTTTATTTCTTTGTCAGATTTCAGAAGTCGAATTCCACAATATTTTACGAAATATTTGAGGAAATTCAGGCTCCATGATTTATTTCCAACTGATAAAAAATACGAGCAGTTAAAAACTCTTGTGAGATTACCAAAGGGGCAATTATTGGAAGGTGTTTGTGGAACCAAAAAACGCAGAATACAAAAGAAATTTGCAGTGAAGGAAATAAATGGAGAAGATGTTCTTGTATTTCGACCCTCTGGAAAGAGAGTTATGAAGCAATCGGAGTTCTTAAGTTCCATGAAGACGTTCCACGACGATCAGGGTAAGTCTTATCGCATTAGCCAGAAATTCATTTAAAGTGAACATCACAGCACAATTGTAATCTTACCGTAAAACTGAAAAAATAGTAATTTGGGAAGACATTAAGAGTTAAGGAAACTCTTAAAATTGCATGAATATACAATACGTAAAAAACATACAATTAAGTTATAATTGTAACGTTATGATATAGGCTTAGGTATTTATATTACGATATCATAATCATGAGAACTGAGAAGATAAATAAAAGTAAATAATCATACATATCTTAAATCTTTTCAGGTCACATGGGGAGAGATGCTACACATAAGGCCTTATCAGAAGTCTATGCCTGTGCTCCTCGCGACCTTGTTTGCGGTTTTATTAAGAATTGTGAAGTATGCATAACTCGCCGTGCAGGCAAAAGTAAGGTATCTGATGTCAATGAAAGTGTCACAGCAGCAGAAGTTAAAGATGGTAGCTGAAACATTTGCTAGGATTGTTATGCATTTGAAGAGGTGGTTTTTTGATTGAAGCACCAAAACAGTCTGCTTGCACTAATTAAGAAAATTGTCATCATACACCCTTGTAATGAATTTACCACAATAATATTAATTTATTGTACGTGCTGGTTTTATAGTCCTTGATCTGTTCAGATAATAATAAGCTAGATATTGCCAAATATTTTTTACATGTTGGAAGGTACAGATTATATTTCTCCAATTTTCATGGCGGTGTTGAAAATATAATTATTGAAAGATGTAAGATGTAATGTATATCTTTGTTCCTCTATATATTATGAAAATATATTATGTATATATTTATATATTTTTCAATAAAACTATTTCTCCTTTTCAATTAATACTTATCAAGGAGAGTTTTATTTAGTGGTGATGGTGAAGCAGATTTTAAAATTGATGTACAAAAAGTAGTAATATTTTTGTCAAGACTTTGCTTAGCCTTTGAATTTGTTGCGTTTCCCGTTTAATAATAAGCTTTAATAAACGCAATTAAATACTTAATTCCGTCTCTGCCTATAGCGATTTGGTAAAAAATCGTATTGCTTTTACTATTTAATGCTAAAAAGCTGTAAGGGACCTAATCTGCTCCTGCTGTACGATGGTATGAAAAGTGAGCTATATGAAATGATGGACATAATGGGTAATGACCGAATGACAACGATGGTTGTAAAACATATATATGGTCTATAAGCTGGAGTGAATTTGGGATGTGAGTTCAGACATAGCAGGGAGTCTTTCACTAACATGATGTGTCTTTTTTGTATTGCTCTATTTTTAGTTGATCCTTTACTTTAGCTTAGTTTAGATAACGTCCATATATTACGTAACGGAAATCAAATTTTTGACCCCTCCCTCTATGTAACATGCCGTAACACGGAAGTGACCCATATCTCCTATTTCGTAACACAATAACCTATTTTCCATTATCTGCATTTCAGCAGTATTTTTATCCGCTTCATTGTACAGGGTAATTCATATTTGCAATGTATTTTTACAAATGGTCCTCAACAAATTAATTCATAAACAGTTCATACTGAAATCCATCATTGTGGGGAGGAATTTATAATCTCAATACGGATTTATTATTTTTATTGTTGCTGCATATGTAAAGTAATGGAGTGCTGTGCAAAAATTATGGTTACATAACAAAAGCGTGTACTGTGTACACACTTTCTCCCACCGTAAGACAACATAAAATTTTTCGGTACCCCCTTCCCCTATACTGCACACATAATGTATGGACGTTTCCTTATTTAATTGCAGTGATGCAATGTGTCACAGCCCCCTAGATTCGCACAGAAATCGATACGGAGCATACAACGAAAGCGGGAGCTTAACTATATATAGTATAGCTGCCGCTGCGACGTATTAGAATTTATCTTTTATTGTAGTACATAGGTTTAGGTTGTAGGTGCATCATGTACATCTCAGTTCTTGTCTTGACTCAAAAAGCAGTCTAGCTAAAACTCCAGAGCTTCCTACGAGGAATTGCTTTGGTTAAATATGGAAGGTTTTTTAAATAAAATAGCCAGAAGTATTGAAAAGTAAAAAATTCAATAAATCTATTAATACAAATTAAAAATAATTGAAAAATTCAAGAATTTCAAGTTTCAGTTTATCTTTCAAGTTTCAGTTACTACCATTCAAGTTTCAATTTCCCGATCGACATCTTAATTTTTCTCTTGTAGATATGTGTTCCTTGTACGACTATTTCTTCAAATTTTAGCTACCATTTACTGACTACGGATGAGGTAGATAAAACTCCAAGATCAAAAATAACTATATAAAAAATATAAACGAATGATTACGAAATACGATAACTCTTAATAATTTAATAAAAACTTTTGGCTAGAATTTCAGATTTTGTATTAAGTTTATTGAGAAGAATAATTATTACATTACATGTGCTACCTTTTTAAAACAACGTCTTATATTTTGAAATTAGGTGGAGGATTAGGAGCTTCATTAGAGTTGAGTTTCTGTATAATATTTAACTGATTCAACTAATCCAACATCTGGTAAAAACAAATGCCAACTTCCCGAATGTCTAATCTCAACCAATAGCGAATCAACACTTGTTCACGACAGCAAAAAACGATGATCATTTTACTGGAAATGTAACTACTGCAGTGGAATCCAATGTAAACACTTATATTGAAGTTATTAACGCTAATTAATTACTTAAAGTAATTTTACTGCACTATTACATTTTATTTTCTGATGCCTGTTCTGTTGTAGATTTCGCATTCTATAACCAAAATGGAAGAAGAAGAAGACAGTTCTGCAGTTATTTACGGTAATTTTTTTAAACAATATAACTTGCATATAATCTTGTGAACGTGCAATTAAATTAATGCACTCTTACTACAATTTCATGAAATTAATTAACTGTAAATCTCACTAATTTCAGACAGTATAATAAAACCGCGAGCCAAAAGTCCCCGCAAGACAAGAGAACAGCTCTCCGAAGATCAAGATATAATTCAGAAAGTAAACTTGGACAGTAAAACTGATTACACCATTTCACCATTTGAGAGTATAAATATGTCTAAAAAGCTTACAATTGATTAGAACTAATTTTTCAGGATGCAATATTTTGTAAACTTTCATGAATTCTGTCATTTTATATTGCACTGAGTCTTCAGTTATTTTCGATTCAGTATATAGTGCTGATCAAAATAACTGGCAGACATTCTTCACGAATTTAACGAGCTGTCCGTCCGTCAGTCCGTCTGCACCCATTTAACAGAAAATGAGTGCTATACAGTATACATCAGAAGTGGTCTTGCATGGTGCATATACATGACCGAGTTGTTTTCCTTTTCCACCGCAAACTGACTATTTCATTTGACTATTAATTTTTATTGTAAAGTATTGGGCTAACTCTTACAGATTTCATAGGAATAATACCTATTGAAATCTGAAACACTTGAAGAAAGTGGATACAACAAATTGTCGTAGTTTAGATTCTTTAGTAAACAGTAACGAGAAGTTTCTCGTTTGTTGTCCAACTTTTAGCAAATGTACTAAATTTTTAGCATTTTAGTGATTTTCTAGTGCGGTTGTACGCACTCGATATCTAAGTATTCAGTTTGTACGGCAAACAACATCCTCTGAGGGGACTCTTCCATATTTTTGGTGTAATATTGAAGAGGTAATTTATGTAAACGTTTTAACAACGCTATATTTTCTAAAGAATGAGACAATTAGATACAACATCCTATGCTATCAACTATAACGCAGGATTCAACGGAATTCTACAATTATAGAGACAAATTGTATTTGGTACCTGCTGAGTAGGTATTCTACTGGAATTTTTCCATTCATCAACATCTTGACAAGTTTCTGTATTCCATTCCGTGCTTTAAATCTTTCCATACTAATTCTCTAAATTTGAAAATAATTTCTTACATATGAAAATGTACGTTATTATGAAGTTGTTAAATTCTTTCAAATCAATGGGGTTTAGATCACAATTGTAAGGAGGAAGTCGTAATATCTCATGGCCCTGTCGCCTAGCTTCGATGTCGACTTTGTAGTAATCTGCCTTGCAGCTTTTTTATGTCCCAAAGTTCCCATTTTCTCATGTTTGGGTTGACACTAATTGAAGTTAGTTCTTTCTTCTTTTCTGTAAGCCAGTCGAACAAAGTTTCCTTCGGATCACTTTGCTTTGGTATTGTTGACACAGTGTGATAGGGAGCATTGTCCATGACAATAATCGATAATTTTGAAATCATTTTTGAACTCACTTAAAGAGTGTGGTACCGTATGTCATATGCTAATCTTCCGTCTTACTGTTTTTGGAAATTTTCCATACCACGCATGTGACCGGTATCATTTCCATGTCACCATTTAAGATTTTGATAATTTATTGACAGGTTCTGGCGAGGTATGCCAGATTTTAGATTTATAAATTTATTTATATTTCAAAACACATGTCCGACATTTTAAACCACGCCACTCAAAACATTAGAAAGGGGCTTGTAAAAGACCCTATTTTTGTCTATTGTTCGGCGAAGTTTCTATCTTCATTTAGTATTTGGTGTCTTTCAAAAGTATTCTACAACTTTATTGATCGAGTAATTTGGTTTAATTGCTAGATTAATCTTTGTAGATCGCAGAACTCCTTCCACCTTTGTGTGCTGCGTATCTCTTAAAATAGTAAATATTTTCTGAAACACCAAGTCTAAACGTTAGATCTCTTTGAAGATTTAACGTTACTCTCATATAAGGTCTTCCAAGGTTTTGACTGACATCCTTGTTCGCCGAGAAGATTTGATGTACTTCATAGCACTAAATGCTCTTTCTGCATCTGCTGACGAAGCAGGAAGAACAAGAACTATCTGTATTAGTTTTCGCAAATTAAGTCCCAGAGGGAAACTCTTTTGTTTCAAAGCGTATGCCCAAAAGTCTACAGGACGCGTTTGGATGTTTATCCAGTTGTCATATTCTACTTTGTCTGTAAACGTATATACTCCAGAAATTTTGCCATTCTTCAACTACTGCATTTGGTAACTTGAATCGGGAGGCAGGAGCAGTTATTTCAAGAAGGCCATAGCATCGGGCCTTTGCTTCTTCTTTTTGAACATTCTTTGGATAGAAAATTTCAAAATTTTTGAAATCGCCTTCTGGAAAGTACAAGTTTAAACTTGCTATTAAATTATCAATGATTTTATTTCCGAAATCTTCAAATCTGTTTTGAACGATTGACGGGAGAGTGGAGCAAGATTTGTTCCAAAATTGCTGGACTGCTTCCACCTTACGTTAACAGCTTTTTCAATTTCGTCGCATTTCGATCTGCCGCAGATATGTAGGTGTGACTTGAAATGCTGTCTTATCATGTAAGATACTCGCTCGGTGTCTCAGTGTATGCATGAATCTGTATGCGTTGCAAAGCGTTCTAAGGGTCTAACTGGATGTGATCTTTTTTTAGTTGGTTTCATTTTAATTCCTATAAGACTCACTATTGACTATAATTCCCATCATAACGCAGCGCAATGGTGTATACGCAGCGCAATGGTGTACGCAGCTAAATACTAATAAGTCTGCATACTGCTGAGTTTGATAGAGATGAACTAAGTATCTAAGTAACCATCTGTTTGACTAAAAACATTAGATTTATATTCGGATCAATTTCCTAATTTCTAATCTGACAATATTGTTATGGTTTACGCTTACTATACATTTGACTATTTTTTTCCTGTGCTTGAAAAATTATGGTTTTTGAGGTGTCTAGTTTTCTTTCCCTATCTACGGTAACGAATTGCTGATGCCAGTCTGCCTTACTGTGTTCCCTCATAGCATGCCGCATTGCATCTGGATTCTGGACCATCATCTTTTAAAACACCTTTTTCCTTAGCAAAGTCATTTTCATAGACTAAATTTAATCGATATTTATTTCTTTTCTTCCCTCCATTCTTCATGCAAACGGAACACTGTATCGTTGACTGAGATGGCTTTAGAGGATCAATTACCTATTCAACCCATTCAATTATGCAACCTTTTTGTTTAAATGCATACTGATAAGAAAACGCTTGAGATAACAGGTTTTACTTTTATCAAAGGATAATTTTAATTTTTCTTCCAATACATAATATTATATAAGGCAGGTTAATTAGCGAGGTGAGCTATCACTTGTGAAACAGTAAAATAAACATTTTTAAATTACCTAGTAAAACTCTTGATTCTGACTTGAGTAAACTTCTCTACCTATATATGGTTGCTACTTAATTCTGATGGTGTTATGTAATAGGGCTTATAGCTCGTATGTATGGGCTTATGGTGTAGCTCATACTTCTATACTCAATGAGATACTCTGATACTCATGAAGATATACGTATCCGTTAACTAAGATTTGTCTTTGTCCTAAAAAGAACCATAAAGTTCGCTTATAATAAAATTGACCCCAAGTTGTTAGCTCAGAAGTTAATAATTTTCCTGCTTGATTTTATTTTACCACATTTGTACTTACATGCTATATGTTACAGAGACACATTATACATACATTACTCATGATACATACAGATACGAAGTCAATACTTGCATAAAACTAACACAATAATAACGTAAAGTTTTAACTGAAACACTGAAAGCTTCTTGGACTCTATCTGGAGCACGGAAACATTATGCTTTATTGGATTACCATATAAGGCTAGATTTATTTTAACACTCAATAAGGCTAAATCTATTTTAACAAATGTCATCTCCATCATAAACAGCTACTGTATCTATTATTGCCTCATCCCATCATTCTCACAAGTATCAATCTCACCTCGCATTCTAGTTGCATGATGTCATGTACATCCTGCAAGGCACATAAAACTTACTCAACAATAACAGGCAGAATTTTATCTGGAACACTAAAAGCTTATATTCATATTCTTGGATTATTAGTCTAACTGGAACACAAAAACCTTATACATTATTGGATTACTAAATAAGGATACATCTATTTTAACACGCTTATTCTAAGCACACGTTCATTTTGAAGTTGTGTAGAAGTTGGAGATTGCAAACTGTTTGGCAAAACCTTGGGCTCTGTTGCTCTGATCGAGTTACTAGCAATTTAGTGTTTACCGACTGAAACGACAAAAAATTAAAATGATTTTTTCCCACAACCATTTATTTTCACATCAAATTGACTCTTTGCATTAACTATATTATTGTACTATCTTAAGGAATGTCTTCATTGTTAATGTGGAAATACGCATTCACCATAAGTTATTTGAAAAATGTTAACATTTTTGGCGATATTGTCTTGCATTCATTTTAGACATCAGACACATTTAATTGTTATGTTGTTTTCTAAGAAAACCCCTCTCCTTTTGCCCCTCCGCAGGCTATTCGGGGGGGGGGACAACATATAACCTCTGAAATGACTTTAAAAGGTTGGGAAACTGCCCTATCTGGGCGCCGTCGAGGTTTTGGGGTATATCTCGTATCCTATTTATTTATTAGACAATTTGCTTATTTTTATATGGATTTTAGGATTCACATAACTCCCTGTTGGTTGACTTTTTACTTTATTTAAAGTCGTACATATTTCCATTTTGCTCTATTTTATTCAATGTTCTGATCATATGAGCAGATATTATGTTGTGCAATAGTCGCATCTTTAAATACCACAAAAATTCATGATTTGAAATATTTATCTTAATTCAAAAAAGAGCCCATTTCGAGAATTTAAATGAGCGAGTACAATCGCTTACATTGACATTTAAATTTTATTATGCAATACCAGTAGCCCAAGCACCTAAAAGTTGAATTTGGACATGGACTGCGTTAATAACATGGCATTAAGCATTACCTTCCTGAAATGCAGAATGCCAGTTTTTTTCGGTCATCAGAAAGTTCTCGTCGTGGCGTTCCACAAAGCAAAAAATTCCTTGATTTTTAATAATTTAAATATTGATAAGGAAAAACACACACTAGTGAAAAATAAATTGATCAAGTAGAAAATGAATAAGGCGCAAGTCTTTGTCTTTTGAATTACATACATAGTATAGTATTTTCAACTGGTCATGTACTATTAACTAGCAACCCGTATCGGATGGTATAACCCCGATTTTTTAAATACTGTAAACGACAATTTTTATCATGAACAAATGAAAGCAGAGTAGCCGTAAATAAAAAGCTAATTAGATTTCTAAATACCTTTATTCAAAGGAGGCCAATGAAAATTTTCTACATTTAGTCTGCATAAAGTTTGAATTTGACCGTAACTTACTATATTTATTTGAAAAACTTAGAAATGGTGAGAATTACTCTCGTCAAGCGCAATAAAAAATTGGGACTCTCAAGTTTACCTTTGTATTCTAATTTTATTAATATTAGTATTTCATTTGTCGTAGGCGTATTTACTTTTTGTTATATATATGGATAAAAACTGTATTTAAAATTATATATTTGGTATCATGTCGATCATAGGTTGTTATTGCCAAACCTTCTTGTAATAAATACTTCCCTAATAATGAGATGAGTATTACTGTCAAATCAAAATTATAAAAATCTGTAATGATTCATTTGAACAAAATACATTTTATTTATTCAGCACCATTTTACATGAAATATCAGCTTAAATGTTTTTGCATTGTGTAATGCGGAATACCCTTTTCGAGATATTCATCAGAAATTGTTTCATATCCACATTTTAAGTAGAAGCCAACACTGACAGTTCTCCCATGAAGATATATTGTAGCTACATTGTGTTTTCTGGCATACAACTCTGCGGCTTCCACCAACTGACGACCAATGTTTTTTCCTCTTTGCTCTGAAGCAACAGCCATTTGTCTCAACTGGTACTTTGTCTTGTCTTCTTCAGATGGATGAAGTACTACACAGCCTAATAAAGCGTCTTGTTGCAAATCCTCCTGGTATACCAAAATAATGTCATTGATTTCTCTGCTTAAATCTTCTTCGTATAAATTAAAACCTATTGGCTTCCGAAGAACTTCATTCCTCAGCTCCAAAACTGCAGTATATAATGGATGAGATGAAGTTATCACTTTGATGTTTTTAGTTATTAGTGTCTGCTCCATGGTTCAACCTGCATGGCAAAAGTCAAATTATTGTGTAGGTATGTGTAAATTACGAAATATTAATAATATATTACATTATTATACTTTAGGGTTAAATGTTAAATTATTGAGTATTTTGCATTGTAGTAGTACTTTTAATTGCAGATTTTAAGAGAACTAATTAAATGTAACATTAAACGTTGGTAGGAACTAAATCATTCTCTATCATGTGACCATTAAAAATTCACAGAAAATAAGACTACTTCAACTGCAATTTATACATAATATTGGTAAGTACGGTAAGTAGAATAGCATAATAATGCATAAAATAGAGAATGACAAATATTTGAATTGGTTGCAACTTGCAACTATTACGACCGAAGCCTCAATTACGTTTAATAACCAATTAGAATTTTTATTAATATTTATTGCATTATATTTTTATATTCAGTTATGCTGCGCTCCAGTTTTAGGCACATAGTACTCATAGGAGTTAGGAGTTCGAAATTATGCATTTGAACTTTGAACATTTGAAGTCAACGAATGCATATTAAAAGCGAAATAAAAATGCCGGAAGTAAGATATGGGCAAAGTAGTGGCCTTGAATTCAATTAAACGAGTTCATCCAAATCTGGTCCTCATAACAAAATATACGTCTGTTATAACATAACTAGTAAGCTCCACCGTTCACAAATGCATTAATTAATCAAATCAGCAATCTAAAATCATTGAAGTATTTAAAACATACCAGGACGCAAACTAACACTAACAATAGCTTTTCTATCTATTTCAGAATTTCAGCCATCACACATGCTTGAAATAATCGAAAATGGTTTTAGATCTTCAATTTTGATTCGGTTTACAAAATCAGGAGTGATTTCAGCACTTTCGAATTAAAAAGTACAAATGATTTTACTCTAAAAATATTAATCCATTCCAATTCCAATCATACCCGGTCCTAACTCTTTCATAAAATTATATTTGGAAAAATCAGACTTAGCCCCTAATAACCTCTAATAAGATTTTAATGCTATGCAATTCGAAAATAACCATAAGCCGATCCTAAAAGAATGGACCTTGAAGAGAGGAAGAGAAGAGAGGCCTATTGCTTGACATTGGTGGTACTGACAACTACAATATCAATTTCCATTGCAATCAAATGCTTCAGGACGCAATACTGAACAAAAAGATATTCACTGCTTCCAACCTTTGGAATTAATTACCTCCTAAAAAAGTATGCAATTACGCACTTATTTTTGCGATTACAAATAGGTAAAATAATTACGGTTTATTCGGTGTAAAATAATTACGATCCTAATTATTTAATTAAACAGACTCGTGAATAAATAAAAAATCCCCTCCTAGGTCTTCATATTTCTCGTATCCATTTTTGGCCATTAGCATAGGAATTTCAGCTTTTTCTTCAGCGGTGTGTTCCGCATGCTCCACAAGCCAAACCTAAATATTATTTATTATGAATAGTAATTTCTTTTTCGTTTATCAGTTCACTGTACATACAATTTTCCGTAGCATAATAAATTACATACCTGAACAAGTACTGAAGCAAAGGGGAAGTTCTTCAACACGTTCAATTCAATGCCTTTGACATCCAGTACGATAAGATTTACAACAGTAACGTTCAGTGCGGCAAGCAATGAATACAGAGGAACTTGCACTTTAAACCGCTGGGTAGGTGAATTAATTCGCTTAAAGAAATCATCTTTCAGTGAACTTGATCCAGGAAATTTGTTAAAATCACGCGTAGCAGAGTCAATTTCTGTCTACAAGAAGCAAACATATTTTAAGCGATTACAATCAATACAGCACATTCAATTCACACCAGCCAAAGCAATTTCTTGCTCTAAAGAGAATATTATTAGATTGATTGAAATTAAAGTCCAACTTTGTATGCTGAACTTTGTATGCCATTAAAATGGATGAAGAAAGTTGAAATTAAAATTTTAGTTCTACGCTTAGACAGGTCAAATATTAGTTCTTTTAACACACAAGTTTTTTCACCTTTTGTGAAAAGTATAATTCTATTGCATTGTATTGCATTTCAGCGATAGAATTTACTTTTGTTATCAATTTATTCTATATTACTTTGGTTTGCTAGTATTTCAAAATAGAAGTTAATTTTTAGAATCAGAATTACCATTGAAGGTCGATCAGAAGTAGACAGGCAAACATCTGCCACGTAAGCTTTTCTGTTAGCTCTTCTTAATTCGGGGACGAGGGTTGGATGGCACTCTATAAGAAGACCAGTCCAATTGTAATCCCTTTCGAAAGTTAAAGTGTTAGAACCAACGCCATCAAATGCTCCAACTTCAACAAAGAATCCGCCAGCCTGTTATTAAATGTCATTAAATATTAAATGACAAAAATTGCATTTACAAAATAATTTAACTTATTTAATCATTGTAGACAAAATTATTCTGGTTTAAATAAAACTAACCTTTTCCTTGAGTACCTTCTTAATTACTTCAATAGCAGCAGAGTCACCGCCAGGAGCATAACGAGCTTCTTTGAAATTATAAGGAAGTTTTGAAGGTGGTGTTAAATGACGACCTCTCAAATAGTTTAGCAAGCGTACGTCCGTTTGATCGAAGTCCTTAATATCATTTGGGTCTAAGCTATTATGGGAAACAGTACCTCTTCACATTCGACTTTTCCTGAAACTTTCTCAATCTGAGCTGGACACCAAGGTACATTTGAATTACTACTGATACGGAATACAATGTAGCTATAGCCAACAATTAAGAAAGCTATGATACTGTACATTACTAAATAAAATACCCTTCTTTGAAGAAAATGTGTAATCATTTTTGTTTGAATGCTATAACTATTTTTGAAAGGAATAACAATATTGCAATTTAAATAAAATTAATCTTGAAGTTTTCGTTTATTATTGTCACCACCGTATCCTTTTCAGTTTTGTTATTTTGAACAAGTGTTTATTACAAAACACAAATGTCAATGGTATAATTTGAAAATCCCACGATATTCAAGAAAACGTTGAAATAGGTATTGATATCAAGCTATCATTGAAAATATCACAATCGCAGTGCCCTGACATACTCAATTTTTCTACTACTGTTCTTTTTTTGAGTTTACAAAAAAGGTTTTAATTACGGTTTGTTCTTTGTAAAGTAATAAAACAATTTAAAAAAATAATTTAAACAGAATCATGAATAAATAAATAATCCCCTCCTAGGTCTTCATATTTCTTGTATCCATTATTGACCATTATTTCAAGAATTTCAGATTTTTCTTCAGCCGTGTGTTCCGTGTGTTCCACTACCCAAACCTAAATTAAATATTATTTATTAGTTGAGTTTAATAATTTAATGTCCTAATTCTGTTTGCGCGTAGTCGACAATTATTTAAATATCGGTTAATATAAATTGGGAAGTGAAGTCGTATAGCAAAATCTTCTAGCAGAATAATTGCCAACTCATAGAATAGTAAATTACATACTTGAACAAGAACTGACGCAAAGGGGAATTTCTTCAAAACTTTCAATTCAATGCCCTGGACATCTAGTATGATAAAGTTTACAACAGTAACTTTCAGTGCAGCAAGCAATGAATAAATGGGAACAGTTTGTACTTTGAATCGCCGGGTAGACGCATTAATTCGCTTAAAGAAATCCTCTTTTAGTGAACTTGATCCAGGAAATTCGTTAAAATCATCTTCAGCGGATATAATTTCTGTCTTTAGGAAACAAAATGATATCATTTTTCACTTTATCAATTCTTTAGTACCTTTGATAAATAATACTAAATAATTTTGCTTCCACTTTTCAAAATAGTAGTTTTATCACTAAAATTAATCGAACATAATAATTTAAAGCAATGTACCATTGAAGGTCGATCAGAAGTAGAAATGCAAACGTCTGCTATGTAAGCTTTTCGGTTAGCTCTTCTTAATTCGGGGACAAGTGTTGGATGACACTCTATAAGAAGACCAGACCAATTGTACACCATTTCAAAGAATAATGTGTTAGAACCAACGCCATCAAATGCTCCAACTTCAACAAAAAATCCCCCAGTCTGTTATTAAACATTCCAAATCAGGTTAAAGTTCAATAATTGTATTGTTGTTGATAATACCGCAATATTACAATATTATGCTTCCTGTTCATAAGTAAATTATTTTCAAATTCCAAAATTTCTACCAAACAGCCATATAAATTGTATAAATCCAATACAATTTTAACAAACTCAGCAAATACTATTAAATTCGTTATAAGTATTAAATTGAACAAATTTATTATTCGAAATTTCAAATGTGTCTGCCTTAGTAGGCTTTAAAATATAATTTGCCTTCAAATTAATTAAAATTGACCTTGTTTTTGAATATTTTCTTAAGTCTTGCGATAACATTAATGTCACCCCCAGGATCATAACGAGCTTGGTTGAAATTATAAGGAAGTTTTGAAGGTGGTGTTAAATGGCGACCTCTCAAATAGTTTAGCAAACGTGTATCATCTTTGTCGAAGTCTTTAATATCATTAGGGTCTATTATTGGAAACATAACCTCTTCACACTCCATTCTTTTTGAAACTTTCTCAATTTGAGTTGGACAACTAGGTGCACTTGAACTACTAAACACGATGTAACCAACAACTAAGATACTGGATATGAGCAGATAAATTGTCTTTCTTCGAAGAAAATGATTTTCCGCCGTAATCATTTTATTTTGAATGCCGTAACAGATATTCCGCAACGAATAATAATATTGCATTTCCGGCAAAATTAATGGTGTATTAAATTCACCTGGCAATAAATCATTTTAGCCTCATATCGAATTATGTGTGTACTGACTTACTGACTTTATTAAATTGTTTGTCAATTCCTACTGAACAAGATGAGAATTAGTACAAAATATCAATAATTTCGATATGAAAAGAACACACACACAATATAGGTTTGGATTTTGGATGATCTCGTTTCGAAGTATTTTCTTCTGTATTTCAACTATCTATGAGTGTAATTGGTGTGTAAAATATAGAAAAATTCAAGTGCGACTTTTCATAAAAATGACAGTGGAATTATGTAATTGAATAGAAGAATCACAGTTAACAATTCTAAAATATCACAACAATCACAGTGTACGCACTACTAATGTATCTATGTAATTCAACATCTTTATGTAAAATTGCTAATAAGTAATCCTTACAGCAAGATAAGAAAATCACAGAAAATTTAATATAAGACATGGATTCTTAAAAAGGAGCATCTTCATGGTCTGCTCTACCGACAATCTTCTGCAGTACGTGGCGTTAAAAAAGTTACCCACAATAAGATTATTGTCAGCCGTAATAATACATCTGTGCATTTTGTGCAGTACAGAAATTGTGCATACTCTCAATGATGTGCATTGAAACATTCTCTACTTATGTATGATTCAAGAAATTGTATTTTCGTGTTCTTTCATCCGTAAAATTTAACTGTTACATATTATCATTAAAGACATGCATGAATAAGCTACAACTGTTATTATGTGTCAATGAATGTTACTGTACCTCAGAAGCCCGTTTTAAGTGACAAACCTCAATGTGTTGTAATTTCTACGAGTTTACAACATATGTTGAACCAGCTCATCTACATTTTCTAGTTTATAGAAAAATGATACTTCTCATTCCTGAAAATGTCTATACTTTTAATTTGTGCTGATTCGTTCCTTCTTTTCTTTCTAAGCTTACCAATATTTCACTGAATAAGGATGCTGGATTTATATTTTCATATGAAACATGAAGGGATGAAAATCTGAGACCCAAACAATTTTTTAGATCCTTGATTTATTGATTAGCGAACCAAAATGCTTACACATCGTCTGCTACTGCAGATACAATTTTAGAATTATAAGCAGTGGGAAGTACAACTTAACTTAATACAATAGTGGTTGAAAAAGAAAGTCTATACAGGGTTATTTTACGAAATATATTTTACTAAATATATGGTTGTATTATCTAATAAATGTAAAAAGCGCTTAAAAAATTGCCAAAACATGGCGATCATACTTTTATATTAGTTCAAGTAAAATTTTACCATTAGGTTCATTAAAAATGATAATAATAATTTTTGTATATACCACGGCTATCCCAAGGTGCCTAGACAATATATTTTCTATACCTAGGTGATGCCATACTCTGTCTTAAAAATGGATTAGACCACAGATTGGGGACGAATATTTAATTCATTCAGGAAGCAAAATAACTAAAGGGTTGAACACATTACATAGTTATCCCTTATTTGGGGTCGAATTCTTTTTAAAACAAAGGACGGCATCACCTAATTAGAGATGGTCAAGGCAACTTGGACTACCCCTTACATATGCTAGTAAAATATAAATTTTGTTATTGCCACAGAGTGTTTGATTGAAAAGCATTCCTTTTATCCACTCCAGCCATAATTTGTGGACGGGTAACTCTGTTGGTAAGAGTGGTACGATGGAGCCTGTTGCCAATCCGGTTTATAGCTTGGTCTGTTATGACTGCTGTAATAGCCATCGCCACCATAATAACCTGATTTCTTTCCGTAATTGCTTCCGTAATTGCTTCCGTAATTGCTCCCGTAATTGCTTCCGTGATGGTGATGTGAGTTATGTCCGTGGTGTCCATCATTGTTCC
Source organism: Yoshiicerus persimilis (assembly GCA_020352615.2). NCBI lineage: Eukaryota > Metazoa > Arthropoda > Collembola > Entomobryomorpha > Tomoceridae > Yoshiicerus > Yoshiicerus persimilis. The sequence continues at coordinate 48,381,461 of CM036940.2, forward strand.
CGTAATTCCAAGCTTTCTTTAATTGCCATCCGTCGTACCTATCGGGGTAGTGGTGCTCGGGTTGGGAATTCCAACGATCATAAGCTACAGCAATGGCGACACATACAAACAGAAATACTGTTGTTGTCTGAAAGAAATAAATGATTATAATTCAGTAAGATTGATATTCACGAAGTCACAAAAATATGATAACTCTAATAGCAGTAGTTTCTAAAAACAGCAGTAAATGCAAACATTTATAGTCTTATTATTAGATTTCACAAAGATTCAATTCAAAAGACTTATTGTAGAATGCACTGATGCTACTTTTTAAAACTGGGAGACAAAAACATTCACAAAAATTATATTTGAAACTCCAGCTAATAGCAACACTAATTTTTTCCAGCTAAAAAGCCTGAAGAAATTACTTTTGCGTTTTTCAAGTTCAGATGTAACAAATTATTCCTGAGCTTGCTTTTTGAAACACATTAAATTGAAAATAGTACCTTAAACATCTTAGTAGTAATAGTTCACTTTGTACTATAGGATAACTAGAGTTAGAACAGAGCTGGAAATCTTGAGTCACTTATTGAGCAGTTCACAAAAATAAATGAAGTTACAGGGGGAGCTACTACAATTTATACATTTTCCTGGAGAATACGCATTGGACTCATCACGCAACAGGTACAGGAAATGGGAATGGATAAAAATTGAAATTCCATAACATAAAATGCAGTCGGTCAGCAAAACAATAACGAACTTCCTTGTATTTTTATCAGCTGGAGAGATTTATAAATAGCGTAACATTCGCATCAAAAAGCTTATGTATGTGATTATGTCCTAAATTACCATAATAAGTTCATTGTGATCTATCTCTGTATCGTGGATGGTTACCTGTACTACTAAGTTGTACAACATTTATAAGACTTCTGATGAATCCATGCTTAGTGATTATAAGGAAAAGTGGAATGATTTTATTACCGGGCTGTAATAAAATTACATCGATGAAGCATTAGATAGTACATTATTACAAGTCAGACAAAGTGGTTAAACAAGAATTACGGACTAAGTCAAGGATACAACTCTTTTCCTAGAAAAGGGTTACGCAAGAATTAAAACGTAATCATACCACTTGTAATACTGTAATACATATAATCACTGAAATGAAGAAGGTAGTTCTCTGTCATTAAGATATATAGCTTAGCTAGAGTAGAACACGAGAACCTAGTTGATTACATAAGAGCTCACTCCGAGAAGCGCATGGAAAGCCAGTAAACGGTCTTACTTTTAATGTACTTATGGTTTGTAGTGTGCTCATTGCAATAGTGTAAGTACGACAACATTAAATCTTTGTCTTCACTCTGTTTTCGAAGTTTTATCTTCTAATACCCTCTATGCCATTTCGAAATCTGCCTATTTATAGTCAATGAGAGTTGTGTATTTTAGATTGAATAATAGGTACTCGTCGTTTTGAGGTACACGATTTGTAGGTAATGTTAAATTGAATGCCTTCATTTTTATTCATCACAATCAATAATATCTTAGAAATAAATAACTAGATTCTTCTTATCTAATACAATGGAAAAGGAAAATATAGTAAGCTCCTAAAAGACGCTTTTTCTTATTGTTTCTTATTGTATAATCCGTTTGGAGAATTTTTTCGATGGGAATTTTCTTCCAATGTTACGCAAATCGTCTTCTTTTTACCAAGCTAGGGGACTTGTAATATGCTAATAATATATGAATTGTCTTAAAATTCAAAGATAAAGCTTTTAAGATTGAGTGCATTCTTATGTAAAGTAAGACGTTGATTTACTAAACCAGGCTGATGCAAGTAGAGTGAATATTTTGAAATACATGCAATCAAATACTACAAAAGTTTATTACTTTTGCTTTTTCTCATGCCAGTGTGAATTATGAATTGCTATTTGCAATAATACCTTCTCTTCTGTTATTTGCTTGCACTAAGTGCTCTTATATTGACTAATATTTACACAAAGAAATAAAGGCATATACAGCAATGTTTTAAAGTAAAAGATCATCCAATTTGAACCATAAAAATTTGAACAAAAATTGTTTCGCATTAAGCATGTATTTAGTATTTAATATTATTCCTGCTTACAGAGGCTTCATTGCATGTATATTGTTTATTTATTAAGAATGGGTACACGCCAATTGTTTGGCAAAAGCAATTAATTATTCTACCCAGGGTACATAACGGCACTGACAATTAACTGCGTGAGTTTATGCGACTCAGTCACAGGCACGTATCCAGAAAAATCATCATTGGGGTCTTAACGAAAAATATATTCCAAAAAGTGCTAATTCGCACGAAGTGCGAAAAATGTTTGCAATTTCAATGAAAATTTTCCCTTTTTTCAAGATTTTAGGGGAGCCTTCAGTCCCCAAGCCCCCTAGATATGCCCCTGCTCAGCCTTATTAATGGATGGGGCTGGAGACTTCTCTTCCATGTGTTCTGGCTTAATGCACTGAAAAAATGCACTCACTTACACAGTTTTGAAGTATGTATATGCATGAAACAGGACTTCGAATATTGTACAAAATGATGCGCACTTGTGATATCTACGATTACAATTATTACATTGCTAACAAACATTTGACGTCGAAAGACCTTGTTCTTGTAACATAAAGATGGATAAGTCGCAAAAATGGATTAGTGAGGATACCAAGCACAGCGCCACAACATATACGATATGGGTTGCATTATACGTTCATTAAGTGTGCATTAAACAAGACATCACGTAATAAGCAACTGACCCTAGACAATGCTCAAGCTACCGAGGAGAACAGGAAAACTCAAAACTGCATAACGCAGTACGATAAAAATACATAAACTCAACTACAACATCCAAGATTAATAAAGATACGCATAGACTGTCTTTATGACAATAAAATATTTCACAAAGTCTGCATTTGATGGCAGTCATAAAGTGCACTACATTTCCATGTTCATTTTTATCGTAAAAGTGTAACGAAGAATACTCTCAGCAGGGAGCATAATTTTATCCAAAGTCATTACATTTTAGAATACAATAGAATAAGTATGGTCTACATTCGTAAACATCAAAGAAAAACATGTTTATTGAGGAAGTCCAATGTACTATACTGCAAAGGGTGCAATCTAATGAAAATCATATTTCTGGTGCACCATAATTTTCGCATATTAGCTAATAATAAATAGCATGCCAATATCGAAAAGTTAGTACATGTATTGTTTCCTTGATAAAAAAGTGTTTTGTTTCCAACTTTGCTTTGCATTGAAATTGAATGTTAACATGAGTTATTTTCTTAGCACATTATTTTCTTTTTTGTAAATTCAGCGAAGCAGTGATGGGGAACTGTAAGGGATTATTATCAGGCTTGTAAGACAAAACTATTAAGTTGTTGAAATTTTAATTGACTAAGAATAGTAATAAATTCTTTTAGGTAAGCATTGTTATGTAACATGAAGGCGGTGATCAGATGAATCATAAAAGTATGTTAGACCGTATAATGTGGAAAGCTGTAGAATAAATAGTAACAGATAATGAGTTCTTCACGATTTTTTTAGTTAGCAAGCCAAGTAAGGTCTATATGCTAAATTTGAGCACGGAAGATTTCAAAGAGTCCTGCCAAATGTGTTTCCGCTAAACAATCCTTCATTGTTTATTTTTTAATGCACCTTTCATCTGCCATAAGAGATGCAACTTGTCCGTTACCCAAAAAAGTATAGATTCCATTGGTTACAGCGTTCTAAATATAAGTGTCCTAAAATTAGACACGGAGAGAGATTAGCGTTGACTTTGTAGGCGGAAATGGTATGCTTCTTGCATGCAGTTCTTCCTTTGCTCCACTCATCATCACCGTTCACTCATACAACAACTCTCAAGTCACTTCCTCTCACTTTATCCATAACAATTCCATTTTTAATAAGCAAGTGTGGATATAATCTGTCGTGGTCTACTGTAACCACTGAACTCTGCTTTACCAGTTTATTTGCCGGTGCATCAGGTGTTATAATCGTTTCTGGCAATCAACGGGTAACAACGTTGATGCGTCAATCATCAAAGGTTTCACTATTCTTCAAAGTGACTTTATCTTGACAAAGGGAGATGTTTACTGCGGAGCAAGGGAAGAACAACAACCTATTAAGAGAATTGCACACCTTGCTGCGTGCCAATTTCACATGCGAGCAGTGGCAAAAGTTTGATGAGCAAAAGATAGACAGACTCCGTGTCAAGACTTTATTAGAGTCTAAAAAGTCAGAGATTGAAACTTGGATTAACAAGAAAACAGATCTTCAGGCACCTCCCAAGGACAAAACTAAGGCGTTGGCTTTGAAAAACGCAGGAAACAAGGCTTTTGGGGCTGGAAACAACCAATCCGCTCTTAAATGCTACTCTGAATCTGTTCTATGTATGCCTCAGGACGATTCCCCAGGTAATAAATTTGCATTTTTTGAATTGTCCTAAATCTGACACTTTAAAACATAGGATATTGCCACGAGTTTTTATATGAAAATCTTGTATTAAAGATTTTGTTTACTTACATGTGTACACTAACACCATAAACATGTTCTGTCAGTCAAGCAACACCACAATGGCAAGACTTGCCTGACTTACTTTGGCATTGTAAATATATTTTTAATTAAAATTAAAAGCTATTTAGCATAGCTGTCAGTAATGCACAAGCGGAATATTTATTCATAGTTGATAATTCTAAAAAAATTCAAGTATAATTTGCATACTGCTAAAGCGATTCACACAGTATGTGTTTGCAATCAACTGAGTAGGAAAGCTAGAACCAATAAGATTACCCCAGATATCCTGTTTATGTGAATATTATTACATGTTCCATATGTTTATTAATACTTTTCTAAATATTTGTTGGATAACTCTATCAATCAATACGTTGCCTATGCCAAAACAAACTTTGAATGCCTAAACCAATTTAAAACCAATATATGTTAGTGTGCAAATGCATCAAAAGAACTAGTAATAAATACGGATGGGTAATTTTTGTGCTTAGATGCAGCTATAGTCTACGCCAACCGTTCTGCATGTTTGTTTCATCTCAAGGAATACTCTTTAGCACTACAAGATGCTGAAATTGCTTTCAAGTTAAACTATCCAGTGGAGCTTCACCATAAACTTTATGAAAGAGTCGGCCGCTGTAATATGCACTTAGGAAAAATGGAAGAAGCTACAAATATGATTAAGTTGGCAATACAGGCTATTGGAAATTCTTCAACATTAGAAGGAAATAAAGCTGCCAAAATGAAATCTGATTTGAAAATACTTCTTTCTACTATTCCTACAAGTATAAACAATTTTTGATCTTTGCTTTTCTGTACTTTACCTAATACCTACCCTACTATACAAAAAATGGATAATATACACCTATAGGTTGCTTTCTCATGGTTATCTAACACAGAATCTAAAGAGAATTGCGTCTTTCTTGGAAAATCCCAGACATTATGTATATGTACTTCTTAGCATGAGCTCTTCTCTTATGAGTATCATTATAGTACCCTATAAAAATTAATGCTGGAAGACACTTCCTACATAGGTAGATTTTTGTCTAATAAATTATTTCAAAGCTATGATTTATCCTCACAAGTTATTTTTCAATTACTAAAAATATATTCGACCACAAATGAGTTTAACAATGTTTTAATGCTGTCTATTGAAAAATTAAAGATTTCTATTGCTATTTGGGGCATTAAAGCATTTCTCAATAAATTATGGTAAAATTAAAAGTATCAGCTCGAATCAAACTTGAACATTAAAAGATGCCTAGGTATTTTTAATCTTGGGTCTCTTTGATATAATTCATAGGTTGCATAAAATTTATTACCGAATTTTCTATAGCTTTCTCACATGAGGTTAGAAATGATTTTGAAGAAACAGCAGCTTTCCCTGAAGTCATTGGTGGTCCGGGACAATATTTACAAAATGCGACTCACCGGTGTGAGCTTCGTCGAAATGATACCGAAGGGCGATTTATTTCGGCAACAGAAGATATTTTCCCAGGAGATGCAGTTTTTGTAGAGAAGGCATACGTCTCTTCTCTGTCTTCAGAGTTTTACCATAAACACTGTTTTCACTGTTTTGAACAGTATGATCTCCCATACATTTTTTAATTTTTTTCTTCTCTCATCTGTAAAAACTAACTCTTTATTTTTATGAAAGACTCCGTGTTCCAGTTGCATGTTCAAGTTGCGACGTCGTATCCTATTGCTCACCAAATTGCAAGGACTCCGCATGGTCTTCGCATCATCGATATGAGTGTCCAATTCTACCTTTCTTTAAGAAATCTAAAATTTCTGTTATTTGCTATTTGGCTGTTCGGATTCTTACCCAGGTATCCATAATTTCAATCCTTACTTATGTTCGTAATAAGAGTAGACCAAAGAAAAAATATTTTAATTATTCTGCTGTAGAAAAATCCATTGGAAGCTTTATCTTGGTATCCTTTGGCTAATTCCACTGAAGAGTGCAATAACAACAGTAACGAAGTACAAAATCTTGACTGTCTTAACGAATTAAATTCTAAAAGCCACAATGACGCGTTTTACAAGAGTGACCACATTACGGCTTTGTTGAATCACGTAACACATTCAAAAGAAAGAAATACGCAAGAAAATTTCCAGCAAACAATAATTGCTTTGTATCTTCTTTTCGTATTAAAGAAGACGGATTATTTCAGAGAGATTATGGAGAAAACCCGTAAAATATTAATATATCCTATATTTAAAAATACTTACATTTAACGCAAGCTGTATTACATTGTATTACATACTATGTACATTTTATAAAGTGACAGAGACAAATGAGGAAAATGGAAAGAAAGAAGCAGATGCAAGAAAAGCAGAAGAATTTGTGGAATTGCAGTTGGGTACGCTGATTTTGCGTTTCTTGAATTTTCTTCAGTTCAACACTCACGAAATATCCACGTGGGATAGCAAGAAAAAAGAATCTGTCTACATTGGGGCTGGACTCTTTAATACACTTAGTAAGTTCATTTTCGGCAATCTTTACAGACTGTAATTAACAAAGTGAAGTATTGTTTTAGTGAAGCATTTTAGCTTTTAGCCATCTGGCATGGCAGTAAATTGTAATTCCGCTGGCAGAATTTCCAACCAAGCCAGATGGCATTCAGGATTTAAAGGAAGGATTTATAAGCTGACTTTATAAATTTTAGCCATAAATCAACAGTTCTATTCACAATTTTTCTACTGTGGAGTCGGCTTAAATTTTCATTTTAGCAATTAATGAACATATTTTATATATTTCTTACATACAATGAAAATCCTATTTAGAGCACATGGCATCTGGAAATCTTTGAGAAAAATGTAATGTAAGAATTAAACGAAACTTAGGATACATGAAACAGTATTTCAATAGGATACATGAAACCGTATTTCAATAGGTGCACTTTCTAAGACCTAAAATGTTTCGTTTCGGAAAGACCAAAGCAAACAAAAAATAAATTCTATTAACAAACTGAGTATGCAATCTGTATAAATATTTTATAGCAATCCACTTAGCGATTTTAATAATATGATGTTGACGGAGTGATTATCCTTATTGTTCCTTTCTATTTTCAGCACTTTCCAATCATGCCTGTGTGCCAACTTTAACAAGGTAGGTTTTCAACTTTCAACTTCACTTTTCCTAAGTATTTATTAAGTATCCACATTTGTCTTGTCAATCAGTATGTCTTAATCCGTTCTATTTATGTTTAAAACAACATGTAGATTGCCACGTCACTCTTCAGAAGTAGTAAAAGTGTATTCTCGCTAGCTATGCTAAAGGAAAATGTAGCGTAGTTTAAGTTTGGATTATGAATACAAATACTACAGTGGTAGGTGTATCATTCTTCGAAGTTCAAAATACCAAAAACCCCGATTTTCTACTGCAATTGCTCCAACTTTCTGCTCGCAATATCCCAAAATATTTTGCAATCTCCTTTTGCTATTTGTGTGGTTTGTCCCTGCATATTTTCAACAACAATATTTACAAAGCTTTACAAATTCGTGAAATAATTGACAGCAGACTTTTCAATAAATGTTTTGCAACTACAAGATATAATTGTTAAATACTCGAAATATATCTATACATGCTTATGCACATGGTTCACAGAGAATTATTAGTAATTTAGAATTCCATAAACCTTTTGCGCCAAGCTTAGGACTGCATAAAAATCGAAATGTAATTATACTATATACAAAATATAAAATAAAAATTATAACATTAACCTGCAAATATAGCTGTAAATTTAGTCAACAAAATTCTATTTTTAGTTTATTACGTTTTATTAGATTTGTTTCGATAAATTGTGGCTCCTGAAAGTTTAGATTTACATATGCTGTTAAAATGGTATTATCAAACTAGGAAATTCTCAAGTGGTACTGTTATTCTTTGCCTGGAGTTTTGCCTGGAGTAATGTTGGCATTTGCTGTTTTGCTTAAAGACGTTGTAAGAATATTAGAGGAACATAATTTTTAAAATTCTTTTACTTTCAGGTATTTCATTAAGGATACTGTAGTTGTGAAAGCAATCCGAACAATCCGGAAGGGAGAGCAAGTGACAGATAACTACGGTCCATTTTTTGCTACAAGTACGACTGAAGAGAGGAAGTTGACTCTTCTCAATGCATTTTGGTTTGACTGTCAATGCTCAGCTTGTCGAAACTACTGGCCGATTTTTGAGGAAATGTCTGAGGAATATAATTTCAAATGTGGATTTTGTCATCGAGGTCTCTTCTTTTCAAACGATGAAGCAGTGAGTTTCGCCGTCCGCTGTCCAAATTGCACTCAAATGACAAATACGATTGCAGTCATCAAAAGTTTACAGGGATTGGAAACTAAATACAAACAAGCTTCCGATTTAATGACGGAAGGACAAGTTGATACTGTATTGAAAATGTCACTCGAGGCTATATCCCAGCTGGATGATCTTATTGTTCTTCCTTGTAGGTTGTACCAAATTTGGCAAGATACAGCAAAAACTTGCTTTCAGAAACTGGGGAATAAAAGTGTCGATCTAACGATATACAATGACTAATTAGTACACATACTGAAAAATCACATTCAGAACACAAGTCTTTATACGAAATGTTGTAGTTGGGTTGTAATGGGAGTTTAACTTTAAAATTCGCACAAACTCTATGTAAATTTTCAATATAAAATGTTTTGTTCTATATAACAATACACATTAATAGTTAATAAAGTGGATTATTTTTATTCACAAGTACAGTAAATATTTTTTGAGTTAATAGTGCACATTTTGACCAGAAATAACTATAGATTTGGGCTTTCAAAAGGCAGTGTACCCCTTACAGGCTCATGAGTGTCTTAAGAAACAGTATTAATTATGTCCAAATCGAAAGCTAATTAATTTAATATTGGACAGATCCAATGTGCCTCAATTGTTATTGGGATTTTTTTATATGTCTATAGAAAATCACAATAACTGCAGAAAAATATTGGACAGATCCAAAAGACACAACTTTTCGCCTCTTCAATTTATAGTAAAGTACTTCAAAGAGCAATTCAAACCGCACAACTCATGTTCCAGTTTCTAAAAGGCTAGGAAATGATGAACCAGGAGTAGATTACTCTAATGTTGCCTTTGACATTTTTCCTTCTGGTAAAAAAATGAGTCGTCTTTATGTATTGTCCTAAAACCTTTGCCCCTGCGAGCCTGAAACACGTCACAAGCCAATCCACTTAGATGCTCATATATTGGCCATTTATTATTGTAAAAATGAAAATAATCAGAGCCATTCCAAGTCTCACTTCACTGGATATTCTGTAACTTTACTGATAATGATTTCATATCACATCATTTTACTCAGTTAATTTTCCATGGGTGTGATTTAATGTGTCGTCCTAAAAATTCAAATGTTCGTTGTTTGATTGAATATTTCGTTATATGAATGTTTCGTTTTGTGATTTGGGATTAATATTTCGCCTACTTTAATATTTACACTTGCAATTATATTTATATATGTTTTCATTCTTCATTTAAGTAAAGATTTCGTGGCCCCCTTAGGTCGGACACGTTTGCGTTTCTGTCTAAATGGAAGTCTTCACTGCATCAGAGTCAGGGTTTCACTGATTCAATGTTCAATCAAACAAAACGAACATTTAAATTTTTAAGCCATTAAATTTAATTCGTTTTCCAATACCTTTTGACTAAACTACATCAGTTGTTGAAAAGCACAATTAAAGACGTAAGTTAATAAAATTCGTAGGAAACATTAACTAGTGTTTTAATCATTAAGAATACAACTGAAACTTAAAACTAAAATTATTTACTTACTACTTCTTAATAAAGCTTCATTTTCATTTCATATATGTACATATGTGTACCTATACATAACGCGGTCTACGTTTTAATTCAGTTTAAAATATTTAAATTGTTAGATAAATGTTATTAAATTATTTAAACTTCAATGATTAACATTGCCAGGCAGACCAGTTTATGGTTACCAACATTATACCAGGATTTCACTCGCCCGCTGCAAATTTTATTCAGTGTATGGACATTTCAATTGCAAACGTGGTGAATGCTATTAAAAGGCTATAAAAATAAAGATAAAGTAATGATTCTATGCTAGAAAATGCAATTGTCGAATTCCCATTCGTGTCGCCACTGTTATCTTGAGTTTTCATTTCTTCCCGAATATTGGATGCTACAAAAATATCGGACCATTTTTCAAAGAGCCAATAAATACCCGAACTCATCATAGTATTCATTCTGGAATTTAAGTGGCGAATGCTGATAAATCCTTGTATCGACAGCAAAGAAACGATTCTCCAATTTCCCATCAGTTCGTCTTTGCTCAAAGAATATTGTTTTTCATGAAAGATAATGTGACCATAAAGCTTAAGTGAACTTTTGTGGTTAACGTATACCCTACTTTCACAAACGCCAATAAACTTTTTGACGAAACTCAACACTTTTCCTTTTTGAAATCCAATACATTCAAATCTTGGTTTTAGAACCATGAAGTTATTTGGCAATTTCACATAGTCACGATCTAGGACATCTACGGTCCCATTTTTTTGAAGCAACTTCATATAGTGATCATAATTCCAATCGTGAACATTACTTCTACTTAAACCAAATTGAGAAAATATCGATAACATTTTTTGTTTTTCTGTTTCGGTACAGTTAGAATTATAATAGGCGGAAATACATGCTGGTTTCTGGGAATTGTCGTTGCACAATCGGGGATTAATAAAAGAATTTGTCAGCACATTTTCATTGCGATATCTAGATTTTAAAGCCAGTATTTCAATATCTAGAGAATTTGTACTGTCAACCATTACAAAGTTCTCCAAATGTGAAAATTGATTGAATCTACTTTGGAGTTTAACTGGGGCGATGACATCGCTGACAATAATTCCTTTGTAAACATTATTTAAAATGCTTCCTAAGAAAATCCACAGTCCAAACGTGAGAGAAATGAACAGGGTTTTTATTTTAATGTGAGAACTAGCAAATTGCTCACAGAATGTTCCAAAATATACAAATGCGTAGAAAATAAAAGAATGTTTGGCAAAGCATAATCCTTTAACATTTAAAGGGTTTGGGCTACAGATCGCCTCTCTGCATGTAGAGAGACACACGAAAATCAACCAAGCTAATAAAATTAGGTACCATGATGTGTTATCAGAAGGTTGGGTAAATGAGAATTTTCTTTCAACACCCGCGCAAGTAACGAACTGAAAACTGTCCCATCCTGCGATGTAAATGTGACTTGAATAAGTTGTCGCCCAAGAATTAGCTAACGTCGACCAAATTATTGGGTTTTTCACGTTGGTCAAAAAGTCGACCTGACTAATTTCATTTCCATAAAATTGGAAAATGGGGTACCCGTGCAAGAGAAATGACTTTACAACAATATCAAGCTGCCATAAAGTATCATTACTTAATTTACGAAAAGGTGTCAACCAATTCGAGTCAAATGGAATGGAATAGTTGACAATGTCCTTCAAAGGAACCACTTGTCTAGTGTTGTCCAAATTAAGAAAATACTGAGGTTGCAGGAAATGCTGTTTATCATTTTTATAAGTGTCCATAGTAATTTTAAAGTCAAGAAGGATATTCACTGACAGTTCATCGAAAGAAGTATTTTTCAATATCATCCAAGTGTTGTCCCTAGGATAAGAAACCAGACACCTGGTACATATAAGATACAAAGCTTTCACCTTGCCTTGGAGATCATGTCGTCCTCCAATTTGGGAATCATATGTAAATATAAATGACAGTTGTGTTGTAAAAGCCGTAGTATCTAGACCGGGGAAAAAGAATATCGAATAGTCATTACGCTCTTGTGAGTTGTAAAAGTTATTAATGAAGTTCATGCTTGTGGAAAAATAAATTGATACAAGAGTTGTATATTTTTGCTGAACAATCCACCATATGGAGTAAAGATCGTCGATGTAGTTCAACATGATGGGACTGTATTCTTCCTCTTCCATTTCAAAAGTCGGAATGTAATCTTCGTAGAAAATTGAAAAGGTGCACTTAGGAAATGATTTAAAAATTGTAAGTAAACTACTAAATTGTTTGTAAGGTAAGATATTCAAATCAGATGTATTGTTCCCTAAACTTGTACCCAAAATATATAGAAACAAAATTTGTAATAAATTAAGCATTTTGTTTTAACTGCGATGAGTACACTTTTGTAAATATCAAACAGTTCTGCTATTTATTGTATTAGTAAAACCGTGCAGTACGAAAGTACGATATACTTGCAAAATTAAATTTTATTCTCAACTTTTTCAATATGAATAGTCTAACGGATGAAGGTTGCTCAGGTAAAGGGAACTCAGGACATTTACGGCAAATATTTAAGGTAATAAATAGCTAAGGAGCATGAAAAGAACTTTGTTAGCGAAAGTTTAATAACTGAAGAGCCTTTTCTACTTCACAGTAATATTATTGATTCTTTGTTTTCCAATGTTGTGCACTCATCTCTCAAATAAACCAAGTCAAGTATATAAACGATTAAACCGTATTAAGGTTAGGCTGACTTGGTTTTAATACATTGAGTTTCCTACTCCACTAAAGCCGTCCTAGATGGGTCAATGTTGATTGAAAATGGCAAAATAAAATTTCTGATCAAAGATCAACATTTTATCTCGGCCACACCTTGCCATTATTACAAAATTTTGTACGCCTTAAGTCGTAAGGAATTTTGAAAAATAAAAAAATATCCAAAATAATGGCGGGAATTTAGTTTGGTTGGTTATTGGCTGGTCGCAGTAAGACGAGTAAGATTAAAGAGTATAACTGAAAAGTGTGGCCGAGATATTTCGGCTAAGAATTTGAATCCGCTAACAAAAATGAAATAAGTTGTATTTCAAAAAAGTTACGACGGCTTTTCTAAGAGGGCTGAATTTAAACTAAAGTACAGTAGTCAGCATTGGAGAAATGAAGTGGCGGGAAAGAAAGGAATGTAGATAGGTCACATCTTTAGAGTTTACACAAACAATGCTTTAACTGTTACTTTCGTTGAGACAATAGTACATTTGTCCCAGGAATTAGTTTCGACTACAGCCAAGTCACCCTAACCTTAAGGTCAAGCAGTTAAATAAATGTACTTTTACTTTATATTTCAGCTAAATATTTGTGTACTTGAATTGAAATGTACTACGATGTCAATATACAATGATCTATTTAAGTGGCAGGTTGTTTTTGTGTATTAAAATGCATGGAAGATTTCGCCTTCTTCAGCCACGGTCGGTACCATCAACATCTCATCCATGTCTGTAGTAAACGTACAAAAAAGTTGTTCAAATCATAAGGGGAACTCGCTCACTCAAAAAAGTAATTTAAAAAGCACTTAAATTTTCTCAACCTAAATTCCACACAAAAACCTGAACAACTGAAGACATCGCACATAATCACATGAACTAACTAGCAACACAATGGCTACAAAGCCTGGTACAAAGTCCAGTTTCTGCAGACACCACATTCCCAATAATGAGATAGACCATAGACCACAAGTAGCCAACTAAGCAAGATACTCAACATGAGCAATTGCTTCCACGTATACTGCCCCAGTTACGTAATTGGAAATAAGAAAATAATATTGAAGTGCTACAGTCAAAAAAAAAGAGTTTGGTAATAAGCACACACCCTTTCCACAGATAGCGAATAGAACTTAGAACACAGCACAAAACTCACAAGATTCAGATTCAATCCATGTCATAATAGGGTATCATGCTCGAGAACACTGAGGCCTACCTCACCCTACCATCTCAGCGCAGACCACTGAAATACGTCGACAAAAAACCAAATAGTGATGCTCTATAATTCGATTCAGAAGCTTGGTAATAAAAGTGTCTATCTTACGATGTACAATGGCTAATTAGTATGCTGAAAATCACATTCAGAACACAAGCCTTGATAAGAAATGTTTTGTTGTAGTTGGGTTATCTACTAGTATCTATTATCCATTATTATCTATTGTTACAACATAGCAATAGATAATAGTTAATAAAGTGGATTCTTGGTATTTACTACTACAGTAAATATTATCCGAGTTAATAGTCCACATTTTATCCAGAAAGAACGGTAATAAAAAACTATAAAAGGGTCTTTCAAAGTTGATCGTAATCGGTGATACGTTTTATGAAGCTACCGGTAAAATTCACCTTTAATGTCGTAAATGCATGGTTAAACTGCTATTCAGACTGTTGGCGACTCTTTAATGCACAATATATTACATACCACAAAATTGTTCAACCATGACTCAATGGTCAATATTCGAGATTTGATTTGCAATATTTATTTCTCATGCTGTTTTCTCAGACAGTATTGCTTCAATATTGCCCACCAATGAGGTCTAAGGTCAAAACCAAAACCCTATAATATTCTATGCCTAAAGATAATCAATTTTTGCTGGACCGAGGCATAATAATTGTTGTCGTTGGGAAGGTAGGCATTGACATTTATAAAAAGAAATACATTAATATCATAAACAATAATGCATTTTTATTTTCTGTACTACTAAACTTTTCTAATTCCAATTCGTCAGTACTATTTATCACTAACACCTAATTCATTTTTATTTTTAATATTACTAATCTTCAATATTACTTGCCGTGCATTTCATAAGTGCTAGAAGTCTGAAACAATATTGAATGAATTGTAATGAATTAATATGACAGTGAACTCAGGAAATAGAGAACTTCAAAAAACGACCATTCTTATATTTCTGGTTACCAGCTTCCTTCATGTTTTCGACTGCTTCCTCGACGTCCTTGAAAGGTACTTCAAGAAACTCGTCAACAGACATCTCGTAAATTTTATTCTCTGCCTCCCACACCCTTGATGTCCAGAACCTCGATGAAGAACATCGCAGAAGAGCCTAATAAATATTTAATGTATAAATACAATGTTAATTAGACTTATATTCTTTCAAATTGCTACTTTGTTATTGGCGGATTTAAAAGCTTCACCACAAAGCAAAATTAGAATTGGATATTAATGGATTATCTAATTTTAGAATAGACAATATAATTAGAAATAGAAATTGGAATAAGAAAATATTACCTTAAGGAACTTTTGGTGTATACCCCATGCAAAGGGCCGGACAAGTATTTCGGTGTAAAGATGAACTGGGCCACTTCGTTGTACTCCATGGATTTAGCGGCCAGTTAGAAACAAGGAAACTTTTTTTGGTCTTCCAAATTGACGATGTGAAGATCCTTTCTGAAACCTGTGGAATCGAAGGGTTCATCGTTCTGTTCCAGGAAACCATTGTAGTGAATGTAGACGTCGGAGTCGAAGGGCACCGCATTTCCATCTCCCTGGCGAAGTATTTTCTTGAAGACACCATTGTTTTCAGTGAGAGGGGTCATGCGTCGCTTCAGTTTTTCGTAGTCCTCCAGGATGTCAGGAAAACCGAGTGACTGAAGATGATACTTTTAGGTCGGTGGAGGAAATACTTCTTCCTGAAGAATAATTCGTCATCTCCGTCCACTTCATCCCGGGTGAATTCCCTGAAGATTTAGTCGTCTCGAATTTCAACATATAGGTAGTTGTCCAAAGGGTTGAATTCCCTGAAAGGATAAAAGAATTTTAGTTAGCAAATAATTATATTGAACTTTAACTTTTCCAGCTTGGTTGGGTTGAACAATTGGAAGAATATCTTTGCGCCATATCTGCAGTCAATTTTTGAAGAAAAGAAGATCTTGAAGATTTTGAAGATGTCAGCTCGAGATTTAAGTAGAAAGAAGCAAAATATATTTGGAATGGACCGTTGGGTGTTCTTCAAAGAGTGGGGGCTGAGTGTTTATGAAAAACGGAATTTAGTTCTGTTTTATACTCTCCGGTGAACAAAGAAACGTACCTGAAACCTCAATCACTAACAAAAGATTTCGAAGCCGTTCTTGTCTCTGCCTGGTAGAGACAGCCACATTTCAGAATTCTTGAAGATGGTACCAAGCAGAACCTTTCGCTGAGTATTCCTCCTCAGGGATTCCTCTGCTTTCTTTGAAAATGCAAATTAATAAATCAGAATATCGATACAATTCTTTCCTTGTGGTGGCTAAAGGCAGGAACCGTCGTACCATGTAAGTTATATTGTATATCTATATCTGTTCCTGTACCTTTGTACCAAGCCATTTGGACATTGGACTTACTTCTATTGTGCTGTTAGAAAGGGTAGCTTAAAATTCAAAATAGTGCTTGGCGCATGCAGTACAACAAATCATATTTGAAATTTCGAAAAATGGTACAAAGAACAAATAAGAACTAGTAAGGGACTGGTACAAGTTCCTTGCAGAAGATAATGGTGACTGGTACTTTCAAAAACTCCTTTAGGCAGTGGTTGAAACAAAGACGTCTTCTAAATCAAGTAAGACACTTTCAAAACGAGCTTTCAACCCGCAACATCATTTCCACCGTTCTGCGACTTCTTTAAATCATACCATTAGTAACAATCGGAACGGTGGTTGCTTGATCACAAAATTAAAACTTTCGTTTGTAGTGAGGATTAATTGGAACCCTTGGCCAACCATAGAATACTGAAATGGAGATTTTGGCATCTAAAGTGAATTTCATGCCAAAAAGATGGCAAGCAATTTTGAGCTCAAATTTCATGAATTTTCCTCCTGATGTCACCTTGGCCGTCGAACAGGGAACTGCAAAGGAGATAATTAAGTGCCACAAATTAGTTTTGTCGGTCGCCTCCCCTTTCTTCGAGGATTTGTTTCGCAGAAATGGAGCACAAGAGGAACCCATAAAGTTGCCCGATGTTGACATCCCGACCTTTAAGAAATTGCTGAAGGTAATCTTTTCGCTAATTAAAATTCCATGAAATATATTGATTTGCATTATTGAATACGCATTTGTATAAATAAATTTTGCTGATAATCTACAAATTTGTGATGTGATTTAATGATGAGATCGTTGTAACTGCATTTAACTTTAATTTCGGCCTTTGATTTTACAAATAGTCGTGTAGGAGTATTTGCCTCATTAATAGCGTACATTCGCACAGAAATTTATTTGCATTAACAATTTGGATTTGTGTAAATATTTGATGTGACAATTTCAGTATATCTATCAAGACAGCTCGGAGGAAAGACTGCCTTTGAAGGAAGGCTTTTCTATATTAAGCCTTGCAACACGATTCGAGATTCCTGAGTTAAAATATCACTTTGCTAAATCAATTCGAGATGTTTTATCCAAGACCACCGTGGTTACAATTTACCAAGAAGCTTCAAGAATAAAGTACAATCAGCTACAACGTTTGGCTCATTACTTTATACTTTCGTAAGCAAAACTTTTAAAATTAACTATCTAAGGCTTGCATATTAAATTTCGAATTTGTTCATTCTGAATGATAAGTTAGTACCTTTAGTTATTCTGTATTACATTTTCCTGTGAAGGTGCTTTGAAGCTATTACGGATTCGGAAGAATTTCTCCTATTTGATGAGGACAATCTTTATTCTTTCCTTGTTGAAGACAGTTTACGTGTCTACTCAGAACTGGATTTATTCAAAACTCTGAAAAGGTAACAGTCATCAAGTAACCATTTTATTTATCATTGCTTGAATTCGTGCTAATTGTTTGTCAAAACGTTTTCCAATTTTTCTCTCTTTGGCAGTTTTAAAAGGTATTAGAAATATTTGTATGAATTATTATATCCTAAATTGTGTAACAGCTATATGCACGTTTTTTCCTTCCTTAGGTGGGGAGAGAATCAGTGTGCCCTGCAAGGAAAGGAGAAATCTCCCGAAAATCTTCGCCAAGTCCTAAAACGGGTTATTTACGGCATTCGAATCCCAACTATGACATCAATCGAATTCTTTTCTATTATAGAACCATCTAATCTTCTGGATCCTGAAGATGTTAAAAGTTTGACGTCCTATTTTACTAAGCGCCAAGCAAACAAGTAATAACTTCCTATCTACCCAATATTAAATCTAAAAGTTAAAATTAAGTCAAATTTTAGAAAAGACGTACTAAGACTTAAAATAATGTTTTGCCACAAGGAATTACGAAGATGTTACCCTGAAATTCTCATCCACAATGAGGACCTGCAAGAAAGAAAATCTGATGGTAAAATTTTATTCCTGGATGGCGGTCGATTGCGAATGGATTACAAACGATTTACCGGATTACATATCTGAAAGGCACAAACAAACCCTTAGAAAAAGTACTACTTTTAAATAAAATATGTTCCCGGATCTAATTTTTGTTTGTTTTGTTGCAGATTTCGGATAGCTGGAAATTGTGGCCCTATTTACTTGAAAGCAGTCGGATTTGCAAATCCTCTGGAAATCGATGATCTGAAAATATTCGCGAAAATAGAAAATGAAGCTTCACAAGACGTACTAGCCGTGACCGAAAAATGTTGTGCCAATGGTGATGAAGATATCTTTGCTGAGTTCAATTCTCCAGTCGATATGAAAATGAACATCACTTACAAGATTTCCTACAAACTCATAAATGTGGGTAAACATTTCGAACTAGAAGTATTGAAATGAAACTACTAATAAATTCTTCTCGAAACATACAATTTCTGTTTTTATTTTGTTACCTTTTGTTAATACTATCGTCTTTCTTTAGTCATACGATGCATTGACTTTACTAACCTTACAACTGTGTTTTAGGGATGTTTGTTTCGTTTACCCAGTGAATCAATGAAGAAGGAAAACAAGCACATAATATTCAAACATCCTCACATTCCTGAAAGATCGGCTTCCGTGGAAATCCTCGACATTTCCCCATCATTGCCTCAATCTTACAAAAAGCGGAAAGTGGAAACAACAAATGGAGACAAGAAACGTTACATCCGCTCTTTAAAGTTTTCATTTTTAACTTAGAGTTGGTTATCCAAAAGAACTCTGTGGGCCACTTCAAGGAACCACAGCGCCTGCCAATTTTGTGATCCCCACATATCGGACAGTAATTATTTCATAAGCTTAAATTCCTGAAACCCTTAAGGTGCGCTATGTACATAACCTTATAATGAATTACAATTAAATGAAAACTACTACCTTACTTAATGAACTTCTGAATACGATTTCCAACGAGATATTTATAATGACATCGATTTGATTAAGTATACAAAAGAAAAATGAATTGTTTGTAGTTCTAACTTTGTAATTCATTGATACTTGTACTAATTTTAGATTGCGTTATATAATTCTAAGTTCTAGACTTTACTTTTAGTTACCTAAGTCAAAATTGTGCTAAAGTACATTTTTCCGTCTTGATTATTTTGCGTCCAGTTCTATTAGTAGATAATTAGTTTTTGAAAGTTGTGAGAAACCATATTAATAATAAAAAATTCAAAATGTGTTAGAAAGTTGGTCTTGTACTGAAATATCATCTTATTATTTCATAACATAATTGCTTGGCATAATATGATGCAGAATTCAGTTTACTCAACTCTAAATCATCGTGGCTACTTGGCTACGGATTCAATTAAGTGACGTAAAATACGATTCCATTGAATGGGGCATTGTAAAAATTTTGCATAAATCGAATTTTTTTCCTATGTCATTCCACCTAATTAGACAAGGGATAAAATTGAAAAGAATATGAAAACCACTAAGAAAATGGAAGGTCAAATATTATAAGACTAGATAATATATCTGTATGCAGTTGCTTAAATAAAATTACTAGTTTATGTTCTACTGTCACATTGCTATAAACTTTAAAATAGTATCACTGTTTCAGCCAGAAAGAGAGCATTTAGTGAATGCAGTAAATAGAGCGAAAGTTGTAGTTGATGGGAGAGAGACAGAGTTGCTTTGCCCCTCCAAACAAGTGATATATCTCCGCTCTCTCCCGCCAACTACATCCAATGACAGCTAATTCATGCACCGATTGATTCTGTGCAGATGTCAAGAAACACGAACTTGAACTAGCGGTATATATTATGCTGACTTTCATATTTCCTAAAACGACTAAAAATGTTTTGCGTATAAAAGATTTAATGCAGAATGTAGAGATTGCTGGTACACAAAATCCATCTTATGGTAAAACAAAAATAATTCATCGATATAATTAAATCATTATACTTTGCTTCAAGTTTCCTTGAGAAAATCACTTTCCCCTAATAAATACATTTAAAAATAAAAAGTAATACTTCCAATATGCTGAACTGTAATGACATCATTAATTTCTGTATTTAGCCAACCAAGATTTGCTGGATTTACTTAATTGAAAAAGTTGAAAATATAAATGGAGATTTAATCACAATATTATAAGTTACCTCAAAAATCTGAAAATTTTGGTTTGATATTACGACTTTTACGAGTAGACTTCTCTATTGCAATGAGTATCGTGATTCTAAGTAGCACTCACCATTTCCGAACCGTAATACCTATGTGCATTCTTGAACCCATACAGCGAAAAATACTATGCTTACTTTGCTTACTTCAAGAAATTGCAATTTAAGCTTATGTAATAATACAATTTAAATCGCTGGCTTTAATAATAAAATGAAACATAAATTCGAAAAGCTTTATTATTTTAAATATTTTGGAAGTCAATTAGCCAAGTGGAACTCCAATGACACCGCCATGAGTAATTCTGACAGGAAGGATGGTGCCATCCGGTGCAAAATTCATTTCTTCGATGCAAGTAACTCGACTGTTTCCATCAGTTTCGTTTAATGGGCGGCGGTGATAGACAATGTAAAATTGGTCCCATCTGGGTACATGCATAACTGAATGATGCCCGGCCCCAGTGGCAATATCCGTATCTTGCTCCAAAACAGTATCCAGCCTTTCAAATGGCCCAAATGGGGAGTTTGACATAGCGTAGGCTACTTTATAGTCAGGCCCTAATTTCCAAAGTAAAAATCGTTTTAGCTAAATACGAATTTATGTCACATCGACAGGGATAAGTAAGAATGGATAGTGAACCTGTCCAATCGCCTTCAGACCACATGAAGTAGTAAGTCTCATTTCTGTAAAACATATACGGCCCTTCGCCGTATCCCTGTGGAGTCACTTCCTTGTATATTGTTCCATCATCGAAGGGAACTAATTCAGTTAAGTTTTCGTTCAGTTTGACGCAATTACAATGACCCCATCCGCCGTAGTACTACAATTTTCATTTTTATCTTATTTCACTTTTAAGAATACTTTTGTTTTCTAATCAATATTTTATTTTTAATAATTATTGCCATGTAGTAAGAACCATCGATGTCCTTAAAAACATATTGATCAATAGGATGAGCGCCATTATGAGTCTAAAATTCCAAAAACAGTAAAAGTATTAAGCAAAATGGAAATTCAATTAATTAAAGTAAAAATTTTAAATAAAATGCCTCGTTAATTAGTGGTCTGCCCAACAAATCTCGATAAGGACCTTGAGGACGGTCAGACGCAGAAACACCAATTCCTCCACCTGAAAAGTATAATAATGAATTACTTTTGCTATTTTTTAAGCAATTAATGTGTTTAGTACTTTCAATAGATCATATCTAATTTATTAACATGTTATATTTGAATGGCACAACTATTCTTCCCTTTTCTACTTCTCGGTGTATCATAAAAACACAACCCTGGAGTACTTTTTAATTGTAAATTGTGTAATAGAATTTAAAATCATGAAAGTTCTTTAAAAACAAAAAAGGGTATAGTGATTACCGTATTGTCCATCGTTGGCACTGAAGAAGAAGTAATAAGTTCCATTCTTTTCGAGTACGGCAGGAGCCCACATAGCTCCCAAAGCCCACGACACTTCATCAGTGGTAATTATTCGAGGATACTTGAACCAATTGACCAAATTGGGAGATGAAAATGCATCAAAGAAAGTTTGCTCTCCCCAGGTGGCTGAATAAGTTGGAAATATCCAGTAGCTGTTGCCATACACTACTCCTTCCGGATCAGCATAAAACCCTGGAAATACTGGATTTTGCTGTGCAATAGCAAATTGCAAAAGAGCAGCCAAAATTAGAATCAACTTCATTCTTTTAAGTTTATATTATTTTATTTTACTCTTATGTAAAGTAACCAACAAATGAAAGGCATGAAAAACTGTGCCTCGCCATTCAATAATTAGATTGCTAAAATCCTTTAAAAACAACATAATATCCATAATCCATATACTTAAAAGTTGTGATACTGTCTGATAATACGACTGATAATATCAATCAAAATTGCATTAATTAGGGTTAAACAGTTGTGAGATATGTCTCGTAAAAAACGGTATTTGAGTTTTCCAATGCAATCGTTGCCAGTCAATATTGTGGTCGTACTACATCTCCCAATGTCTACATTACAATATTTCAGTTACATACCATAGCTCCCAAGAATCGTAACTCCTGTATAAGCATTTTGAGTTACTGACTCGTTACATGTATTTTTGGTGTCCATTGGTTTTCCAGTCCACTTTATACATTCAAAGTATTATGTCCTCTATGTCCAGTTGAACGGTTAGTCTCTTATTCATATGCATAGCTTTTATTTCATTTTTACCCTCTGATTTTGACTGCAATATTTTTTATGTATCTAAAGTGAATTTTTTATTCCGTTTCTTGCTCTGAAATGCAATTTTGCTACATTCGTTTCTTTTGAGGTTCCCAGCCTAAAAAATAGGCTAATCACCTTACTAGAATTATAGGCCTTGTACTTATTGATAAAAATTTCATTCATTTTGTGATCACAGGTCACAGTGAGATGCCAATTTTCTGGAACTGCCTGTAAACAAAAATTACTCACTCATATGATGAAAAATTGCCCAAAAATAGATTGTAAAATCATTCTTCGAAATTTATTTGACAATTGATACCTATTAAATGTGATTTACTTCTTGTAACTCGTATTGATTAATCTTTATTTTCATACCTATTCCTAGTGCCTCTTTGAGTAACCAATTACAATAATAAATATAGATTAGATAGGACTTTATAAGAATAAATATAATACTATTAGGAGTGTTTAGATCTCAGCCTATCTATTACTGACTATTGACACAAAATAAATGGAACATTGTGATCACTGTGATGAACTACTTTTTAGAATTGAAATGCACATAAACAATTTAAAGTTCATGAATCAGGCAGCCGTATTTTATCTCGTGGGTAGTGGTCAAGATTTTTGATGTATCCAAAATGTCATTAATTTGCTTTGGATTTGCTTAGCTAATATTCTATGTATTTAATATAATATAAGGTCTTCCCTCCAGTTCAAATTGTATTACTGAATTATTCTCTATCAGTAGAATTATTTAATACAAACAATATCAGTATCAGTAATATCATAACGGTATGCACCCAATCCAATTAAAATCTGCTTGGAGACTGAAGCAGTGGAGTAGAATTAGGTAAAGCTATTAGGGTTAGAAAATTATCCTAAATGTACAATTAGATTGCCACTTTATGTCACCATTTGTGTTGACTCGCCTGTTATAATTGCACATCTGTTTGTTTGGGGTGCAATGCAAGTACTAATGTCCAGAACCCGTTCGGGTATTACAATTACATACCCATAGCTATTCAAATTCTTAAATTAATTGTTCCATGCAACAGTTAAGTACCAATTAGTAGCTGCAATTACTTCTTTAATGCAAACTTCGCTGAACAAACGAAAAGCTGGAAACATTATACAGTAATATACGTGTAATAATCTAGCTTTACTGCTATGTAATGTACTGGATGCGCATATTTGTGAGTTGAACGAACTCACGACAAGGTACTCGGTTTGCCGTCATCCCATTTCCCACAAACTGTTTTTGTCTCCCGGAATTAAATATAACATAAATAGGTAAATGAGAAATATGAGATAATACCAAACCCCGTCGTATAAGGGTATTCGTGATATTAACCATTCCAATAATTATTTGAGATTTCTGTTTTCTTAATTATTATATTTTTATTTACATACTTTTGTGCAACTTCAACCTATTGTCCAATTGAAACCGTCTTTCAAGCCTGTCTTTCATTTTAAAAATCTGCTACCAAAGAAATGTTCTGCACAGCTATGTAACTACAATCATCAAAACAAAAAAGCAACAAACCTGTTCACTATACTATAAAACTGACAAAAAGAAGTTCATTTCAAAAACTATCCAGGGAAACTGCAAGATGGTAAAGTACATAAGGCGCAGCGAAATTGTCAAAAACAATCTGTTGTATTTAGGAATATATTAAACAGTCAATGTTTTATTATTACTGTAATATGCATTTCAAAATATGCATTTAGTGTGCTAATCAAGAGACCCGGCAAATAGGGCAGAATCCCTCGACCAAAAATACAGCTCTTTATAGAAAACAGGACTATTTTCCGGTAATGAATTCCGGTTTCAGGGTTTGTTAGGTGCAGACGGCAAGGTTATTAACGCGAAGTAAACTAAGAATTTGTAAACCCATATAACTTTCCAGAGACCGCATAATACGATGATGAATCATACCAAAACTGCATTCATTCATTCAATGCAATAATCTCATTCAGTCAGGCAAGATTCGAGTAGCAAAGCATATCAGAATATGTATGTTGGCAATGAAATATTGGCAACCCGACTTTTAGTATAATTACAGAAGATTTCCCCCTAGGATTCCTGTATGTATTACCCACTGACAATACTATGGCAAAATTTCATCAGCGTATTAGATTTCGTGTTATTTTATAGTATTGTTGAATTTTTTTATTGTTCTTTGGGTGTCTATAGAAATGATCACTCAATGGATTACGATAGTGTTGTGTTTCACTGCAGCTGTCCGATCACAGTTGCCCTCTAAAGATGCACCGGAAGGTCCCTGCAACCCGAATATTCAGAAATACTTAGCGCCATATGTGAACGTTCTTAGAGTAAGCAAGGAGGCATTACTATTTGCATTTTAAATTTCCATTTTGTTTATTATCTGTAAAGGACAAGCCTCCAGAATAGTAATCAGACACCGCGCCCAGTTGAACAAAACTTGCAACAACATTTTAGAAAAACATTCACTTTCGTCACATCTTTTAATTGTCTTGCATAACTTATTTTCAATTAAAGAGTTATCAGGGACAAATACCTTGCATTTTAATCTATCTCTAATCCCAGTCGTGTGTACTTAGGCTGCTGTTCCAGCAAATTATTATGTTCCAATGGGAAATCAATTGCTTTATCGTCATTACACTGAAGCTCTCTTAGGACGTCCGCTGAACAACCTCACAGAACTGGCGGAAATGGAATTAAAGATTTGGTATGCTCTAACAGCTTTCACCTTCAACACTGCTTTTCCCAACAGACAGCGGTACCCGCCGTCTTTTACTCAGGTGTGCACCGAACAAAGTGTAAATGGAAATCAGTTGGAATGTAGGCCTTTAACTGGAGTCCAGGCACAGATTTGAAATCTCCTGGAATAAGTAAGTCCTTTTTTAATGAAAAACATTTATTTATGTTTCGTGAACTTTAGTGAATTCCAGCGGATTTTATGCGTACATCTGCAGGGGGCTTAAATTTATTTGTATCTGACCATATCTTTAAAATTTGAAGAAATGTCTCCGAAAGATTGGAAAGTGTATTACGTATGAATCTTTTTTAAACAGAGAGTACCTTAGACAGTATTATCTGGACTGATAATGAGACAACAATTTTAGTTGTCCGGTGCCCTTGTGACGGCCTACAGGATTACAAAGTTTTATCCACAAACAGAACAATTTCTGAGCCGGCAAAGACTACTATTCTTAAGAAACTACAAGATATTGGATTTGACACAAGTAAAACTTATTACATGAAGTATGGGCAAACACTGTCATGTAAAACGCGAATCAAAGGACTTAATGCTAAGTAATACTAGATACATATATTAAATAGTTCTACAAGATATTTTTCTCCTGGAAGGAATACTAAAAAGACTGGCTTCATTTTGTACATTAATTTGATTTAATTTGTAGTGAAGTACCAAAGTACTAAATTATTGAATGCCCCCATTGACATCTTAAGACATCTTATTTATTGTAGTTGCATTGTATGAGACTGAATGCCTGAAGGACAGAGTGCTTGCAGTGTGTGGTCTCACCAGACTCTGGTGCTAACATTTATACTTAATTTAAAATTAAGTATAAATACATATTTACTGAAAAATGCATACCAAAATTCGCATTTAATATTATACATATTCGATTCAGTCAAGATTTCTGATGTTCGATGTATAAAATAGTTGCGTTGTATGCCGTGGTTGTACATAATTTTTCACCTAATCGGCTTAATTGACGCACGTTATGGTGCTTGTCTTAGTTGTATTACAGAATATATTACATTCTGAATAAGCATTTACCTATATTTATATGCATTTTTTGTCAATATGATATCCTCCGGTTGGAAAGGTTAGCGTACCGATGCCTAGCAATTGAAGATATTTATGCATTGACATTTGCGCACCATATTTTCGTTTTTGCATCAGATCACTTTTGCTTTGAAGCTCAATCAAAAATAATTAATATTAATTTGGAACTCACACATTTAACCTGACGCACACTCTCAGTGTCAATTATTTTAATCGATTAGCATTAAAATGTCAAGCTTGGAAGCAAATCTCGATATTGAATGAGGTATAACTGTATTGGCTTAGCTTACCTTCTTTTGGCATACCTCTTTTGCCAACTTTCAAGTAAACAAAGTGACGCATTTCCTCGTAAGTGGCAAATATCATAGTACCCAAATATACCTGAATTGAAGTTACAACAGAAGATTAAATAGCAATTAATTGCAATGCAATCTCATAAATACATTTAAAGAAACTCATCTTAGTACGTTTTTTAGTCATTTTCTTAAATTGAAATTTTACATATTTTTAAAATTTTTATTAGGATATTTTCCCACGTATAGTCTAGCCAATGTGTTTTCTGTTCTGCTCTGCTCACTGAGTACCACATTGAAAAATGTCTACATGTCTTGTTTGGTGGTGACCATTTATTTTTCTGTGGAACCTGTGATTATTCGAGGGCATTCATCTCACATTACATGTGCATATTGAATATTGGCTAAAAGAATTTAAATTGGCGAACGATAAAAACAGAACCCTGGTCGCATAATAGAATTTTAAAACAAAATGTATCAATATCAATTTAGCACGTAATAGCAAGGAATTCTGACATTTAGAATTAATTACCTGTTATATAAAGTAGCTTTTCTCTCGACGAATAGCTTCATAAGATAGAAAGCATTCTGTTGGCAATTACCCTTATTGAAATTTATCAAAACTCACAATTATTTTCTCAGTTGACCTTTCTGCATTTTATTGCCAATATGTTTTGGATTTTCACCTTGACTTGCTGCATCGCAATTGCTGGAGCACAGTTGTCTTCACAAGATGCTTCTGAAGGGTCTTGCAACCAAAACATAATGAACTATCTACAAGGTGATGTAAATCTTGTAAGGGTAAGTTGAACCACAATTATAAATACAAAAATCTACCAAAAATCAAAAAATACTTAAACTGAAATACATTACTTTCCAAATTTAGAAAATATGAACACATTACGACTTTACTTAAATGAATGTACAAATACTTAAATACTTAAGTGAACTTTGTAGAGTTTGAAATTCATAATACTAAAAAAATATTTGCATTGAAAAAAGAAAAAAACGGGATTGTGATGTCAAAAACAGTAAACATTATTTGGAACTGGTTATTTCAAGATACAATACCAGAATTAAATTCATGTAAATCCTAATTTATTAAATTGCAGGCTGCAGTACCGACAAATTACTACGTGCCGATGGGAAGTCAAGCTCTGTATCGACATTATGGGGAAGTGTTCCTTAATCGTCCACTAGCCGACGAAGCTGAATTGGCCCAAATGAAATTAACAATTTATCTTGCCTTAACTACGGTAGTTTACAATACGGCTTTTCCAGACCGAACTAATCCGCCGTACTTCAGTCAAGTGTGCACCTTAAAAAGTGTACCGCCACTAAATCCTGGAGTTCAGGTGGAGTGCACACCCCTTGCCCTTCTTGGTGGTCCTGGAACAAATCTGACTGCTCCTGGAATTAGTAAGACGCGATTCTTTTCATCAGTAAAATATCTGAGTGTGTAATGACCTGAGAATTAAACGTACATTTTTAATGACTTGATTTAAAACAGAGAAATATGTATGAGGTGCATAATTAATTCCCAAGCAGAGTTCAACAGAAATAGGGCTTCAAACCCTATTTTAAGTGCCTAAATATTATCCGAATAAGATTCCAATGGAAACTATTATAAAAATACAATCTCTTCAATCTCTATTCAGAAACTGTTTTCATGCTCAACTATTTTGATAATTTTTCATAGGTTCGACTTTGGACAGTGTATTATGGACCGATAATTTGACGACATATTTGATTGTACGGTGCCCTTCCGATGGTATTCAGGACTACAAGGTGCTGTCCACTAACAAAACCATTTCGGCATCTGCAACAACCGCCATTCTTAACAAATTGCAACAAATTGGAGTTGACACCACTAAAACTTACTACATGAATTATGATTAATTTCTGTCGTTTATTCCTGTTTTTCTCTTAGTTCATTAATGTCTATTAAAAAATTTCTTAAATATTACTAAAGTTGATAATAATTTAAAATGTCGACCCTCCTTTTATTTCTGTGTTACTATTCAAAATTCAAAAGACAACTTTCACTCTTGCAATGCGAGCAAAGTTTATGAAATTGTCGCCAAGATGGGTTTGACAATTATTTGCTAATATAATGTATATGCACGTTTGGAGTTTAGAATACATACGAAATGACATCATAATTTTAATGTTTAATTCAAATACTAAATCTGTTTCAATATTTGTAGATATGTAACATAGAAAACAATAAATAAGTTGCTTCCATAATTCACACATGTGAAAAACATACACGTATTATTTTTATTTATTTATGGTTGGACAGATTAATTTGTCAGTTAAGCAATCTGTTGGTTGACTGAAAATGTATTTTTGGCTGGCTAATTTACATATGTGAGTTATTTTTGGCGTACTAAAATTCCAGGGGAGGATTATTTTGTTTCAATGCTCAACTTATTTAAACATCACAATCAAAGGCACAGCTTTAATTAGATAAGAAAATATGCCCAATATGCCACCCAATGTGCAGTTGAATTTCCGCTTCGTTATCACGATTGCTATTCACGATGACGTTAGAATAAGAATAAGAATAAGAATAATTGCTTTATTGTTAGGCCAATTATCAACTCAGAATAACAATCCGAACTGTTTTCCAAATCACGACAGATTGCTATTCTAATCCTAATGGAATTACCTTAGTCATTTGACAATTGGGCACCAATTAATCCCTGTAATTTCTTCTTTTATTTAATGGACAGCACAGGTAAGAAGTTTTGCTTACAGTATGAAACTCCTGTGCAAATGAGTTGAATGAACCGAAGACAAGATTGATTCATAGTTCGCCGACATTCGATTTCCTCCAAAAGTTATTAGTCTTCCGGAGTTAAATAGAACATAGTAAATAGATAAATGAAAAGTAAGTTAAATCGAAAACAAGAGTACCTTACAAATAATGTGTATTAACATAGGTAATCTGTAAAATATACATCTTTGTTTTTACAAAAATGTAATAGTAAATAAATGGGGAATAAATAAAATGCGAAAACGGAGATGTATATGTGACTAACTTTATTATTTTAAATATTTTGAAAGTCAATTAGCCAAGTGGAACTCCAATGACGCCACCATGAGTAATTCTGACAGGAAGGATGGTGCCATCCGGTGCAAAATTCATTTCTTCGATGCAAGTAACTCGACTATTTTCAGCAGTTTCGTTCAATGGACGGCGGTGATAGACAATGTAATATTGGTCCCATCTGGGCACATGCATAACTGAATGATGACCGGCTCCTCTGGCAATATCCATATCTTGCTCCAAAACAGTATCCAGTCTTTCAAATGGTCCAAGAGGAGAGTTTGACATAGCATAGGCTACTTTATAGTCAGGCCCTAATTTCCAAATAAAAATCGTCTTTAGCTAAGTACGAATTTATGTCATATCGACAGGTATAGTTAATTGAGTGTTTATGTGAACCTGTCCATGCGCCCTCGGACCACATGAAGTAGTAAGACCCATTTTTGTAAAACATATACGGTCCTTCTGTGTATCCCTCTGGAGTCACTTCTTTGTACATTGTTCCATCATCAAAGGGAACTAATCCAGTCAAGTCTTCGTTGAGTTTGACGCAATTACAATGACCCCATCCGCCATAGTACTAGTGATTTAATTGGTACAATCGAAGAATATAATTAAGTCATTAAAATTTGGATTTTGGACTCTTTTTGTATAAAAAGAAAATTACCATGTAATAAGAACCATCGATGTCCTTAAAAACATATTGGTCAATAGGATGAGCGCCATTATGAGTCTAAAATTCCAAAAACAGTAAAAGTATTAAGCAAAATGGAAAAATACTTTTTCATTTTTAAATTAATTAAAGAAAACGTTTTAAATAAAATGCCTCGTTAATTAGCGGTCTTCCCAACAAATCTCGGTAGGGACCTTGAGGACGGTCAGACGCAGAAACACCAATTCCTCCACCTGAAAAATATATTGAGTCGAATTACATTATTTTTAAAGTAGTCATTTTTAAAGTATCATCAGTTGATATTTCTAAACGTCTCTTATTTGAATATTACTATTACAAATGACAGCAATTCATACAAGAATTATAATCAGTAAAGCTGTATTTCTGTCCTGCCTCACTCCTCAGGATATCAGAAATAGACGTAACCGTGTAATTATTTGCAAACTAGTAAAACTATGTAGTAAAGATTTAAATCATGAAAGTTCTTTAAAAACAAAAAAAGGGTATAGTGATTACCGTATTGTCCATCGTTGGCACTGAAGAAGAAGTAATAAGTTCCATTCTTTTCGAGTACGGCAGGAGCCCACATAGCTCCCAAAGCCCACGACACTTCATCAGTGGTAATTATTCGAGGATACTTGAACCAGTTGACCAAATTGGGAGATGAAAATGCGTCAAAGAAAGTTTGTTCTCCCCAGGTTGCTGAATAGGTTGGAAATATCCAGTAGCTGTTGCCATACACTATTCCTTCCGGATCTTTTTCAATATAAATTAAAATTAACAATATTAAATTAAAAAACAATGTTCTTAAAATGTGTTTTGAAAAACAATAATTTTATTATAAATGAAATGCTTACCAGCGTAAAATCCTGGGAATACAGGATTTTGCTGTGCAATAGCGAATTGCAAAACAGCAGCAAAAACTAGAATCAACTTCATTCTTTTAAGTTTATTTTACTTTAATGTAAAGTAACGAGTAAATGAAAGGCGTAACTACTGTGTCTCACCACTCACTACTTTACTTGCTAAATTCCTTTAAAAGCAATATAATCCATACTTAAAAGTTGTGATACCGTCTGATAATACGGCTGATAATATCAATCAAAACTGCATTAATTAGGGTTACAGAGTTGTGAGATGTATCATGTAAAGCCATGCTATTTGACTTTTCCATTGCAGCCGGCATTATGATTTATAATGAATCCACTTTATATTTCATATACAGTTATGAAACATTTGGGAGTAATTACTAGATTACACATTAAATAAACCCTTCCTACTTGATGAATAAATTTTTACCTAAATCCAATACTTTTATTGAAGAGCAGGTGTGTTCTTATCCTTATCAGCTGCACTCTCATTTGCTTGTGGTATTTGTTCTACATTTTCCGCACATATACAATTGACTGAGGTAGTATTCCCGTGAAACTCTGTAGTTTATAGCCATATAGGCTTTAATATTAAAGGTTAGTGGATTTTGAACGGTAGCAATCCAGCCATTCATAGCTTTATGTAATTGAGTGAAGAAATTTTAGCTGTGGGCGAATATTTGAATTGAAATGCAAATAGGGAACGAAAATTAGGGAAGACCAGGGCTAAGTACCGGCCATAGAGCGTAAACCATATTAAAGATTAGCCATGCCTAACTGAATGAATTTTATAGAACACGAAGGCCACATCAAAAACCGGGTTTTCAGTCATAGAAATATTTTTAAAATATTGTAGACTTATCCGAGTAACTCCGAGTAACTCCGAGACTTATCGGATTATTTTTTTATTTACTAAGAAATTATTACAGAGCCTTAATAAATGTGACATTTATTAACTATTAGAAAGTAATTTTAACTAAGAAATAATTTATTTTCATACTTAATAATAATGGACACGGCACATTGTAACATAAATAACGCAATCGAAATATGGGAACAAATAATAAATACATATTACAATGCGGACAGAGTACTGTATATTAATAACTCAGACTTGCATCATGTTTAATGCCTAGTATATAAATGGCATTCTAATGCTTTACAACAATAATCAAACGTATTGGTGCTTCAAAGAGATTTTCTTGAATGGATACATTTATAGAGAAGTTAGAAATACTTTTCAAAATTGAGAAAAAATAATTTGAAATAGACCATATAAATGCCCGCGTTTAAAACATACAATTATTGAAGTAAAATATTAATAATTGACAACTTTCCCCTTATTTAACTCTCAATGTTCTAATTTCATTAATAACTCAACAAACTTGTTTATCTATTTTTATCAGTTTACTAAGAAGAGTTTTACAGATATAAATTACTCACGTTAAATATTCCATCCCTAAATGTTTCCTCCCTTCTTCAGACTTTTTACGCGATTCGCCAGTACTTTTAGACCAGCATTAAATTCTTTACTGCTGGGCCCAATTTGATTTGCTGGCAAGATAAATCCATAATCTCCAGTATCGCGCAATTCAAAAGTGTAAGTAAGTGTTTTATTATAATTTCCTTTTACCCAGTCTTGAGATGATCCTTTTAAGGTAGATAAGTGACAATTACTGAAATATTCTTGACGCAGTTCAAAAATGTAAATAAAATAATAAATAGTACAAATGAAACTAACCACTAGCCACATATAAGAGATCAACTACATTCCCCGCGGTAAACTGAGTTCCATGTACATCCTTAATAGCCTTTACAGTTTCAGTGGCGATTTCCATCTAAAACAGTTAAAAAAATGCTTACCAAATTATCGCTTGTAAATACGCATTCTGGAAAACCCTATTTACGTCAACGGGAAATATACCTCTAGACCGTATTCCGGAGTATGTGTTGAAGTGTAGGAATAAGCCAAAAGAATCAACTGAGAATAGCAGTGGAGAGATAAATACATGACAACCTTCTCTGAGAACTTTTTATAGAATTCAGAAATAGATTTCGTCTCTACTTCTGAAAACGCTTCAGCTCCTCTGTACGTCTCTGCATTAAATAATTATTAGAATCAAAAATGCCAATGATGGAATTGGTGGGGCAATAATACTGAAAAACTACAGGATTTTATTGTTTTCTTAGCTAAAGAAAAATTTAAGCCGCTGTTCATACCTGCACCTGTTCATAAAGAAAAATTATTTCAATTTATTTCATGGAAACTCTTATCTTATATGACAAGACAGACAATTCAAATAAAACTTACATGGGTTTTTAGATGCTCCGCCTTCATTCCAATGATGGCCCCAGTTTCTGTTTGGATCAACTCCGTTACAATTACCAGGAACTGGTGAACCTGCAAGTAATTCAGTTATTTTAGTTTCAATTTTAAATGTCTTTAGAAAATAGGGTTATCTTTTGTAAAGTTAATAGTGTGTATCAAAAACTGGGTCATTTTGTTTATTTTAAAAAATACTTTGGTTCCCAATTTATAAATATGTGCTAACTACTCGTGTAAGTGTGTAAAAAGTAAATTACGTGTTTTCCTCCACATTCGGTCAGTTGTCATTGAGTAATAATATCCATCAGGATTCTAGGAAGACAAAAATTTACATTTAATATTCTGTATGAAATACCCATTACTTCCCATTATGTCAGTTTTAATTACAATTAAGGTTTAATATTATTTGGATTTGAAAATTAATGAATTAATAATACTGCATAATAAGATTTTAAAAGCTTATTGTAACGTGTTGTATTATTGGTTCGCAAATAGCGTTTTATTTCTCAATCACACTAATTGTTCTGATAGTTGGTTTTGATCTTACCATGACGGGTATGATATACCAATCAAAATCCTTCAATAGCCATTCCATATCTGGATCCTTTTCTTCATTATTCAGTAAGCAGTCGATGAGTTTAGTTGCCACTGTATTTGTGATCCACTCACGGGCATGAATATCTGTAGGACAATTATTGCGCTTTAAATAAGAGCAACACACTTGGTTATGAAGATGAATTCCATCAAATATTGCATTAAGACGTGAAATTTATAAATGCTGTAAATGATGATAAAGTTAAGATATACTAGCGTCAATCCAAATGGCAGGTTTTCCAGCGCTTTTGTCTGAAGAAATTTTTAGAACTGTCAAATCACGTCCTTCGTGAGACTTTCCTAGAAAAAGCATAAAAGCTTTAGCATAAATGAATGATTAATGAAAGAAAGAATGAACCAGACTGTGATTTCACCTGCACTCATTAATGTTGTCCGATTGGGATGAAGAGCATGTTGGTCGGATAGAAACTTGTGAATAGTATCCAAGTCATAGTAATTGTCCCTATTCATAGACATGAACATTTTGTTAGTAAATGCAATATTAAATATCCTTGTAAAACAGTATTATTACCAATTCAATCCTTTGGACGTTTTCCCAAGTAAAAGTGTAGCTTCTTCATCATCAAGTAATCTATTTCAAAAATTATGATTATTACTAGTTAGTATTTCCTATTGCAATAATAACAATAATATCTATCTTACTTTTGAACATTTTTGATAACTTCCACAGAAGCAATTCCTTGTGACTTGAGAGATTCTGCCATGTCAATCAAATGTGGTGGGAATAAAATATCACTAGGTTGACCAATCTGACCAACATCTTTCCAAAAAATAATCTAAGAAATAGAAATAAACAAAACATAAAATTTGTATGTCAATTAAATAATATTTACAAATGAAAGCTCGGGTACATTTTTGTTATCACCAAAAATATCGTTTCCAAGATTTTGGATGGAATGCATTTTCTGTTTATATTGTTTCATTTGAAGTTTTAACAACTGTTACTACCATGTACAGATTAAAAATTAGATAGAAAATTTAACTAAATGAATATGAATTATAAATCCTTAAGAAACATTGTATTTCTCACCGCAGGACTGTGATCTTCAAGATTCAGTAATATTTCACGCTCTTCATGAGTTTTTGGAATGAACCTATACAGTTTATAATTGTCGTATCGCACTTTGGCAGATTCGATAAAAACGGCTGTCCCAACCAAAATAAATGTAAAAAGTATGTACTTCATTGCAGACGCAATTATCATAAACGTAACCTAAAAAATAACTAAGTATTAAAAATTTATTTACTGTCACTTGATTAAACTCTAGTGTTTTCAATAATTTACTACACTAGGTAAATATTCAATAAAATAATACTCAATAAAATAGTATTCACAATTAATTTAATCTAAGTGTGTTGAAATAAAAATTTGAAAAGCAAAATATTTGTAGACACAAAGAAATTTAGAATTCATAAGTTGCTTTTAAATGTAAAGAAGTTTATGTTTACTAAATTAAAGTAATTGGTAGTTCTGCAGATGATCAATAGTAGTTGTTCACCACAGAGCCTGTAAATGAACTGTGGCGTAGGACCTACGGAAAACGAAACGCTTAAAAGGGAAAGCTACACAGGAATAAACTTTATGAAATAAATCGAAACTAATTAATAATTACTTAGTCCGCCCTATTTATAAAAATCAACTGTACTAATGAATTGTATATTTCTTAAGGGCAAACAATTAACGAAGGAGTACATTGAACTTTACTCTTTTCTCTTAATATCTTATAGTTTACAGTTTTACTTTGTTAATTTACCAATAGTTAATGCCTTTTAAGATAGTAATGTCCAGCGAAGTTTGGTTTATTCACAAAAATAAAAAATGCATATTTGGGTAGAATGTATTCATTTAGCAAAGGATTCTTCCTTAGAGTGTCATCCTAAAAATCTATGAATATTCTAAATCTATGTACATGTCATATTAAAAAAACACTTTGACTTAACCTAGCAAATAAATGGTATTAAGATAACTATTTAAACCTATGAAATCCAAATTTTTCCTCTTCAAATGACTGCCGCTGTAGTTCTTTTTGTCTCAAAGTAATTGGGTATTTTAATGATACTTATATGTAGTTATGCAGTATTTCCAAACTTCTATGAAAAAAGTTTGAAAATAATTTCCAGAAATTTTGGAGTTACATGGAAATGAAGCAATGACATTGAAAATGGAAAACCTAGAGAGAGAAAAGAATTAAAGTTTTCATTCTTGATTTCTCTTTTATGTACCTAACCGAGATACGTTCCATATTTTACCCATTTTACCTAATATCCCATCTCCAGTACTTTCATTTTTTTACATTGCATTATTTTACATTATGTTCGTCAAAAAATCATTTGTGGAGGAAAGATAGAGAAAATGAAAACATGTTTATTGTAAAACAGTTACTTGTTTTAGTATATGGTTATTTATAGATATTTTGATTTTCAGTTAGGCTAGTTAGATATTTGGATAGATTGTTGGGCAAACAGAGATCCATCAATTGGTTATGTTTATGATCATACTTTAACACACTCTTACACAGAATACTTAAAATATTTAGCAAAGTACATTCTGTTATCTGTTATACTCCTACACTGCAGTTTCTGACACGGCAATGATGTTTACATCGTATAAAGAAGGATGAACCGGCTTGTGTTTCTTGGAAGCAGCAGGATCAATAACATCCGTATACTGTGCACTGTTGTCAAATGTCAGCCTACTTTATGTCCTGAGAATGAATTCAGTGTGAATGCACTTGTAAAACTTAGCAAAATGAATTTCATTTTTAAATAACTTTAAATGCAAATATCAGAGTTAATTTATGTGATTTGCATCATAGGCACCTAGTAAGAATTACAGAAAAATATTCGCAATTGATCTAAGGAAACTATAAGTCTTTTCCACAACGTAAACAGAAATTTAAATCAACAAGAATTTGCTTTTGCTTAACTAATCAGTACTTTTTTATCGAGTTTACAAAATCAAGATGTGTTTAGTTTAGATTGAATAGTCTTGGTCTTGGATTAAACACATTTTTCAGAATATGCCCATGGAATTGATCGAATTGATTTTCAGGATTTTTCATTTCGGGATTATCATATTTACATTGTACTTTTCATGCCGAGCCCTTTTGGTTTTGTCGATAGTATCTTAATTGCAACTGCGTCGAAGACGACGAAGCAGATATATTAGCTCTACAATAATTTCAGCATATTTGCGATTGAAAACAATTAATTGGAAATGTGTAAAAGTAAACAGGCATGGTGAGCACCACTCGATCAGATATGGCACTGCAGCAGCCTCCTCGACTGGCAAGTAGCAGATCTAAAGTGCTTTATGCAACAAATAGATATTTACAGCAAACATATTTAACCCCTATTCCAAGAGAACAACTACGTGTGCCCATGGCAGGATTCTTACGAACGACGAGTACGTCAATTTCTTATTATTTTATTGCTATAACATGCAAAGAAATAGAAAGAAATGGTAACTGTGCACACTATCATTATTTTCAGTTCAGCCGTCCTTCTCACCACTTTAAGTAAACTTTGCTACATATTTATGTGCAAATAAAGCAATTGTCGTATTTATTTCCTTCGAAAATTTTGAGAACCTATAATAAATGTGCAGCTTTTAAAAAATTACACATTCATACTTAAATAAAACGGACCTCTAATTTGCATAGAAATCTTATTTTGTTATTTTACAAATCAAATTACAATCTCAAGACTATATATAATGTGTGTTCTGCGTGTGGGTATTGTGAGATTGTGACATTGGTAACTAATTAGTGATTTTTTCTTCGTTATCTCTATCGCACCAAAATGAAAGCTACTGATAACTTATAACTTCTTTATTTTTACAGTTTTTACAGTTTTACCCGTCTATTTCTTCACGAAGATAAACTTCGTCCTGTGGTGCTTCAACGAAATAATTTACAATTGAGAATTAATACGCAAATAGTACTGAGTTAGAGCATGAAGGCTACATGTGCACGGTTTGTAAGTATTGCGTGAACTGCTGTGAGACAAATCGATACTGTAAAGGATTCTGCCAAAATTATTACACGTGTTCACCCTGGAGAACCCGGGTTTTTGTTATCCATACTTTACTTGTATCTGCGCTGAACTTCATTTCTTGGGACTAGGATTTATTACGCAGTAAACTACAGGTGTAGGAAATCGAAGTTTGCTATTATCATGTATAAATCTGATATTTAAATAATTTTGAGGATTAGGAACTAATGATTTGTTTTACTGAATGTGACAATTTGTTTTTACAGATTGACGGATAAAAAATGCTTTTCAATTTGTTACTCCTGTGTTTCTGTGCTGCTGTACAAGCAAAACCTTCTAAAGTATATCTAGATAACGACAAAGATCAAACAGACTGTAAAATTATTTGCAGGTTATACAAAAATCTTTTTGCTTTAGATATATTTTGGTAATATTCCTGATAATAGTAAAAAATGTATGTAAAATACTTTTATTCTAGTGTGGCATGTACACATGACCAATCTTCAGTTATGCGGTGTGATTACTTCAAGCAACTGCATTGCTCTTGCCTTTTTGACGACACATTTTCGGAACCTACAGATTACACCGGGTATTATTTACTCCAAAGATTAGTAATTTTGGTATTATTACTTACAGTTATTTATAAAAATGCAATTATGTCATAGGATGGACAAATTAGACATTCTGAATAGTGTGAGCAAAAAAGTTGAAGAAAAACCAAATGATGAGGACGAACCCCTAAATTGGCCATCCTATCCAAATCCGGTCTATGGGAGTACGGGGCGTGATGATTATGTTATGCCGAAGTCAGATGTAGAGAGGTTTATATCTTTCTTTTTGTTTGTGGTGATTGCATTGATTGGTTTTGCTATATATGCCTGTCAAGCATACTGTGAACGGAGAAAGTCGTCTAGAAAAGGTAAAAAGAAGGTCACATTATTTAACTTAAGGCATACTTCCCTTTTTATCAAATTTATTTTCAATTTCTTAGGTAGCTCAGGTACAAAACTATAGGCAGAGCAAAATTTACAAGCGATAAATTATTTTACAGCATTTTGATTTCACAGACTATTTGGTTAATTAAATTAAAGTACCTGCATTTTGGCACAATTATTGTTGAATGTATTCAGATAAATGCATTTTCAAAAGGTTTAATGATTTTGACAATTTTGATAAAAGTGTTTTAAGAAACAATTTTTTTGCTAAATGAATTCAGAAAGTATAAATAATTTTATTTGCATATTTAACATATATGAATACAAAATTATCGGTCATATTAAGTGTTTAATTGTCTTTAAAAGCTCCAACAATATCAAACCTGCAGTCCAACATGATTCTTCGACAACCAAACCCTATGCATGTGGAAGACAACGGTGTTGAATTTATTCCGCACACCGACACAAAAGATGAAGTTCGTCTCATCCAAAATGAACCCACAAAGGAGCGTGGGCATTTTTTTGGCTTTATTATATAAACAGGTTAGCTGTATTCACTCACAAAAAAGCCTTTGATCAACGAGTCTTTAAACGTTACATTTCGTATTTTAATAGGTCCTTCTGGAACAACATCAGCATTTGTATTGAATTCTATCTTGGATTATTAGGGAAAATAATGCTATCTAATCGCTAAACGTAATGATGTTTTTACTTACTTTGATTTTTAATAGTTGGACCAGGTATTAATATTTGCAATAAAACTTTATTTAAACTAACACTACAAATTGTCCTAATTATTTTCCTGGGAGGGAGGGCTTCGGGTCGTAAGGGTTGACATTTTTGTCTTTTTATTGCTAAAGTGCACGAAAGCCTTGTTTTCCCAAAATAAAGATGATAAATAAAAGGGAAAATAGGGTATTAATTCAATTCGTATTTATTAGCATGTCAATATATGGAAAATCAGCCAGAACAAAAGTTAACCAGACAGAATCAGCAATTCCAACACAGTTGGCTGTTAATTAATAAAGCATTACCAAAAGACTACTTATTTATTATTCAATTGGTTTCAGAAAATATTTTTTTATACCAAAAATCTAAAATGGTAGAAAAGCACTTCAGGCAAATTTCTCAAATTTAATTTCTTCTATCCTAAAGAACATTTTCAATTTCACTGGCAAAGTTCCCTTTTCTAGAAAACTAAATTGTCAAAGAAAATGAACTAATACATATATATAATCAAAGGAGATAGACATCTTAAGTGTATTACACAAAATCAAAACGTTTATCTAAGCCTTGACCTTGACTTTAAGTTTCTGCTTTCTTTTAGCTGATTTCGACCGCGATTTGCTTCCTTTTGCTTCTTTAATAACTATAATGACAAAAGATACTAATTACGGATTTTTTGAATGATGTATAAATATTATTTTATAGTCGATATTAATAGATAGTTAACAGTTGCACTGGGCCAGGGAATGCACATTTATTAGGTAATTATTGGAAAGATAAATATTAGAGATAAAGTGAAGCCTTTTACTGGTCCAAGAGACTATTGATTCATTGACCGAGTAGAGGTAATAATAATTCTTTAAAAATGACAAATATTTACCATGTTCGTAGTCAAAGAAAAGTTCTTCACCCTTCATAATATTTTGTTTGGCATAAATGCCGATGCGATTGTCTCCAGCTACCAACATAATTCGTGCAGCACAATTCGGCCGTTTTGATGAATTAAGAAAGCGAACTTTACTGCCAATTCTGGTTGCATCGATGACGAGGTCTAAATGTAAAAAAGTGTCCCTAATTCAATTATAAATGAATGTCAATGAATGGTTATTGATTTAAAGTGTGCAATGTTTTACAAACCTTCATTTAAGCTAAAAAGATAAGTGTGATTAATTTTATCATAATACAAAGCACGGCGAGCACTCTCGTTGTTGGAAATGATTTCACCGCAGTATTCTCCAACAAGTTCTCCCTTTTTTAGATCGCAACTGGCAAAGCCGCCCCACCCTGCGACTTCAGACTTTTTCAGGTCTATGGGTTGTCCTGTTTAAAAGATTCTTATCATTATCATTTATCGTTCACATGTAGGCGTGAATGATATATGCAAAAACTACCTCGACGATAAAAAATGGCTACGTTTTGACATCTTCCAGGTTCAAGAACTTCCTTTTCTGAACCGCAGGATACGCACAACAGTGGATCGCACTCTCGACGAGCTACAAAACAAGGACAGTGCATCGTGCTGCAGGTTGTTTTGCACCTACAACCCTGAAAACGTCGTGGGCCTGAAAAACAGCAAAGTGGTTAAATAAATTGTGGGAATACTAACACTTAAATACGAAGTCACACAGTAAGACAAAGCCACTTACAGTCCGGAGGACACAAGCACCAGCGTTCACAATGTGTAGCACCATGGACACATTCACAGAGATTCAAAGAGTTACAGCCACCCTCGTGGTAGCAAGGCTTGTAATGTGGGAGGCTTTCAGCATCTGTAAATTCCTTAGCAATGTATTTTTCCCCTTTTAGGAACGAAATGTCCTTCTCTTTTTTAGTCTTCAGATTTCCATTACCGTCAACAGTCGCTTCTTTTCCTTGCGAAGTTGAGAGCAATTTGACTTCAGGATTAGATTTGAAATAATCATGTATCTGTAATCCATAAAGTAAATAATTAGTTTTGAAAATTAGGTTTTTTGAAAAAATAAGAAATAGTAATTTTTGTTTCAACTTGTCGGCAAGTCTTTGAAGCCATTGCTGAAGATATGTAACATGGTGTAAGATTGGTAGTAGTTAGTATAGTTTTGCATAAGGCAATTTCCGCTGGAGTCCATTTATCACTTG
This sequence comes from Yoshiicerus persimilis, assembly GCA_020352615.2. Lineage (NCBI taxonomy): Eukaryota > Metazoa > Arthropoda > Collembola > Entomobryomorpha > Tomoceridae > Yoshiicerus > Yoshiicerus persimilis. Next base: position 48,423,807 of record CM036940.2, read on the forward strand.
CTTGACGTTTACTGTCGCTCTGTTAACAAAAATAAGGAGAACGTGAAGCTGGAAATCGAAGTAAAAGCTCATTAAAGATTTTCATAAAATTACATCTGAAGTTGAAGGTTTGTCGATGCAGTCCGTATTTTTACAAATAACTGGCGGGACAACCTCAGTTATTTGACAATTTCTTTCCATCACGTATTTAATGTTAACATTGTCATCCTCATCTACATAATTAAATCAAGCCTTTACGTGTATCCAGTCATATTTATGACGAAATATCAAAACAGTGTTTATTACCATGTGTTACACAGCAGAACTTTAGACAACGAGAACAAAATTCCTTTTGCCAACTTCTATGATCCTTAGTGCTAACATTCGATTTTGAATTTTTGTCAGCAGTTGCTTCCGTCTTTTGCTTTCTTTCTTTCTCCACGTCAGCGTTTTCTGCCGTCTTATGCAATCTAGCATATCTAAAAAGAAATAGGAATGTATTTACTTTTGCTAATAAAAAGTATTTTACAGCAAAGGGAAAAATAACCTTTCTTCAAGCTCGAAAGGAAATCCTAGAAAAGGAAAGCATTTAGCTACTGCTGAAAATACGCTTCGAGGCGGCATCGCCCATTTTTGTCCAATACAATTCATTGATGAATTTCTGTGATCACCATCTCGTGTTCTTTCTAACTCTTCATATCGATTGATTGTTGCAGTGAACACTCTATCTGACATTTTTTGCATTCCTGTAGTTTTGTGATCTTTTTGACCATATAATTTAAACAATTCTGTTTCAAAAGCTACGTCAGTTTCGCCAGGGAAATATGGGTAGTTAATTAATTCCTCCTCGTCCTTCACGCGAATATTTACAAATGTTTCTGTCCAGTAATTCATCGGCGGATTCTTTTTAACTTCAGGCATCATTATTACAGGAATTCTTTCAATAGTTTCCCCGAAGTTCTTGCTAAACTTAGCTGTCTTTGAAGCAGATGGGAATGATTTTCCGGATAGTTTTAGATTTTCCATCTGCTGCTGTGCACAATGCATTGCTTGAGAGGGCCATTCACCTAATTTTTTTGGAGATTTACCATCATCTAAAATTGGAAGAAATAATTTAATTAGTGAGTTAATAAATTCATATTGATGCTACCACCGAAATATCCTAATAAACGATATTATTTTGATTGCACTACTAATAATGTAAATTGTACCGGAAATGATGGGTGTATTAGCTTCCCATGCCTTGGCGGCTTCAACTGATCGAACTTCCTCCTCTTTTTCTGATGCATCTACATAACATTTGTACACTGCCAGATCACAATCGTCCGGAATTTCAACGCTCTCTTCATAGTTATAACCGAAGGATTTATTTTCTTTCTTCAAGCCTTTACTTGTACTTGGCCTAAGTTCAGAATCAGAATCTGGAGAATCTTTGCTGCTCATCTTTTTTTCAGGTTTTGTCCGTAAACAGGCTCACGGAACAAGTTCACTGTAAAATGGGATCCAAAATTATTCAATAGTAGTGAACGTGAGCTGCACCTGGCACAAAAAATAGTCGCAACGTATTCTCTTCCTATCACAACGTTTTTGGGAAGTCAACCAGCAGTCGGCTAAGTCATCCAAACACGCAAATGAAGACAGCCAACATTTCACATACCGTCAGCCACGCGTATGCTGATGTTGTGATGTTGCGTCAACCAAATTTTTCTAACTCTGTCAGCTGCCTTTGATATAGACTTTCCTTCGTCAACCAAACGTAGGAAAAAAATGGTTGACATTACGAATAACCCACACAGAGTATATTATAGAATTAACATATTTAGACTTTAGACTACACTGCAATTCCACTAATTGACAAGTGAAAGTAATTTTCCACTAAAATACTACACAATTTTTACAAGATTCTAGAGAAGAGAGAATTACTATTAATAATTTTTTATTAGTATAACTCCAGAAGGTATTGTTTTACATATAAACTCCTTTGAACTCAGGATATGTAAATAATTGAGGCGTTCGTCCGTAAAACAACGTATTTCAAATACTATTTTTTGCAAAATTAAAATCTTTCCATTGCTCTGCACAATTTTGTAATTGAAGTAAGTTTAGTAAAAATTAGAATTTGATTGAGATGTGCCGTTTTACGGAGTATAGCGCGTGAATTTTAGTTCTATCTTCTATAGGATATCTATGTAATATGTATGTGTCTTTTATTGTCACCAACAAGCATGAAGACATAGTGATGAGTACCTGTCACCTGTCAGTGCACTGCTAGAAATCATCCATTAGTGTTGGGGTTTTTTGGATTTATTCTCATACCAAGGTTCAGAAAAATGGCCCCGTTTTGAGATTTTGAAAGGAAACATTAGTCATTTCATGCAGAAAAACGATTCGTTTAAAATAAAGGAAAATTAGGAAACCGTATTATTGAATTTTGAATATGTACTATATCCTGCCCTGGCGTTAAACACCGTTACACTGGCGTAAAACAAAGTGAACATTTGCTTCATTACGGGAAATTCAAATCGACTTACTACATTCCAAAAGCAAGGATACTTTTTGCTGCATTGCTGCCTGACTGAAGAGAAGCCAGAGCACGCGACAAGACAACCTGACCAAAAAACTGTGTCCCCCTCCACTGAAATGGTTTGAATTTCAACATCATAGTTATTGACGACAGCAACAAGTAGTATTATACAGTGGGTTGTCACATGTTAATGTTTGACCATGTCTCTTCCTCCTTTTCTGATTGGTGGGATGCCTCCACCACCTTGGATGATGGCTCAACAAGCTCAAATAGCAGCGGCCCATGTCCAGGTATTTATTGCTAAATTTTAATTTTTAACACATTTTTAGTTTCGTCGTTCTTTTAATTAGGAAATGCGAAGACGATGTAATTTTGACTTATAGAACAATTTACATCTTATTAGTTATCCAAAGCATAAGATAGACGAGTTTTGTTTGATTATTTCAACAGTCCTTTGAAGGCCATTATCCGCAACAGCATGTTGGGACCTCTATACAAATGGTTGGACCCCCTGGTCAACCGCTGTCCGCTCCTGGAACTCAAGAAGACGGAGGGGTTTTAACCGAAGAACAGAAACAAGATAAGGGTAAATAAAAACAAATTTTTAAATCCTACCTATGAATATGTCAAATAGTAATAAAGTATATAGTTAATTGTCAAGTTCTGTATTTTCAGCATTACAATGGCATCAATTGCAAACAAAACGTTACGCCGAAAAGAGAAAGTTTGGATTTATAAATGCTGCGAAGGAAGACATACCTCCAGAGCATATCCGAAAAATAATCAGAGATCACGGAGATATGAGCTCAAGAAAATATCGACACGATAAAAGAGTATATTTAGGTGCTCTGAAATATATGCCTCACGCTATCCTCAAACTCCTTGAAAACATACCTATGCCGTGGGAGCAAATTCGGGATGTAAAAGTTCTGTACCACATTACAGGGGCAATCACATTTGTCAATGAAATACCATGGGTCATTGAACCTGTTTACGTAGCACAGTGGGGGTAAGTAAGCAGTGTATTATACATTAAAGTTTGAAAAATCATTTTAACATCCTTTTTGTTTGATTTAAAACATTTGTCATGTTTTGCCGATTTCAGGACCATGTGGATTATGATGCGTCGAGAGAAGCGAGATCGACGTCATTTTAAAAGAATGAGGTTTCCTCCTTTCGATGACGAAGAGCCTCCTCTTGATTATGCAGACAATGTTCTTGACGTTGAACCTCTTGAAGCCATTCAAATTGAATTGGATTCTGACGAAGATATTTCTGTGGTCGACTGGTTTTACGACTACAAACCTCTTGCAGATTCCAGATTTGTAAATGGCCCCTCCTACAAAAAGTGGCACCTGAATCTTCCACAAATGGCTGCTTTGTATCGACTTGCTAATCAATTGTTGACTGATCTTGTGGACGAAAACTATTTTTACCTCTTTGATCTTAAATCATTTTTTACTGCTAAAGCGCTTAATATGGCAATTCCTGGAGGACCCAAGTTTGAACCCCTCATTAAAGATTCCAGCCAGTTGTAAGTCGCCATTCCATCTGTTTCATCGTATTTATTTTATTTGGAATTAGTTTTGTTGATTTAATTTTTATATTTGGCAGGGATGAAGACTGGAACGAATTTAATGATATTAATAAAATCATCATCAGGCAACCTATCAGAACAGAATACCGTATTGCGTTTCCCTATCTGTACAACAACATGCCTAGCTATGTACACCTTTCTTGGTAAGCTTAACAGTATTATTAGTGGTTTTAAATTAGTCATAAAAATAGGTTGACAGTTTATTATATGGATACAGTTACTGTGTGCCTATTACTATTACCATCTGGATAAGTATTAAAAGGTACTATTTATTATTAACATTTTTCTCACTTTTTAGGTATCACACACCTAACGTGATGTTTATTAAAACAGAAGACCCTGATTTACCAGCTTTCTATTTTGATCCGTTGATCAATCCAATATCCCACAGACATGCAATGAAGGTAAGTATCTTTCTTAGTACAGAAACTTATCTACCCATCTACAATGATTTTTTTTATTGCAGGCCCTCGAAGATACTTTTTTCGAAGATGACGAATTCGAGGTTGATGAAATTGAGCCTCTGCTTAACTCATTTCCATTGTATACAGATAACACTGCACATGGAATTGCTCTAATGTGGGCACCACGTCCTTACAATATGAGATCTGGTAGAACTAGGCGAGCTCTTGACGTCCCCTTGGTTAAAACTTGGTACACGGTAAAAAACACCTTTAAATCCTCTATATCTTACGTTTGATGAATATAATAAATTTCAAAATTTTATTATTTATAAAAACATTTTGAGAAATAAACAAACAACTGTGTGAATGCTTTTGTAAACTGATTTCTTCTAGGAACATTGTCCTCCTTGTCAACCCGTAAAAGTTAGAGTGTCGTACCAGAAACTCCTGAAGTACTACGTTTTGAATGCACTGAAACACAAACCTCCGAAACCTCAAAAGAAACGATATTTGTTTAGATCTTTCAAGGCCACCAAGTTTTTCCAATGCACAACTCTCGATTGGGTTGAGGCTGGCCTTCAGGTAATATGACTGGCATTATATATTGACAGTTATTATTATAAGATCTATACTTAAGCTCAAGCCGCACGGTTGTAGACATACATATGTAGTATAATTGTTCTGATCTGAAGCTCCGTTCCGCAGTACCTGCGTACATTATACGGATCATAATGTATTGGCAGCAGGTAGCGTATGTCTAATAGCCTAGTAGTAGCAACAGTACAGCCGAATAGTATGAGACAAAAGTGTATTCCCAGCCTTGTTCCACTCCGAAGAGCTTCACAATTCCAGGCCGGAGTTCTTCTACGTTGGCTATCGCGGGAATACCTATTTGTCTCATACTATTCGGCTGTACTGTTGCTACTACTAGGCTATTAGACATACGCTACCTGCTGCCAATACATTATGATCCGTATAATGTACGCAGGTACTGCGGAACGGAGCTTCAGATCAGAACAATTATACTACATATGTATGTCTACAACCGTGCGGCTTGAGCTTAAGTATAGATCTTATAATAATAACTGTCATCCCCTTTAGTCAAATAAGATCTCGTCCCGTATTAGCGACATGTGAGAGAGGATAGGGAGCGGAGCAGCGCATATAACTATATTTCTATAGGAATATGATACTCGCATACCCCGCATCTTGTGAAAAGACCCTCCTTATCTATTCAAGGTGTTCTCCACCACGTGGTCTACCCTAGCTAGGTATAGGAGGTTTAATATACTTTGAAACAACATTATTGACTTTAATACTTGAAAGGAACATTAAACGGGAAGGATATACTGCTATTACTAGTTATAACAAGGTAAGGTATGGTACAGATATAGACAACACAAGGAAAATTTAACTCAACACCACTGGGAATCGAACCTATGTTCTCTCCCCCCAAGTCTCGTGTACACTTGACTGAAGCCAACTGTGGTGCGGTGAATGGAGCCCTTCTATTTCCTCCATTCATCGCTCTAACTGTCTATTTGTCTCGCAGTGCCCTGGTCTAAGCTTCAGCTTCTCAGTATTTATCGAAATAATTGCCCAGTCGTAATAATACTCCATATGGATAATTATTCCGATAATACCTCAATTTTATGACCCTTGAAGTTATAATAGTCCACGTCGAAATAATCCTCCACCTCTAATTTATGCATTTACAATTTGCAATTTGGAAAAAGATCTTTTTCGCCAAAAGTTACTTGTTTGGGACAGTTTTCGGTGTCACATAAGTGAAAACACGAAAGGAGTACTGTCCAAATTGAAGATAGACAGCAGTTGTCCCTATTACTATTCATTTTCATCTATAATTAAGTATTCAGTTCTCCATTTTGACTAAAGTAAATAAATCATGCATTGAAAAAATAGTTTTCCACGTCGAAATGAAATAATGATCCATTGGAAGTTTATTATGCGCTTTGCGCGATCAAAAAGTTCACTTGAAACAATAAAATTCCGGGCAATTATTTCGATAAATACGGTAGTTACTTCTCGCGCGTCCAACAAATAAATATTCATATCGATGTTGGCTTTGTGTTCAGGTTTGCCGACAAGGGTACAATATGCTGAACCTTCTAATTCATCGCAAAAATTTGAATTACTTACATTTGGACTACAATTTCAATTTAAAACCAGTGAAGACCTTGACTACCAAAGAAAGAAAGAAGTCTCGTTTCGGAAATGCTTTTCATCTCTGCCGTGAAATTCTACGATTGACAAAGTTAATTGTCGATGCTCACGTTCAATATCGACTGAACAATGTGGATGCGTTTCAGCTAGCAGATGGAATGCAGTACATTTTTTCACACGTGGGGCAACTGACAGGAATGTACCGATACAAATACAAGTTGATGAGACAAATTCGGATGTGCAAGGATTTAAAACATGTCATTTACTACCGCTTCAACACAGTAATTCCATTTAATACTTATTTGGGTCATTTCTGTAAATTCTTTGTGAATAACGCTTAATTACTCTTCATGCTAAAAATAATTTCTATTTATTGATATATTACACACGTGTGCACACGTATTCTCCGTGTTTCTATTATTTATCTCATGTCACTTATTTGCGAATTATACATTTCTATTCAATAGGGTCCTGTCGGAAAAGGTCCAGGATGTGGATTCTGGGCACCTGGATGGAGAGTATGGTTATTCTTTATGAGAGGAATTACTCCACTGCTGGAAAGATGGCTCGGTAATTTGCTTTCTAGGCAATTTGAAGGAAGACACTCCAAGGGAGTTGCTAAGACTGTCACCAAGCAGCGAGTGGAGAGTCATTTCGATTTGGAACTGCGTGCTTCTGTTATGCATGACATCGTCGATATGATGCCTGAAGGAATTAAAGCAAACAAGGCGAAAACAATTCTTCAGGTATGCATGTACAATGCATGTAAATTCTATTGGGCTAATTATGGTATATTGTAAGCATATTCTTAAGCTAATATTGCCGAATATTACTATTTTAATAGCATTTGTCTGAAGCATGGAGATGCTGGAAAGCGAACATTCCATGGAAAGTTCCAGGCTTGCCAACACCAGTAGAAAATATGATTTTGCGGTTTGTTAAAATGAAATCCGATTGGTGGACGAATACAGCTCATTACAACAGAGAACGTATCAAGCGTGGTGCTACTGTTGACAAAACTGTCTGTAAGAAAAATTTGGGACGTCTCACTCGACTCTATTTAAAGGTATACTTCGAAATTCATTAGTGAAAATAAATGAAATTTTTGCAATGTTTCTTGAACTCATTTTCATTTTTTTCTTGTCTACTCAATATTGTTATTTATTAGGCATTTTCAATGAATTTGTACTTTCCTTAATTAGGCAGAGCAAGAACGCCAGCACAATTACCTTAAAGATGGTCCATATATTTCTCCTGAAGAGGCAATTGCCATTTACACAACAACTGTACATTGGCTTGAATCGCGGCGATTTTCTCCTATTCCGTTTCCTCCACTTTCTTATAAACATGACACAAAGTTACTTATTCTTGCTCTTGAACGACTGAAGGAAGCGTACAGGCAAGTGAAATGATATATTGCATTTGAATTAAAAATCACGACACTTGAGTCTTTTTTCTTTAATGATCCAAGTTGAATCATGTTTTTCTTAAAATCCAAAAAATGGAACTGAATGTTACCGAAAATAAAAAAATATACATTATGTTACATAGCACTGTTACGCAAAGTATTTAATAAAAGGATGTTGATTACAGTGTAAAGTCGAGACTGAATCAAAGCCAGAGAGAAGAACTTGGTTTAATAGAACAAGCTTATGATAATCCCCACGAGGCCTTGTCTCGTATAAAGCGTCACTTGCTCACTCAGCGAGCATTTAAAGAAGTTGGAATTGAATTTATGGATTTATACTCCCATGTAATTCCGGTTTGTGATGTGGAGCCATTAGAAAAGATTACTGATGCTTATTTGGATCAATATTTGTGGTATGAAGCTGACAAAAGAAGATTGTTTCCTTCGTGGATTAAACCCGCTGACTCTGAACCTCCTCCACTCCTATTGTATAAATTCTGTCAAGGAATTAACAATCTGCAAGACATTTGGGATACTGGAGAAGGGGAATGCAACGTTCTACTTGAGTCTCAGTATGAGAAGATCTACGAAAAAATGGATTTGACCCTGTTGAACAGATTGCTTCGTCTTATTGTTGATCACAACATTGCTGATTACATGACTGCTAAAAATAACGTCGTCGTCAATTACAAGGATATGAATCACACTAACAGTTACGGTATCATCAGAGGACTTCAGTTTGCTTCTTTCATTGTCCAGGTAATAATTACGACAGATTACGACAGACTTTATTATATTTGCAATATCCGTAATAATTCAATACAAAAATATTCATAGGTAATTTCAATTGTGTTTCTAGTATAATGGTCTTGTGTTGGATCTCCTTGTGTTGGGACTTCAGCGCTCAGCTGAAATGGCTGGCTTACCTCAAGTACCTAATGATTTTTCTACTTTCCAAGATGTAAATACGGAAACTACCCATCCCATCCGATTGTACACCCGTTATATCGACAAGGTTCATATATTGCTTCGGTTCTCCGCGGATGAAGCTAGAGACCTCATCCAAAGATATCTGACCGAACATCCTGATCCAAATAATGAAAACATTGTAGGCTACAACAATAAAAAGTGTTGGCCAAGAGATGCAAGAATGAGACTGATGAAGCACGATGTAAATTTGGGTCGGGCTGTGTTTTGGGATGTAAAAAATCGTCTTCCCAGATCGGTTACAACAATTGAATGGGAAAACAGCTTTGTTAGCGTTTATTCTAAGGTGAGAAAACATTGTTTTGTTCTGTTTTATGTATTTTACACATTTTGTAATGGTACTAATCAATTGTTTGACATGATTACAATTTGCAGGATAATCCCAACATGCTATTTAACATGTGTGGTTTTGAATGCCGTATTTTGCCAAAATGCAGAACAACTCACGAAGAGTTTACGCATAGAGATGGAGTTTGGAATTTACAAAATGAAATTACGAAAGAACGTACAGCGCAATGCTTTCTGAGAGTCGATGATGAGTCGATGAGTAGATTCCACAATCGTGTCAGACAAATTCTCATGGCTTCCGGTTCAACTACGTTTACAAAAATTGTTAACAAATGGAATACTGCTTTGATTGGTCTGATGACGTACTTCAGAGAAGCTGTTGTTAATACACAAGAACTATTGGACTTACTTGTCAAATGTGAAAACAAAATCCAAACGCGAATTAAAATTGGACTAAACTCTAAAATGCCCTCAAGATTCCCTCCGGTTGTTTTCTACACTCCTAAAGAGTTGGGTGGACTAGGAATGCTGTCTATGGGTCACGTTTTGATTCCTCAGTCAGATCTAAGGTGGAGCAAACAAACTGATGTAGGAATTACTCATTTCCGTTCTGGAATGAGCCATGATGAAGATCAATTGATTCCTAATCTATATAGGTAATCCAGGAATTATATGTATAGTCTTGCAAATAGCAATAGCAATTCAGTTCACTCAGTTCAGATTGAAAAAAGTGGCATGTTTTGGCTAATTATGTGTAGTAAGTGGTATTTATTGCATTTTTCAGATATATTCAACCATGGGAAGCAGAATTTATTGATTCCCAAAGAGTTTGGGCAGAGTACGCTCTAAAAAGGCAAGAAGCAAGTGGACAGAACCGAAGATTAACATTAGAAGATTTGGAAGACAGTTGGGATCGTGGAATTCCTCGTGTAAATACATTATTTCAAAAAGATAGGCATACTTTAGCTTACGACAAAGGTTGGAGAGTGCGTACGGAGTTTAAGCAGTTCCAAGTTTTGAAGCAAAATCCCTTTTGGTGGACTCATCAAAGACATGACGGAAAGTTATGGAATTTGAACAATTACCGTACGGATATGATTCAGGCTTTGGGTGGTGTGGAAGGTATTTTGGAACACACTCTGTTTAAAGGAACCTACTTCCCAACATGGGAAGGTTTATTTTGGGAGAAAGCATCAGGTTTCGAAGAATCCATGAAATATAAGAAATTGACGAATGCCCAAAGATCTGGCTTGAACCAAATTCCCAACAGAAGATTCACATTGTGGTGGTCACCAACAATCAATCGCGCTAACGTCTACGTTGGGTTTCAAGTACAACTGGATTTAACTGGAATATTCATGCACGGAAAAATCCCGACTTTAAAAATCTCTTTAATCCAGATTTTCAGAGCTCATTTGTGGCAAAAGATTCACGAATCAATAATTATGGATTTATGTCAAGTATTTGATCAGGAATTAGATGCTTTGGAAATCGAAACGGTCCAGAAAGAAACGATTCATCCGAGAAAATCATACAAAATGAATTCATCTTGCGCTGATATCCTACTCTTCGCTGCTTACAAATGGAATATGTCCCGTCCTTCATTATTAGCTGATACGAAGGATACTATGGACAGTACTACAACGCAGAAGTACTGGTTAGATGTCCAGCTTCGTTGGGGAGATTACGATTCTCACGACATCGAGAGATATGCAAGGGCGAAATTCCTGGATTATGCCACAGACAACATGTCCATTTACCCAAGTCCAACTGGAGTCTTAATTTCTATTGATTTAGCATACAATCTTCACAGCGCCTATGGAAATTGGTTCCCGGGATGTAAACCATTAATCCAACAAGCAATGGCAAAAATAATGAAAGCAAACCCAGCTTTGTATGTGCTGAGGGAAAGAATTCGTAAAGCACTCCAGCTTTATTCTTCAGAACCTACTGAGCCGTACCTCTCTTCTCAAAACTACGGAGAATTATTCTCAAATCAAATTATTTGGTTTGTGGACGACACAAATGTGTACCGAGTCACTATTCACAAAACATTCGAAGGAAATCTAACAACGAAACCAATTAATGGGGCAATTTTTATTTTCAACCCTCGTACGGGACAATTATTCTTGAAAATCATTCATACCTCTGTATGGGCTGGGCAAAAACGTTTGGGCCAGTTGGCTAAATGGAAAACAGCTGAAGAGGTAGCTGCCCTTATTCGATCCCTGCCTGTGGAAGAACAACCCAAGCAAATTATTGTCACTCGAAAAGGAATGCTGGATCCCTTGGAAGTTCATTTGCTTGACTTCCCCAATATCGTTATTAAAGGCTCAGAATTACAACTTCCATTCCAAGCGTGTTTGAAAGTTGAAAAGTTTGGTGACCTAATCCTCAAAGCGACTGAACCCCAGATGGTCCTTTTCAATTTATACGACGACTGGCTCAAAACTATTTCATCTTATACAGCTTTCTCCAGACTGATTCTCATACTTAGAGCCCTTCACGTTAATAATGAGCGAACCAAAACGCTTTTGAAACCTGATAAGACCACGATTACGGAATCACATCACATTTGGCCAACACTTACTGATGACGATTGGATTCGTGTGGAAGTTCAGCTTAAAGATTTGATTTTAGCTGATTACGGAAAAAAGAATAATGTCAATGTCGCCTCTCTCACACAGTCAGAGATCAGGGACATTCTTTTGGGCATGGAAATCTCTGCTCCCTCTCAGCAACGGCAACAGATCGCTGAGATTGAGAAACAAAGCAAAGAACAGTCACAGCTTACAGCCACAACCACAAAAACAGTCAACAAACACGGAGATGAAATTATTACATCCACAACATCTAATTATGAAACAAATACCTTCTCCTCTAAAACAGAATGGAGAGTTCGAGCTATTTCTGCTACTAATTTACATTTGAGAACTAATCATATTTATGTCTCTTCTGACGATATAAAGGAAACCGGAATTACTTACATCCTTCCTAAAAATCTCTTGAGGAAATTCGTCACCATTTCCGATTTAAGGTAACACTGCAATACTACTAATTAATGTTTTCCTAATTACTGAGCAATTGCCACTTCTTAATTTTGTATCTTCAGAGCACAAATTGCAGGATACATGTATGGTGTAAGTCCACCTGACAATCCTCAAGTAAAAGAAATTCGTTGCATCGTTATGCCTCCTCAGTGGGGAACACATCAAACTGTGCACTTGCCTACGCTACTTCCTCAGCATGATATACTAAAGGGTATTAATACTTATAATTCTCATATATTACAAAATATTTAATGCAATAATTTAAAATTATAAATTCTTGCTATTAAGAAATGGAGCCTTTAGGTTGGATACACACGCAACCAAATGAATTACCTCAACTTTCTTCCCATGATATTACTACGCATGCAAAAGTCATGGCAGAAAATTCAGGGTGGGATGGAGAGAAGACAGTAATCATTACCTGCAGCTTTACTCCAGGATCTTGCTCTTTGACGGCATACAAACTTACACCCAGGTAATAAATCCTTGATGTAATGGATAACACAATTTTTGAGATATTGGGGAAGAATGTATTTAATGCAGAGGTAACTACAACGTTTTTGGTTTTGTTTAGTGGCTACGAGTGGGGGAGACAGAACACGGATCGTGGAAACAACCCGAAAGGGTATTTACCTTCCCATTACGAAAAGGTCCAAATGCTCCTCAGTGACAGATTTTTGGGTTTCTTTATGGTTCCTACTAATAGTTCTTGGAACTATAATTTCATGGGAGTGCGGCACGACCCTAGTATGAAATACGAAGTACTTCTTGCAAATCCTAAGGAGTTTTACCACGAAGTACACAGGGCTTCACATTTTCTTAACTTTTCAAGTATTGAAAATGCTGAGCACTACATCGCCGACCGAGATGACGCGCTGGGATAAAAAACCCAGCTCCACCGTATGTAATAATGCGACCCAAGTATGAAATACAAAGTGCTTCTTGCAAATTCTAAAAGAGTTTTACCATGAAGTACGCAGGGCTTCGCATTTTCTTTACTTTTCAAGTATTGAAAATGCTGAGCATTGCAGAGATGACGCGCTTGCTTAGTAAACTCTATCAGTGCCTACTTATATTTATTTAGAACCCAGCTCAACCCTGGTATGAAATACAAAGTGCTTCTTGCAAATCCGAATGAGGCTTACCATGAAGTACACAACGGTTAACATTTTCTAACTTTAAGCTTTAAAAATGTTGACCACATCGTACATCACAGATCGATCGGTTTGTAATAACTGTTAATGTTTGTAAATTTCGAATTAGAGTTTATTTATCTGTTATACTTCCTAAGAATAGTTACGGAGCATTGCATTTATTTCCATTATTGATGGATCCTATTACAAGGTAAAGTTTGATTAAGTTATGAGATTGGCACTTTTAATTGTACCATATTTAAAAGGTTTACTTTGTTAATAAAACAAATGAGTTGAAGCACGCGTCAAAATTAAGTAGATATATACGTTGTTAATTATTATTTTATTATACATAAATGTAAAATCTGTACTTTTTTGATGCATCATCAACAGGAAACGCTATTTCTCTATACTCATTGGTTACAATGGTTTATTTATGCTGTTTACTATTCATAATTTTTGTTTACAAGTACCAAAAAATATTTTTGATTTATTTTGTAGCGTAATTTGCGATCATCATTTTTGCTTTACTTAGAAACTGATAATATTGGCGTACAATTTTTTTTTTTTTTTTTTTTTACACTAAAATACTATCAGGTAACATAAATAGAAGAAATTAGTCAGCACAGTAATGCAAATTACAAATGTAATAAAAATTATGGACTGTAATATAGACGGATATACTAGTTTTAGAATAATACATTTGCTAAACAGTGAAAACTTTTCACAAATAGTAATGCCATTCATCAGTTCAATTTATTCAATTCTATCGACTCTTTACGAGAATGATCAATAATTCTTTGTGGTGACTCGTGGCAGATTTTGTCCCTTGGGAGTGTAGACCTTCCAAGTGTATTGCTGGTAATAGTCATATTTCCAGTTTTAGACCTTTTCTCTGGAGGAACTTCACACCAACCAGTTCTCGTTAAAATTGATAGAATCCCTGGTTATACGTATTGCAAAGTTATAAATTGTAAATCTTAGGATTTCAAAATAAATTAGCAATAAGTGTACTTTAATGTTTTAATTACATCGAAGATTTCCATATTTTTGCCATAACTGATCAAAAATGTCCCTTTTGCAGACGAAAATGCAAAATAAGGCCACGGCCTGTAAAAGCGTCCCAAGATCACAAATGTAAATGATCCAAGTAGTTGCTGTGGACCTAGATTCACTTGTTCCGCTTCTAATCGCCCATCCGATAAACTCAAAAATCCACCCCGCTCCCATTATTGCCAATAGTTTGCCAAAAACTTTTATCCTGTTAGCAAAATAGTCAATAGTTCACCAAACAGTTTATAAAACAAATGAAGATAGTATTTCTCAGCTTTGTATAATTTCCATACGGTTGGTCTTCCTGTGAACTTGCTTTAATCGCCGCATTTGCACTTTTCCTGTGTTGGCATAACTTATAGACTGTTAGGCCAAAGAAAACCGCATTGCAACTAAGAAGGATTCCACCGATGAAATAATCGTACCATCCTCTAGCTTCTTCTGAAATGTAACACGATTTCATTCCGTATTGTGGCGTCAGCACCCTTGGTGATGATTCCTGAAATGGGTACTCCAAGGAACACGTAGGCATAGTAGTATCAGTCCTGTGCATTAAATTACGCAATTAGTTTCTTTGAATGCAAAAAACCAAAAATATTAGAATAAATTTCAAATAATGTATTGCTCATTTTACAAGCAAATTAATGCAGCAAATTCTGATGTAATGAAACTAACTTGAAACTGAAGTCTAAGGAGAGTCCTAGTATAATGAAAATAGAAGGAGTAGTCAAGCAAGCGACTGTATACGTCACCAATTGCTTATCATTTTTCAGCTTTGAAGATATTTGCAGCTTCCTGAAACCATTATAATAAGATAGTATTGTCATATATAGTGTATAGGGAAGTTACAACAAGCAATGAAAAAGTTGTTCTTACCTAAACGTCCAGAAAATATCAAAATTGATAGCAGTGAGCCAACAAAACGTTGATATGAAGAAAAAGTGCGATAAGACAGCTAAGTGTAAAATTTTATTACTTTCAGAGAATTCTAGTCTCATGAAATGTTGCTTAATATTAATTTCTGTTAAGACCGTAAGAACATTACCAGAAGCCTTAAAAATGTCAACTTACCATTAATTTTGCAGGCTAGGGTTTGGAACTGCCATAGTTGTGTTAAGGACAAGGAGAAGAATAGGATGAAAAGGGATAGAATGTAACAAAACACAGTTTTCCCATGGATATTTTGGGTATTCCACAATAAAATGTACACAATAATTATAGCCAAAAGGAAAATACAGGCGATGGGTAAGCTAACGAAGTATAAAACGAGTTCCATCCCTTCCACTATTCCATTGTCACTAGAATCAGATGATTTGCCCTAAATCAAAATTCATTTCTCTTTTCAATCAGTAAAATAATATTACGGTGAAATATTTTATTACAATTTGAATCCAAATAACCATATGTAATATCTTACACTTATAGTTGAGGATGAACCAGTTTCTACTTTACATTGTAAAATAGCCAGAGTAATTAAATTCTCAGAATTTTCTTGTTCCGCTCCAAAATTTTGCAGTGCGTCAACACAAGTATTGTTCGTGCTCAGTACTACTAATTTGTTTTCACCAGAGCAAACCTCGATATTTCCATTTTCTAGAAGGTGAAATCTGTAAAATAAACGCAAGAACCCTTTGAAAGTTGATAAATTAATTGGACATTTTCTTCTATAAATGTGGGTTCGCTTTCAAAATTGAGACATTTATGATCTACGACCTGGATAAGACCTTAAAACTCTCAAAAATAAATAACATATTAAACAATACTTGTTATTTGTGTTACGATGTTTAAATGTTTTGTTTCTTCTTCTTCGTTTTGCTTTCGCTACTGTCTTTTATGCGTTTTGTAATGGTTAATTTAGAGTTTATCTACAAATTAACAAAGTCCATAAACCAAGATTATTGTTGTGTTCACTTACATACCAGTACGTAGCTCCGGATGATAACTACCACTGTATAAATGTTTTGCAACTTTCAGAACAGATACTCCGGGGCTTTTGCAATGGGCGAAGCTTTTATCTGTAAAATAGTTAGGATGAACAATAGGACCAGATTTCGAGATTTTCTTGCTGACTTCTTCCAAAAGAAAGGGTTTCAAAGTAAAATTTTGATATTTATTAAAATTTTTGGGAAGACGGCAAGTTACTTTGCCCTTTTCCATGTACAAAATTTGCTGAGGGAATGTACAACATTTATGAATACAAGGTCTCGCGTCTGAAATGTTCGATCCGGAAAGCTGTCTAACATTTTTGCACTTCATTGGGCACATTGCAATTTCTATATTTTCCCCATCTCGAGCCCTTAATCGAGGAAAAGAATTTTTTCTTTTTCAAAGTCTTATTCGTTTGGAAAATGAGATACATTTGTCTATCTTTAAGAGAGACTACCTTTGAATACAATAATCCTGGGTAGAACGATGGTGAACAAAATTATCATCAGTGTGCACCATTAGAATTCCAGTTTTCGCAAACGTCCGCATTCGTTGACCTTCTAAAGTAGTATTTGTGATAGTGACGAGAGTTACGTTTATACGCTCTTCTTCTTTGCAATTCATCATTCCCGAGTTATTTGACAGTCTAAGAAAGAAATGACACGATAGAGGTAGTACTTAAATGTGCATTAAACCCTAGAAACGCTTTCGTAATTCTATTGGTTAAAGAAATAATTTATTGAACTGACAAAGTGATTTTACATAAACTTATGTCGTTTTCCAGTAACCATTAAATGTTTCGGGATTTCCAAAGTGTCGTCTAGTTCAGAATCGGAGTTTTTGCACTTTATTAATTTGGGGGACCCTTCGTTACCAAAAAGGGCCACTATGTGAGAAAGTAAAACAAGCAGGAAAATCGCCCAACATAACGCAGATTTTAAATGCATTTCTTCAAGTCTGAATTTTTTAATTACTATTCACCAAAAATGAACACAATTAAACACATTCATTTTTTCAATTACCACTTCAAATTGTAGCACGAAAAATCATTTTGTATTCTGGTTCTTTACCGTAAGTTCCGCAAAAGGAAAATCTTGGATTTCAAACTTTTTAAACAATTCCGAATTAAGGGCTTCGAAGGAACACTGGCAATAAATAACGCTTTGATTTTATATTATATCTATAAACGATGTCTGTTGTAGTGTGAATGAGGTGATTAAATAATTATAACTTGCTAATGGCAAAGGATGTATGCGGTTTCATTCATGGTGCGTATGCCGGATTAGTGGTAACTCTTGTCAAATGGTTTTTTCTACAAAAAATCTATGCCCTTGATGGCCTTTGTGGCTTGACATCAAACTCTTCTGATGAATTCAGGTATATTCATACCATTAACCATTTTAGCGTTAAAATTTACATAATGTAAGAATACCAAAGTGCTCTTTGTTCCTTAAAATAAAGGTTAATAGGTTTCAGAAAATAATTACGTGAAAAATTAAACCCCATCACAGTGATCCATCTGTAGATTTTCAAAATTATTATCAAGTAATGTATTTGTACAAATAAGGGATGTAGGTATAATATAATTTTATATATGTAGCTAACCAATATAAATCCTTAAAATATTTTATTTGGACAAAGTACAGTAATTAAGTAGGACAATATGATATATAATAAAAACTGTAGCTTATTAATTTCTTATACTACAGAAGATGGGTCGCCCATTAATTCACACTTATGTTACTCATTTCTATTGAATCTTTTCTTTTAAGGGAGTGATTTCTTTGTAATGACTTCGGATCGTTTCTTTGAATTGTAGATCTCCCTAGAGTACTAGTAATGGTCATATTTCCTGTATTTGACGATCTTTTGTCTTGAGGAACTTCACACAAACCAAATGTAACGAATATCATCAGAATCCCTAAGAGTAATAAAAGGATATTTAATTAATAATTCCATTAAAAATGTGATATAAAAATAGGAGGGGGAATGAATTTATATTTACCACGAAGATTGCTATACTTTTGCCACAACTGGACAAAAATGGTTTTTTTCCAGACGAAAATGTAACACAGGGCCACAGCCTGTGAAAGCGTCACAAAGTCGCAAATGTAAATGATCCACAAAGTTCCACTAGAGTCACTTGTTCCATCTCTAATTGCCCATCCGATAAATTCAAAAATCCACCCTGCTCCCATTATTGCCAATAATTTGCCAAAAACTTTTATCCTGTTGGCATAATAGTCAAAAATTCGCGAAACAGTTTATAAAACATATGAAGATACCATTTGTCGTATTTGTATAATTTCTATACGGTTGGTCTTCCTGTGAACTTGCTTTAATCGCTGCATTTGCACTTTTCCTGTGTTGGCATAACTTATAGACTGTTAGGCCAAAGAAAACCGCATTGCAACTAAGGAGTATTCCACCGATGAAATAATCGTACCATCCTTTAGCTTCTTCTGAAATGTAACACGATTTCATTCCGTATTGTGGTGTTAGCACCCTTGATGATGGATCCTGTATATCATCTTCTTCCAAGGAACAAGTAGATAGCTGCTTCTCTGTTCTGTTAAAATAATGAACATGTAATTTGTATCCTGTATGCATAGTTTACAGAAATATAGTTTGCTTTTATTGAAAAATATTAAAGTTTCCAAGAAATATTTCCTTATTTTGTAGCATTATCCTAAAATCAACGTAGAAATTGACACTAACTTATAACTGTAGTCTAAAGACAATCCAATGGTAACGAAGATTGAAGGAGTGGTCAAGCAAACAATAGCATAGGTAATCAACTTCTTATTATTTTTCAGTTTTGAAGATATTTGTAACTTCCTGAAACCATTAAAAAATTCATGGGTACTCAAAGCACAATTTTACTACATTTTTAATCATTCTGTGAACCTGTACGATAGAAGAATATTATTTATTTTTAATAGTTTTAATTATAGTACAATCAATCAGTTTAGAGAATTATCAAAAATATACCTAAACGTCCAGAAAATGTCAAAATTGATCGCAGTAAGCCAAGAAAATGTGGATATAAAGAAAAAGTGAGACAGCACACCTAAAATATAAAATAATAATTATTGTGATTCTATACTTTCATCGAATTATAAATGGCTTGCATTACGATTACAATAAAATGAACATACCATTGATTTTGCAACCTAAGGTTTGTAAATGCCATGCTTGTGTGAAGGGCAAAGAAAAGAACAGCAGAAAAAGAGATATAATGTAAAACAACACAGTTCTTCCATGAACATTTTGAGTGTCCCACAGTAAAAGGTACACAACGATTATTACAATGAGGAAAATACAAGCAAGCGGTAAACTAACAAAGTAAAGAATGTTATCCATCGTTTTCTTGGTATCATCAGAAGACTTGTCCTAAATGTTCAAAATAAAATGGATTCATGTCCTTCTCTTTTCAATATGAATGAAAAGGCGAAAATTTAAATGCTCCACCAAAAACAACTGAATACCTGTCACCTTTTAAACGAAAACTGTCACAAGTTGAATTAATTTATCAAGTAGTGAAACTATTTTATAGGGATGTTTTGGGTAGAGCGTAAAGCCGTGTGGAGTGTAGATTTTACATGCGTTTTGTATAACTTTTTTGTTATGTCGTCTGTCGATCTGTCTGTCTGCCTGTTGTGTTTAGCATGTGTAACTTAATTTTTAACGGATAGAAATACAGTTTTCAAATTTTTTGTGTGTTGCTGGTACGCTTAGCACCATCAAGTTAAAAAATATCCACTTTTGACGTTTGACCTCCTTGTAAAAAATTAAAACTGAGATAAATTGACAATTATGGCATTCAACTGCTTATAACTTTTAAAAAGTAGAAAACTAAAAAGTATATTACAGGAGAGCCAGGATTGTTTTCCACGTTTTATAAGCAGGTCCATGGTCTAGCTGTCATATATCAAAAGTTATCCAGCATCGGTATAAAAAGGAAGGGAACATACGTTTTCTAATTTCTTTTCTATTGCCTGAAAATGATGTTGGGTATTGGAATCTTATCCTTTTATTATTGTTTGATTGTTACCTTGCTATTACGTTTGAAAACAAAATTTGTCATTCCCATTTTAACAATGTTAGTGTTCAATAAGGGACAACTGGTTCAATTTTTCTGGCATCAATTGAGTACAGATTTATCCAAGGATACCGACCCTGGGTTTTTGGGTTTTCCTCAACAACTCATGGGTTTTCGCATTCTTGGAATTATCTAGTCTTAATTCATATACAGGTGACACTTTCAGGTTTGCGTTGATGATACTTTATATTTTTGGTGGTACCCTTATATGGCAGCCGAATGAGAACAAACCACTAAATATTTTCAGAAATTATTATTCGTTTTACTAGATTTACCTTTTCAGTAGATGATTTATTAGTGGATTTTCCGTTGTCTTTGTCACTATGTGGTGTACACAGCATGATGGCCAATGTAACTAAATCTCCAGACTCTCCTTTTCCCTCTCCAAAATTCTGCAGTGCATCAACGCATGAATTGTCAGTATCCATTATAATTGTTTTGTTGTCACTGGAACATCCCTCAACATTTCCATTGCTTATAAGACGGAATCTATATACGGTGACATTTAGAAACATTATTTTAATGTCTTTACTAAATGCTCAGGTTTAAATGCCTATGCAATTAAAATGCTAACTTACATACCAATATTTAGCCTTGAATGATAATTACCACTGTACACATCTTTCGGAACTTTAAGAATGTGTACTCCGGGATTTTGGCATTTTGCGAACCGTTTGTCGGCAAAGTAATTAGGGTAAACAAAGGAACCCTTTTTAGACACTTTCTTGCTCACATCTTCCAAAAGAAATGGCTTGGAGGTGAAATTTTGATATTCATGGAATTTTTGGGGAAAATGGCAAGTTAAACGGTCATTTTCCATAGTAAATATTTTACGAGGGTTTGTACAGCATTTATGGATACAGGGTCTTGCGTCAGATCGCCCAGATTCAGAAATATCATCGATATTTAAGCAATTCATAGGGCACACTGCAAGTACAATTTCTCCATTTCGAGCACTGAGAAAAAAAACATTTTTGACTTTAAAATTAACAATATATATATATATATAATATATCTTATCTCCTCCTAAACCATTATAGGTATACCTCCTAAACCTACGGCTTTAAATTTTTATCACAGATTCTTATAGTGCTGATGTCGTTAACTGTTACAATATAAAAAATATTAAACCCTACAAAATAATTGTAATTAAGGTTAAAAAATTAAATGTGTACATAATCCGAGTAAGATTTAGACAGTTATTTTGCATTCATGCTTGTTTGCAAAAATATAGCCAGTTTTTGCATATTATCATCATTAAGATGAAAAGGAAATTACCTTTGAACACAGTAATCTCTTAATTGGCGGTGGTAAATGAAATCATCTTTAGTGTGTAGCATTAAAATGCCATCGTTAGTTATGTTTCCTTTTCCTTTGTACAAGGTCTCATTTGTAATAAGAGGGATGGGTATATATTCATCTTCTTCACAATTAAGTGCGTTGGAATTATTAGACAACCTGTAATTTAGAACCGCGATATCATTTATGTCATTTCTTGAGTATACCTCTTTTCAGGGTTCACAAAATTTAGTGGAACCTAAAATAAAGGTTTTGCCTAAATTTTTTCTACTACTAAATAGTAAAAACTCTTTTGCAATTTTAGTATTGAAATTATTAGAATAAATTAAAAAAATGAAAATTACATGAAGATTTGAGGTTTTTTTGTGATCATTAAATGCTTCGGTATTTCCAAGATATCCCCAAGGTCGCTTGAGTTTTTGCATTTTATCAATGTATTTGACTCTTCGGCACCACACAAGGTCAAGATTGAATAAAATAGAACAAGGACCACAATAAACCATAATACTACTGACTTGGAATTCATTATCTTAAAAATGTCACTTTTCAAATTCTTTCTACTATTCACCAAAACTACACATGTCCATTTTTTATCTTTCAAATAAGTATAAAAAATTATTATGGATTCGTAAATGAATCTAATAATTTCGTAAATGTCAATTTATTCTTAAAAATATGAATATGATATGTTCACTGCAGAAAAACAAACGCAGACTTGCTGCATGTTACTCAACGAGAAGCCAGATAAATTGTGGATTGAAAATAAATTCTTCGTATCCAATTTTTGACGACCGAATATGATATCGTCTTTCTTACTTCAACAAAACATTTAGCTTCTTTAAACTGCGCTACAATTTATTGTAATAACTTGCCAGTGCGGTTCAGGTACTGTGGTTTTATATTTTTAATCCGTATCTCAAGTGTAATGAGAAATTGAAGAATTAGAAATTTATTTTACTTAGAAGAACTTCACTTTGTGTAACTTGTCGCAGTGCATTCACAAATCGACTGAATTCTGTTTTCTACATTTACGATTTCTTGCGTACTCAGTTTGTGATTGTGATTATAATAATATTTAGCGCATATTTATACACGCAATTCTAATCTTTCTCCACTTGTTGAAAATCAATCAATGTACATCATTCAAACTTGTTCTCACATATCCTTGACACATAACTGATGTGGCAGTGTCACGAACGTTTTAAAACGAATTTACATTGACAAACATCTCTTTAGGAATCTCATCTCACAGACTTATAATCGTTAAGAAAAAAGCGAGTTTCATATAATATCTTTAGTGTTTTACGTTGCCAGTATATATCAACTAAAGTAGTGCATGCAGGAATCGTTGAAAAACAAAAGTGTACACCAAGAATTCTCCAGACTGTGATGATGATAGACCTTGCAGTGCAGTTGGAGATGGAATTCCATTTTTCATGAATGCATATTCAACTGGACTAATGAATTGTATTAACATTTTTATTACTGCCTCTGTCTGCCTCTCCTACGTTACTATTGAAAGTGTTTTCCCTCTGTGAGCATAGTACGAGTCTGTATAAATTATTTGAGGAATAATTATTGCACGACCTAATTATTAGGAACACTCCACCAAATTGTATTCTTTCTAACAGTTAAAAAACTTAAACTCCATCTGAAAAATTAAACTCCACCTGAAAAATTAAACTTCACAGGAATATAGAGACTCCGCCAGAATAATTAATAGTGCGCCAGAATAAATTACATTGCATCAGAATAAATTATATTGCACCAAAATAAAATAATATTACACCAGAATAAATAATATTGCACCAGAATTAATAATATTGCACAAGAATAAATAATATTACACCAGAATAAATAATTCTTTTCTTGTGCTATAACTTTAATATATTCTGTGCTGGTACAATTAATGAGTATTTATCATGCACAGTGCATATTTACCTACTTAATTACTCAAACTAGCAAACAAATTTAACTTTTGTCGTGTTCATTTTCTAGAATTGTGAGATGAGTTTGAAATAGTAGACGTTTTACGACTACCGTATGATATTCCAATGGTAAAAGTAAAGCACTTATCTATGGGGTGGCTTGGGGGCTAAAGCTTCCCCTATTTAGGGAAACGTCTGTCTGTCTGCCTATGAATTCGGTGAAAACTCACGAACGCATTTAAAGTTTTTGATTCGGTGGGTCTTCTAGAAACTCAATGTAGGCTAAAATGAGACATTTCTGACCTAAGACTTTGAAATAAAAACCTCAAAAAATAAATAAAATACATTGAGCATTACTTGTAGCGGGTGATGATTTAAGGTTTTCTATGCGTTTTGCAAATGCTTTATTCTCACTTACTGTCCACAAAGTGTGATTAGGTAGTTTTAATGCTATTTTACTATTTAATTTAAGGTATAATGTGTAAAATAGCTAATAAACTATATTGCACTTCTATAAGCAAAAAGATTCAAAACCATGTCATTTTCTTGTAAATTGTCTTAATTCATGGCCATTAATATAATTTGGTGATGGATAAATGTTGTCGTTCAGAAGTCGATCCAAATGTTACCAAATGAAAGCGCATTAGTAATAATAATGATTAATAACACTTTTAAGATTAAATACTTGCATAAAGGAATCTAAAGTGCATACATGATAAAATGATAATCAAATTCACAGGAAAGCCCATCATTGAGTAGACAATGAGCGAACGCTGCTTCACTGCGTGGTGAAGTTGTGATGCTAAAGATTTCAATTTCAGATATTATTGTTTTACTTTGAACCTTGAATATTTCACATGTCTAAAGAAATACCTTAGAAAGAGCACGTCATAAACTATGCTGGTCATTTAAGAAAAATTCTGTAGTCAAATAAAAACTTAGATGCATCATCATCATCATTAAAGATTTTCAGTACAATCACTAATGCATATTGTCTGGCTTCTATTCAGCAGAAAGATGAAAAACAGAAATGTAATAATAAGATTATAAGTTAAGTGAAAAAGCGTAAAGCGTTTAGAGATGCGCAATATTAAAATGTAAGCATGAGTACTTAGAATACCAAATTTTATTGAATACATTCCTGAAATGTTTATAATTATATAAATGTGATTCTGAGGACCTGTACTATAATTAGCTTTTATAAAGTATTAGTAATAATTAGTAGTGATAATTAGTAGTAATAACTATTAGTAAGGCTTCATTTACCAACAAAGATGTTTCGGAATGAGCTTAAGAAAATCTTCTTGTGAAATTGCACGTCCCTTATTGGCCACTTTCAAAGGCATAACACGATGACACATGCATGCCATCAACAAATTCCTTAAAAGTTCTCTTCTTATATTCCTCAGTCTCGACCCTCCCTGTCATACCGAAGTAAATTCGTTTGAAAAAGTTGAAATTTAGGCCGTCCACCAAAAACCAATCAAACTCATTCTCGGAAAAGATCTTTTGGTGATATAAAACGAAATCCTCCACTCGAATTTTACTTTCACAAAGCCTTATAAAATCGTAAAGGTTGGGCAAGCGTTTGAAAATTAGTTTATCCAGGGTCAAGTGACTGTCTTCGCTCCAATTCATTACGTGAAGAAGTGTCAGTGTTTTGACACTGCTGGGAATCCACAAAGATTTCATTTCCCCTTCATTGCATCCATCTATTTTCAAATGAATCAATTGAGGACAATTCATAAAGTAAGAGAGAAATGAAAGATCGACCCCGGTTCCTAAACAGTCGATTGCTAAATATTGCAGGTTCTGAAACACAACGGACTGGCTACAACTTAAAACATTGGAGCTATAACTTAAAGTTAAAATATTGGAACCGTTGACGTCTAAAGCGAGCTTGCGGATTGAGTTTGGCAAATGGAATAAATCAACTGAACCGGCATTCCGCAAGGAAAGTTCCTTAATTTTCATTTGCCTGTTTAATGAATAAGGAATATTTTGAGTCACCAACTTTTCTATACTCCACTGTGAAATTTCCCCATTCACAATCTCGACACCTTTAAAATTTAAATCCAGACGATCCAGAGTTGTATTTCCCAGTAAATCCAAAATATATTTTGTTCCACGTATAGTACAGTCTAGTTCAACTTCAATAGTTTTATGAAGGTCAACAATATCGTTTAATTTAACAAGATCCAATTCAATTCCATCTTGAACAAGTGTCACGTTTTCCATTTTCAGTTTACTAGGGCACATACGAATTCCTTCTGCAAAACGGATTCTGCACTCTGCTAGTGTTATCTCTTTGATATGCTGAATGAGGTCCAACGGAATATCCAACGCATTTCTATAACTGTTAATTGATAATTTTGTCATAAATTTGGCATTCTTTTGCACCATTGCGGACTTCGATATCCAAGAACTGACGTCAAAATGCTTCACAATATTTTTATTTGAGGAGTGCAACTGTAATGTGAGTTCTTTCATGTTCTTTTGATGCACTTCAAAAAACTGGGCCAATTCGTCAATACTCCAGGGATAAGGTTCGGACTTCTCAGTTAAAGCGCCGGAAATCTCGTAAGAACTGAATAGAGATGCAGAGTTCAGCATTCAGCAAACAAACCTGAAAGTCCATAGGACGGCGAAGAGTCTCCCTTTGATGAAAAGTTATTAATGCCCTGCTTGCAAGTTCTAGCTTGCCAGTGTTGCTCCATTCATGACAAACTAAGCGAAACTTTTTGATTTCTTCGATATTCAGGAATTTGAAAACAGAACTGATGATCTAAATTTAAATAAAATTAATAACATCAGTAATAATGAGTGAGCGTAATTGAGAATAATATCCCAAAAATATGGTTTATGTATGTTTATGGAACGCTAGGATATGTATATGTTAGATGAACTACGCCAAATCCGGCCAACATTAAGGAAAACGCCAAAGCATTAAGCTTAGCTTAAGGCCTGAAAGTGGCCCTGCTATATTATGTTAGCTAATTAAATATATTGTATATAAAAGCAGAGTTATATAACTGACTTAACAATGCTACATGTACTAAAGAATCGTGACTTACAGGGGTCAGCAGCATTGCCAGCATTGGATTTTTATTGATCCCCACTGGTACGTTCAATGAAGTTGTGGTTGAGCATGAGTCGTTTTTGAATGTCTGCAGGAAAATAAATTAATTTAAAGCTCTTATGAGGAGAAGGATAGATTTGATATAATTATAATTCGATGTCATACAGTCCTTAAAACAACCTCAGGTATCGTCGATTCGAAGCTAACTAAAGCAGGTAAACATTAAGCAGCTAACAACTTTAGTTTAGTAAACAGAAATGACCGTAGTTGGTTCTCATTTATTTACATTAAGATTGGCCTCAAAAATTAAAACTTAACTAACCTGGACTTCGGATAAAGGGTGAGTCCAACAACGATAGAATAAATCACATCCATTTCCAGAGTTCTGCAGCTTTTGCATTTCATCTTTATCTGAAAATAATTTGGCATTTTACATTTTAAAGCAAAAGCATTAATAATAAATATACAGAATACTGACGAATAATAATAACTTGAATGTTATTCATAGTTTGCAATACTCCATAATGTGCATTCCTTGATCAAATTACTTAGAATAACCAAAATACTATATTTAAAATATGCCTAGTAAATCTTTTCCAAAATTCCTACCAAAGGAATTACTTTCAGAAGATTGAGAAGACTATCTATCTATTTATATTTCCACATTTCCAATCAAACGTACAAATAGGTAAACACAAACAAAAAATGTTTTTACCTTCCTCGCAATCTTCGTTATTTATTTTAAGAAACGGCTCATTAGTTGAGGGAGTTTTCAGTTCAGATTTCATGTCGAGTTCTACTCTCAAATTTTCAGCTTCTTTGTTAGTCAATTCTTTGATCGCGGATTCCTGTATTTCCGCAGTCGACGGTTTTGGATTGAAATGTTCTTGTTCTTTCAGGTATACTTTCTCTCCCCTTGCTTTGCTTTCTAATTCTTCCTTCTTTTTCTTTTCTTTGGTTTCCAATGCATTCATTTCATAGCTGGAATGTATTTCCAACAAGAGCTGAAAAATAGGCAATTAATTATTTAATTATTCCAGTTATAGCCAAATAGCTACTATTACGCAATTACCTTTTTTCTTGTAGTTGACGATACTCCTGTATAGAAATCACTCTTCCTGGCGAAGAAACTAAAAATAGTGGCCAGCAGCTGAAAAATAAGAAAAAGGGAAATTAATAAAATTGTTATTAATTATAACGAACATCAAGGTTAAAATTTTTAAAACTGGAAAAACTTTCTGGTTTACTTTGGTTTGCAAAATTTCCAGATATTTCCTGAATTTAGGCAGCGGGATATGGTGGCAACAGTTGCCACCGTTGCCGCCGTCGCCACAACTGTTGCTGCAAATCGGCCACTTCACCTCTAAGCTTATTTGCAACCGTACATAGGTATATATAGCCGTCAAGGGCTAATTACACCCAGGATTTGCTAAATGAAATGTCTTCCTAAATGATTATTTTTCATTGCATTTTTCAAAATTCACCAGAAAATTTGAAAACAACGAAAAGTCGAAAAGTCGTCTTTTAGAGGAAGACTTTCAGTTAGCAAACCCTGGGTGTAATAGCCTCTGGGGACTATACCTATGTACGTTTGCCGATTTATTTGCGGCAACAGTTGTGTCAACGGCGGCGACGGTGACAACTGTTGCCACCATATCCCGCTGCCTAAATTCAGCCAAATGATGGCTTATGTTTTAATCTACGACTTTACTGGTTCTATTTTATTTTATGTGATTTCATATGAATCTATTTCACAAAACGAGCACAAAACTTACATCGCGAACTCCATCATGTTGTTGTGCCATTTCCATTAGTATTCTATCAAAGGATTCTGGATTTCGAATTGCCATTGTTGAATTTGAGAAATTCTTCTAGAAAAAGCTGAAGAGCAAAGTAGCAATACTATCTGGGGCTGCACCTGACTTCTATGCTGTGACCGCACTTTTCGTGAGTCGATCTGTCAGCGGTAAAAGAACTCAAGGCTAACTATACAAAACCCGCTTGTAATATGTTCAATCTCAATTATCCCATGATTATCCCTATTCCTCACCATTTTCCATTTAACTTTCCAATTTGAAATTAGAAAAACAGACCAGGTAACTGGTAACTCTGACAAAAGTCATATTTACATTTGGACAATTTTTCTTGCAAGTCTTAATGGAATTGCGGTACTACTAAAAGCCACCCTCCAAAACGGACTTCGCACCCCCAAATAAATGGCACCCCCAGTAAGGTGACCATATTTCATGTTCATTTATCAGGATACGTGCCCAGGGAAGGAAAAAGCTCGGCTTTTTGCAGCAAAAAGCCAAAAAGCCAGCTTTTTGGGCTTTTTGAGCTTTTTGGGCTTTTTGGCTTTTTGATACCCCAACTGCCATCCAGTGTACATTTCTAAACTTTGATATTTCTGCATTTTCATGTTTATTGACATTATTGCAGGTTTTAATTAATTAAAAGTAAAATAATAATGGATTGTGTGTTGAATTCCACTTGAATAACATCAATAGGATAACATTTCAGTGTATTTTTCTTATTGGCAGTTGCCTGTTGACGTCAGAGCAAAAAGCCAAAAGCCAGCTTTTTCCTATTTTGCGAGCTGGCTTTTTCATCAAAAAGCCCAAAAAGCCAAAAACCAAAAAGCTGGCTTTTTCCTTCCCTGTACGTGCCTGGTAAAAGTCTGAGTTCAAATCAAAGCTATGGTGGAGGAACTTGCCAGATCCTTCATTTCTAAGCTGAGCTGAAGTACACAAAGGTTGTAGTAGTTTTAGTGTTATTGAGAAATCCTTTTTGTACACTACACAAATAAAGAATTGAAAAATCCAGTATGCACTAACAGACAAATAAATGTGTTTGGCCACAACTTAGTAAAAATAAGTTTTTTGCAAACAAAAATGTAGAAAACGGCTACAGGTTAAATGCATAGAAAATTTCTATTTTCAGTAATTCAGTCGAATTTCGTTTTCGTAGGGAATAGGGAAACAGGCCGAAAAGGGGAACTGAATACTAAGGCATAAAGCAACAAGTGGTCCCTTCAGAAATTGCCGTTGCAACAATGAGTGAGATTTAAAGGAAGGAAAGAAGAGTGAGAAAATGTAGCTTAGAATCGTAAAACCAAGAACTGAAATGAAAACATAAATAAATATTATTATCTAAAATACCGTATACAGTTTTCTATTTTACTCTAAAAATATAAATGTGGTACCATTCTTGCTATCCCGCTGGAGAGCGTAAACAATTATAACATAATAAACAAGTAACAAAAGTACAGATGCAATGGAACTAAAAATGTGATATACAATTATTGACTGAGCTTACTGCTTCCCTTCACATCCATCTCCATTTCTCTAAGAACAAAACTCTCAATAACGTTTAGTAAAACTGAAATTCCCAAAATATTCAAATAAAAAATTGTTAACTATTACATTTGTCTCAACGTCTCATTTGACAGTAAATCCGCAGATGTACACCACGTAACTGATAATGTCACCCTATCGCCAGATAACCTTTCATTTCTACTACTAAAATTTGTATTAAATCAACGCAAAACTTTCCATTTACTTCAACCCACTGC
Organism: Yoshiicerus persimilis; assembly: GCA_020352615.2. Lineage (NCBI taxonomy): Eukaryota > Metazoa > Arthropoda > Collembola > Entomobryomorpha > Tomoceridae > Yoshiicerus > Yoshiicerus persimilis. The sequence continues at coordinate 48,454,319 of CM036940.2, forward strand.
TTAGATGCACAAAATGATATGCTATGTGTCTGCTAGCCATCCGCATTCCTAAATTTTCGTAACAATTAAAAAATAATTGTGTCTTGTGCCTAATAATTTCATGAAAATGTAAAAGAAGTATCATTATTTAGTATTAATTGGGAAATAACTTTCCTCGGTATAATGAACATTAATAACCATGATCGACGATTGGCATTCCTTCCGTCCGTCCTGCAACGCACACTGAGTACTGAGGTTTCCATATTGCAGATATATTATGACCAAACTAAAGTACTAACCGCTAACCGCATAACCACTATTTTTAACTCGTACACTTTCAGACTTTATAAATGTTAAAAAATGAAGTGATTTATTAGCATTTTAACAAAGCCTTATGTGACATCAAGTATTCTAGAAACAAATCGACGATAAATTATTTAAGGAATTTTTTGAGCTCGTAGTGCTTGAATTTACGAAATGAAAGAACCGACGCAATGGTTCATTGTTCTTCTTCTAGCCCCTTTGTTGCACTGTTCTGTTGGCCATTCTGTTAGAATATCGAGACAAGCTACCTGGGATTCGGAGATCTTCTCTACTACATCCACGGATTCAAGCAATGATGGACTGGATTGGAATTTCCAAAAAGAAGCCGCATTGCGTTTCAATAAAGATAAAATTGCATTGCAAAAAGAAATCACTACGTTGCTAAACTCTGTTAAGAAGTATGAGTTGGAGGTCAATATACAGATCTTAGATGGGCATATATCAGAAGCCTTTGATCTCCAAACTACAACTTTAATAGAAAAGTGGATTAAAGAGTACAACGAATCAATTAAATTGCAACGAAAGAAAGAACAAAGTTGTCTTAAGTGCAACTCTAGGGATCAATATGGAAATCTTTGGAAAGTATGCAGTGAAGATACTGGATACCGTTTATGCAACGAAGCAGATAGTGGACAATACCAATGGAGAATTATAACATGGAACTGCAGCAAAGAAGGACATTTCCTGAGTGAAGGGCCTCTGTACTATGGATGCTCCGGGGATGGAAGATTCTACCGAATTGAAAATGAATTATACGGCGTTAATTACAGAAGAAGGGTAGAATAAAAAAAATCATTATCATTAAACAATCAAAAACATTATTTTTTATTTTAAATTCAAAATTATAATTAATTATAATCAATTAGGTTCAAATTTCGGTAAATCAGTCAAGAAGTGTATTGGAGAAAATATCAGCCCTTTTAGTAAGAAATGATAGTCGATCTACTACATCTTCAAAATACAGTTATTACGGCCACGAAATTCGCCAGCTTTTGGATTTAGCTAGCGATGCTATTATTTTAATTGACGAAACTGCTAATTACTCTCAAACAGAAAAAATTGGTGAAGCCGCCTTACAAAACATTTCGGTGTTATTGGTTAACCAAGATCCATGGAAAGAACTTGAAAAGGTAAAACAATCAAAAAATATCATATTTCATCAATTAAGATTCCCATTGCTAAGCCACTTTTCATCACAAGGAATTAATTATTCTCACTGGAATGTCATCTATTTCTAGTTATTGGGAATTGGGAATGATTTGTTAGACACTGTAAATATCATTTTAAATAAGTTCATACTTGCTTGTTAATACCACTACAGAGGGAAAGACCATCAATACTTACAACACTTATACAAAAGACAGAAGAAGTTGGATTCAACCTCATCGGTAGAGATGGCTTTGCAAAGGGACGAAATAAAACATTTTACCCATTGAAAAATCATACAACAGACCAAAAGGCCATTTTGGTGACAATGGGAAATTACATTCGCCAAAATAACGATTCTGGAGAAAGCGTATTATTCTTTTCTGACAAAACATTTCCTCAAGCCACTTCCATTTCCGTTAATCTGTCAGGAAATTTCTACAATTCGTCAAACAGCACTGAAAATAGCATTAATTTTGTCGGATCGATTGTTATGTCAAGTTATGTGGAAAATCTCTTCAACTTTACCATAAGGGGGTAATAATTTTGAATCTGTAGTTTCTAACAAAACATATCCCATGATTTTATTCATTGTTTTGAGAAAAGTCTACTGGACCTATTAGAGTGATTGGGAAATGAGAGATGAGAGAATAGTCCCAAAAATCACTTTTCATGGAATTTAATACCGATATTTTATTTTCCTAGTGTCCCTGGTGTCCAACTAGCTGGCAACTCAAAAGTCATGAACGGGAAACTATTATCATTTAGATTGCACGATAGCTCCAAAGTAAATCAAGGTAAAAGCATAATTTATGAATATTCTATATTTACATATCTTTAAAACTATTTTAAATTTTAAACTGCGATGTCATCAGAGATCTCGATTTTAATGGAATAGTGTTGGCTTTGAATGGAATACTGAGGTCGCACTTTATGAAATATCATATGAAATATAAATTATGCTTTCAGATTTAAATGTGACTGTAGCATTCAAACACAATGTTCCAGCATTTGGAAAAACACGAATAACTTTTAGGCGAAGATTGCATCCTGGAGAAGTCGCTAAAGCAATTCTTGGAGAAACGACTTGCGTTTACTGGCATACATCTCAATTGTAAAATGATAATTTGACTTTTAACATTGCTGCCTGCTTTGTTTATTCATTATACGTTTTAGTTTTCTTTCCTGTGTTTTAATGCGTTATTAAGTACGAATGATATAAGTGTATTATTAGTTCTTTTAATAACTCTTTATCAAGTTCGTCACAAACTTAAATGATTTACAACTTTGGACATTTTTAGAATTTGGTCAACTGATGGTTGCCACAAAACTTCTAAGAAATCAAATGGGTTAGTCACAATTTGCGAATGCGACCATCTGACATCATTTGCTGTTCTTACAGGATATCACGAATATGTGGTAATTTTAATTATCTTAGTTTTATAACAAACGCCCACAAAATACAATGGTGTAAGATAATTACATTATAAATATTAATTTTAAGTATCAAAGCGCAATATAATATAATACTAGCGTTTCACTATTACTTTAGGGAAGAAGTCGTGGCCTTGAAATATTGACATGGATTTTAAGTTCAACTTCCATTATTTGTCTCATTGTGGCCGTTATCATCTTTAATACAGTCCATCCCATAAGAAGCGACCAAGTCAAGATTACTTCCAATTTGTGTATTTCCCTCACTTTGGGAAATATTCTTCTTCTCATGGGAGACAGGGATAATTACAACCTTTCTGATGTAATTGTCATTTTTATTATTTTTGAATACTTTCTGTTAATACTACTACAACAACTACAACTACTAAGCTTACTAATTCGTCATTCCACTAGTTAAGAGTTCGGCTGAGTTGCTGAATCTCAATAATTACTATTCCCAAAATCGTAAGGATCTTAAACAATAAAAATTGGCAATCGGAATAAAAAGGAAGAAAATGATTGTTTTCTTTAGAAAGACTTGTAGCTAGTATCTTTTTTATTGATAAATATCATTTCAAATTTTGATCTTGGTTTACGAAAATACGTATTACTTAAAAATGAACTTTTCGTTTGATTTAGACGGCTTGCACTGCAATAGGTATGCTGAATCATTGTGCCTGGCTTTGTGTCTTCTGCTGGATGGCTGTTGAAGGGATTCACTTGTATCATCAAGTTGTAAAAGTGTTCCGTTCGACCAATATGCATTTGTTTAAAATTTACTATGCTATTGGTTATGGGTTACCCTGTATTATCGTTGCAGCGACAATCTCTATAGGATTCGCGGTTGAAAACGATATCAGTAGTTACGGCGGGGAGATGTAGTAAGATATTGTTATATTTCTTGGGCTTATCAATTAAAATAAAAGGGTGATAAGAAATTATGAAATGCCTTACAATGTTCTCAACTGTATTTATAGCTGTTGGCTAAGAGGAAATTACGTTTGGAGTTTCATGGCTCCTGTGTTGGCTGTGGTCTTGGTTTGTAGCATATCAAGTGTTCGCTTACTCAATAATATTTGATGAAGACTTTTAAAGCTAGCTAAAGTATAATTATAAATTTAATGATCTTCAGGGAAACTTCTGTGTATTATTTATTGCTGTCCGTATTGCTACCAGGAAATTAAGAGATAAGATGGCTAAATCGAATATCAAGACTAACGATGAGCAAATAAAAGCTAACAAGTAGGTGTCAATAAATTTTGAATATAAATGGAGGAAATTTTTCGATTACTGCTAACTCAATAAATTTTGTGAATTTAGAAAACTGTTACAAGGTACGATTTCTTTGTCGTTAATACTTGGAATGACATGGTGCGTTGGATTTTTTACAATGGCAGATTATCAAGGAGCTGACATTCTATCTTACATTTTTACTGTGCTCAATGCTTCTCAGGTGGGTTCACTCAATTTACATTATATAATACTTTTTCCCTTTTACAATTTTAACTATATAAGTGTCATACTTATTTGGAGATAAACACACTAAACTTATTTTTTTAATTTTAGGGCATCTTCATATTTATTTTCCACTGTGTCTTAAATGAAACTATTCGTGCAAATCTATCTAAAATAATTGTAGTGAGGATGTCTACTTTTTCAAGATCAACCAACTCTACTCAATAATTTAATATGATTCGTTGAATCTTGCTTTATTTACCGCAGAGCCCATTCTTTTAGATATGAAAACTAAAAGCAATAATTCTAAATTAGCTTTTTCGAATACATTTTTCGCATGTAACATTTAGCTTGTAATATTGGATTAAGTTTCAAAATTTTAAATAATTCATCAGTGACACAGTGCAAAGATGGTTTACAAACACAGAGCTAAACGTAGTCTTTCCTTTTCCTTTAGATAAAGTGTGTAGTAAGCATAATAAATAAACTTGCAATAGCTAAATTGTAATGTTTCGGTAATACTTATTTGTCAAGTAGGAGGATTTCATGGTACTACGTAGCATGTAAAGAATAATATAGAATATATATAAGCCGATTTTATCGGCTCTTATCTTTTCATAACAAATGTGTAAAATGGAATTTACCATTAAATGCAAATGGATGTAGCATTTATAACTAATCAAATGTAAAATGACAACGATTATGATTACCGACTACCTCGATATGTGTTTTGTGTATTGACCCATATAGTGGCAGTGACAATATAAGCTTTCAGTAATCAATATGCAATTAAATCCTAGATAAAATGCAGATAACGTCTTACTCAACACCCTGCCATATTTCTTCAAATTTTACCTTGTTTTGGGTTTTAATTCCTCAATAGAGGTAATACCTGAAAACTGAACTGGGAAACAATAATTAAGTAATGTTGTAAAAACATTCTACATTCCCCTTTACTTTTAATAATCGCTGACAATAATATTATTTCTTCATTAACACAGCCTACCGCTTTCAATACTCCATCCCTTTCTTTTCTGTAGCTAATTCTGTGGAAATTTTTTTGTTAAATATTGTTGACACAATAGTTATACGTTATAAGAATGCATTTAATTTTTCATTACTTAAAACACGTTACCATTATTCACAAAACAATCATTAATAATTATTGGGTAATATAGGTATATTACATTAAAAATCCACTATCGTTCTTTCTATATAATTACTTTTAACTTCACATTAATGTTCCTTCTATATAGTCATCAAGCGCTCAAGTCTTCAACGCATTTGGTTAACTTAGAGAGGAGTATAATAACACTTGTTGCTTTTTTGTGCTAAAGAGAACTGATTAGATAAGTGTCATATTTAATAGATAGAACACGGCATCCATTGATAGTTTCCTTAAATTGTCAGATACGTTGCATTTATCATACATGCAATTTGCATAGAGAATACTAAATGCTTACGTACCACATGTGGAGATACGATTCATTTGATGAACAATAATTCAACAGTGTCCCTTATTCAAAAAGGTATGGCATTCCAAATAGTTTTGTTTTTCATTAAGTATTATAGCATTAAAAATATTCTTGTTTACAAAATTATAGAATTACTAAATTAAGAAATCAAACTTTGAACATTTTATAGGGTGCGGTTTTCTGAGATTTCTTTTGAATCAATAAACTCTTATAATACAGAGTGACTCATCAGTAGGTAGGCATAATATTGTTCTATAAACCTGAAAACAGACACATGAGCTTATCTAAAAAAAACTCTTTAAGCGATTGAATTACAGTTTATTAATAACGCACATTTTTAATTTGAAAGCAGAATGTCTCCTCATATGTGGTCTACAATTTCTGAAGCTGCAAAAGGATTCCAAGAAATTTTAAAGGAAAAATGTCCGACGGAAATGCTTATAAATTTTCGCTACAAATTGAATAGGAGTTTGGAAAACATTGAGTTCCGCACCGAAATGGAAAAATGCGGCGCCTTACTAAATTGGGATTCCGTGACCAACTTATGTCAACCGGCTTGGACACAGGCCACAATCGAAACTGCTTTAGCAGCAATCTTGAAAACCACGGACAAAAACAATAATGAAGATAAAGAAGGACCCCCAGAATCGGATTCGGCACTCCTAAATAACAATTCAAAAAAAGAAACACTGGAACTTAGCACACCTCGGCCAGTAGCCATTCTGGAACGCAAATATCAAGCAGAATATTCAGAAGACAGCAGCACTGAGGAAACGGATGTGCCAAAACTGCTTATTTCTACTGGATACAAAATAGAATCAGAGAAGGAACGAAAAATGTCAATGAAAAAGCCACCAATAACACCACGGCCGAAAGTCTTTCCTCGTAAATTCAATCGAACGTCAACACAAAGAAAGATTCTACTTTTGAAAACCGAATGGCACAATTTAATTGGTGAAAGTTTGGAATTTATTGATCCTTTGAACTACATTAAAATAACAGAAATCCTGGAACAACCGAAATTCACTCCTGAAGATGTCCGAATCCTGCGTCCTCTGTTCCCCTTCATTTTGCAAAAGATCAAAATGTGGTCTTGCAAAATATTAACTGCTGAAAACCTGTACGGCCTCCTTCCCAATAATGAAGCTATTTCGGAAGACGAGGATATTGAAAATGACGATATTTCCCAAGATATTTCTGAGGAACAGGCAAACAGCGAAAAAACACAAATTATAAGTAGATTGGATATCTTTGCAATGTTGGTCGCATCAGCAGAAATTACTGTTCTGACAGATATATTTCAAAATATATCAAAATTCCCAATAGCTTTGCCAATTATTTTGCCGAATCCCATAACCAATGAAAATGGAAAGAGCTACTTAGTAACACCAGCACTGGAAAAGTGCTTAGTAAAATGGGAGCAGACAGGAAAGCGAAATGGGGAAAATTATTTGTTTAAGAATCCCTTCAAGCTCATCACTGCCATACGAATTGGAAATCATGAATTTGTCGGCAAAAGCAGTTTTCTCAACCAGCTTTTTGTTCATTCGAATGTATTTCAGTGCAGGGGGCAGCCTGGAAAGGGAAAACCAGTTTCTCTCAACGGAAGCGTGGAGTTCATATGGCTGACAAAGGATATGTGCAAAGAAAGTATTTGGACAGCCATTCAAACGGAAATGCAGGACGGTGCAGAAAATGAAATTGTACTTTTGGCGAATTTACACGGAGACGCCTTGGAGCATGAAGACGTTTTGCAAACGATGAAAGCCATTACTTCAAAATATATCGCATTCATTATGCCCAATGAAGTGGGCAATACCAATAAGGATAAATTAACCAATATTTGTGGCAAAGAAAATCTTCTATTCATCTATGTAGACCCCGTGGCTGCTGCGAATACTTCAAAAACTCTAAAATCCCACTTAATTGTCGACAGCAACGAAACTTTGAATAAACTGAAGCAGTATATCAAAACGGCCCTGAAATCCGGTCAGACGATTACAGATCAAGGAAGATCTGCAAAATCAGAATGTATTCCGAAAATTCCAGGAATCTCTGCAAAAGAATCGATCGAGTTTTTGGACCTTGTTCACCGGCTGAGTGCACAAAATTGTGTGCGCAGTCTACTTTGCTTACAAAAAATTAAAAAGGAGAATTTTGACAGATACTGGTCCGCTTACAAAACCAGTCCAGATTTGCAACTTTTGGTATCCCAGTTTGTCAAAACTCTGCAAGCTCCTTTACCAGAAAGAAGAATTGCTTTGACCCACATCGAGCAAGAACTTTCGATATTCTCGCAAAAAAAGTTGGTTGGATCTTCAGCACGACTGGTTGGTTTATTGCAGAAAAGAAACTCTTTCGTTGACATGAGTCCCCAATTGCAAGAAATTAATAAGGAAATCTCAAAAATTTATGACGAATTGGCAAGTTCACTATCTCTGAACGATTTTTTGAGGGAGCTGAGTTTAGTTTTCGAAATTATAATGATTCATGGAATACCTGAAGAAATTTCAATGTATTCCAAATTGCCTGCTATGTATGCAGAACTACTGATTGAAGGCCGAACACTTGAAATCCTGGATGGAGACACCGGTTCGGTTCCTGGAATATGGCTGGAGTCAGTTTGTCATTCAGTTTGCCAAAAGCTTTCAAATCTAAAAGTATTTGTGGTCAGTATTTTAGGATTGCAATCTTCCGGGAAATCAACTCTTCTGAATGCTTTGTTTGGTTGCAAATTTGCGACATCAGTTGGTAAGTGTACAAAGGGTTTGTACATGCGCCTGATACTGCTTGAAGAATCCTTTCAAAAGCAACTTGGACTGGACGCCATTCTTGTAGTGGACACAGAAGGACTTGGTTCTCCGGAATCCATGATGGACCCAAATGCAGATTCGAAGGACCGAACGATGGCCACTTTTGCTATGACAATTAGTAACCTGACACTAATTAATGTAGCTGGCGAATCGAATAAGGAAATGGTACACATTTTGCAAATCGTCATCTTGACAATGGCAAGAATGGAAAGAACCGATTTGTCACCCGATATTTTACTAGTACAACAAGTTCCGGAAGGAGGTCACGAAACTCTGTTGGCGAAAGGTGTGGACAACTTTTGTAATGCACTAGAAGAAGCAGTCAAGGTTATTCAAAGCAAAGAAATTGATCTTGGTGTACGAACTCTGAGAAATCTGAAAACACTCAAGCAGAGACTTCGACAAAGAGAAATTTTGTACCAACTACGACCATTCAAAAGCGGAGCGTCACCACATGCACCGCCTACAGAGGAATACTGCCAAGATGTCATCGGATTACGAAACAGAATTATTACAGGCTACACCAGTCAGAAAAACAATTTCATTTATTTCTGTACTTGGCATAAACTCTTAAAAAGTTATTGGCACGCAGTGCAGAAGGAAAACTTTGCTTTAAGATTCACAAGTATAACACAGGTACAAGAGTTCATTGAAGTCAACACAAGAGTGGCGTCTGTAAAAAACGATTTGGACCTGGCATTTTTGTATCACCAGAGATGCCTAAATGAAAGTATTAACGAAAAACTTAATCTATTCGACGAAAAAACTTTATCTAAAGAATTCGAAACCGAAATTCACGAACACATCAACTCGCAAATTGATTTACTTCCTGGAAATTGCAAATCGCCGTTGCAAATAACACAAGAAGCTGTTTCATGCAAATGGTGTGTCCAAGCAGAATCGTCAAAGAAAGAACTTCTTGAATATGTCAAGCAAACATCTGCGGTTAGTGTCAATGACACTGAAGAAAATCTTACCGCTTACATTGAAGAAATTCGAAAACTCTCAAAGGCACGAATGATTAGTAGATTTGCATCGCTGAATATCCAATTGGGGAAAGCATCAGAATTTGATACGATTCTAAATAAAATTGTAAGAGAGACAAAAAAGAACATGAAGATCCAATCAGTGGACGACGTCTGGAATGAATTGGAATCCACTGTACAGAAAATCTACCCAATCACTTTTGTCAAAAATCAAGTTATCGACGATATTGTACATGCTTACAAGAATATACCAGATGTTGTGAAATGGAAGATTGATTTGCAAAATATGTCGTTTTCAGCAAACGATCCCAGGCGCACTCTAGCAGTTCTTAATGTCAAGAGGAAGAGGCGAATCAGGGCCAATAATACACCTGATTTGAATTTGACAACAAACGAGCACAACTGGTTATGTGGAAAGTTTCAGGAAATTGCCGAAAACATTATTATGACGAGGAGTGAAGAGCGAGCTGGCTACGCTGATGTTCTTGTGGGTCAACACAAAAATAAAGTCATGGACACTTTGGAAAAATTTGAAGAGCGCTTTAAAACCAAACTTAAAAACGAATTCAAATGGGAAGCAATATTTTACAGTCTTCAGCTATTCCTTGAACTGGTTCTTCAACTCCAAGATGCATATAATCGAGAATTCGAACCGTTTTTCATTCTTCTGAAGCAAAAACAAGAATACCTTCAGGTTCGTTTACCATTTGTAAATGCATATTTTAAAATACATAACTTTAATTACCTCTAATGTAATTTTATTTAATAATTTCAGAAAATAGGAATGTATTTGGCTCTGCAGTCCCCAACACAAATCTTAAGTTTCGGCATAACAATCGCACGGAAACTTCTGGAAGCATCTGTAACAGTTTGCATGAGTTCTTTTGATGTTGGCAAGTATTTAAATAAATGGGCTAAAAAGCCAGAAAACATCAGGCTCCGCTATTTCATCTCTCTTGCTGAAGATTTGAAGTGCGGTAAAGAGGATGTTGTCTTGGGGCACTTCAGGAATCCGCAAACAATCTTAACGGAGTGGTACATGCAGGCTTTGGAACTTTCAATGCAAGATATTGTACTGCCTTTGGTGAAAGAAGCATTTGTGGAAGAGTGTGCGGAAATAGGAAATCAAGTAGTGAACACCAAATCAGTAGAAGAATTGATTACATTTATCAACTGGTATCTGAATAAAGTTGGAGACAGCCTGACTTTGGAAAAAATCACCGAAGAAATGCAGGAAAAGCTAAAAGTGGAAATTCAGAAGCAAATGTCCAGACTTGTCAAAGATTACTTTGAGGAAATCACCGTAGAAAATCTTCCCGTTAACTACGAAAATTTTTGGAAAAATTTGGGTTGCACAAGTACATGTCCAGGCTGTGCAGCAATTTGCTGGGGATCCAAGGATCACACAAAGGGAATATCAAAGTACAAGTTCCACTTTACTTGCCATCAACCTAAAGGACTGGCTGGAGTAATAAATAAGAAGACTGGTGAATTAGAATTCAATAGCTGTTGGCAAAAAGAGAGCCATGCAGAAGGTACCGTTGAAGAAAAACAAAAACTTCCTTCCATAGACATTGAGGGTGAAAACGAACAATGGCTAAATGAAAAACATCCAATAAAGGAATACAATAAACTCATGCAGTGGTTCTTTTTGAAACTAAAAGGTCCTTTGACAGAGCGTTTTGATGCAAAGCCAGCAGCAAATTTGGTCAATGATAAGAAGCGTCTTGTATTTCTTGAGAACGAACTTGACACCATTTTAAACCTTATTCGGCACAAAAGCGAACTTTAATTAAGTAAGTTTTTGTCCATCTGTGATCTGTGAAGAAATAATTTTAAACAAAAAATAAATGTGTCAGGAAAGATAAAAGCAATGATTCCCAATTTCACCGTGATGTGATGTATTTTCAAATAATTCAAATTGTCATACCATATTTAAAATCTATACATTTATTAATTTATTTCGATTTATTTAATGATAAAAATGAAAATTTCTTTTAACAACATAGTAGTAACCTTCATATCCTATAAAACATGTATTGGATACTTCAAGTCAGTCTTTGTCATTATAAATGGAAACTATACTATAGTTATCAGCAATTAAAAGAAGCGTAACACAAAAGGAATGTACATATAAACCGAATAAAACTATCTGATTATGACGTTTTGAGATTTACACATTCTTTATTTATAAGGTCATACTTTGCAATTTTCCAGGTCGTACTCTTGCTGTCCTAAATTGTTATGACTTTATATAGGTTAATTCTTTCCGGGTTTTTTGTCGACAAGTATGTTAAAAGCCCATTAAAAGCCGCAACCACAACGAACTGAATTTTATGCATTGTTTTCTGCTTTTACAATGTGACAAATTAATATGAAATATGAACGTGTTTTGTTCAATGTACGTACGAAGGTACGAATAACAAATGGACTTTGACATGGCTATTAAATTTATACTCGGTAGCTAAAATAGTCTGTAGTGGTTAGTCATCAACGACCTGCTGATACTCACTACAAACTGGCACTCCGCAATTCGTTTCGAACATCCAGGAAGCAAAAAACAGTGCTCCAACCAATAGCAATTAAACTAAGCTGACCACAATTTGATGAGAGCAGAATGGAGTGAATCGGATATTCATTCCATCCTCATCTAAACAAGCTTTAATAGGAACTGTGAAATGAGACTACATTATTTATTCTTTACAAGAGTTATTTACGACAAAATGTTCAACAAAATTCGGTAAGTTTACGTCTTCTTGATTTGTTCATTTATTAAAACATCCATGAAAATAATTTTTGCATAAAACTTATCCTCAGTTTTCGTTTAGTCTGTTTAAACGCCCCTTAACCATCAGGGGCGTTTAAAAAGAGTTCTGGGTGGACGCAAAATAAGAATCAATTCTTTAGTCATTTTAGTACTTTTACGAGATAATCATTCATTGTAAAGCTATGTACATGCAAAAAGTGTTGATTACATTTAAGAAGGGCTTTGGAAAACTGTTAATAAGAGAGTATATATGGGGTCCTGAACTATGCACTAAAAACTAGGCAATTTTGCTGATAGTGGCACTTATGGTTAACTTAAACTAAGAATTTAGGAACCTAATAGCTTTGGACGGGTGAATACGTGTGCAAAGACAACCCGTGCACTAAGTGACTACAGGCAGAAGGGAGCTGGGTTGTATTCTTGTATTCTTATCCCATCCCTCTCAGCCTCAGCCCTGACACCCAAAGAAAGAGCTCAAAATTTCGCACACAGTAGATCGAAATATTTCATTACTCATTACAACTCATTAATACTTCTTCCTTCGGCTCCAGTGTTTTGTACATTGACTGGAGGGAAATGTTTACCGAACCATTCAGGCTATAAAACACTTTTTCTGCAAAGGTACAAATATCCCTTAAGTGCAAATGTACTATTTTCTTTGCAAAACTTCCTAAGCGACTAACAGCTTTACGGAATATCCTAAGGTCCCCTCTGGATCTGATTCGCAATCGGGTTTCGGATAACTCACTATTGCTAATTAAAGTAGGTCAAATTATTTAATTGATAAAATTTCGGATTGCATTGCAGCACCCATGCACTGCATAGCTAATATACGGATCCACTATATCTTTCTTTGGACTAAAAAACGAATTATTCAAAAGCTGACTTAATTCTATGCGACGCTTGTCAATTTTTGTTTATGTACTGTAAAGGATTCAGTATCGAAGTCTTGTTTTGATACTAATTCCAAGTACGGATGTATGAAGTTTTTTGGTGCAACTCACGTTGTCACGTTTGCATGAATGAGGAAAAATCTAGCATACCTAGGTCTTCACAGTGTTCACAGGGCTGTTCTCTTAGGGACTAGGGATAACATTTCCCCGTTAATATGGATTAATACTGCGTTAACGACAACAGGACAAAAAGTTGATGTTAGTTAAAATTGGATTTGCTTCCCCCGAAAAACATTTGACCCTCTTTTGCAAATTGCAAGATACATGTTTCCCGATAAACTTAATGAAAACGGCGAAAGATAGTGTTTCTTATGTCTTGCACCGTGTCAAACAAACGTTTTACCGTTTGTTTGTTACCGGTTGTTTAAAAAACTGTCAGTCTATCTGGCTTCACTGATAACACGCTTTAGTACCGATGTACAAGTGTATTTTGAATATTTACGTTCTTTTTCATTGTCTTAAAATGTGTAATTTTCTTTGACTTCACGAAAAAGGACTAAATACTTTGTTCTCCAGAGATATTGTCTGTCAAATAACTGCGTTTTTATAATTCCTGTGAAAATAAACCTTTTCAAAAGTAAAGGTGTAAAATTTGTTGGGAATCTACATATTTGCATTTGATTATACTTGAAATTGATGTTTCTTTCATTGTAACGGATACAGGAAATGATATTGTAAATACACAAGACGAAGTGAAATGTCTCCGAGACTCATAGCATTGATAGCATAGTATCTTAGCTCCTAGAATCTCACCCCTGCCAAGCAAATCCTAACTACCCGCTCCGCTGGCGCATGCGATAAATTACATCAGAAATGGTGCACACCGAATCACCGAATTGAGAGCCCCGGTTCAACCTTGAGTTTAAATCTATACTCCGCGCCATGCCGTCCTCTGCCTCTGCATCTTCACCCGAGTTCGGTTTCAGGATTTGCTTTCGTGGTACCATCATATAGGCGATATTTATATTCTTCTTGTGCATCCTTCTCTTCATCTTTTGTTTTTGTAATCCCTTAGATTGAATGTTGACAAGGACAGGCTGCTTTTCGAAAATCAAGTTTGTACCTACTTTCTCCAGTCAATCTTCCAAACCAATTTGGTAAGTTGTATGTTTTTATCATTTATTGTATAACGTACTGTATAAATCGACCGTCATTTAAATCTGACCGGTGATAACTATTTAAACAGGTTGTGAGTTGAGTTGTAAGTTTTATGATTTTTTTTAGCCATACATTTTTGCCGAATTCTGTTCGGTTTTGCTCAATTGACGAAATTATATCATCTAATTATTAATACACAAATTGAAATTAGCTACCACGGCTCATTTTGTTTGTTAAAACAATAAACTCAGTAGTTAAAAAAAGTAATTGCTCATTCGATAGTGGTTTCCAGAATTGCTACTTCTTTTGTATTGGTGTTTTAATTAATAATCCTAATTCACATTTCAGGAAAGCTGAAAAAGCAATAGTCGAATAAGTAGAAATGTTTGTGTCCCACGGTGGACGGCCAGCTAAAGAAAACGGTCGTAAAAGGAAAGGAGTGGACGAATACGCAGCTGAGAACCGAATAGATTTCACCTCAAGATCCATCATCCGAGATGGACAATTGATGCAAATTCTAGTTTGCAGGTTTTGTTGTCAATCAATTGGAGCCAGATCCGACCGCATTAAGGAACACTTGGCAAGCAAAAGACATCATAAGTTGAAAATGCAAGCTATCAAAGAGGCTACAGACGCTGGACATGATTTATCCAAAGGAAATGAAGATAACTTGTTCAGAGGATTGTTACCCGAGCCTCCTCTAAATATGGTAAGATTTCCGGGAAAACCTTTAGTAGACTTAAGGGGAAAAGGATCAAATGAGGGAGCGAATTTTATTGAAAAAAACTCGGATTCCGAAGATATGAATTATGCTACCCCTCCTCCACTATTTAAGCCGGAGCTAGTTCCGAATACCCCATCACCCCAATTCATTCCTCCAGCAAAGATCCCACAAGATATTTTTTCCAGAGGATTTGAAGAAGACCGAGGAGATGGTAATAGGTCGCGGGATGCTTCAGCCAATTCTTCAGCAGAAGAATCGACTTCTCAAGTCTTACGTGTTAAATGGGGAAATTACGATTTAAATCTGATGTCAATGTTCTCCCACATGAAGAAACTGGAACACTTCGTGGATGTAACTCTTTGGTGCGAGGGTCGTACAATAAAGTGTCACAAAGTGATACTGTCCGCTTGCTCTACTTACTTCGAAGCATTGCTGACGGAAATGCCACTGGGCTTGTATCCTGTTATTTTTCTTAAGGATATGAAATTTTGGGAGGTTGAATCTCTAGTGGAGTTCATGTACAAAGGAGAAGTGAATATTCCGCAAGATAAACTTCACTCGTTACTGAAATCTGCAAAATCTTTAAAGATTAAAGGACTTGGGTTTTCCCCTAAAGATAGTGACACTAGTGAGCGTTATAATAATGAGTCGGGAACCAATCCTAACTCGACTGGAAATAGTTCTTCACATCAGGAACAGCAAAAATCTCATTCGTCCATTGATGCATCTTCCATTGAAAATAATTTTGATAATCAAACGTTCCCCAATATAAACACGAATTCAGGTCACATAACATTGACTAGATCCAGAAACTCCCTACTACGCCCAAACACTCGATTCAATAATATTCTTGATGACAATCAACATTTAAACCTGAATTTGTTCAACCAACTGCCTGCATCAAAGATCACCGATTATCTACAGCAAGGAAGTAGCACTGAACCTAATCTCCACAAAGCATCTTTAACTCCCTCCGTTCCCCAAACTGGAGTCCCCGTTGCAAGAAGGAAGAAGAAGGCTCCCAAACGAATCAGTACTCAAAGGATCAACTTTCAAGTTAATAAACTTTCATCGCCACCTGTGTCACCAAAAAATGAATTTTTGGACGACGATGATATCTACAGTCCTCCATCCGATGATTCTATGACCGCACCCCCTCAAACTCAAATTGAAGAATTAAGGAATAAAAAATTATTTAAAGCACTGTATGAAGAGTCTGATGACGAAGAACCGATAAAATTTAGCGGAAATTATGCTTTTCACAAACAAGGAAATATAAGTAATTTGTCAGCTCAGTTTGGGAAAGTTAAGGACGATATCGACATGGATGAGAATGAGAATGGACGTTCGTTCTCTCTTATTCAACCACAGGGCCAACAATCAGGAGAAGGTACCGGAGAGGAAGACAATTTAGAAAGGCAATGGCAATCCAATCAAGAAAAGTCACCCTGGGAATTGGGAATAACCACCTCCGACAATATTAATTAATTAAACCTGGAGAGCCAGAGAGGTAAGGGAACCTTTTCTATTAGCAATAGATACTTTTAGTCACTCAAGAATGTTCATTAAGTTTCCTAATTAATTTACAATAATATTTATTATGTTTTATAAATCATTATTGTCTTTCTTCAGGTTGTGACGAACTTATTCTGCAGATTCTCCTCCACTGAAGAGTATTGAGAATAAAAGGATTGTGAAAGAAGATTAAATTAAATAATTAAGAATTAACTGCGGCGTTCATTAGCTTTTCATATTTGTATAATTGTGTTTAGAACACACATTCTCAATAATTAAGTTTTTCCAAGGACTGTAACTATATGTGCAATCAGTTCTGAATTGTAATTTGAAAAATACCTGGTATATATAATTAATTGTGACTTTAAAGGATTAATTTTTCAGAAATTGTTATTCAGTTTTATATTTATGTATTGTTAAATATAAGTTGAAAAACTATTTTTGACTTGTACGTTTGTAATGCGCATTGATGGTAAATGTGCTGTAACTGTGAATTAATTTGTTCTGCATATAAAAAATTAAAAATATTTATCGATTGTCAGCACTTATTGAGTTTATGGCATTTATATTTAGATATAGTTTGTAGTCTAGCAAGCTGTTTAACAATAATCTCTTTTCATTACGACCACTTGATTATCACCTAATTGTTTGTATGACGAGCAATTATTATTACAATAGCCGCTGCTAATACCTCGATATCTAACGCCAAAAGAGTACAATACAGAGCGAATAATAAGGCCAATGTTTACAAAGAACTCGGGACATCGTCGCTTATTTCGTGCATTTACAGTCAAGTTTTATCACATATATTTCGTTTATGAGGAGTAAGCATTAAAATCTGCATAAGAGGATATCGTGTTTTTGGAAAATGGAGATAGATATGAATTTAGTTTTACACATCACTTATTTAAGTAGTTTGCAGATGTAGGGTTAGAATGCAAGGGTGAGGAAAACCACTTGTCGAATTTATTTTACTATTAGGAATTCGATAAATAGAAAATAATTACGCTATTTAGTATGGCGCGTTCTTAAGTAATAAATGTATTTGTCACTCATAACCCTATCCAATTGAAATCCAACCTATATACCTACCCTATTTCTATTTACCTACCTATTGCGAAAAAATAATATCCCAAAAATTGCACTGCATTCAAATATTTTGGCAAGTAAAGCATTTCATTATGACTTCATTACTATTATTATGCTATTTCATTTATTATGCTCTATTTATAAAGGGCTCCATTGGAAGTAATAAAATCATTTACAGCACCTCCGAAAATGATTTTGTACTATTTGAAAGGATTATCTTACGTGATACTTATGTACTACATACCGTTGGCTTAAAATAAGTATTAATGTCATTTAGAAGTACCATTCAGAATCAGATCAAACTAGGCGAGCCGACAATGTTTGCTCTTATACAAGTATAGGATGCTACCTTGAACATGGTTGGTATTATAATATAACAAATAATAAATTTCCTGTTACAATATTAATGAAGTTTTTTCGGTTAAGATTGAATTGTAAATAGGTAATTCCAATTCGTCATTTAAAGCATATCCATAAATAAAAATCTGCATAAGTATTCATTTTAAGGACTTTTCGGTACTCAATACCAATTATACAATTCGCCGAATTCGCCAACATAAATCTTAAAAGTATTTAAATATTATATGGATAGTTATACTCAAATAATACTTGAAAAGGCATCGGTGCAATTAGCGGTGCATCTTTTTTATCGTATTGTAAGGTAATAGTAATAAAAATAATCTGATTTTAGAAACATGCATATATCCCAAAGACTATAAAAATGAATAAATCTTCTCGAATTACTGGATATATTATCGACGTTATCAGAGGTGGTCGACAACTCTGATTCCTTGGTTGTACATATAGATTGGCACTAGTATTCTAAAATTGCTAATTTTTATCGCAGCTTAAGATGTGTTCCAAAGTAATTTGCATTTTAGCGCTGGCTATTGTACTTTTCAATGGAAACTCAGCTCAAGGTATTATGTTTTCGGTCATTTATATAGTAAAAAATCAAAAATTAGAGTTTTCTTAATTACAAAACTAATTTTATTTACAGGAAAAGTCGACCGTGGCGTGAACGGGATTTTAGATCCAATTCTGAATCCTACCACGACGATGCGCCCAAACCTGATAACAGCAATTCAGTGCACACCTCCTCCTTTGAACGGTTTAATAGGTGTGGATCCTTGTGTATGCGATTGCCTGTTCGAACACGGCGCTAAGAATGGAATTTGCAATAAAAATGGCCAATGCATATGCTACTACCCTGAAGAAAGTAACTAGAATTGATTAACACCATTTATCTATTTACACATTGTTTATTTTCTACCGATTATTTTCTAGATCAATCACAAAAGCTTCTTTTGATCTTTTCAGCAAATGTGACTGCTGCCTTGCCCCTTGTGACAGCCCAATGTGACTTCATTGCAAAGCAGTGCTATTCAGAAGCCAATCCTATAGCGAAGGCAGTTTTCGAAATCGGGTGCAATATTGATTGCATGTGTACCCACGGAGCACCAGCGGGGGGCACCTGCGATTTCGACAAACACGCCTGCAGATGCGACTACACTAACATCGAAAAAGCTGAGGCCAATGTAATTACCCTTGTTTTTCATAATGAAAGAGTTTCTGAACACTTTCATTTTATTGCATAATAGTTGATTTAAAATTTTGACTGTTGCAAATTGGAAACGAAAGTAAATTTGACACAAAAGGAATTTTAATAACCAACTGTTGTAAAATTACTTTAATTTTTTTTACTTTAGAACTCTGGTTGTCCGAATCTTTTCAAGGATCAAGTCGCGTTCTTATTAAAAGGGATTTTAGAACAAGCAGCAGCTTGCGTTTTGGGAACACTATACCGACCATTAGAAGTTCCAAATCCCAGTTGTGACAATCTGCTCACTTATGCAGTCATAGCTCCTGCACTTGGTGCCACCAGCTGCTTCAGCGGTGCTAACATCACGTATTTTAAAGACAGCTTGACACCTACGCTTCAAGCTTTGCTTCCTATTATTAACGTATGAATTAATACATCGGAGAGCAAGATTAATACATATAATACAATTATAGAATGTTGCGAAAATAATGGTTTTCAATCAGAAATAACAAAATTAACTTTTTGCTGTACTCAATTTATTAAATTAGGAATGGCAATTATAATAAATTACAAATTATAGAATAAAAAAGTATTCCAAATCATTTTGTCCCGTATGGATCCATTGCCACTTGCCATCCAACTTTTCTTTATTCTTTTCATCTTTTGAACCGAAACCGAGTCAGAATCGTTACGCTCGAATATATATCGCTTTATTAATATCGATACCACTGCTCTTTCCCCAAAGTCACATAAACATAAAATATTTCCGAAGATCAAACAGATGAACACAAACACAAGATACTAGGTATAACTATATAAGAGAAACATCGCTTCTTTTCTGAACCACTAAACGTTTAACCTGGTCTGGTCAATCAGCATATTTACTGACAAATCATTATACACCCACTTTCTGGGGAACTTATTCCACGCTATGGCGGTAGTATGCTTTGCAGAATTTTTCCTAGTACAAGCCCAACTTTCCACTTTAGAAAAAGACTTACTAATATATATTAGTGGAAAACCAGCCCAGTTACATTAAAGTTAAGATTTTTCCAAACGATCTTCACTACTAACAACACTTATCGTTCCTCATCAATAGTGAGAATATTCAAATTCTCTAAATAACGTAGCATGGGTTCTTAACTCATGCTTTATTTTTATGGTGAAAATTTTCTTGCGACTTGCTACGACCCTTAAATTTAATTTGCATGATTTAGGTAAATAAAAATTCACAACAATGCGATTAATTCTATTCTGAAAGACAGTTTATTGCCATTTAATATGCACAACCCAGATAGAAATACAATTATAGTCAGAGACAGAAATAACGTATGCATGTAACGATACCCCACTACTGGTAACTAATCTTTCGATAGAATATAATCTAGACAAAGCACACTTTGTCCTTTTATGAACACTGGATAAGTGATCTTCAAACTTTAAAGCAAAGTCAAGAATAGTTATATATCATGAAATATCGGATGCTCATATTAATTTTACACTTATACAATAATTGAAGAAAGATTGCAAACATTACTTTTTATTAACGAAATAATCACATTTAAAACCTGGAGTGGTTAATCTATGTAGAATAAAAATTTTATTTACAAATGCGGCAGTCGGCGACCTGTGTAGCATTAGTGAGACAATGCCGCCAGTAGTAATTGCCTGCATTTCCCTTGTTCTTTCTGTCGTGGCATGCAATTTTTCAAACCACTTTTATGCAGCTCTTGTTGAAAGTTCGTGTGAAAATTAATTAGAGAAAGCGAGCTCAAGTTTAATGAAATTTAGGGAACCGTTTGACTTTCTAGTTCTCAAAGTATTTCCTAATTCGCAGTTCAAAGAGTATAGATTTGTGCCTTACCCTTTATCAGTAGCAACTTACTTAAATGCATTGTATAAGACAGCGAAAGCGGTAAACCATTCTACAATTCTGCTTTTGTACAAAAGTACCCAAATTAAAGGCATTAATCTTTGACTTTTGTAGGCCAGTTCAAACAAAACTTAAATAAACGACAGAGTTCATGGCTATAGAGTTATAGCCATGTAAGAATTACAGGGATCATTGCTGAATTGCATATGCCGGTCATTCCAGTCAAATTATTCGGATAATTTAAATTTTCATTTAATAAACTGTTGAGATAAACAGGGATGCCATAAATAAAAGTGGGGCTATTAAATATTTGGCGTCATAAGAGGTTTATTACTTTATTAGTGTCGGTGTCTTTATGGATGATAGCCTGCTGCGGACATTTTTTAACTTATTAATCTATCAAGATGTATAAATACCAAATTTTTTCGGGTAAGTTATCATATTTGGAGAAAAGTTTCGAAGTATATTTTACTGCAAGGCTTTTCAAATGGTAACCTTTACTTCTATTCAGCATTCAAAATAAACTTTTTATAGGAGATTGATTTATACTGTAATGAAAAATTTCAGGCTCATCAAGCAGGATTTGTTGCTGTTGTTGCTGCTTTAATTGCAGCTGCATTCGTCGTTACTGAAGGTACTTTTTCTTATTTAAATTCCTTTCCAAGTGCTGAAAAAGAAATTAGGTCCATTTATATGGCAATAAACTTTGCTAAGAGAGTTTGAATTATAGTCTGATTATAGATATAACATATTAATGTTTTCTAGGTTTAAAAATTAATATGAGGTTACATCCGTTTTAAATTACACTTTAAAATTAAGTCTTACTAAAATATATCATATAACGTTCCCAAAGTGTTTTAATTTATTCTAAGCTTGATAATAATAAACTAGCTTCCTATATTTTAAAAATGCAAAATTCGAATTTTCCTATATCAAATTTGTTTGCCGAAATTAGTGGCAATCCGGGAATATTGGAAATAAAACTACACTTTCGCATTTTGGTTGACTTTATTGAACACTATTCTTACATGTCCCAACCCAATTTCCAATTCATTTTGTTTTCCCTTAGTATTTGCAATCCAAACCCCAAAGCAAAATTTGGACGTTCGGTGTACATCGTAGAATGAAAATAATGACTTCTAAGTATGAATAAAAATCTTTTAATATTTTTGTGTTTTGACAGCTGCAAGAACATGCGAGCCTGAAATAGTAATTCCTGCTTTAATTGGGGGTGACTATACTGGAGGCTTTGACGTGTGTCTTTTTGACGAAACAGGAAATGCTGTTACCGACAAAATTGCATTTGCTGGCAACAGTCTTTGGTACGTACAAGCCCAGTTGTATTTGGGTAACTGTTATTGCAATCAGGATTGCTCACCATCCCAAATTGTTTGCGAGGATCCCATCGATCTTGGAATTGGTAACATCACCAACGGAATCGCCAAAATTGTCTACAATGCAGAGGCATATCAATTCTATTGCTACTGTCCAGAATACATTGCACCTGGAGCAGATCCCTGTAAAACACCACCAATCCCAAGTCAATGCAATCCTGTGGGATGATTGATTATTAAATTCCTCAAAAGCTTTGATTAACAATTGGTATGTAAATGCAAATGATTATTAATTTCATTGGGTCCAGAAAAACTCATTTTCCCTGAACAAAAACACTTCTTTGTGTCTTGAAATTATTTCAGAACCTCTAAGTATAATCATGCGTCAAAGTTTTTAATTTCGTGCAATAAATTTCCGTTCTTCCGAAAGATAACCTGCAATCATATTTGTTATTGCAATGCAATTGCTTCCATGTACATTTATTTCTCTCTAGTTGAGAAAACTATCACCAATTACTGCCTATAATATTTTCTAAGGTTTAAATAGGCATTATGTCGTGCACTAATTGAAGAAAAGCAGGGGCTATCAAATTATTCTTTAGGGAGCAATTAAATCATTCCTAGGGTCATCCCAATAAGTGACATTAAATAAGTATGTGAGAATATTTTAAAATATTTTAGGGACCACATTTAAGACATCCAAAAAATACTTTCAATTAAAAGTTTATTTCTTATTTGACCATATGTTAACCATTTGCCATTTCAATAAGTGCCTTTTTATTTCAAATTATGCTTATTCCAATCCAAGAATTCCATTTTAATTCTCAAGCCGCCTCAGATAGGCAGGCAGACTTAGACCTTATCAAAAAATTACATTTAAAATGAAATTCTTCAAACAAATGATATTATCAAACTGTGATCCGCAAGTTGACTTTTTTTAGTCAACTACTGTAAGCCAATAACTATGTGCAACGTATTATATTGCATTGACATTGACATTGTTGCATTCAGAGGGATGCGGATGTCTGCATTATATATACGAAGGATTATTGATGATTGCCTTCGAGCAATTGTTTCTTTAACTGCCGTTTTATGTTAATTTTATCCTCTATTACAGATATGTAGGTTAAATGCAAAATGACAAGAATACTATCATTCCTATTTCCGTTGAATCCAGAGCTTTCAATTACTCAATATTTTAGTTTCAATAATACAACTGTATATTAACTTTAGCTATACTTGCATACTATAATAGGTACCTCTTTTTGGGATACCTAAACTACGTTTTTGTGATGTAATGACCTTAAGTTGTGAAAATCTACAGAATTAAATAACCACACGAAATCTACGGAATTGAAGACATTGTAAATTGTAAATTGATATTATATTTTTCCACTTTCAGACTAATTTTGAAAGATTTAAAGTATAACTCTGTATCTACATCTGAGGTGAAATATCTATTTGAGTAGCTATATAAATAATGGAACATTGGTTTGAATGTTAAACACAAAAAGTCAAAATGCAAATGTATCTTAAAGGGAAACTTGCTTAAGAAGTGTTGGTGCTTTGCCATTCCATTCTACTGTGACTTGACTTGCTGGTGACCTCAGAGGTGTCAAAGTCAATAGAACTTTGTAAGGCATGGCATTGACATTGACATTGCTTTTCAATAGTAAATGTGATGTAGAATTTTATGATATTCTGTATTCTGACTATCCTTAAACATCTATGTATTATATAATGAATAAAGGTTACTAATTATTAATGATGTACACCAACAAAATAGTTTGACAGATGAATAGAGCATGGCAAAAAACTACAATAATAATGTCAAGTTAGATGTGAATGCATTCGGTTTATAGTCTACAATATTTACCAGCATTTGCCATTTTAGACCAGAATTGTGATTTTGTGCTCGTCTAGCTTTTGTTAACATGGCATTTGTCTTATTTCTTTGCAGTTTTGAAAATGAATATAGTACAGTTACATAAAAACAATTTTGTCTCTGCAGATATTTTGGAACTTTATACAATTACCATATTTGTGAATGAGTATTTTTGAAGAAATGGGACCTGATTTAAGGTTAGCTGTGCTTATTTTGACATTTTTAATAGAAATAATTTTTCACGGTTTAAGTAGGCTTCTATCTAACTGACTAAACTTGAAATGTCAGTAAGATGATAAAATATGACATTTAAATTTTAGATTTCTAGCGTGCATCACTTTTGTAGTATTCGTATTTGCTAAAGGAATGCTTAGTCAAGATTCGACTGGGTTTCCCAACATTTTTAACAACTTTTCAGTTATGGGTTCATTTCAAGAAAATGCTACTGAACTATTGCAGCAGTCTCCAAGATATTTAATTACAAATACTACAAACACCAATAATACTATTAAAATAAAGAGAAAATACAGAGTCGCATGTTCGGATGTCAACAGCACCACTATCGAAGGTATTGTGGGTTTTCACATATTTTTCTTTAGTCTTCACAATTTATGAATTCCATACATTTAGGTTTCGTTTGAGTACAGCTTTGTAATTATAGTTCGCATATCACAATATCTTTTAAACATTTCTCTTCATTTTGAATTTGATGGATTTTCACATACTCTGTGATGTTGTATTCTTGTGAGCATAGCCCTTAGATAGTGTGTGTAAACTAGTAAAAAAGGAAATTGGCCATGATAAGAATTGTATGGAGCAGGTGCAGAAGAAGAAGATGAAGAACCCCTTGATGGGTTAACCTTTTTTTCAGAAATCGAAGGACTGTATGGATTTGTTTCAAATATTCGAGAAGAAATGATGGTCTCCACTTGTTACAACAAGCTTCAAATGCCAAGTATTTATGTTTCTAATTAAGATTTTCATTTACTGAATTAAAAAATTATATCATTAAGCATTATTCCATTCGTATGAAATGTGAGCAACTCGTGCAGGTTTCTTACTAAACTGGAAGGCACGCTTCAAATACAAATAATATTCTGATATTTGAAACGCTTGCAATGCGTAAACTAATAAGTTAAATCTTATTTGTAATGCTTTGTACAATTTTCATTACAATAAAGGTTGTTTAAATTGCAGTAAGAATCACGGGTCTGAAGTCCTCGAAAAAATTCCCCATTAGAATTAACATTTATCTGGAGAAGATTGACGTCAAAGAACTGGAAGAGGTAATTTGGAATTTTCCAAGTTTTAATTTTGCAGTACTTACAGAAGTCTTTGCACCGTGTATACCGATTGCCCACTTTTTAGAAGTTGGCCTAACTTTCACCCTAGAAAATTAGAATGGACTACTAGTAATTATACCAAACCGATATAGAGTTATAGCATTTGCAGACGAAAAGAAGGACAGTAATAGTAGTGCAGTATTGCCTTGTTTGTGATTTTACAGCAAATAAAAGTAAACCTATTTTTCGAAATGTATTGGAGAGATAGACGGCTAACGAAAATGATTGAGGAGTGCCAAAATGATAGCTATACCATTCTCCCTCCTTCGCTTTTGGAAAAAATATGGACTCCTGACATTCAATTTCGTAAGTAATTTTGTTAGCAGAAGAGAATATCCAAAATATATATTTGAATATTGATTTCTAATGATAATGGTTTGCCAAAAATTCAGGTAACATTAATGGAGGGGAGGAAAAATCTTTGATTTCCAATATGTCATCCTTAAGATTGTATCCAGATCCTAAAGGTCTTTTACGCTATTCTACAAGGTACTTTTTGCAAATTACTAAATATTAAATTAAAAAACACGCACTTTCATCTAAGTGAAAAAGTAGCTGAAAAGTTTACCGACATGAGGGGAATTTATTACGGTGCGTGTGAAACATTTGGGATGTATAGAACGTACAGATATAGTACTAGATATCTATATGGGAATTTCAAGAGTTGTTTGTGTCGCTTTCGATTTACTTATACAATACGGATTGTTTGACAGAGTTACGATTGTTCAGGATTGCCCAATGGATTTTTCTTACTATCCAGCGGATACTCAGATCTGTTCGATACGATTGCATAGTCGTAAGTTGTAAATAAAGTTTATCTTCTTTAATGTTCCACTTGTTAACAAATGTAAATCTTTCCGAATAGTTACCTACGAAGTGAATCTGCTCGAACTGAAGTGGATGTTGAAACCGGAAGTTCTACCTTGTAAAATTTCCACTGATATTGCTGGACCGAATTATATCACCAATATCAAGTTTGTTGACCCTCAAAATGAATCAAGCACCATTTACAGTACTGCAGGTAAGTCCTCTTACTTCACAATTTTAATTTAGTAGTATAAAATATAAAACTATAATTACTTCATGATTAAAACGTTATTTAATGGACAAATAATACATTAATGAATGTACTATTACCCCATAGGAGTTTATAGTTCAATAAAAGTGATTGTGACACTAAAAAGGCAAATGAGCTATCATTTACTGCAGACTTACTTACCCAGTTTAATATTTGTGTTCGTCAGTTGGCTCGGATTTCTTATTCCAGCAAACCATGCTACAGAACGTATGGCGTTCTCTATTTCTTGTCTTTTCACTATGACTGCCATGTTCAGTTCGGTTCGGTAAGTCCAAAAGATATTATATTGTAATGAAATATGAAGAAATAAAGTTAAAAGTTGAAACATTTGGTAAGTGACAACCTTTAATATGTTTCCCAGAGAAAGTACTCCAACTGTGTGTTACATTAAAGCACTGGACATCTGGATGATAACTTGCGTAGTTTTCCTGTTTCTGAATTTGGTGGAACAATCTCTCATTGGAAGGTTAGTATCTTTTTCATCTACTCAAATGATGAGAATAATTTCTAGTTAATAAATGCATTTTTCTATCCACTAATGTAGAGATAATAACTTTTGCCATCATTAGCGTGGTTCTAATTATTTTTTATCGACAAATAAAATGTCTAAAGAATCTGAGTTGCAATGAGTAACTCTTCCTGATCTCATCTTCCTAAAATTACAGAATGAAAAAAAACAAATGAATTCATTTCGAAGATTTCTCAAATCTTCTATAAATTTAAGCACTGGGGTTTCTAATTTATTGTAATACTTTATTTTTAGGGTCGGACGAAGGGAGCTAAAGAATCCTGACAGTTTAAGCTTAGGCTTATCAAGGGAGCACAGCATCTCTGATTCAAGCTTGACAAATGATACTATAAAGAAATGCAAAAGCATATTCAAAACAACGGATAAATTGCTATCGTCATGCATTCCAGCATTCTTTTTGATCTTCTTCATTGTATATTGGATATGGCTTTTCTCGGGATCAAATTATTTGCATCCTAAGGACAATTATTGTCACTACACGGATCAAAATAGTAATATCCACAGTAATGAAACAGATTATGATACTATAACAATAAAATAGAAATAGGTTCTTGTTTCTGATTGTCCCTGCAATACCAAGAATTCGTTTTTCGATTTCAGTTTAAGGGCCAATAATTTTTGAATTGGGATTTCAATCTATCCTAGGACTTTCAAAAATCAGTTTTTTTAATTTGCATACAATATGTATGCATTATGAGTTCTTCCCATCCTCAGAGCCTCGGATGCTTTATATAAGATTCTGTTTTATATGTTCGAGATATATGTGCTTTGTTATTTTTGATTACGTAAACCCAGTATTATTATGCTCAGAATGCCTTCAAGAAAGTTTGGAAAATCCACTTTACATTTATTTTATTCATAATTTGCGGATACGTATCATTAACAAAAGTTTATTCTGTTATTACTTTTATTCATATAAGCGTAGATATAAGTCTATTTTACACTAAATATTAATTTGTCCATGTAATGTGTATGTGATGATCAAGATAAACGTATTCCATTAGTGTTTAATGTAATTAGTTGTATATCATACGTATGCACAATGCATTCAAGCTTAGACCAATGTCATTTACCATTTTTGATCCAAAAATAAACCTAACTTTGGATATATATTAAATATACTTCGTACCAATTTGAAAATTACGTCATTTTTCAAATTTGGACTTCCCCAAAGGAATTACCAAAAACAAATAAATCAAATGATATTACTTCCCTCAGTAATTTTAGGAAAATAATTATCCTGTAATTTTGTATGCTTATTAATATGTCCAAGTTTCTGAAAATACGTCGATTTTCCAATAATTATCTTTCCAAAACGTCAGAGTTCTCATTCTTCATACTTTTCTATCAAAATCATTTATTGATCTAATTTTCAATACTATTGATTTAACGTGTATGCTGTACTACATAAAAACATTCACTGCATCAATGCAAAAAACAATTTTTTTGCCGTCTATGCCGATCGATATTAAACGACGTATCAATAACTGTTTTCGTTTAGACAAAAAGTTATTTTGTTATCGAACCATGTAAATAGAACACTGCTAATAGTTTAACCGCATTAATGCTCAAGACTCAACATAGACTTCCCGAAACTTACATATTCAGTCGTCTGCTTACTTAAATTCAGCAAAAATCTCAGCAGTCATATTGTTTAATATTACTATTATTATCATAGAAATTTTCATCTGCAGTAAAAGTTTATAGCTTGAATTCCAAATTCCCGTTCTTATTTGCACTATTTAGAAGAAGAGCAACACATTTGGTAAAGCAATACTTATTATTCTTTTGCACAATTATTTATCAAATTAAAGTGAATAATAGAAAATTTATCTGTCAAGAAAAACTTGTGCAGTTACTCTCACTCCAAATAAATTTCCTATTTTAAAAATTGTTATATATAATGTAAAGAGGGCAAAGAAGAAGGCTGATCGATTTTATGGAAGAATTCAAAGAAAGCAAAGGAGAAAATTTAACTGAAGCGAAGGTAGAAGAGACAGAGGGCAATGAAGGAAAGTTAATTAATATTGTGGAGGGTGAAGAAAGCAAAAATGAAGATGAAGTTTACCTGGATCCCAGCAAGAACCCTTTACTAATGGATTTGGTAAAACATTTTACATCATTATAGATTTCTACAATATATTTTTACTAATGACACTAGAAGTATATAATTAAAATGTGAAATTGTCATTTATTTAGAATCTCCATAGATTATTCAAACTTCTCAGCTGTGAACAATTAAAGGAGTGTCGTTGTGTATGCAGAAAATGGCTGGAGTTATCTCAAAGTTACTTTGAAGAGAGATCAATGTGGGCGTTTAACGATTTGAACCCAGAGTGGGGGACAGCAGAAGAGAAATTAATATTGACAACTCAGTTTTTCTGGGAATACCGCAGCGAATGTTATATTACTGCAGTTCATTTTCGCGGAGAAATGGAAAAAGAAGTTTTGAAAGCGTTTTTCGATTCTAAAAGTGGAGAAAAAATAAAAGATTTACGATTTTGTAATATTCTGATAGTTGAGCGATTCAAAAGGCAAAAAGTATTTTCTAAGCGCTATAATATCGATGAGCTCATTAGACCGAACAATCTAACTAATATAAAGATAACAGTTGAAGAAGGGGCGACAGATTACAATGAGCACAAGAAAACCACTATAATACTATTGTCATCTTCATCTATTAAGTTTTGCCCCCGTGTACATTTGGAACGAACATCGCTCATATGCGACGAGAAAATATCTCCTGTATATTTCAACATAGAGAAAGGGTATTTGATATCAGAAGAGAATTGTGAGGATAAAGAAAAAGTTGTACTTGTGAACAACTGTATTGATTTAAGCCAAGTAAAGCAATTATTTCTTCCTGCTTTCCAATTTTACGGTTTGGATTTGCGTGATCTTACAATTTGTATTCCCGAATTCTCATTTTGGGAGTATAAACCAAATTCAAATATAAATTGGGAGTTTGGGAAATGGCGAGTTGAAAAACTAACATCGAACGACCCACAGAACGTGGCAAAATCTAATTTAGATGTAGAGTTGCTTGTTCTTTCCGATTGGAAGGAAGGAATAAATGTCAGCGCCCTTCCCAAGTGCATTAAAGGTTTAATTATTGGTCCCCATCTTAATGTCTTTAAATACTATCATCAGGAATCATCTACACCTACTGTTTATTGCTCTCATGCAATGCCCAAATTTAAAAAATTGGAGTATTTAAAAATCGAGCAATATGTTGAATCTGTATGTTATTTTACTCGATGCCTTGTATTACAAGATATAGTTTTGGAAGGGAGTTTGAAAGATATTAGAAAAATCAGCGTTAAGGTAATTCCCAAGAGTGTTAGAAAACTTTCCCTGTCTTATGTTGAATTAATTCCTTGTGAATATGGCTACAAATTAGAATTGGACACTCTTGTGTTGAGAAACTATCCATGCAACAATATATGTGTATTCTTTAAAATGCTTCGCCCTGTAAATCTTGTTTTGAATCATTCTATGGAATTATGGAATTATTTTGAAAGCGATGATACCGCAAATATTGGCGAACGTCTAACTTTAGATCAATGGAATGACTTTTTATCCTATACCCTGAACAAGCGCATTCGGAAAGTTGTTATAGGCCCATTGGAAAATACTTTATTGCCACCGAGTACACTGAAATTTAAAAATGATGCAAATTACTGTTTATTCAAATATTACTCTCCTGAATTCATTACCTTCGAAGAGTTTAAAGAATTTGCGGATTTTCAGATCTATTAAATTGGAACTTGTGAATTGAGTCATATATAGTATGCTTATAGCCTGTAGCCGTTTAATTGAATCTCCGTAGTATACCTGGAAATAATATTTGAAATAAAAACAGTCGTTTCTTGAAATAGATAAAAAAGTTACACTAATTTCTTCATATTCATTACACTCACTTTGATCATTCCTTTTTCTGTTGTTAATGTTGTTCCACGGAAAAAATGACAAGAGACGTATTTTGAAATAATAAGCATACATGTTGAAACCATAATATACGATCAACGAGTTCATGATTTCAGCAGAATTCAAAACTTTGATTAACGCATGTAAATAATGTATGCACTGAGAGATTAAAAATTATAAGTGTGATATGGGACACGTCTGCTTGCTTGCGTGAATGGTAAACGCAAACTTCTGATGTTTGTTAGTCGTGACGCAAGATCACTTAATGAAATGACAACTTTATCAAGTGCCATACCGTCAGACTGGGAACTGTTATTGAAGTCAAAATCAGATCGACGTAATCCAGATAACGAATATTACATGGGAAGGGAAATTTTTTCGAAGTATAAAAAGACCGAGTATTTTTGAGTACAGCATTACAACACTACTTGCTCTAATAACTGTATCAAACATTCAGCAACATTTGAAAACTTTAAAAATATCTACAATGATTTCCAGTTTCTTGTTAGTCTTACTCTCTGCGGCTGTAGTCACACCTTTTCCATCCATACACAGTGTTGACGGTAACCATATAATTGTGTTATGCATTTAAGTAAATATAAAATTATTGTTCCATATGTTGACTAATAATTCATTTGCATTTTAGATATAATTGCCAAAGCCCGTCAAAATGAAATGGAACTCGTTGGTCAAAATGGTCAGAAAATATTTTTCAGAACATCAGAAGAAGCGGTAAGTTTTATGACCCCACAAAATTATTATTATTTACATTTGAACAGAGGGCTAATCAAATGTTATGTGATAATATATTCTTATTCATGACAAAATTTATATTGCAGTACCCTGAAACAAACTGGATGGCAGGTGATGGCATTTGCAGGTCTGCAGGACTAGAGTATGCTAAAATTGAAAATGAAGTTGAATACCAATTCCTTTATCAGAACATTCCACACCCACACGGTAAATATACTTTTACTTCACAGTTTAACAAACTATACAAATAACAATGAATATCGCTTTCTTTGCACTTTTGCACTGAGGCAGTTCTAAATAGTATATACTTCGATTTCTTAGAACTTTGGATTGGAGGTCGTTTGAAGGGAATGCTGAATTACGCAACCCATTCATCTTTCGAATGGAATGACGGATCGGAATTCATCGGATTGAATCACCTCCATCATTACTCAGAACATTGGATCTGCCTCTACTTCTCAAAATCTGATCACATCTACACAGATTCTTGTCTCAATGGAAGACACAGAACTATCTGTCAAACTACAGTGGCATAATTTATTTACTTCTTAAAAATTTTGTGTACTTATCTATTTTTAAATAAATCTTCATGCATCCCGAAACAATCTCATTGCTAAATACTTGCATATGTTTTGGGTTTTTATCGAATAATCTTAAGTTTGGCAGAACACATTTGTAAATAGAATTTTGAATGCATTTTTGCAATAAACCTCCTCGGGTTTCAGACAGGTTAGGGGTCTAATTGTTAAACTGTCGAACAGTGTGAGTCTAATTTATGGAATTTTTTTTACCCTTTTAACTGTTCCTTGGATTTTGAAGAGATAATGTCTGCTGTGATACATTCATTCAAGATTATTGCGGAAGACCTAATAAGCAGCTATTTATACAGGCATATGATAATAATTGTGATATTACTTTTATAAAGATCAATTCAACTTTGCAATTAGCTTTAAAAAGTCCGATTATAACTTGTATTATCCTTTAATTCATAATTGTATTTATAATCTATATTTTACGTTAGCGTTCGCATACGTAAGACCCAAATGAATTCAAGAGGCTTTCAAACTGTTTACATTTACTATCTTCATTGATATTGACTGTGGTAAGCGTTACGTGAACATAGACAACACAAAATTAAACAATAACAGCTACATAAATATAAGTGCATTTAAAGTTCAATCGCACTTGTTTATCTGCAACACGATGTGTCCTAAAACTTTCCGATATCTATAAATCTGTGTTCTATCTGCTAACTATATGCTAACTTGCATGCACCAATACTTGCATGTGCAAATATTGCAAGCTAATCAGGAGGCCACGATGTCCCTGTTCTCCTTGAAAGACTATTAAAAGTCATGAAGACAAACTGTTATTACATTTTTCATATTTCCATTATTTTTTGCACTAAGAGTACGTAAGTAAGGTGCCTACTACAGTACTAGGGAGAGAAAGAACTGTGACAAAACCTTTTAATGGTCATTTTGCTCACTGTATATGCATTAATCGTAATACAATTAATTGTAAAGGCGATTAATGAACTACAAGTTCATTAATACTCTCAAGTTCAACATTAATTATGCATGCATAAATGTATTTGAAGTGCCAAAAATAAAGAGTATTAAAAATTGCGTTTATATTAACAAGGGAGGATATCCATTGAAACGGTGAGAATTTTTACTGTGCAGAGTTCAATAATTAAAATCAGTGTCGTATATAATACTTTACGAAGACATGGAGTATTCGGTCACTAAACAGTCGTATCTGAAGTGATAAACATTTTTCATTTCTAAACATGGATAAAATTTTATTTGCTCTGTTCCTGTGAAGAACAATTGGACTGTGTTCTTCTCTTGACATTAAATTGGCTGAAGAATGGTCTTGCACCAAATACGGCTCCATTTAACTTCGGAGAAGCGGTTAATTAATTTTGCGTTTTACAAATTATAGCTGTTTTGCAAAGACTGGAGTGTTCTTGGTTCACCTTATCAGACACAAGTATAAGGATAAGTAAGTAATGAAATTAAGAATGTAATGAAAATTGTCTTACCTATAGATCACAAATACCTCAAATGTTTGGCATTTCCATTTAACGAGCAAACATATTTTGTACCTAATGGCTGTAGGAGCAACAGGTAAAAACTTCGAGGATCTAACTGAAAGGGAATAGAAACATGCATGCTTATCGGTTGGTAGTTTCTTTTGGCATGACATCCTTCGATGTTTGGAATTCATTGGGAAAACGACAGAAACTTGAGTCAGGTTCAGGAACGAAGGGCTCTTTTCAATGGATATGTTATGGAAATGCAGAATGGGATGCTAAACAAAACATACATTTCATTAATTGTTTATTCCTATTCAACTCCACGTAGTGAATTTCTTCAGAATAATTTTTTATGTCATTGAATTTTATTTTCATTTTTATAATTACTACAGCTGAAACTTGGATAACGAAAGCCGATAAGGATTACTTTGATGCTGTCAATTGTTGGAAAAAACTAACCAACGAAGCGACAAGGTCGTTGTTTTACCAAAGTCTTAAATCATGGTTTGAAAACAGAAATCAGGAGCCATGTGAAATCGTTAGGATTTGCGGATAAGTACATCTACGAAATAAATGTGGAACAGTGTCTCAACTATGGCTACAGTATTCCTGTATTCAGAGGTCCAGCACAAAAAGCTATTACCACCAGGATTCTAAACTACTACTACTACAAAAATAGAGGTGAAGTGTAAGAAATACAAATCTTGACTAAGACTGCATGTTAAGAGACCAAGTCATGTAGATGTATTTTTAAAAATTACTTGCTACAGCTCATGACCAGATTCTCAGTAATTATTTATTTATTAACAATAACTTTTTCGATAAAAATGCAGAGAGAAGACGGCTAACTCAGATTGTATTTCGCCTAACTTTTATAGATCGATACACACGTTTTCACATATTCTTTACATTTTTTGGATGCACAAAGCGATAATTTAATAATGTAAAGCAACCAAGTCAGTAGGCACATATTATATTTATGCTAAAATTATTGTACGTCATGTTATAATACACCTTGGTTAATTAAATAATTTCTAATATATTTTTCAAGTATTTTCAGTACACTCAATGCTAATAATAATAATACATAAGTACTATCGGCGAGTGTGATATGATATGTGTGACATACATACAATGTAAATGTAAATGTAAATGTAAAAACTTCATAATGGAATCAAACGTACGAATTGCACGGGTAACACCCATTACAGCAAAATCGGAGTTGAGGAGCAAACTACTTTGTGCTTGACTTTTTGTTGCTAATGTCCAGTGTTTTCCATGTTGTGTACATATAGCATAGTTGTTTAAATTTTTTCACATATCTTGATTTAAATAAAGTAAGTCTGTCTTTTAATGTATTGCTATTCCTACTTTGACCTAGTCAGAAATCACATAAATCTCTGTTGATTCACATTCGCGATTGGAGTTACTTACAAGCTTTTATGAAACCTTTTAAATATTAACATACCAAATGACTACACATCTTATATTCAGGTAACTAATCATCAAAATCTATATGTATATCTAATACACCAATCAGGAAGTCATACGAGACTCGTTATCCTTGAAGACCCTTGTTATATCAGTTATTCTTATAAACAGTGCTGCTTTACTTATTACACTTTTGATTTTTTATTGTTAACCACTGACGATAGGTAAAGCATAAAGTTTGTGTGAGACGCGAGGCAAGTAGTATCATTTATTGCCATTTAGGTTTTTAGTGTATGTAGTACAATGAATTGCAGTGGTACATTAGTGCTACAAGTGCAGATTCAATCATGACATAATATGTGCAGATGCTAAATGATCTTTGAAAAAAATACCAATAAAATATTTGCACTAGTACCTTTAGGTACTAGTTAAAAGTATTCACACTTTACGATAAAGCGTTGGAAAGGTATATTTAAAGTACGGTCAGAATCAGAACTCTCATAAAAACACACGAACTGACTTCTATTGATGAATAATGTACAAAATGTTATGAATATGCATTTCGCTGAGGATTGGATTATGCCACACCCTCCAAATATAAGAAAAATGATATTTTTATTATGACGCGCAAGGATAAGCTTTAGCAGGAACGGTGATTATTTATTAAAAACTTGCATTCGGCAAAGGTTCTTTCTGTAATTTACATTTTTAAATTATACGCTGTATATAACTTGTTACTCTGATTTACATTATCCAGTCACAAACAAGTTGCTTCTCAGTGCTAAATCTTCACCAACTTCTTAAAATGAATAAACTCCTAAACTTGGTGTTTCTTTTTGGAACCGTAGCACTTTGTTACTCCCTGGATATTAACTTGGCTGAAGAAGGGCCATGCATAAACCCACCACCAAAGACAGTCAAATTTGACTTGGAACATGCGGTTAGTTATTAGCAGTCTTACTTACATTAGGAAACACTATTTATATTCTTACTGTTGATTTGAAAATGTGAATTATTTGTAAGAATTGAAAAAGTTCTAAAACAGTTAAATTTTAAACTGTAATTCGTAGACAATTCTAAAGTGACACTGAGTTCTTATAAAAAATTATTTTATAATCCAATAAAAATAAGGTTAACAGCATTTCATTGCTAGCAGATACCTATAGGTCATGAACAGAGAAATTAAAGAAATGGTGAAATTATTGAGTTCAGACGTAGACCAATTATCCGTTCATTGAAATGAATTACCTAACAAATATCAATACTGTGTATATTTAATATTTGCTTAGGACATAATTTTCTAGTATGAGATTTAGATTTTGAGTGAGAATATTAATTGCCCCATTTTCTTATTTTTACCTCAGATTAAAAATACGTCAAATGTTTGGTATTATCATTTCGTCAGCAAATATTATTTGTACCAAACGGTTGCAGGAGCAACAGGTAGACCCTTCGAAGACATTACTGGCAGGACATTGAAGCATGCCTGTCTGGCAGATTCTTTGGGAAATTCTTCCATTGATGTCTGGAATTCATTGGGAACGCAACAACATTTTCTGACTGGCCCAGGAAAGAAAGACTCGATGCTCTCGAAAATTTTTGGAGAAAAAGATTGGAGCTGTAAGAAAAGAAATATTTCCCTGTAGTAATCAAATGCTTATTAAGTTGTTAGAGATAAGGTTTTCAACAATTCATTTATTTTTGTTTGTCTGTAATTTTGACTAAGGTCCGCCAACTAATGAAACATTTTATTTTAAGCATTATCGTTTATAGCACTTAATTGATAAATTAATAATTGCAGCTGAAGTGTGGATAACGAAAGCAGATAAAGATTACTTTGTAGCGGTCAATTGTTGGAAGAAAACTAACCAAAAAAGTGTCAAAGTCTTGGCTTTGACAAAGACATTGAACAACAGTTTGAAATCGGAAATCAAAAGCCACATTAAGTCATTGGGGTTTGCTGACAAGTACATCTACGAAGTAAATGTCGAACAATGTCCCAGCTATGGCTATTTGATTCCTCCTCTCGGATCTCCATTGCTGCGCTACTTCGTCAAAAAATAAATGAAGTCATAAATGTTCCTTGAATCTCAATTTACGAAAATAGCTAATGCAATAAAAGAGTTAAATCCATTGTATCATTTAAATGGTCACTATAAAGTCATTACAATTAAATTAGAATTATTAGTAGTTAAACTATGATAACCTTTTCTTGTTGTGCATTCATGGTCTAGTACGGTTAAAATGAACTTCTTACTTGCGCATTTCTAATATTTCTATGTGAACGGTTCAAATTTCAAATCTATAAGTGTAGGCTTCCACATTAAAGAAATTCTAAAAGGGTATAAATATAACATCTGCAGACTTTAATCGGCAGCCTCTGTATTTCATTTTGGATGCAAAAGACTGGATTAAAATCTATAGATGCCTCCATTTATATATTTTTATTTGGAAATTATTTCTGTTTCTGGGGCATAAATACTACCACTC
Source organism: Yoshiicerus persimilis (assembly GCA_020352615.2). NCBI lineage: Eukaryota > Metazoa > Arthropoda > Collembola > Entomobryomorpha > Tomoceridae > Yoshiicerus > Yoshiicerus persimilis. Next base: position 48,492,304 of record CM036940.2, read on the forward strand.
TAAAAGATTGTTTTACATCAACCTATTATTTTCAGTCAATTAAATATCATAACTCATAATAGAAGTGCAAAGCTCGTAAGAAGTCAAATTCTTATTTTGGAAAACATTTTTGAATTCATTGACATTATGCTTACGTTATTTTATATTACTTGGCTAAAATAATAACATAACCGAAAAATGAAATGTATACAGGCATAGCTGGGCGCCCACCCTCTGAAATGAGTTGAAGTTGGTGAGTGGGTGGGTTGACATAGACCTCAACGGGAATAAAGTGGGTTGAAAGTGCGTTGAAGTTGGTCAGCTTTAATTTGAGAGGGTTGAAAATGAGTTGAAGTAGATCTACTGTACATTCAGTGGGTTGAACTTACAGTTGAAGTTTTTCAACTTTGAACTGAGAGAGTAGAAGTTGAGTTGAAGCTGTTCAACTTTACCCTTAGAGGGTTGAAGTTAAGTTGAAGCTGTTCAACTTTACCCTTAGAGGATTGAAGTTGAGTTGAAACTGTTCAACTTTACCCTTAGAGGGTTGAAGTTGAGTTGAAACTGTTCAACTTTACTCTCAGTGGGTTGAAGTTGAGTTGAAGTTGGCTTATATGAATATTTATCCAAACAACAAAGCATGAAAATAAATAATATAAATAACCAAACGTGCTTACGTGCGTACACAAATTAACATACGATTTCTATCAAACAAAAATAACAAAGGTAAAGAGAATGGTTCTATTTCCTTGAAAACTTAAGTTCTAAATTAAGCTTTCTCCACTCTCCACTAATCCGCTTAAGATTCCTAGAATACGACGGCTTGTAGTGTAGGTAGGTCCGTACCGCTTGAAAAGAATTCTCGCTTGCAGGTATATAAATAATTTAAAAAGCAGTTCAATAATTAATTTTTGTTAATCACATTCAGCTGTGGGGATTGTAAGCACAAGTCAAATGTATGCCAGTGGCACTTTACTTTATTAGGAATTTAGTAACGGTGGTCAACTTCAGTTAAAATTGAGTTGAAGTTGCCCAGAGTACCAGAGGATTACAGTTCAATAGAAGTTGGCCAGGTGTACCCTTAGAGGGTTGAAATTGAGTTGAAGTTGGAAAACTTCACTCTGAGGAGGTTGAAGTTAAGTTGAGGTTGGCCAACTTACCTCTGAGAGGGTTGCAGTTGAGTTGAGGTTGGCCAACTTTATTCTGAGAGGGTTGAAGTTGAGTTGAAAATGACCAGATTTACCCTTACAGGGTTGAAATTGGGTTGAAGTTGGCTAACTTTACTCTGAGAGGGTTGAAGTTGAGTTGAAGTTGGCCAACTTTACTCTGAGAGTGTTGAAGTTGAGTTGAAGTTGGCCAACTTCACTTTGAGAGGGTTGAAGTTGAGTTGAAGTTGGCCAACTTTACTCTGAGTGGGTTGAAAGTGGGTTGAAGCAAGCTGCCGCCCAGCTATGTATACAGGTAACATAATAGGGTGGGTGAGACGCAAGGCAAGTACATAATTTATTGCCATTTAGGTTTTTAACAGATTGCAGTGGTACAGTACTACATGGGCAGATTCAACCATATATAATGTTTGCAGATGTTAAAAACTGAGCTACCAACGAATATCCATGTAATATCTCTTATACTTGTTATCTGTAGACAATCGGGATAAATATTCACACTATACTATAATGCGTTGGAAGTTACATTTAATTTATAGCCAGATCTCACTTACAAATTCACGGCCTGACTTCGATACAGGTATAATGCAAAATATTAGAAATGCATTTCTTTGAGGATTGCACTATGCCGCACCCTCCAAATATAACAATATAAGAAAAATAATTTTATTGTGACATGTATATGCTTTAGCTATAAGCTTTAAGTGATTTATAGGATTTAGTAGCAACGGGGATTATTTATTAATTTATATTTGGCAAAGGTTCCTTCTCTAATTTACATTTTTACATTACATCCTGGATATATAAATTGTTACTCTGATTTGCATTATCCAGTCACCACCACGTTGCTTCTCAGTGCTACATCTTCACCAGCTTCTTAAAATGAACAAACTCGTAAGCTTGGTGTTTCTTTTTGGAATCGTAACACTTTGTTACTCTCTAGATATTAATTTGGCTGAAGAAGGGTCATGCCCAAACCCACCACCAAAGTCAATCCAATATGACCCGGAATACGCGGTTAGTTAATAGTAGTTGCACTTAAAGTAGCAATATATTTTACTCGCTTTACTTTTACTATTTATTTGAAAATGTGAATTATCTTAAGGGTTAAAAATGTTCAAACCATAATTAGTAACCTCTTGACTGTATTTCATCGAAAGTTGAGTTATTGGATAAAAACATACTTTATAATTTAATTCTCACTTAAGGTTAAGGGAATAATAATTATTGGTAATGACACTGACTTAGATTTTTATTGAAGAATTAATTATTACCCTGTTTGTGTTTTCCCCGTTATATTTAGATTAAAAATACGTCAAATATTTGGTATTATCATTTCGTCAGCAAATACTACTTGTACCAAATGATTGCAGGAGTAACAGGAAGATCCTTTGAAGATATTCCAGACAGGATATTGAAGCATGCCTGTCTCGCACTTTCGGTGGGAAATTTCTCCTTTGATGTCTGGAATTCATTCGGAACCCACCAACATTTTCTGGTTGGCCCAGGAAAGAAAGACTCTTATCTCTGGAAACGTTTCGGAGAAAAAGATTGGAACAGTAAGGAAATAAGCATTTTCATGTAATACAATTTTTATTAGGTAGATGACGAAAATTAGAAATTCCTTCAGCCTCCGATGTTATAAATGTACTTTGTAAAAATACGTTAAAGCTTCCACTAATTCATTTAATATTTCCATATTCGGCTACGTTTCGCCAACTAATGAACAGTTTTATTTTAAGGATTTTGCTTTCTAGTAATTAATTATTGATAAATTAATTATTACAGCTGAATCGTGGGTAACGAAAGCAGATAAAGATTACTTTGTAACTGTCAATTGTTTTAAGAAAACTAATCAAAAAAGTGTCAAAGTTCTTGCTTTGACTAAGACATTGAACAACAGTTTGAAATCGGAAATCAGAAGCCACATTAAGTCTTTGGGGTTTGCTGACAAGTATGTCTATGAAGTAAATGTCGAACAATGTCCCAGCTATGAACGGTATGTGCTTCCTCCTCTTATCGGAACCCCACTGCTGCACTACTTCGTCAAAAAATAAATACAGTCATCAATGTCCCTTCAATCTCAACTTACGAAAATAGCTAATACAATAAAGGAAATAAGTCCCTTGTATCATTCAAGTGTTCACTAATTGATAGTCTACAGGTAAAATGGGTTTCTCAATTGATGACATCAAAAATTGCAGCGGAAGTAGTGCTAAACCATAAGTACACTAATAACTTAAAAGATTGCTTGCACAAAAACATTATTGGAAATCAAATTAAATATCAATTGCTTGAATGTGTCGTAAAGGCCCAAAATATTGTTTTTCAAGACAAACCAGCCAGTAGTATATAATAATATGATTTCATCAGATGCTCTATGATGGTATTCAGTAAGTAAAAGATTATTTGATAGACTACCGCGGAATAAAACCCAATTTTTAATGCTACTAACTTTTTCCAGAAGTTCAAATAATATAATAACTCTTTTAATTAAAAAGTATTGAGCCTTAAAACCAATTCCCATTTTTTGCACATATGCTTTCATAGAAAACTTAGACGTAATATGAAATCATAGCGTATTAAAAATTACTATTTTGCGTACCTTTCCGATCTCTTAATTATTATAGGATTTGTAATAGGCATTCGAGTGAGGAGAGGAGAGAGAGTGTGACTAAGCGGAGTTATCAACCAATTTGTAGGGTCATTATCTTTGTTTACATGACATGGAAATAATTGGTACATGAAAACATTGAAAAATTAAGCTTTCTGTTTGATCGTGCAATCTCTTGCAGTATTAATGTGATCAACTAAATGTGCAGGACATAATATATTTAGTTTGCATTTCTTTTAACATTTACCTGTGAAGTATTTGTTAAACGTCAACTGACCTACAAATGAGGTGGAACCAATTGCTTTATTATCTTCTTTATTCCAAACAACACGTTAAATTAGATTTCGGCGCATTAAAGTCATTAAAGTGTATTATAGCTCGTCCATACTTGGAATTAGTAAACAACTTTTACTGCCTCCTAACCATACAAAATGTTATCCAGGTTTTTGGGTTTGGTGTTTTACTGTATTACAAAAGATTTGAATCGGATTATGATGAAAAGCTACAACAATTTGTAAAACTCGAGATCAGTCGTCGTATTTCACGACAATTTTGCCATAAAAGCGCATAGTGCAACTAGAACTATGCAATGGATTTCATCGAAACATTTAGTGGGACTCACTGTTTTTTCTGTGATGCTTGGGTTTACTACACACCATTTCTTTTACTCAGAGCAGCTTTTCGAAAATGAAGATCTGAATACCATACTGGCAAAAGGGAAATCTAGCAATAATCCATCGGGTTGTTTTTATCCCACTTCATCTGCCGTCTTTCGTAAGTCAAAAGTTTTGTTTTAATAAAATGCAAAGATTACAAATAAATTGTTTGGCCTTTGTTGTACTACATACTGTTTTTACGCAAACCTTTTCATCAATTTGTATACGTAACATTCGGGATTTTATTCATGATAATAATTAAAAGTAAGCAGAAAATTAAATTTTTAATATTAAAAAGCTCGTTGAAGGATAGGATAAAATATTTCATTACATTAAGTTTTATTTTGAGGTCACCTCTTAACTTCATTCACAAAGAATAGTGTACATATAATGTTCAACAGTGCGCGTTTAAAAAAATTAATATTTATTACAAATAAAAGTTATAAAAAAATGTTGCCAACATTTCATGTTTAAATTTAACTGCATCCTAGTTTTTTGACTGATTCTAAAGAAATTCTAAAGTATGCCGCATCCAGTACTGAATTCAGTAGAATTATTGACTAGAAGCAAGTAATCGATGTGTCCCTGAAATACTAAGGCTGTGAGGCCTGGAAACCGTAGGTCATTAGCGTTATTGAATGTGGGAAAAGAGGTTTCCCAAACTATATCATTACGGCTACGTAAAGTAGTTCAAAATTAGGCTCGACTGAAGTAAACCGTAATGGGCGGAGCAAAGTGGGCAGGGTGTCGGGTGTTCAAATGTAAAATATATAACAACAAGGTTTTTATGACAAAATTCTCTTATTGATCCCTTATCGATTTAGAAATTTGTAGTACAGTAGTACAGAGTGTGCACCAATTACTGTTTCATTGCATAACATGTACTGAATAATTGATTTCCTATTATTATGGGCTAGTAGTATTACTCAAAGTATATTACACTTTATTATTTATTTACAAGTACTTATTAGGCTTAAAATTCAATTAAGAATTATAATAGTCATCTCATGAAATTCTATCTGTAAATCATGATCAGCTTTTTTCCATATTTCTTTATACTTTAATTTTGATTGATTAAACAATATAAGAGTTTGAACAAAGACCATTTTTATTTTGTAATTCGCAGCAACCAAATATCATTTTGCACAGAGTTCATACACTACTAGAAAAGAATGTTTATTTATATTTTATTATTAGGTATCTATTTTACTTCTACTAGATTCGTTAGATACACAGTGTATCTTCTCCTGCCTGTCTGGAAATTAGCTGTATCACTTCTTAAGACGATAAAAGTGCGTTGAATATTCCAAGAATATTTCTAATTTAATTTTTAAGCGTGGCTTAATTCATAAAGCATCACAGAGGTCTCAAGGTTGCCTTCACTGCATTATGCCATTGAATAATTTACCAATTATTTCCGACAGCGTAAAGTTATTTACTGTATTCAAGCTCACGATTGTTTGCTCAGGAATTGGTTAGGTTTTAGGAATAGAAAGTAAGCAAATAAAATGTTGTAACGGAATAAAGTGACTGAAGTCTTTTTTCCTTAACTTTAGTCCAAAAAGAGTAAATTTTACTTAGATAGGGAAGTAACTAGGGATAATAAAAAGGAATTCATAGACAGAGCTACACTTCCGAAACTGGAGTCTGAGAAATTAGTGATTATTTTTAAACATTGATTTTAGATAACTTAACACATTACTCTTTGGTTTACCTCAAAAATGTTGTAAATGTAATACTAGTAGTAATGTATGAATTGAATATGTACACAAGTGGTATTGATACTGTTCGTATTAGCACAAATGTTTGGATTGACAAATCAATTATCACTAAATAACAATTTGTGTGTTGTAGGTATTTAGTTTAATTAAATAAGTAGAGTTCTAATTTTGTTATGCGTTTGCATTAATATTCAGGATGAGATGTAAAATGAATTAAAATGAACATCAAGGTAAAGCAATGTTGTGAACCATTGTAATAAAAATTCAACACGCCAAATTGCATATTGGAAAGGATACAGGTGCTATCGTTTCCTGTGCACAACTTGACACTGCATAGCGATTATTTATCACTAAGTATATTCTATACGGACTATTGATTCAATTGAAGAGGATATTTGGAAACGAGCCAATCCATTCCGTCCAAATATGCAAAGAATTCACTTCCTTTGTTGAAAACACGTACCTACGTTGGTAAATAGGTAGTAAGTTAAATTGTACGATATGTTAGCGGGATACCATATACAGGCAGTTTTGGATACTCCTAGATTAAACATAAAAATCCAGTGATATTATTGTCATTTTACACTGGGATGATAGTTTGAAGAATAATATTGATTTCATTACATTTTAGGTAGTTATTTTAGTTAGCCTAATTACTTTAGCATTAAATGCTTATTATAATAACTATCAAGCCAGCAAATATAAGATACCGAGATAAGTAAGCAAATTGTAACATTCTGAAAGAACAGGGACAGTGAAATAGAATTGCTGGGAGGACAAGAACTGGAAAGGATAGGAATTGCTGCTTGGCAATATTAACTACAGAACTGTGGATTGTTATTGCAGAGCTGACATAAAAACATTTAAACTATAATTATTTAGAATTTAACAATATTACATCGCAATGCTTTGCATGACTTAAAATACTATTTTTCAGCAAAATTGACTTAAAAGATTTTCAAATATACTAATAAAATATAAATTTAAATAGAAATTAAATAAGAATAAAAATTAACAATAGATAAGAAGTGTTGTTTTTAAATTAGGATTTATTTGTTGCCTTTGAGTGAGTTCAGATGAACAAGTTAGAACACTTCCGACTTGCAGCTAGGAAAATAAACTAAGTATTAGCATGAGCAGGGAGGTGAATCGAATGACGGAACACCGTGAGTGAGCAGGAATTAATGAGTACATGCCTATCGGATGGATTAAGTGGGACTTTTATACATTAGGGACACCATTACTGAATTAGTTTGCAAAACTAGAGCAACTTCTCCAGACTTATTGATGGAGTCAAACTAGCCATTTATCACTCTTTTAATTCACATGCAATACATTTTTTCAGCATGATTTCTACGAAACTAAACACATTTTTAGATTCCGTTGGTTTCAGTCTTTCAAAACTAAAATTTCTTTTCATATTTTTTATATTGTTGTATATGGTACACACCTGGTCTTCAATTAAGTGTTCTACTTGTTTGTCATGTACTGCTACGAAAACAAAAGTTGATAGCCAATATAAACCTCAGTCTAATATCCCTTTACACAGCAACGGTTTGTTAAGGATTTCTCAAAATATATTAAATACTTTACAAATTTGTTAATTATGTTAATTGTTGTCATGATTGTGTTAATTAATAATCTAATTTTCGTTGCATTTCAGAAAAAAAGAAAGAAAAACCAAAGCGAGTGTTTTCAAATTATGATTTGAGAAATATGGGTTATGCACAGTCAAATGAAGAGTTGGAATTTCTGTTAAATATACGGAAATTAATAGTTTATTCTGTTTACGAGTTGAACAAGCCCTTAAAATTCACGAGCTGTGCCAAATGGTGGGCAAATCCTTTAGATTTGATTTCCTATGAAGAGCTTTCAAAATCAGAGACACACACAAAAATTCTTATTAAATTCAGAGTTCAGCCAGGAAATCTTCGTTTGAAAGTGACAATCAATCAGAAACATCCGCCAATAGAAATCACAGATAATGAACTGGAAATTGTCAGTCCTTTGGAGTTTATGGATGCATTTCCTATTGTAGAATGCAATGGGACAAAAGAGTTGAGTGACAATGTACGGAAAACTTGTCTTTGTTCCACAGCGAAAGAAATGGTCGAGTTGGAAAAGCAATCAACGGAATTGAGGAGTCAATGGGACAAGGTGGATAAAGAGTTAATCACGTGGCCTCCCAACCTTTCCTTTTCTGTTCTCGATTATATGAATTTCACCGATTATAACGATTTTATTACTTCCCCGGGGAAGGAGGAAGTTGCAGCAGTTGGCTACAACAAAGAATATTGTGGCCCAGAACTGAAAATGCTGGTTATGATTAGTTCAGCTCCTAGTCACGCTAAACACAGAAAAATTATCAGGGAAACATTTGGCAGTCCTGCCAACCTGGAAGGAAAAGGAATCAAAGTTGTGTTTCTTATGGGAATACCTAAAAACCAGACTATTAATGTAAAGCTTCATGTTTTGTAATTTTTCATCAACAATTAACAAATTAATTGTTAAATTATACACATTGATGTCTTTATGTGGAAAAGTTTTAAGATCTTGAGATTCGTTTTGTTTATTTAACTAATAAGAAATTAGTAACATCATTGTTTTCGATATTTGTTTGTTTAGGAGGAAGTTTTGAAGGAGGCAGAGACAACAAAAGATATAATCCAGGCTCCGTTCATGGATTCCTATCATAATTTGACTGTGAGTCATCTATCCATGTACAAATGGGCTCATCTATCCTGTATTCAAGGAAAGGACAAGGGAATTACAGTTCCGAAATTCATTCTCAAAGCAGATGACGATTTTTTACTAAATGTCGACCTGGCTCTAAAAGTCGCAGAGAATAATTCCGATGTTGAATTTATGTAAAGTCTTTTCCACTTATTTCCCTCTTTCATTTGGGAATTGTGAAGTTGATATTGATAATGGGATTTAATGTACAGAGGGTGTCACTTCTGCGGAACAAAAATAGTTCGGGACGTGAATTATATGTACAAATATTATACTCCTCGCTACATGCACATTTCCGGTTCCTATGCCGGCTACTTAAGCGGTGTTGTCTACCTGCTTAGAACGGACGTCATTCCTCGACTTCTTCACATGTCCATTACAACTCCCATCATTCACATGGACGATGCCTACGTCAGTGGCATTCTTCTCCGTCAGCTCAAAATCTACCCTCGTGGCTCGCCATTGTTCACTTACGGTCGTACTGAACCACATTCATGCCTTACCAAAAAAATGGTTAAGTAAACCCTGAATTTAAAAGCCATTATTATTTTGCCATGAATTATTAATATTTTAGACGGATAGCGTTGTAAAACAGATAAACCTTAATTTTACGTCAACCCAAAATGACATGATTGCTAGAGTTACTGAAATTCAATTACAATAATAATTAAGCCATTTTAGATAGACCTTAGATGTTAAATCCAAATTTTTTGGTTGACTGGAAGATCTAAAACCTTAAATAAGGTCAACCATATTTTTTGGTCAAAACGCTTTCTGTAAATTAATAACAATAACCGGAATTTTTAATTTTAAGTTACCGAAAATGATCTATTTTCTATTTCAGGTGAGTTCTTATGTACTGAACCCTGATGATATGACGGTGCAATGGAACAAGTTCATAGATCCACTTCCTACAAATTGTTCTTTAGATTTACCTTTGAGGGTCGGTGTGCTTGATAAGACTACAAAAATAGCTTGTTTTTATGATTAATTTATTAATGACGATATTTCATAAATTATTTTTGTGGAAGAGCATTTATTTAATGCTGTTAATAAAATTTGTTACTTAATATTTACAAACACTCTCGGACTTAAGATCAATATTATTTGGATCTGGTGAAACTTAGTGTAAGGTTACAACTTACTATGTTGGAGGCAGACACTTTTATTATCTCAGAGTATGGCTCATTCTTACATTACCTTTACATTACCATTTAATTATTAGCAAATTTAGGAAAGCTACTAAGCGTTGTGAATGAATTCCTGATAAACCCATATCCTCCAAATTCAAAAAAGTAAAATTAGAATATTTATTCCATACCATTCACGCTCAATTAATTTACATTGTTAAAATACTTTTAATTTATTTTACAGAGCTTTAATAATAAAACATTTTTCACGTCCTCATTCTCATGAAACATAAGACGTCGTTCTATGTACTGCAATGTGCCCCGGCGAAACTTGTACCGCTAAATGTCAAAATCATTTCAATAATATTGAGAGTTCTATCCAAGAAATCGTAAACCGAATATTTTAATTTTATAATTGAATTTTGAAATACTGTTTTTAATTTTTCATAAAACTCCAAAATTGACTTGGATAAAGATTAACTGTTCACTTAGCATTTTAGTGGGATAATGGAGCTGGAAATAAAATGCTTAATTTGTGGAGGACAGGCTATTCCAGAAATACATCATAGTGATAGTAAAAAGAGACAGCAAATGTTTAAATCGTGGAAAAATAATTGTTCAAAAAGTCTTTCAGAAATATTGCTGGGGAGTGAGTTAGACCCGTTGTTTCACTATTTGGATATCGGAAGCTATTGTTCCAATTGTAATCAAATAATCAGAGAAATCAATTTTACTTGGAATATCCTGCAAAGGCTACAGAAAAAAATTTCGGTATTGTCAAACTGCATTAGAAAGCGTTTGTTTTCAAATTATCAAAGCATTCAGGAAAAGTCAGAAGAGGTTGACGTGAAAAAACGAGTGACAGCACTGAAAAATGAAAGCCAAAGATTACGAAATTATTCTTATAACCAAACCGTTGAAATGATATACGCAGGTATCAACTTAAATTTCAAATTTAAAAAATTAGATACATTTAATTTGTGTCTAAGTAAAACCACCATCTGCAACGTAATCAAAGTATAATTCAATTTCCGAAAAATGTTATAGTTGCTCTCAGATTTTCTGGGGACGAGTACAATAAGTGGACCGGAGATGTGGAAAACGAAACCTACAATAACTCGGCTGACTACTGTCAAATAAAAGTTGAACCAATGACTGAAGAAACAGATACAGACTATGCCTTCGAAAACTCTGAACCTTTAGAAACTGAAACTGAAGGTAATTTAAACAGAAAAGCTTGTAGCTTGTATTTCTTTCTAGCTTGTATTTTAATATTGGTCATTTATTCTTAAAAAAGCGTAAATATTTCTAACTTCCTATTAGTTCTTTAATTCATCATATATATTTGTTAAGGGATTTGTATAATACGTTAAGAATTTGAATTAAAGTTTTTATTATAATATTTATTTAGTTTACATGACATCGTATTTTGTCCTCGTATTTAGAAATGGTTTTTCAGAATCCATTTCTAGAATTCAAAATTTCGGGAAATTATGAATTCCTAATCACAATAATTCTGTATATTGATTTGATGTTAGTTAACACAAGTTCGGAGCAAAGACGTTCAACCCGCAAAAGAAAAGATTTAGGAATAAAGTTTGAAGAGAGCTACTTCCCTGAATACTCAGAAATCGGAAAAGTCGACAAAAGTCGAACCAAAACAAAACGTAAAAGCAGAGCATTGCATTTGGAAAATAGTGATAGGAGAAAGAAAAAGAGGAAATACGATCCCAAGCGTTTGAAATGCACCTATGAAGAGTGCCCATTGACCTTCAAGAACGATGAGAATATGCAAGTTCACATTCGCCAAATCCACCTCGGTTCGCTTGTTTGTCTTAAGTAAAATTACAATTTTTACACATTTAAAAAGTTTTTAACACACTTTTTGGTAATAGGAGAAGAGAAGCCGTATGAGTGCAATAAATGTTTTAGGAAGTTTAGAAGAGGTAACGCACTAAAAAATCACATGAAGAATTTGCATTCTGGGGCCAGAGCCTATGACCACATTTGCAAGTTCTGTGGAAAAGGGTACGTGGAAGAAGATGAGCTAACTGGTCACTACTCGGTAGCTCACCAGGGACCGAATCCATTTTCGTGTGCCTTTTGTGATAAAGTGTGTAGCAATACAACCGACTTACGCAAACACGTGATAGAGGTTCATCCTGATCACAAACGGCCACAATGTCACGAATGTGGCAAGTTCTTCGCCAATGAAAACTCCTTGACCATTCACGGACTGAGTCACAAAGACCCCAACCTACAGCACAAATGTTCTCTTTGCAACAGAATATTCTCCCATCCGGCTCGTCTGAAAAGACACATGGAAACCCATAGCAAAGATAAGAATTTTACGTGCGATATCTGTGGAAAGTCTTTTCACCATAAAATGGCACTTTTGTCCCATTCGGAATTCCATTTTAAAGGGAAAAGATTTAAATGTACAGTGTGTGACAAAGCATTTGTCAAGGCTCCCTCCTTGAAACGACATGAAGTAACCCATTCCGGAGTAAAAGACTACGTTTGCCAAACGTGTGGAAAAGCGTTTAATGCAAAACACAATCTTAACGAACACGAAAGAATACACTTAAGAGAAAAAGATCCTACTATAGTCGTCCGTAGACGAATTAATCAAAAAGTCATCTCCCAACAAGATTCCCTTGACAAGCCGGAGGAATGCAATAATTTGACCAACCAGAATTCTACTGAATTGAATGCTGCTCAAGTAAATGGGGGAACGAAACCCGAGCAGTCTGAAGTTTACTTAATTTCTAATGAATTGAAAATTCAATAAACCTTAATAACCATTATTTTGTACTTGATTAATTATTAGATCGGTTAATGTATTTTTGAATCCATAACTTAAACACAATTAAAACAGTTACAGAAACTAGTAAAATACCCCCCAAAAGAAAGTTGACTTTGTAGTTTGTACCATTATTCAAGCGTTAAATATAATAATCAAAATTTAATAAGTAAAAATCCATGTTTGGGCTAGGTTGATTCACATGTGCTGTGAAAATTAATTTGTGCCCTCATTTGACAAAAACGCATGTGAAAATATGTTTATTCAGTAGCGGAAAGCTACTGTATGTTTTCGGGATGTCTGTCTGTCTGTCTGTCTGTCTGTCTGTCTGTCTGTCTGTTAGTTAGTTAGTTAGTCAGTTAGTTAGGTAGTTAGTGAGTATATGCCATATCTCAGGAACGCTTTGAAATATTTTGATGAAACTTTCAGTGGACCTTCTAGGGACAAAGTGTAGGTCATCTTTCAAAAATGGTGTTAATCGGTAACTCCCTTCTGACCTTTAACCTCATTTATGTCCAAACACATGTTATGTGTTATATTGCTGATGTTGTGTGTATGTTGTGGTATGTGTCGTAGTCTTTACTAGTGACCACTACATGATGTAGTCTGACTGGCGGCCGCTATACGTCGTAGTCTGCACTGGTGACCACCATACGTCGTTTTTTAAATAAATTGAAATACTTTAAATTTGATTTGAATAAATTCAAGTAAATTCGAAATGTTTTGAATAAATTCAAGTAAATTCGAAATGTTTTGAATAAATTCAAATAAATTCGAATGTTTTGAATAAATTCAAGTAAATTCGAAATGTTTTGAATAAATTCAAATAAATTCGAATGTTTTGAATAAATTCAAGTAAATTCGAAATGTTTTGAATAAATTCAAATAAATTCGAATGTTTTGAATAAATTCAAGTAAATTCGAAATGTTTTGAATAAATTCAAATAAATTCGAATGTTTTGAATAAATTCAAGTAAATTCGAAATGTTTTGAATAAATTCAAGTAAATTCGAAATGTTTTGAATAAATTCAAATAAATTCGAATGTTTTGAATAAATTCAAGTAAATTCGAATGTTTTGAATAAATTCAAGTAAATTCGAAATGTTTTGAATAAATTCAAGTAAATTCGAAATGTTTTGAATAAATTCAAGTAAATTCGAAATGTTTTGAATAAATTCAAGTAAATTCGAAATGTTTTGAATAAAGTCAAGTAAATTCGAAATGTTTTGAATAAATTCAAGTAAATTCGAAATGTTTTGAATAAATTTAAGTAAATTCGAAATGTTTTGAATAAATTCAAGTAAATTCGAAATGTTTTGAATAAATTTAAGTAAATTCGAAATGTTTTGAATAAATTCAAGTAAATTCGAAATGTTTTGAATAAATTCAAGTAAATTTAAAATGTTTTGAATAAATTCAAGTAAATTCAAAATGTTTTGAATAAATTCAAGTAAATTTAAAATGTTTTGAATAAATTTAAATAAATTCGAATGTTTTGAATAAATTCAAGTAAATTCGAAATGTTTTGAATAAATTCAAGTAAATTCGAAATGTTTTGAATAAATTCAAGTAAATTCGAAATGTTTTGAATAAATTTAAATAAATTCGAATGTTTTGAATAAATTCAAGTAAATTCGAAATGTTTTGAATAAATTCAAGTAAATTCGAAATGTTTTGAATAAATTCCAGTAAATTCGAAATGTTTTGAATAAATTCAAATAAATTCGAATGTTTTGAATAAATTCAAGTAAATTCGAAAAGTTTTGAATAAATTCAAATAAATTCGAAATGTTTTGAATAAATTCGAAATGTTTTGAATAAATTCAAATAAATTCGAATGTTTTGAATAAATTCAAGTAAATTAGAATTGTTTTGAATAAATTCAAATAAATTCGAAATTTTTTGAATAAATTGAAGTAAATTCAAAATGTTTTGAATGAATTGAAGTAAATTCAAAATGTTTTGAATAAATTCAAGTAAATTCAAGTAAATTTAAAATATTTTGAATAAATTCAACTAAATTCAAAATGTTTCAAATAAGTTCAAGTAAATTCAAAATGTTTTGAATAAATTCAGGTAAATTCAAAATGTTTTGAATAAATTCATGTAAATTCAAAATGTTTTGAATAAATTCATGTAAATTCAAAATGTTTTGAATAAATTCATGTAAATTCAAAATGTTTTGAATAAATTCATGTAAATTCAAAATGTTTAGAATAAACATATTTGTTTTGCTTCCGCTACTGTCTTATATCCGTTTTGCAATGGTTTATTTATCTGGCAGAACTGCGTATACAAGGGGTAATGATCAGGTACGAGGCAGAGCTTTATCTCCGGTGCTTAATAATATTATCGTAATAACATGCCTAGTGAGGTCTAAGTACTAGTAGAGTGGCCAGATGGGTAAATAATGGCACATATGACCTGTTTTCCACGAAACCCAATTTCTATGTTAAATTAATATTTGATGATCTATTTTAATGACTTTGGTTTAAACAAGGGGCTCTAAAAAATAAATTTTCAACTTTGTATTTGTAAACCCACTCATTTTTTAGGGTTTTACCCTGCAGTTTCTAGTTTTCAGAAACTGTTCAATTGAAAGCATAATAACTAGTTCATAATAGCCAGCGTATATTGTATATCAATTAGTGCATTGAATTGTAATCAGGAGCACAGGTATCAATATTACCGATGAAGACCTAGATCTACATAACAAACATTTTGTACAAACAAAACGAGTAAAAAGAATAAAAAATCCTGACCACAGAGAATTATGTTATCAGAGCAAGGATCATTCATTAGTAATTATTATTAATTCATACATATTATCCATGCCTGGTTTTATATGGAAATAATTGCTTATCTTTCGATGAACTTCTCATAACGGAATCTTCAGGAAAACAAATATTTGAATGTTTCACAATGTGCACAAAATATAAAACGTATAACATATACCAAGTGAAACATTAGTTTCCTCAGAGTCGACTTCAAGTCCTGAAAGAAACACAAAAGTCCCAATTTAAATATAAAATCCAGAAATGATGTTGTTCCAAAGTTTTGTTCTTTTGGCTGCAATTTGCTTCTACAGTGGAGAGGTAATAATCTTTGATCCTATCAGTACATTATTTTAAAACAAAATATAGTAATGCATTGATTATTGCTTTATTAGACATTGACATTACGACAATTAGAAGCCAAAACATCAGGAGCAGGAGCACACTTAGGAAATGGTGAGTCATTTATTTACTCCATTAATGCAACAAAATAAGGATCTAATAATAAAATAATAATCTAATAAGGATAATCCTTATTAGATTGATATACAGGGTCAGTTATAAATGTGTTAGCACGGTACAGGTGCTCTAGCTCCTAAACGGGGACTGCTACCGAAATTTGGTTTACACCGTTGCAAAAACGGGAAAATTTGCGACAAAACTGTTTTTATTAAACCTAAAAACAAATAATTGCACAGCATCAAGGAACCCAAAAAAGCTGTGCTTGTAAACCCATGTAATTGTGACAACCAAGATTCGCTTTCCTTTGTTACGAATGCGTTATCAAATTTCTTCGTTACCAATTCGTAAACTAATTTGATCGTTTCCGGCCCACACGTTTATTCCATGACTCTTGAGAGAATTCTTCATTACTTTACTTGGTACGGATAATGCGGAGCTCAAGTAACTTGATGCCTGTTCATCTATGAAACTGCATTAGTCTGACCACTATTGACAAAATTGGCATCACTACAAGCGTAAAAACGAATATTTTTCCAAAAGCTAACATTTCCAGAATAATCTGGAGGTTTTAATTCCTACACCTTAGCTGGACTGCATGGCTTCAGCTTTGGCGCTTTCAGTCGTCTGCTTATAGATCCATAACCATGCTGAGTTGGGTTTTAGAAATGTAAAATCTGGAATTCTTGTCAAATTCAATTTCCATTCTTTCCAAATTTTCTTTAATGAGAATTGATTTGGGATGATTTCACTTCACAATGGCCATTTTAACTGAGTGCAAGTGGATGGAAGATGCCTTTGAAAATTTATTTCGAATCGGCTCAAGATGGACGGGACGTTTCCGGGACGGAGAAAGTGGCTTTGCTTTGGAAAGCTACGTTATGATTTTCGAATTATGAAAATGATAATTCAACACCGGAAATGGCACTCCAACGCTGCGATTTTTTGCTTCATGATGACAATACGGGTACAGTAGTGTAGTTTCTGGTTTTATTGCAAATCTTCCCCTATTTTTAATGGTGTAAACTATACTTCGGTAGCAGCCCCCGTTTTCCTGCTACAGCCTTTGTTAGCACACTTTTGGATGACATTTTCGTATACTTACTATAGTTCGGTTTTGAATTATCGTGTAAGAAATTAATTTTTAAATAAACTTTAATTTTAGAGAGAACATTTTTTATTCCTCTTCCATTATTGCCTTTTCAAAGACCAAGAACAACTACTAGGGCTTCTACTATTAGTGGTGGTACTTCCACTACTTCTACTACTACTACGACGACTAGGGCCCCGGGCACGGGCTGATGAACTCAACACCCATTCTTTAATAAGTGCTTTACCAACATCTCTAGTATACATTTTGGTAACGAATTCTCCGATTTGGGTATCAGTCAATGTTGTATGTACATTACTTTTTTATTTCAGGATTAAAGTCAACTTTTACACTTACTAAGATGGTAGAGAATTGTCGAAAGAATTTTAAAGCCATAATTCAGTGCCAAATATTGATAAAAAATATCGGAAATTTTTTCCTAAATTTTTTCTCAATATTTAGCACTGAATTGCCCTTAAAATTCTTTAAAGTTATTTAGAGTGCAGAAGTATCATTTGCATTACAGTAATTAAAGTTAAATTATTCAGATATTCATTTTATTCATCTCTACAGCATAATCGTCTTTCTTCTAAACACTAATAATAATTAAGAGTATTATAGAAATCTAGTATAAATACCCCAAAAGAAAGTTGACTTTGTATAGGTAACATAATTCATGTGTTAAATTTTGAAAGTGATGTAAAAATTTCTTCAAAATATTATGCTTATTTAATAGATATAGAACTGCGTATGCAAGGGTAATGATGAGGTATAAGGCAAAGCTATATCTTTGGTGCCGAGTAATATATGACCGCAATAACAGACTTAGACTAGTGAGATCTAATTACAAATAACAGTACATGTTGAATGCACGGATGGGTAAATAATAATCTCCTCCGATGCTACAAAAGTGTGCATTTATTCTAAAAAATGTATTACAGTACAAACAAGTACATCATAAAGGGCCTTAAAAACTGCACATATGTCCGTTTTTCCACGAAACCCAATTTCGATGTTAAATTAATATTTGATGATCTGTTTTAATCACTATTTGGTTTAACCGAAAGGCTTTTTTGAATAAAATTTTTACATCATATTTGTAAACCCACTCAATTTTACGGTTTTCGCCTGCAGTTTTATTTTTCCAAACTGTTCAATTGAAAGCGTAACAAATGTTCACAATAGGCAGCTTATGCACTTTGCATGTATATTTATATTGTATATCATTTAGTACGTATCGGGAGCGGACAGGTATCAATATTACTGATGATGACCTACTTAAATAAACGTTTTGCATAAACAAAACGAGTAAAGTGAATTTAAAAAATTCTGACCGCAAAGAATTATGTTAGCAGATCATTCTTTAGTAATTTTTATTAATTCATGCATATTGTGCATGCCTAGTTTCATTTGGAAAAAAATGTATGTCTTTCGATGAACTGCATATAATGGTATTTTCAGGAAATCAAATATTGTCTTTAGAATTTCTTGGAAGTGTTGAATTTTCCACAATGTTTAGAAAATGCAAAACGCATATATAGCAAGTGAAACATTAGTTTTCTCAGAGTCTACTTCAAGTCGTGAAAAGGAACACAAAAGCTCAATTTAAATAAAAAATCTAGAAAGCATGCTGTTCCAAAGTTTTGTTCTTTTGGCTGCAATTTGCTTTTACAGTGGAGATGGAGGGGTAGTAATCTTTGATCTTATTTTAAAACTAAACTTAGTAATGTGTATTTCTTTACTACATTTATTACATTAGGTATTGCTTTATTAGATATTGACAGCACCACAAGTAGCAGCCGAAACAGCAGGAACAGGTGCACATTTAGGAAATGGTAAGTCCTTTAAAAGTAAATATCTCATTAGATGAATTTACATACATAAATATATATTATACTATAGTTCGGTTTTTAATTATCGTGCAGGAAATTAATTTTTTAAATGAAATTCAATTTTAGAGAGAACATTTTTTATTCCTCTCCCATTTATACCTCTTCCAAGACCAGGAACAACTACTATGGCTTCTACTACTATGGCCGCTTCTACTTCCGCTGGTTCTACAACTGCCGCTTCTACTACTGCCGCTTCTACTACCGCCGCTTCTACTACCGCCGCTTCAACTACTGCCGCTTCAACTACTGCAGCTTCTACTACTGCCGCTCCTACTATGGCGCCGGGCCCGAATCCATAGATGATCTCCCGTTTTTTAAATAACTGCTTTACCGACATCTCCTGTCGTGAAATCAGAAAAATACATATGTAAACTAATTATGTACATTAATTTGGCAAAGGATACTCCTTGGATACATAATACATTACATTAGTGTTTCAAAAGAGATTAAATTCGAATTTTACACTTACTAAGATGGTAATTAATATTGAATTATTCGTATACAGTGGCAGATATTCATTATATTCACCTCAGTTGCATATCGTCGTCTGAAACCCAATTAGCCTAGGTATTATATCATTTCTCCAAAATCCGCTTTACCATTCCACCTTCTTTCCAAAATCTGCTTTGGCTTTATGTACCAAACGGTTCCGTTTAATTATTAGTTAGATAGAATCGTCATAAAGCTTTAGCTTTTTGTTGCAAATCGATTAACAGCGAATATATGATAGTATAAGGTCGTCATGTGGTTGTCAGGAAGTTAGGGATCTTAAATACTGGTGATTTGATTAGCTGATTTATTACTTTTGATTTACTCATTAACTTATTATTAAACAAAGCTTTTTAAGCAGGGGTACATTTTAATCCCTCTTTAAAAGTTTCAAAATTTTCATTACTTATGTAACAAAAAAGTACTTTTGTCCGCTACATTTGTTCGCTGCATGATGGTCGGCGTTTAACTAGTTTTCTAGCCTTGGTTG
Organism: Yoshiicerus persimilis; assembly: GCA_020352615.2. Lineage (NCBI taxonomy): Eukaryota > Metazoa > Arthropoda > Collembola > Entomobryomorpha > Tomoceridae > Yoshiicerus > Yoshiicerus persimilis. Next base: position 48,512,298 of record CM036940.2, read on the forward strand.
ACAAGAATTTATTTTACATGGTTTTACAAGTGAATGAAAGTAGAAGGTAGGATGTTTGTAAATTTTATGCGTAATTACCGTGTTAGACAAAGTACCTCACGTATATCCCACATATCCAACACTATACATTAGTATAGTAGGATGGTGAGGTACTTTGAGCAAATGGTCAATTAAAGTTATTTTTTTCATAGCTTAGAAAATGATGTATTGCCAGTGGATGTTCTACAAAGAGCACAACGCATCTCACGGAAGCTCATTGCTCCAAGTCTCATATTCAAACATTCTCTAAGAACACCTTGCTGATGGGCAACTAAAATCACGCAAATCAAAATTGTTTCTGCAAATATCTCAACAAAATTTAGAATGGCATTTCTAACTTGCGAAATTTTAATGTTTGAAATTCAATTGCCAACAACTTAGATATGAGAGGTGACAGCCAAAATATCTATTTTGCAAGCTTTTAGAGAATAACTATAAGAATACTTTAATTTTAAGTTGCAAGTAAATACATATAGAAATTCTAAGAAAATAATTTATAATTCATTTTAATGTAGTTTTTTGAATATTCAAAAGTCTGAAAGCGTTTTCTAATATGTCGCTGCCATAAACCGGAGGTAATTTGCAATTCAGAATTTAATAGCGTAATGATTTAATGTTGTCATATTTTATGATTCTTTTATAGTTGTGACTTGTGATTTGTTTGTATTACATTGTGTAAATCCTGGACACTAGAGAAATGGATTTTAAAAAGAAATGTTTGATTTGTGGTCGACGAATTCAACAAGCAGTTTCAAAAAGACGCAGTAAAGAAACGCAAAAAATATTGGATTCTTGGAAAAATGCATGTTCAAAAAGTTTGTCATATATTTTGATGGGAAAGGAGTTTGAGTCGTTTGTTTACTTCTTTAATTCTGGAAGATTCTGTTCCAGTTGTCAACAAACAATAAGAGATGTCAACTTCACTTGGAAGCTCTTGAAAAAGCTCCAGGAAAAAATAGACATTTTGTCAAACTGCATTCGTAAACGACTTTTCAACAATTATCGGAGTATTCGCAGAAAATCAGAAAAGAATGATATAGAAGAAAACCTGAAGGCACTAAAAAATGACAATACTACATTCAATACTTATTCTTACAATCAAATCGTTGAACTGATTTACACAGGTAAATGAAAATAATGTGAAACTTTTCATTTTATGCATAGACAGAAAGAGTAGCTACAAAAAAATAACATGACTTGCTTGTAGCTATTATTTTGTCTATAGATTTTATGTATTGTGAGCCGAAGTACCTAAGTTTATTATTGTAATTTGACAATTGTCGGTTTTTATAAAATCGTTTAAAGTGACTTTATTGAACCGAATTGAATTTTAGATTATTGAAATCGCTCGTTGAAATTAAAATCATATTAAGATTTTCAAGTATATTATACCAAATTATACTTAATGTGTTTTGCTGGACTGCAAAGGACTTTTTATATGCGAAATTATTGACAATTATCCAATTATCGAAGTTTTTTAAAAGTTGCTTTTAGGTTATCTGGGGGAGTGGATACTCTTGATGAGGAAAGTAATGAAGCCAGTGACTCCCTTGATATAAAATATGAACCAGTTTATTTCGATGCCGATCCTGAGGAACAAGCAGAACCATATGTGGCAGAGTCTTCTAAAGAAGAAATATCTGGTAATAAGTTTGTTCAATAGAACAAATATTAATACTTTTAGGTTGATGGAATTGTAAATATGATGAATATGGTGAATACAAGTATATTAAATATGTTCACACAATATTGATATTAGATATGGAAACCGACGACCTTCCCAAAAAACTGAGAACTGGAGGTCCCTCTAAGGAAAAGATTGGGGGAGAATGCAAACCCAGTTCTGAACCTAAAATTAGAAAAGGTGACACTGAGTCACAGAAGAAACGCCGAGAAAGAAGGAATGCTTGGAGACGTAAACATCGGAAACCAGATCCGAGGTACATTAATAGTAAAAAACTCATTAAGTGCACCTATGAAGATTGCCCTGTGACATTCAGAAACGAGGAAAATATGAAATTTCACATTCGCCAACTTCATCTTGGTTCGTGTACCCTTTGATTAAAATGTAATAACTAGCTTGTATTTTACACTTTTATATGAAATTGTATTTTTACTCTAGGAGAACAGAAGCCTTACGAATGTCCAAAATGCTTGAAGAGATTTGGAAAGAGCAACATTCTTAAAATGCACATAAAGAATTTGCATTCTGGAAGCAGGGGTTACGACCATAACTGTAAGTTCTGTGGAAAGGGGTACGCTGAAGAAGAAGAACTGAATAGTCACTACTCTGGAGCACATCAAGGACCGAATCCCTTCCTGTGTGCCTTTTGCGACAATGTGTGCAGTAACACAACAGACTTGCGGAAACACGTCATTGACTCTCACCCGGATCACAATAGACCACAGTGCAATATTTGTAACAAATATTTTGTGAGTCAACAAACTTTGAACATACATTCGCTTACCCACAACGATCCTGACTTGCTACACAAATGCACAATATGCAACCGGGTATTCGCCACCGTTGCCCGTCTTAAAAACCACACGGAGGTTCACAACACAGAAAGGAATTTTACGTGTCATATATGTGGGGTTAGTTTATTGACATTTCTTTTAGTACGAAAGGAGTAAATTATTTTTATTTTAGATCGTAGAAAATGTTAAAAAAAATCTGTGAAATTGACACCTAAAAATATAATAATAAATTGAATTTTTGATCATGTAGAAAAATTTTCACCGGAGGGAGGCCCTTCGAACCCATTTGAGGTTACACGCAGAGGAGAAGAAATTCAAGTGCAAAGTGTGTGAAAAGGGATTCTTCAATGCTCACTCGTTGAAAAGGCATGAAATAACACATACGGGGGTTAAAGATCACGTTTGTGCCACTTGTGGGAAATCTTTTGCCGTCAGGCATAATCTCACAGAGCACGAAAGAATACACAAGAGAGAAATAGATCCGACTATCGTTGTACGCAAAAGAAAAAGTAATCCCAAAGAAGTTCCTCAAGAAGAGACACAGCCTTGTTCCACCTTATACTTTGAGTATGATGCATCTAATATTATTTTTGCTACCGAACCTCTATTCTAGAGGTATTCTATTCTATCACCAGTTAAGCACTGCAATATGACAATTTTTAGAAAATATGAAGACTTTCTGCTCTGATCTTTCCGTATTGCACTGAAACATGTAGCCAGGCAAGGCCGGTGCGACCATGGCGATTCTCCCATAAGGTTATGTCAAGCTAAAAATTTTAAATCCAGCATTTCAGTTTTCCTGTATCATTTGCTGGGATACATTAGGCGTGTATCTTCGGATTTCCACGACTATCGATTATAATGTTGTGGAGGTAAATTCCCCTACCTCCAGCAAAAAGAAAACTAAAAGGAATTAAAAAGTTTTTGCTTTAGATAACCTTATAGGAGAATCATGGTTATACCAACCTTGGTAACTACGTATTTTAATTTGTGAATAATAACAGTTACAAATAAATGATTTACAATTTTATCGCATTTAAATTATTTCCGTACTATGAGTTTGTTTTATGATGTAACTTAATAAGCCTAGACAGTAGTAACTGAAACGTCCACAATTTGATAATCTGCAGATTAGTTAATTATGCATTAACTGTGTTCTCTGGATTAAAATTACATTCATTATAAGGAATCTGAACAGAAACAAGTCTGCTTACATGAAATTCATCAATCAGTTTTGATTAATATTTTTCGTTGCTGAATTGTTATTTATCGTTAAACATTTAGCATTAATAGTGCAAACAAAATAACAAACATTGATTTACATTTCTGCATGAACGTTGACTTACTACATAAAACTACGTTTAGGGTGCTTGTGGAGCGTAAATGCTTTTCCGACATCACATAGTGGTAACAATAAAATTATGTTACAGGAAGATTAAATTAAAAGAAATAAATAACTTTTACTATTTACATATTCAATACATTTACATTCAATAAATTCAAATGGACATTTTTAAAATTTACAGAAAATTACAGGAAATAATAAAAGTATTTTTATAAAGGTATTTATTAATAATGATATAATATCTTATTTTTTACAAATCAATAGATGGGTATTGCCACGGCCATAAGCGTCTGAAATAATATTTATCTCTCCTTTTTAAGGTACTTTTCCTGTAACATATATTTACAGATTTACACGAAATACTTTTCTTTCAGGGTTGTATTTATAAATGCACATAATATCAAAAATTCTTAAGGGATATATAGAGCATATATAAATGTGCATAAATATTTTGAGACATTTTTTGTCTGATGAACAAGAAATTGTTCGCAGTTATTCGTTTGGGTTTTCGGTTTGCTTTCAATTAGTTCCCGGAACATACAATACGTGAATTAAGAAAAGGAATTCTCTTTTGGCAACGCAACGTAAATGCATAAGATATAGCAAGTAATGCATAATGAGTGCAGAATGTCATACAAGTGGTATCGGTATATAATTCTGTAGTACGCAGGATTGATCCGTGCCTACGAACTATCAATAAGAAGGGATCAGCTGGAATCCAAAGAATAATCCGATTCTTCTATTTCTGTACCTGAAAATTACCTGAAACTGATCATTATTACGTATGTGGTCAAATAGGTGCTATTTATTAAATAAAGATATCTTGTAGAAGAACTGAATATGAACAGATTACTTGAAACGATAAGCAAAAGAAAGACTGATCCCATAATGGGACATTCCCAGCAAATGGAAACTGCTCTTGCCAGTAACCTGGACCTTTTGAAAAAATCTGTCAGCCAAAACGATGTGGTGAGTTATCCTGATTCTTTTGCCAAATTTAAATTAAATGACAAAAATATTAAATATTATGCTACTACCTGAACACATTATGAATCGTAATTAATTTAAAAGAAGCATTTATTGTTTCAATTAAATAACACATTTCTTAATTAACCGTAATTACTTTAAAATTTATAAAAGTATTTATAGTTTCAGTACGAAGCATTGTCCAACCAGATTTTGTTTTCAGATTTTGCGTAGATTATTCGGGTTCTTAAAATACGAAGATCTGAAATCGTGTCGTCTGGTGTGCACAAAATGGGAAAATATATCAAGACAATTCTTTATAAAGCATTCAAAAATCATATTCCAATTTTACACATCGACTCTGTTGAAGAAATGGGAGCAAGATCTTAAGATGGTTTTGGAAGACCTAACAGAACTTGGAATAACGTCATACGGATTTCAAAATAACATCCCGACAACTTTACTGCCAATACTGAAAATGAAATTTTCGGTGAAGAAAACATTCATCAAAGAAATCTACATAGACCGTATAAGACTCATTGATAATAATGGAAGCGTAATAAAAACCTTAGATTTACGGTGTTTTATTAGCCCTAATATCCGCAAATTGTACGTAAATTCCAATTACTGTAAGACGAATGACAGTTTAGCCAGCACGAGAGTAATTGTTTCTGTCGACTCCTTGAGATCCATAAAAGAATTGTACTTACAAGATTGCACTGTAATTATCAACGGAAAAATATCTCCAGAAGAATTAACACTGAAATTAATAACGTTTATGAAAAGTGGGGTAAAAGTAGAGCAAGTCACTATAAACGAATTCGTGGACTTTGCCAAGATTCGCAAATTGACACTATGGGGTAGTTTCATTGACTCTGTTTGGGAATACAGTGACGATAAAAATACAATGAGTGTCGATTTAAATGAGAGGGTAAATATTGAAACTTTAGAATTATATAGGTCAAAAGTTAAGGAATGGTCCACAGCCAAGTGGAATGTAAATTATTTTAGTTTAAGCAAAATTCCTTTAGTCAAACATCACATGATGACTATAAGTAAACTGGAAATTGATTCTGCAGTGAATTTAACTTTGCTCCCAAGGACAATAGAGAGACTAGTCTTAAGACAAACCTTGATGAGTCAATTAGTTAATCAGAACGAGCAAATTAATCCTGTTTTCCTTCCAAGCTTAAAATATTTGCATTTGCACAATCCTAGTTATGTCCCGCTTTTCTCAGGATGCGAAAAATTGACAGACCTTGAATTAACTGCAATTTCTAATGACAAAATTGACCTCGGTGTAATTCCTGACTCTGTAACGAAAATTAAGTTAACGGGTGTACAGTTTTTCACAGAATCGGTTTCTTTGCTATTAACTTTGGATACCCTCATTATTCAAAGTTTAGAAGATAAGTGGAAACGTATTGAAAGTTATTTACTCAATGTGAAACCTAAAAGTCTTATTGTCTTCGATGAAGGAATAGAAAAATTCTTGCCTAATAACACAATGGAGAAATTTATGGAAAATCAATTTGAAAGCTTTGCAATTGGAAAGTTTTTCAGTGACTCTCATAATCTGCATGAAAAATATTTTCAAACCGCGGAGGATAAAAAAGCACAATACTATTTATTTGAGAAAAGCAATTCCGGCTTTGTGCTGGGAATTGATGAGAATAAATTTAAAAAACTAGTGAATGTAATACGATTCTAAGTATTGTATCTTCCCTCGGGAAGATAAGTGTAAACTCTCGCATTTTAGCTAATCTGGAATAAATTATGTTTTTACGTCAATAAATTCAATTTTATTTTATTTGCAACTACAATTACAATAATTGTTTCAACGAATGCAATAATTTCACAAATATTACCAATTATAAATTATGCCTACCTATATAAGATATACGAATAACTAACAAATTAATTTTTAAATAGACTAGGATAGCTCTTCACCTATAGTTTTCAACAAATTAGTAATTTTCAGACACAAAAATCATCTTTACCGTGATATTCTTAAAAGTTAAAAATAGTTAAAGCAATAAGTCATCGTTATAGTTCAGCCATTAGAAGGATGTACCGATCTACAAATCACTCTCAGGATATTTCAGAGAATTCATGAATATTATTGCTACAGGAAAACTAAATTAAAAGGAACGAGTGAGATTTGTTATGTTACGGGAAATGTTCGTTTAAACCCAAATCAGTTTTAAATGATATTAAATTGAAAAAGGTAATCTTATTGGTCTTTTTATGTCAGAAAGGATTTATATTTATTATTTTTACCCTTTTCTTTTTTATTCTAGATTTTGATTTTTATGTAAAAAGTTAAGTAAAACAATAAAAGAAATGACACCCACAAAATCTCTGATATTCTGACCGATGAATATAATATTCCAGTAACATAGACGGCAAATAGACATTATAGCACCGCGTAATTTAAATTGGCATTCATTGGAATGCAAAATATTGCTTTCTTTGATGATGGAAATAGAATAGTAGAATTAAAATATCACCGTGAAGCTTATCATTTTATTTTTTAGTTGGGTTTTTGTTAGTTAAGCTGTGAAAAAGTATTTAATTTATTTAGTTCACGTTTCTTGTGAACAGTGTTGTTGCTATTTCCTACAGATGAGGAAAAAGGGAGAAATGACCCCGTCTAAAAACAAGGCGGTCATCCAATGCGCTAATTGCAAAAATCCTTTGACGGAAAGCCAGAAAAATATTTCCAAAATTACAGAAAGCTGGAGTTTCATGAAAGATTCTACTTGTATCAGCCGACGAAATGATATATCCATTTGTGAAGCGATTTCTTACATCTTTGGGCTGCCTGATGGTTATTTTCAAAAACAGTTGATTTCCATTTTACTCAAAGAAAATTCCAAAGATAGTATTCTTCCAGTAGTGACATCCAATTTTGATGAAACTGTTTTGATGTTCTGCGAAGAATGCGGCCCTATTCTTTGTGAGCTTTATAAAATTAGCAAGCTGTTAAGAAATGTATCAGTGAAAGACGCTTTGATTTGGAGAGTCTTGGAGAAACATGGGTTTGATGCCCATTTTGAAAAAAACCTGCAAAATGTCATTAAACTCGAACCTTGTTTAAACCAAAATAATTTAGATGAAAACCTTATGTTGGAACATATGCAAGATGTTGACAATGAAAATTTAGGAACGGATGTGATATACATAAAGTCTGAGATTGAGATTGATGAAAACTCTAAAGATGACAGTAGTGAAATTGTTAGTGAAAATGAAGGTAACAAAAACTTTCCAATGTTTTGCTTGCATAAAATATTTTGAATTATTGGTTGTATTTTTTAATTGGGATTCATTTACTATATACAATTCAGATATTTGTTTACTTAGAAAATCTATTGATTCAATCGGCACCAGCAAAAGCTACCGGAGCATCAAAAATAAATAATTTTGGCTTAAAAACACTGTTTGTATCCATCAAGAAGCTACCAGGTAATCTTTAAGAACACCATACTTTTGGAAACTTAAATATCGATGTTTTTCCAGTTTCAAGTTATCCAGTTTCCTTTAGGTAATTACTTTATTGTACACGGATATAACATTAATGCTATCTCATTGCAGAAAACTACAAAAAAGCCACTGAAAATCAGGCGGATGAACTGCAAAATGACGTATATGAATCAGTAAACGATGCGCAGTTGTCAGACGGTAACTTTTCTCCAACGGAAGAATCAAGTTCCAGCGATGACGAGTTTTTCACACGTAACAGAAAAATTATCTTAGTGCTGCTGCAAGAAGCCATAGATACTTAACCATTTATAGGCTTCTTGGTGCTGCTGCTATCTTTATTATAGCAAAAATTTACACCAGCCAATAACTTGTAAACGTTCGCTAGGATGATTTTAATAGAAGGGGGAGAAGAAGTATCATTCTCAAAATTGAGCTTAAATATATCTAATACCCATAAAGATAATTACAATTACTGACCCCTTCAATTGTTCCAATTAAATCCTTGAGATACCTTTAAGGGGAACCTGTTCGAATTTCCAATAAATATAACCGTATATTTACTTTTAGTTAATTTAGTTTAATTGTCTATATACCATTTTAAATGTGTATTGAACAGGAACCAGGACTTCCAAAAGGTTGAAAACCTTAGTGAAATCTCCCCGTGTGAAAGCGAAAAGAAAAGGCGGATGTGGTTTGTTAAAATTTAAAGAAAATTATATTAAAATTGCGTCTACAAATGAGACCTCAGGAAAACCCAATTACAAATTCAAATGTAAACGGTGCTGGATCATCTGTGGTTCACGGAGTAATTTTAATGATCATTATGTTAGCGAACATTTTGACGGAGCTTCAGTCTACAAAGAAGTAATTAAAGGGCCACCTTTTAAGTGTCCTAAATGTGATGCGGTTTACAAAGCCCTAAATACCTTATCAATCCATGCAGCAGATAAACATGATTTGAAACTTGTTGGTAGGCAAAGAATACGCCAAAAACCGAAGGGCATAATAAAGTGTGAGGACTGTGGTGTGGGTTTTAGTACAAGTCAAGGCTTTCTTCTTCACCAGTCTAAAGTGCACAATCGACAATATCACACCTGCCCTATTTGTGCTGAGGTTTTTCCATTTCAGAGTGACCTAGATTCTCATAAAGAATCTCAACATTTAGGAAAATCTGCTCAACCGGATAATGCGAAGACAAAAAGAAAACGCGGTGGTGGTTTACTAAATTTCAAAGAAAATTATATCAAAATTGCGTCTTCAAATAAAGAATCCTCCGAGCTGAAAGCCAAATTCAAATGTAAACGGTGTGGGATCACTTGCGGGTCTCGTAGTCGCTTTAACGATCATTATGTTAACAAACATTTTGACGCAGCTTCGGTCCACGAAGAAATAATTAAGGGTCCACCTTTTAAATGTCCCAAATGCGACGCAGTTTACAAAGCCATAAACACCTTAGCAATCCATGCAGCAGATAAACATGATTTGAAAATTGTTGGTAGACAAAGAGTACGACAAAAACCTAAAGACGGAATGAATTGTAACGACTGTGGTGTGAATTTTAGTTCAAGTCAAGGATTTGTTATACACCAGGCCAATAAGCACAATCGAAAATATTACAACTGCCTAATTTGTGCTGAAGTTTTTCCGCTTAAGAGTGAACTAGATTCTCACAAAGCGGCTCAACATCGAAAGCCAAGAAGGAAAGCAAAATCTGAAAAGAAATTACAGCCACCAGTAATTAAAAACGAAGCTGATACTGAATATTCTAAAGATTTATATTATTGTCGAGAGTGTGCCTACAAATTCACCACACGAATGTCGCATGGCACACATCAAAGGAAAACTCACAATGGACGTCAAAAGTTCGATTGTAAAAATTGTGACGAAAGTTTTGTTTTTCTCATTTCTTTCTTACTTCATATGGCAAATGTTCACAAAGAAGTTTTTAAGCCAGAAAATTATAAGTACCAGTATACTTGTAAGGAACCGAACTGTGGACTCTTTTTTTATGAAACCGATGCCATTAAAAGACATCAAAAAAATACAACTCATTCAGGGTTTGAAGTCACATGTGCGTTTTGTGAAGAAAGTTTTTCGGATATGCGATCAATGGAAATCCACAATCGAGATGTTCACAATAACAAACGTGTTTGCAAGGGGGCAATAGATTCAGTAATACGTTATCAAGTAATTTACCAATGCAACTCATGTCAAGTAGTTATTGCTAACAATACTGAAATGGCTGACCATAAATTAATACACCAGGATGTAGTAAAAATATACACATGTGCCGTCTGCCAGAAACCATGTTCAAGCTATCATCAGTGGTTACAACATAGTTTGCGGCATAAGAAAACTAGCTTCCAATGCGACAGATGTGGGAAAAATTTTCAGGACTTAAGGATTTATCGTCTTCATTGTCGAATCCATGCCGAAAAGGTTAGTGGCATCCGACCGCTGTGTGAAATGTGCGGTAAAAGTTTTAGTAATGGAAAGTCGCTAAATAAACACAAGGGAACTATTCATTTCCGGAAAACAGAATGTGTGTGCAATTCGTGTGGGCACACCTGCAAGACCAACTGGCACTTAAAATTACATATGAAAGTCCATGCGAAAAATGGCAGCATTAAGACGTAAAAACGTCAATAATGATTTTTAATGTAATTTTGACAAAAATGTCATTTGGATTTCAGTGCTAATAATTAATTTTCTAAACTTTATTTTACATAATTCCATAAAGCTATTTAGAATTTATTGTCACAGAGGGTAGAATGGAACTCCAAAACCTGCTATAAAGGAATCTTTAACCCGCTGGATTTAAAAGTTGTTGTATTTGTAGTAGTGGAATAAATAAAATTGTTAAAAACACTGTGAACACTAGTTTTAATCATCCGTAAAACAAAGTGTTATAGTTGTACTTTATAATAATATTATGTAGTCATACAATTACCGGTTACTTCTTGAGGGTTTCATTTACTGGGTGCAAAATGGCCTTCCCGAAATATAGAGAGTTTTTACTCCTCCACTGCGCTAACTGCAAACATCCTTTACCACCTAACGGGAAAAGTATATCCAAAATTAAACAAAATTCTAATTCGATTAAGAATTCTAACCACACAGATCAGAATAATGAAATATCCATGATTGAAGCAATTTCTTATATTTTTGGGGCTTCCAAAAACTATTTGGATGAAAAGTTGAAATCGATTTTCATGAAGCAGAATTATGATATTGAAGGCTGTACGTTTCCAGAGATTTCGGAATTTGAATCCACATTATCATTTTGCGAAAATTGCGGACCGATTTTCTCAGAACTTTATGAAGTCGCTAAGATGTTGAGAAGCGTATCAGAAAAAAACGCTCTCCTTTGGGAAGTATTAAGTGAACGATATCCGTTTGAAGAACATTTGAACATCCCTATGAAGGAGGAGGTCAATTTTTTAAGTGACTATGATTCATCATTTGATGAAAGTTTACTTCTGCCACATGTACAAAAAGAATTGGGGGATTCTAGTTTCGTTAATGAAATGGCAAGCGTTAAAATTGAAATTGACTCCAATAAGGATAGCCACAAAACGCAATTATCCAAAAAATCTACAGCAGGCGTCAATGAACATGATTCAGGTTTCCGAAAACGTAAGGAATTATGTATTGTCTTTAGAATATAGTTCGAAAATATTGTGTTTTATAGCTCTTACCAACAAATTAATTTTATTTTTAATTCAATTTCAAATTGTTTACTTATTATTTTGATAATAGTAAATGTATTTAATAATTAGGTTCTGTTTATTACACTTAGGGAGGTCATTACGTCGTTCGACATCCAGAACGCCCAGAACCGAAACCTCTCAAATAGACGAGTATGAACATAAAGAGCTATCTGTATCGATTCAAAGATTACCAGGTAAATTTTGCGACCTCTAAGAAATAAAATTTCATTGCCTATTTGTACATTTGTATTGTCCAGTATATGATTATTAGTAAAAGGAATAATTTCTGAAAGCCAACTAATGTATATTTGATCAAACAGATGAAATTGTTAGAACTTACAGCGAAAATATAGATGACCAGGATGAACTGGAGGAGACTTTCGACAACGAACGTGATCCTTTATACATCTCTGGTCAATCTGAATCAGATTCATCCGATCTAAACGATGAAGAAAATTTCACAAGTAATTTATTTAAAACTTTCTGAATTTATGTGCATTTAGACATTTTCGTCAATTTCCTCATTAAAGCTATTTAAAGAATTAAAAATGTTATTATGCTGTTAGTACCATTAGTACTAATTTGATGTCAAAAGTGGTGAACCTAATGTAATTTTGCTAACTTTATTCGCTGACGCTTTATAAAAATTCCTAAGTATCATTATTTCGCAAATAACAAAACGCCAGTATAACCATCCTGAATTTAATTCTATTTTTTGTCGTTCTTCTACAGAAACTAAGACTAAACGGAAAAGATATGCTCAGGGTATGGAAGCCTATTATACCGCAGTTGAGTGCCGCGATGAATCTTCAGAAAACGCGAAATGCAGATTCCAATGTAATAAATGTGATACAACTTTTGGTACACGACGTAATGTTTTCAGTCATTATGTTTACCAACATTTTGAAGGATCTTCAGTTCACACAGAAGTAATTAAGGGGCCACCTTTTCAATGCCCGAAGTGCGATTCAAAGTTCCAGGCTCAAAGTTCATTAATATTTCATGCAGCTGGTGTCCATGATTTGACAATTGCTAGTTTTCGGAAAATGCGACAAGATTCTAAAGTTCTGAAGTGCCATGACTGTGATGTGAGTTTCAGTAGTGTTCATGGCTTTTCTATACATCAGTTTACTAAACATAATCGGAAGTGTTACTCCTGCACCACCTGTGGAGATACTTTTCGGATTAAGAGTGAACTCGAATCTCACAGAAAAGCATTCAAGCATCGTGGAATTCAACAGCGGAAAGAAATTCCGAAAAATGAAAATGATCAAGAAGAAATTGGAGTTCCAGAACAGCTTAGTGATGATATCTTTTTCTGTCGAGATTGCAATTACAAGTTTAGTTCACGATATGCTCTTAATATACATCTAGTTAAGAGTCACGAAGGACGTCCAAAATATGACTGTAAAAGTTGCGACGAAAGTTTCATTACCCTTATTTCATTCTTAAAACACTCCACAGACGTCCATAGAGAATTTCCCAAACCAGAAAATTATAAATACCAATGTACTTGTACAGAGCCGAATTGCGGTTCTGTTGTTTATGACGTCCCTTCCCTTAAAAAACATCAAAGAAGTGCAACGCATTCAACTTTCGAAATCATTTGTGCATTTTGTGAAGAACGTTTTACGGATACTCATTCAATGGAAATTCACAATCGGGCTGTTCACAATAACAAACGTGTGGTAGCAGGAAAACCGGTTTCCAAGATATCAAAAGTATACAAGTGTAACTCGTGTGAAATAATTATTAATGACAATACGGAAATGACTGCACACAAATTAATACACCCGGATGTCGAGATGACATTTAAATGTCCTGTTTGTCAGAAGCTCTTTCCAACTTATAATCAAGTGCAATATCATAAGTCGACTCATAGTATGGCTTCCAAAGATTTTCAGTGTGAGACGTGCGGTAAGAAGTTTAAGGGGAAAATGCAATACCGCATTCATTGTCGATACCATTTGGAGAAGGCTGAAGGAGTTCGACCTATGTGTGACCTGTGTGGCAAAAATTTTAGTACTCTGAAAACGTTGAACAAACACAAGGGAATAATGCACTTCGGGAAGCAAGCGAAAATATGTAGTTTGTGTGGGCACACTTCTAAGACCAACTGGCATTTACTTTTACATATGAAAGTCCATGCAAAAAATGCAAATCTTCAAGAAACGTAAAAATGTTGAATAATTCAACGATTTTTAATGTAGTTTTGATAATGGTATGCGCTAATAAACTTGGATTCCAATACCAATTGGAATTAATTATCGAAATTTTCTTCCTAACCATAATTCCTTAAAGGTATTAATTTATTTTTATTTAATTCGGCAGAACAGATGAGATGCTTTAGGTAAAGGTTTGTCACTTTTGTCACTGAACTTGGGGTAGACTGGAACTGTAAAACGTGGCAGCAAACAATCCTTAAGCCGCTGGATTTAAAAGCTAGGTCTCTATGTTTATTTGCAGAGATTTAAGTGTCACATCAATGTTAGCAGTGATCACGATCACTAGCTTTTAATCATCCACAAAAACAAATTAAAGGGGTTTATTTGTATAGTATTGTAAATAATTACCGATTACTTCTCGAGGGTTTTCATTTACTGAGGTGGAAAATGACCTCAGCGAATTACATGGAGTTTTTACTCTTCCACTGCGCTAACTGCAAACAACCTTTACCACCCAACGGGAAAAGTATATCCAAAATTAAACAAAAGTCTAAGTCGATTAAGAATTCTAACCACTCAGAAGAGCAAAATGAAATATCGATGATTGAAGCAATTTCATATATTTTTGGGGCTTCCAAAAACTGTTTGGATAAAAAGCTGAAATCAATTTTCATTAAGCAGAATAATTATGATATTGAAGACTGTACATTTCCAGAGCTGTCGGATTTGAAATCAACATTATCATTTTGCGAAAATTGCGGACCGATTTTCTCAGAACTTTATGAAGTCGCTAAGATGTTGAGAAGCGTATCAGATAAAAAGGCTCTGTTATGGGAAGTATTATTAGAACGATATCAGTTTGAAGATCTATTAGACATCCCTATGAAGAAGGAGGTCAATTATTTAAGTGAATATGATTCTTCATATGTTGAAAGTTTACCTTTGCCACATGTACAAGAAGAAGAATTGGAGGATTCCAGTTTCGTTAATGAAATTGCAAGCGTTAAAATAGAAACTGGCAGCTATAAAAATAACCACAAATCCAAACGTGTGAAAAAATCCACAGCAGACGTCAATGAACAAGATTCAGGCTTTCGGAAAGGTATGGAATTAGTTTTCATCTGGCATAGTTAGTTTGAAAGTTCTGCTATAGTTTATATCAGCAGTTTACTTTCAATTCAACTTGTATACTTACTATTTTGGAAATAGCAAATGTATTTCGGTAATCAGGTTTTATTGGTTTACATTTACTTAGGGAGATCATTACGTCTTTCGATATCTGGAACTCCCAGAACCGAAGCCGAAACCTCTCAAATAAACGAGTTTGAAACAAAGGAGCTATCTGTATTCATTCAAAGATTACCAGGTAAATTCTGAGACGTCTTAGAAATGGTACGGCGTATTTATTTGTATTAACCAGAAGAGGATTATAAATAAAGGAATCATTTCTTGAAAGGAACTAATGTGTATTTGATCAAACAGATGAAATTGTTAGAACTTACAGCGAAAATATAGATGACCAGAATGAGCTGGAGGGGGCTTTCGACAACGAACTTGATCCTTTATACATCTCTGGTCATTCTGAATCAGATTCCTCAGAACTAAACGATGAAGAATTTTTCACAAGTAATTTGTTTAACGTTTTTTTGCGCATTTAAGCATTCTTCTCATATAAATTTTAATTCTTAAAATTTTGTTTACGTGATTATTACTGTTACATTAATTTGATGAGTTAGTCGACTGTTCAACCTTATTTTGGAAGTTTTTATCTATAGTTAATGAAAGTCACTGATGCTTTAAAATTAAATTTTAAACATCTTTATTTCGAAAATGGCAACAGGATAGTAGAACCCGTACAACCATACTTAATTTAACCTTTTTTGTCATTTTTTTCAGAAACTAAGACTAAACGAGGTCGACGGCAGAAAAGATGTCCTACGGGTTTTGAAGCATATTATACTGCAGTTGTGAGTTCTGATGAATCTTCAGGAAAAGCCAAGTGTAAATTCAAATGTAATAAATGTGATATGACCTTTGGAAACCAAGGGAATGTTGTCTGTCATTATGTTCACCAACATTTTGAAGGATCTTTAGTTCACACCGAAGAAATCAAGGGACCACCTTTTCAATGCCCAAAGTGCGATTATAAGTTCCAGGCCAAACGTTCATTAACATTTCATGCAGCTAGTGTTCATGATTTGAAAATTGCTGCTGCTTATAAAAGGCGACAAGATTCAAAAGTTTTGAAGTGCGATGAGTGTGATGTGAATTTTACAACTTACAATGGATTTTCTGCACATCAGTTTATTAAGCACAATCGTAAGTGTTACTCCTGTACCACCTGTGGAGAAGCCTTTCAGCTGAGGAGTGAACGCGCTGCTCACAGAAAAGCATTGAAGCATTTTAGGTATCAAAGAAAAGAAATACCGAAGCAGGAAGAAATTGAAGTTGCAGAACAGTTTAGCGATGATGATATATTCTTCTGCCGAGATTGTAATTACAAGTTTAGCTCACGATATGCTCTTAATATACATCTATTTAAGAGTCACGACGGACGTCAAAAATATGATTGCAAAAGTTGTGACGAAAGTTTCATTACCCTGATTTCATTCTTGAAACACTCCACAGAAGTCCATAGGGAATTTCCCAAACCAGAAAATTATAAGTACCAGTTTACTTGTAAAGAACTAGATTGCGGACTCACATTTTATGAAGCCGGTTACTTTAAAAAACACTTGAAAAACACAACTCATACAATTTTTGAAGTCATTTGTGCATTTTGCGAAGAAAGTTTTACAGATATGCAGTCTATGGAAATTCACAAACGGACTGTTCACAGTAACAAACGTTTGGGAAGAAGAAATCCGGTTTCAAAAAAGATTTCATCTGAAAAACTATACAAGTGTAACTCATGTGAAGTAATTATTACTGACAATACGGAAATGACTGCACACAAATTAATACACCCAGATGTCGAGATGACATATAAGTGTCTTCTTTGTCAGAATCTGTTTTCAACTCAAAACAAATTAACACATCACAGATTGCTAAATCACAGTACGGCATGCAAGGATTTCCAGTGTGAGAAGTGTGGTAAGAAGTTTAACGGGAAAAGGCAATACCGCCTTCATTGTCGATACCATTCGGAAAAGACTGAAGGAATTCGCCCTGTGTGTGACCTGTGCGGAAAAAATTTTAGTACTCGAAGAATGTTGACCAAGCACAAGGCAATAATTCACTTTGGGAAGGAAGAAAAGGTATGCAATTTGTGTGGACACGTTAGCAAGACCTTGTGGAATTTAAAGTTGCATATGAAGGTGCATGAAAAAGACGGCATATTTAGGAAACGTAAACACTTTTGATAAATTCACATTGCGGTATTTAAAGTATTATTAAATGTTATTATTTATTTTTAACTACCATCATTTCTTCTGTGCTCGTCATTTGAAATGCATTTATTTGAGTCATATAGTTATCAATTGAGAACAAGTGTTCACAGTTTTTTAGGATCAAATAATCGTTAAATATTTATGTTTAAGATGTGTGTAATTACTTCTTGTGAACTATACAGAATTTCGCACACCTGCATCTCACACTTGTAAGCGATATTGCTTTATAAAAGGTTTTATTTGAAGGCAATAATAATTGTATTAAATTAATTTGAGTACAAATTACGCTACAAATTTAGAACGCTGTGAATTATTGAGAACTATAATTTTTCGTTAAACTGAGTTTTAGTAAGCAAATGTGGAGCATTATTACTTAGCAATCTTAGCCGTGTGTTGTAGCCATTAGTTTGATATGTATGATAAATGGTGACATTATAGAAAGTACGTTTATGTTATGATATGAAATTAGAATCGCCATCGTCATAGCTAAAGAACAGTGTAGCGTTATACACTACCTTTTGTATGGAAAGGCAAGATAAGTCAATATAGCGACCCATCACTGTCACAAACGATATCTGATGCGATGATGATAGTGCAGGGAAGATAATCATCAATCTAAAATACCGTGAGCGTGTCTGCCGTGCATGCAAAAGCTTTTAAGCTCAGAATTGAATATTAAATTGCTATTTTAAACGCTCGCTACTAACAAACGTCTGTATTTAAAGACCAGGTCAAGCCGCTCTGGTCCCTTTAGTCTATGTAACATCATCACTATGAATGTACACACAGACAAGTGCACCTTTTCTATTCCGATCACATCAGTAACTAGCCAAAAGCTGTGCTAATAAGTTTGGAAAATCAACATTCCTTTGTATTTTCTTACATAAGTCAGATAAAAATTTGTAGGAAAGACAGTGACATGCAAAATAATGTTCGATCTTGTAGACGTCGGAAGTGTCCCTCAACCAGGACCAACTTCTCAAACTTTATGGACGAAGGATACATGTTTTTTCGGGAGAAACTTTTTTCCAAGGCAGTGTCATCATTCGGCCAGGTAAACTATTTATTGTGCTATAGATTTTTTATTGAAAATATTTTACAGCATTGCATTATTGACATTAATTACAGCAAGAGAAAACTATAAGCGATTATTTTTTTCTTGAGTTAAACCGATTATTTTTGAGGTGCACTTAAATACAAGTCTTTGATATAAATGTTATCGTATTGACAGTTAGTTTTCGTTGCATTTGGAATTTTACGTTATTTATACATTTGTTGCACTACCATAAAATTAAGTACATGCCATATGTACAATGAAAATCAACTGAATACAGCTACATGACAAAGAAATAAATGACGACCGTACAAAATGATGAGAGTTATAGCTACAGCGCTGAGTCCGGGTTGCTTCTCTGACTAATCTGAAATACAAACCAGATTAATAAAGATTGGTAATAGTGAATAAAATTGGTTATACCATTTGGAATTGAAAGCGTAATGCAATTTTATAAATGACTTTATTATGAGAGGTAAAGAACCTGTAAATATTACTTTTGAACTAAATTCTGCTATTATTATTATGTTCTCTATTAAGTTTACTAGTTTAAGTGTACGCCATTTTATACCATGATTCATGAATTAGCCGACTTATGTTAGTTCGGGGCACAACCAAACACCAAAAGTTTTTTGTCTGTGATTATTATTAGCATATAACTTCACACTTCTTATCTTTCGTACTTTGTACCTTTGTACAGTGTTACATTATCAATTTTCTTCTCTATAGCTGAAACTTAGCTATAAAAATAATTTTCGCCTAGTAGTAGTTTGTCTTTGGATTATAGGATTACATATTAAATTATTACGCATAGAATTAGTGAGTTAGTAATAGTAATGAATAATAGATGGTCACATTTGAGGTCAATTGTCGATATTTGAATCAGAAAAGTTTGTCATTAGTGGAAGGGTGTCATGCAGAGCCAGCTAAGTATTTTACTTTGAAGATTGGTGAGAAAAAGGCAATTTACTTAATTCACGAATATCTTATCCTTTCTTTCCTAATGTTTTCTTTAGAAGGTCGATTTAGCCGTGATTGTTCTGAAGCGACTCTGGTGTAAACCCATTTGTGTAAGAATTAGTTCCATTAAAAAGCACAATATAATCAAAACAGAACTCATGTCCTTATTTGGAGCGGAAAGAAAACAAAAATATTCCATTCTGATCTAAAAGCAAGTGATTTTCATTGTTCTGTTACATATCTTTCTGCAACTGCACTGCAATGAATGGCATTTCGTAAAATACTGCAAGCAGTATCATATCTATGAGAATGAGAAAAAGAAAAATGCCAAAAATAATTCAAAGTAAGTTTACGCATTCTACATTTGTTGAAATGGAGCAGACGTATTAGAAAAGCCTTTCTGCTTTTCTCAAGCTGTCAATCCAACACCAAGGTGTTTGTTAATGATACCTATAATCATAGACTCTATGTAAAGCATCTCCCAAGAATAAGTTTATGGAATAATGTTAATTTGAAGGTGTGTTAGCGTGACTAGCGGTATTATTGACAAAAGTTCGGTTAATAGGCGATGTTTATTTCACCACTGTCGACTGACAAAACATATCTAGTCTAAATATTACTTTGAAAGATGTTAGAATTCGGAGCAAATGGTATTATCATTTATTACTATTAACCTTATAGGTACAAATATGAAATTTCATATGTGCTGTGAGCTGGAGTAATCTTCTAACGTACAATTTGTCATAATAGAAACTGTGTTCCAAGACTGCTGTGACTTCTAACCTTTTCCTGTTAAAAGTTGATGTTGATAGCTGATGAAAAGGAACTAATGGATAACAAATTGGTATTTGATATCGCGTGCACAATTCATGACAAGCATCTTACTTGGGTATATCTATAGATGATAGATATTCTGTGGTAGTTGCTTTTAAGCATAAGCAGATAGGCATAATTTATATTCCCGGTGCAGGAGACTACCCTTGCATGAGAATCTGCATTAGATCTGAATAACCTGGCTGGTAAAACATTTGGATATGGTATAAGTACGGTACATACAATATTGACATTGAGGCAAACAGAGAAAATATTAATCCTTTAAAAAGACTTAAAGGAGACGCTTATTTTGGTCGAAACTGTTTATTGCAAAAACTAATTGTACAATTTCAATTATTTTAAGAATTGTTTTTCGATGGACTGCCTCTAGGTATGGTTCTCGGTTTTTCAGCGAATTTTACAATGAGAACAAACCAGTGTAGCACTGGAAATAACAAAGTATCGCCAGCAACATAACATATAACACATAGGTAATTAGGTAAAAATCAAAAAAAAACCACGAAAACACATTTAGGGCGATTACAATACAGGGGACAATAAAATATCCAGTAATAAATGTAACTGTAGGATCTGCTTTTAAGAATTTCACTAGTTTGAACTCACCATCTCAAACCGTTCTCGAGTTATTGCAGGTACAGAAATGGTGAATGTACAAGAATTTTCATAAAGCATCCGATACTTTAATGGAATGCATTGGGTATTCATAACGTAAAAAGATTTAGCAGAACTTTGACAGGATCTCATGATGATGACAAAGGCACGAGGAGATCTTCCGGTTGTGTAACTCCTTCGGGCCTGGTTCTCATCACACATTAGTACTGGATGTTTCGGTGCGGGTTGTTATGGAAATCCTGGAAATAGGAATCAGTGCAAAGAAAAACCTGCTATAGATTTACATAAAGGACGAGCTATGATTCTCTCCTCATGTATGATGCTACTTCTAATTCTAATGGTTTTCGGTGCAGTTTGCTATACATGTTTTATCAATTTTATACATTTGCATTATTGACTTCTGCTGCTATAGAGCATTGAGAAACCCGGTATGCACACATTGCAATAGTTATTTTGCGGTGACAAGTATACTACTAATAGGTGTCTTTTGCATAGAATCCATCTAATTAGAAGGCAATGGGTATAAGAAGAATGAAGAAAGGATGTGTGGTGACGGTGAGTAATACCTTATGTAAATGTAGTGGTGGGCAAACTTTTTAACGTAAACAAAATAACCAAATCTGTTTTCCTATTTTGTTCACAATTATATTGGTACAGAAAAATAGTTGACATTTTTAATTAACAAGTATTAGAAATCCACACTTTAGAATTCAAGGTAAGTACTTTATATCGATAAAATCATTCCAGTCATAAATATCGTTGTTTAATTGACTTTTTGTTAATCCAACTGAGTATTTAAGTATACATTATTAAACTTTATTTATTTTTATCCTACATAATTTTATTTTCCTTTCCTTGCTTGTTGAGATATTTACTAAGCATAGCTTCATGTGTAAATTTTCCCTGAAAATATGTCTGCTTTCGCCCATCTCTACAATACCTGATTTTCAATCTTATAGATTTCATTGTAATACTAGTTCAGCCGTCGAATACCTTATAATTAGTTTATATGATATATATTGGGTGTAATAAAATGACAGTAGGTATATTTATCCACGCCCCGAAAGTTGCAAAGGTGCAATTAAGGAGCTGTCCATTTTGGCGATTAGTAGAAACCGTTAGAATCAAAAGGGTTCTACAATGATCCATTATCATTAACTTAGAACGCCCAGTTTAATCTAAAAATAGTTTATAGCTCCATAACGAATACAAGAAACCCATCAGTGTATTTCTTCACGTTAGTACACAAGTATAAGTCGAGCCTACTGCAAAAATCAGTTCTGAAAAATATTTTGTTGTGGGCAGAACAATAGTGGAAGTATATATTTATGCCAATAATCGCGCTGTAACAACTACGATTTAATTAACTATATCTATACAGACTAATTACCAAATCGTTCAATGTGCATCCTGAGTCATTTTTCGCTTAGTATTAACACATGCAGCAAAATAGATTATAGAGCAGTTTCTGAGAATAAATCCTCTAATTAGAAAATTTCTTTTGTAAGCGAAAGTTACATTTAAGAAAGTTTCCATTGTTTCTGTGGACTGAAAGAAAAGTGTTGTGTTGTCGGAAAAGAGTTAATAGATGAATAATTCAGCGAACACGAAGGGAAAGGAGGAGAAGGAGGGACGGAAGAACGGGAAAGTGCCGGAGAGAGGAAGTGGGAGCAACGGGGTGCCCAATAAGCCTAATGGCCTCTTTCACACCAGCAGATTGCAGGCAGTGACAATTGGAATGGTAACAAAAGGGAAATTCCATCTGAATGTGAAAACTCTGACGAGTGATGACGAGGAGGACGAGGACAGCGGAAATCACTCTCCCGAAGCCCAGACTCCGTCACAGCCACCGAATAAGAAATCTCTCATCAGTCGCCTACTTGCTCTGGCTGGAGAACAGTCACTCGCCTCATCAGCTCCTCACTCCAAAACCAAAGATCAAAATAGCCTTCGTCCCAAATCATCTCAACACGCTCCCATTCTCGGAGTCAGAACTCCAGACACCTCGGTGGACCAGTTTTCTCTACCTAATTCTCCATTTGTTAAAAAAGTAGAATTTTCTCCACAAGTACGCATGGACTCTGCAAATAATAACAATAATAATGATGCAGAGAACAAAGGAGAAACAAAAAACAAGAAAAAAGAGCACGAAAGTAAGTATTTTTAAATGTAACTTATTTTTAATAAAAGAAATTCACTAAAGATGATCTATTCCTAAAAGACTAAAAGTTTTACAGTTTGTGCAATTAAAATTATGCAAAATTCTTTTGTTGTAGGGTCGCCGACGGGAAGTGCAAGCGGACAGACGACTCCGAGATGGAGAGCCCGCTCTCCAAGTGGAAATCTGTTGAATGAAATTCGAAAAATGTCTTTAGCGTCTAAGGACGCTCAAGAAGAAAAAAATAAAAATAAAAACGAACCTGAGGCTACCAAAAAAACATTTCGGAGAACGAAGCGGAAGAAAAGAAGGGAAGAAGAGTACACTGATAAGGATCGGGCTGCTGCGGCCACCCTAGGCTCACGGGACATTAAGCAATCATTGAAAGCTAAGAAGAAACGGGAAAGAAAATTGCAATTGTCACTTGGTCTTTTGACAAGCGAGGAGTTCCTTTCGGCTATGTTGGTCGTTGAAGCTACTTTTCAAATGAATGTTAAGAAACAGGCTGCAGCTGCTCTTATTACTCTCAATAAGGTTTTCATGCTCTCTAGAATCAATGGGGAATTGCATAGTAATAACTACAGCATAGAGAGAAAAATAAAATGATAGTGACGGATAAATTGAAATATTAGTGATAAATCCTGTAAAAAATTAATGAAAAATGACAAAGTGTATGACACAATGTGAAATGTTACTAAGAAAATGCATTTGCAATTTTATTATAATGTTTTGGGGTATTTTTATTTTAGGCATTGGAATTGCAGCCGTTCCACAAAGGGGCACTCGTAGCACGAAGCCAGTGTCATTTAAAATTGGGGGACGCCGCATCTGCATTAAAAGATGCAGAAACTTCATTTGAAAAGAACAAAACATATATCCAGGGGCTGTTCCAATTTGCCGAAGCCTTGTATCAGTTAGGACAATTTGAAGAAGCGTTAATTGCGTACCATCGTGGATACAGATTGAGGAAAGACATGGAAGGCTTTCGAATCGGAATACAAAAGTCTCAAGAAGCTATTCGAAGGGCTATTGGAGGTAGAATTCATTGTTTAATTGTATATAATAATCAGGAATAGTATATATAGTATAGTTTGCAATAATAATAATATATTTTGTAGCGGAATGGTCTGCCTCTCAAATCGGGAACTTGGATGAAATTCTTCCAATGATAGATGCAGTAGAAGCAGCAAATAAAAGTAAAATGAAATTTTGTCATACTTATTCCTTTCAGAAAGACTTATAAAAATCGTACCATGTTTTTTGTAAAGCAAAAAAGGAAGAATTTTGGTCACGTAACGAAGAGAGTCTTGAGGTCCTAAAACATAAAAGCAACACTGTTAAAGCGTCTAGGTCAACTGCAAAAGCCCGATGGATTGCAAGGGAAGTCTTAGGACAAATGTATACGGACAAAGACTATCTAACTAAATTTTTACAGAGACCTGGTATGTTCAAAATTAAAGCAGCATTGGATGCAATTTGTAAACTGATTTTTTTATTTGTGTTAAATCAAATGAAAGGGATTATTTCATATGAAACCATTTTTAATATAGATATAAAAAGTCATGAGGGCAATTCTCCTGCTCTTCGGGAAAGTGCTGAAGAGGCCTTGAAATATTTAGAAATCAGAGAACAATTTTGGAGGCAGCAAAATCCCATCTACTCAAGGAAAACCAACATTCCACTCCATTTAACTAAAAATTCGGCTTGTACATCAAAAGAAAAACCAAAGAATAACTTGCTAAAAATGAAATAATTAGGCATCAAATATAGACCGTTTGCATATAGACAATCAACCTTTTAACTTTATTGTTTTCTAGTGGAAATCAAAGGAATGAATTTAAAGCAAATCAGAAGTGTGCTAATTGCTGTGATCATCTAGAAAATATGTATTGGGAAAATGATTATTGTCGAGACAGAAAAATGTAACCAATGTAAATGTAGTAAACTAGTAACGACTCTTTATTATACATTAATTCATTTTCTTTGTAAGTTTTCTTTATTAACATCGCAGAAAGTACAAAAAGCATAAAAGTTTTGAAAAATTGATTGGGCGTGAAATACGATTTCATATAGCAAAAGTAAGCCATTACATCAAAAATTTCAGACTAATAGTGCCAGAAATAAAACAATAAAAAAAATTAAACAAAAATGTAAAATAAACTGTGCATTGCATCATTTACTTGGATATTTGATGATTTATCGTGAAATTTAATCGTACTGCTGCTTATTTGAGTTAGCTGAGCAAAACTACGTCCGCCAAAATGACAGTTTAACAATAAGATCTATGAGTTCATTGAATTCAGAATCTACTTTCTTTGTTGACCTGTTTTCTTATTTTGTATACTGACAATATCAACATGTTTTGAAAACCTCAATTTTAATTCATGGTGATTCTTTATTTGATGGAAATAATTCCTTTGTAAATCAAGGCATTCCTGTTTCGTACTAAGTACAGATTCATTTTATACAGTAATTTGTAAACTATGTTGAGGTAGGAATTATTAATGAAGAGAAAATCTAGAACAACGATCTCATTTTTATTTCTGATTGAAAATAAATTTAACGAACATTCACATATTTTGTTACGCCATTACTTTTCTTTAAAATCTTCTGCAAAAGTTTGTAATGCATAAAGTTTTCTCTATCTTTATTGCAAGTTGAGAACAGTACATTAGTTTGCGGATCAAGGATCCTGGAGATCCCCTCAGTTTACAACAAGAACTTTGCGCTAGAATTAATAATCAGTAAAATGATTCACAATTGTTTTCCATTTGATACGTGACTTTTCATGACCTGCTTAATCTGATCAGGCGATTACATGCAATTCCATGTTTGTCATAGTTTTCAAACCAACAAAGCTTGTCAGTTTAAAAGTTTGTTGTATATAAAAGGAGATTTCACTGACTTCATCTATATCATTCATCATCTTCAACTTGTTTTATTGCACCAAATAAAACTTACAATTTTCCTTTCGTCAACTCTTCTACAATTCGAACTACAATGGCCGTTTTCACCAGATTCGTATTCTTCGCCTTACTCATCGTTGTTCTGGCTGCCTTCGTGGCTGCACAATACACGATGCCTCCACCACCCGGTGGAGCTCCAAGCTCCAACTACAGCACTGGTTCACCCAGCGGAGCACCCGCTATGCCCGGTTACAATGGAAGCAACCCTGAAATGGGCTCTTATTTGGTAATTCTCTTTTATTTTACAATTCCCTTAAATCACTTACCTGAATTCTTTAAAATAATTTGCGTTGATTTAACTTTAAGCTTTTAGTAACTTCTAGAACAGAACAAGAATCAGTAGATTAAATTAACAAATTAGCTCCTTAGCTGAGTATTCCATTAGAGAAATATTACAGAAATACAAGGAATAAAATGAAAACTACAAAAATCTTTCATTCAGTTTTTCATGGGTAATCATCAAGTTCATAACCCAAAATACTAAATAATTGTGACCTTATTGCAGACCACCCCAGCCTCAGGCGCCACTACCGGTTCCAGCTAAAATGTGAAGACCCGTGAAAATTCTTGAACATTTGGGCAACGCATTCACCACCAACAATTTTGGCGTGCAAGATTTTTTCCTTTAGTATCTAATATTTATTAAACTAACTGAACTTGTTCACCATTTCTGTAATATAATGTTATCCAAAAAATGTGTATAACCAATAAAGAATAGTAGAATATAAACTGATTAAAGCGAACTGAAGACTATTAATTACTTTTATCATAAGTTGGTTACGGCATTGTTCCTAATGAATTATATTAACGAACTAATTATTCATGGAAATTCATTGTTTCACACAAAAATGTGTTGCTCAAACAAAACATGTCGAATTATTTGCCTGCTTCGCCTTTCAGTCTAAATATCAAGACAGAAAGTAGCACTTGTCTTATTCCTTTTTTCATCCGCTTGAAAAGAATATTTACATAAGGATTTTAAAAATAAGGAACTCTAAAATAAATTACTTCTCCAGTTAATTATTTACACTGACTTTTTATTGGAGAAGTTTGCATTAATATTAATACGTAAATTGTCGGCACTATTTTCTCCCATTTCCCAAGAGTTTTGGGTGTGGTTGGGGAGTAAGAGGACATAAAATGATCAGTGTACTATATATTGTTTTCACTAAACACTCTTTCAGCAAAAATTCCGTCGACTTTGTTTTTACAGCTTTCAGGATTCATTTTTCTCCCTTTTTCCTTCGTTTTCGGTATTGCCCGAAATATTAAAATTTCTTAGGGTGGTAGAGTATTGTGATTATATAGTTTATAGTTTCATAGGTTTCATAGTTCATAGTTTGTTAATAATTAATTTCCATAACCGTTTGCGCCATGCAGAAAGTCACATCGGATGTCGGGTCACAAGTATGTGCTTTCGGGTTGTGTCGGCGAACTTCTTGTTATGGTTGTCGGCGTTCTTCTCTATGTAACGAAGACTTTCTAGCTTCAGCATTAATTTGCAATAACAACCACCACGTTCATTTGATTCAGTGATCGGAGGCAGACAACAAATTTCAGGTAATTGGAATACTATTGAATTTAAAGGTTACGGAAAAACCATTTAATATAATAATTAATCATATTTTCACATATCTTGCCATATCGTAGTCAATTTTTAAGGTGTGCTCTACATATTCGAAAATTTCAATCAGCTGTATGGCTGAAGTTAACTAGGTATTATTATTTGGGCTTATTTGACTGTTGGAAATTGTCGACATAAATGACATAAAAAAGATACATTGATGTTTGGCGTTTTTTAGGAAATGGTATTTGGGTTACTGGATACCGCATTGGATTAAAACCCTAATATTTAAGGGTGCAAACAGTGCAAAGTCTACAATATGACCACAGGCGAATCGGAATCCCCTTCTCCTCATTCTAGAGGCGACAGTGGTAGTGATGCCCCATCATCAAAGTCAACAGCAGCCCCCCAGAATGGAGTCAAAGAGAGAAATCCTCCTTTTAAAGCTCGTAAGACTGAAAATACCAAAATTATTCAAGTCGCCAACATTGCACCGCAAGCAACACGGGAACAAATGCAAACACTATTTGGATATATAGGAAAAATTGACGACTTACGACTATATCCGACAATGTAAATCCCAAATTTCAGTTCTATAAAGAACAACGTATTTAGTTAATAGATATTTGTTATATTATGATGCAGATGTGTTTCGATACGAATGGACGACATTGCTAATATTTATGCCTGTTGATTAATCAAGCATAATTATACTGCGATTGATATGTATGACATGTTAATGATTTCGAATTGATGTGTTGTAATTGCTAATTACCTTTAAACAGGGATTTGGGAATGTATGTATCGTCAAAAATTTGCTTCGTCAAATTTTACGAAAGCTCTTGTGTCGGCATTGCTCAACATATGACAAATACAGTTTTCATTGATCGAGCATTAATTGTTATACCCTATGTTGAAGGTAAGTGTTTTAAAAATGAATTATGTCCTTTTCTTAATGATACAACAAGCCCAGGAATTTCATATCTTCATAAAATGGAGAATTTTATGTTTTGTTCATTACATTTCAGGCGAAATTCCGGATGAACAAAAGTCCCTAGATCTTCTTGGAAGTGGAACTCTTCTCCCTGGGATTGCTGACCCAAAATTGCCACAGTATGTTACAAGCCAGGTACTATCATGTTGTAAACTGCTTTAAGAGCTTTGATATCAATAATAAATAACACTTATAAGTAAATTCTACGAATTTTTTAATTAGAAATTTTTGTTTCCAGTTGGAAGGTATACCACCCCATCAAGTCGTGATGACAATAGATCCTAAACTCATTGAGCAAGATCTGCCAATTTATCCTCCCCTTAATCCAAACTATGAGACAAGGAAAATAGAAGAGATTAGGCGTACTATTATTGTGGCAAACGTTGATAGTGAGGTAGTTGCAATTTTGATGATCAAATAGTGAAATAATGCCTTTTAAAGATATTTAAATTTTGGGTAAATGTTTAATTTAATTTGGAAATAACAGTTGGGATCACAGGATATGGTTGACTACTTCAGCCAAGCTGGTGAGGTTAAATACTTTCGATTTTGCACCAGAGACAATGACCCTCTTCACTATGCGTTGATTGAATTTAGTGATCAGCCGTCAATTCTTGATGCAATGCATCTAAATGGGACTCAGTTGGGCAGTAAAATTATAAAGTAAGTACCAGATTATTATCTCGTAGCTTTTTATACTGAATTTGGTGGTGACCTATTATATTTAAGTATTTGATATAAAATTTGAAGCATTATAAATGTCAATGAGGTGTTACTTTTAAACTATCATGCCTTCAGGAACAGAAGTCTAATATCAGAATAATAATCAGAGGGAAGGTGCCTCGTTTAAGTAGCTTAAGTTAGAAGTGGGATGTTTTGACATTGCTAATTAATTATTTTCGTGACAAAAAATATAAAAAGATGTAAAGTTAAAGCTTTAATTTCACATACTATACTGTTTTGCTTTTTGAGTTTGGTTTTTTTCTTTTGTTTACGGTTCACGTATTGTATAATTGAAAGCCTTTCAATGAAAGGTAGTCAGTGGTCATATGTGTACTCTGTGACGCATATGTTGTATATGCTAAACAGGTGCTTTTAGTAATTTTTGCCAACGAGTTACAATATTTTGACAATAGTACTAAGTGTTGGGCCAGAGCATTTTATTTGGGATGGGGTTTGAGTCTTGAGTGAGAGTGGCGAGTGGGTTTTGCAGCCTTCAGTCATCATTTAATACTCCAATCAGCCAGACAGAGGGGATTGGATCGTTACAACTTCGTTATTATATTTACTTTTAACTAAAATTATATCTGAGCTACATGTATCTTCACTTCATATCTATTGCCAATGGAACATATGTGAAGTGGCGTCTCTTTTGGTTTTTTTCTGTGTATCAGTGTTGTGGGGAGCCTCATGACTGGACATGCCTTGGAAACCGGAGCAGCGGCAATTCACAGAGCGAAAGAACTTGTCTCTCTATAGTTGTTCTTGGTAATGAGTAGTCATTAGGAGAAGGAGGGATATAGTCGGCTTGAACATTTGTTTTTATATTTATGGATAAATAACGAGAGTTAAAAGTCTCCTACAGAGTCGATAAGTATTTTAAGCTCATACACAGAATGTTGGAACATCAAAGTGATGACGTGCGTTTCTTTTTGTTTGTTCTCTGTGTGTTAAGGCACAATCTGATAGCTGCTTGGCGGATCCGCGCCCCTCTCTTGCCAAAACGACTTGAGAGTCGCTTGGAAGTGAGTACTTCCATACCAATCAATTGTCCAACACTCCTGATATTTTATTTCTTTTTATACTGCAATCTTGTAGTATGGTTTCATCCTATTTAATCTGTAAGTGTATTAATGTTAGGAGAAGGGGATCACGATGCTGTTCACACCTGTGCCATTCTAAGTACATGTTCACAAACTCACTAATGCTTTCTCAATATCTAGGGTCTACCACTCCATCCAGGGTATTATCAAACCGCAAGCTAAAACCAATGAAGCAGCCCAGAAGGAGATAGAGGAAGCCATGTCTCGTCAAGCTCAGACTCTTCTGTCTCAAGGGCTTGACGGTAATAAATGTACAGTCCTTTCTTTTTTAAATCATTTTTAATTAGTTTCAAGAGATTCACAATTTTGATAATAAAGTATCTTGTATTTCGTTCAAGTATATTCGGGAGATGACAAAAACGGCAAATCGCCTGCATTCGTTTGTGTTCATTAACACCGTTAAATTCTCTCATTGTTGCCAATTTCCAAAACAAAATACTTATTATTTTCTTTCTGTTATTCTGAAAACAAAAAACATTCATATTCATAGCCAAACATTAAATATGTTACTGAGTACATCTTGTAAATATATTTGATTTTACCAATAAGTGACTTTGACTATTTAGTAATTTGTTAAGCAAAGAATATGAGTACAAGGTTATGACCGTAATGATTTTTATTTTTGATAAAGGGAGTGGAAAAGACAAGCGACGGAGCAGAAGTCCTCGAAGGCGTTCCAGGTCCAGAGGTCGCAGTAGACGAACCCGATCTAGGTCTAAAAGTCACCGTCGCTCTAGATCTCGAAGTCCTCTGGTCAGCAGACATAGATCCCCCCCTGTTCCGCGCGACAGAAGTCATCGTGTCAAAGCCAAAAAATCTCGTTCCCGTTCCAAGTACGTGTTTTCTATGTTTAACCTTTTCTATCCTTGTACACTTTCCAAACTAAAGGTTTACGGACCAAAGCTCAGCTATGGATATTTTCATTGCAGTCGTTTTGTAATAGAAACTTTAATTAGCAGTTTTACTAATATGCTAAGATGATTAAGAAACCCAGAAACCCATCTCCTTTTCTTTTATATCACTAAAGCAATAGCAAATTAGCAAAGCTCTGACTTAGGTATATAAACATGTAATTGTACTTTTTTAGGACCAGAAAACGTAGTCGCAGTAAAAAACGCTCTAGAAGTCCGGGTCGTTCGAAAAGGAGCAGAAGTCGTTCTCACTCTAAAAAACCCCGATCCAGATCCAGAAAGAGAGATGAAAAAGACAAGAAGAAAACGAAAAAGGACGAGAAGAAAAAAAGTAAAAGAGATAAGGATCGGGACAAGAAGGACAAGGATCGCGATAAAGACAAAGAAAAGGATCACAAAGAAAATGTAGTAAAACATGAAGATTCGAAGGCGGAGGTGTTAAATGTAAAAGATTAAATACAGTTACATGGAGCTGCATATTTGACCCTGTATATTGTAAATACTATAGGTGACAGCAATGCTAATTGAAGATAGATTTAGACATTTAGGGTACCTAATACGAGAATTGAAATTTACATATTTTAAGGCATTGATTCTACATAATTCCTTGTCCTAGTAAAGAATTCTGTTCTTAAGTCTTCTTTTTAAGTTACCCATCGCAATATAATTTGCCATTTTAAATAATTCCTTTTTTTAATTGTTTGCAGTGCTCATTGTAATGAATCCTTCCTATATTATTAGCATAATCGCCTAACACCGGAAGATATTTAGATGAAATCGATGAGTTACACTGCTTTTACGAATATTTGTATCAGAACAGTTATTAGAACAGAAAGAGTTTTCAATGAAATTAATTCGTAATATTTGATGCTTTTGGTTTGAGCAGTTTTAGAAAATGTTTTAAGTACCCACTATAATAGTTAAGTCATTTAGTTAAGATGAATTAGCAAATTTGGTTGCCTACCACCTAAATGTGCTTTTTAGAACACAACTAATACTTTATAACTTCGGTTAAACGATGTAACAAAGTGCATCCTGAATGTCTTTATTTAGAACACAACTAATACTTTGTAGCTTCGGTTAAACGATTTAACGAAGTGCATTCTAAATGTGCTTTTTTAGAACACAACTAATACTTCATAATTTCGGTTAAACGATTTAACGAAGTACATTCTAAATGTGCTTTTTTAGAACACAACTAATACTTTATAGCCAGTTTATAACTTTGGTTAAAAGATTTAGCAATGTACATTGAAAATAAGTAACCACATGTGTGTTGAATGGAAGCTCCGAAACTGTCAATGGAATGAATGTACCTTGTATTTTATAATTTGCAAAACAAACTAATTATTGTATTTAGTTTTCTTTACTCTGTCATTATTTTAGTTGTGCAAATACCAAACTTGTAAAGCTTCACAATTGCGTGACTTGGGTTGTGTTATAAAAACCACAAAAAATATTTTTGCCTTACTGTTATTATTAGCACACATCATATCCATATCTTTCGTACTTTGCTCTTCTGACTCAATTACCACTGAGCCAACATTAATTGTTCATAGATTAAACCAGGAGAAAATATACGGTCATTTCTTTTCTACACAAAATTCAGACTATCTCATCAGAAAAATTAATAACTCAAATGGAATTACTGCTCTCATTGGAAACACCTCTCCACATACAATAATACTTGGTTTTGCATTTTAAGAACAAGAAAATCTGAAATACATTCATCGCATTATTGTACAAATTGACTGCGCAGAACAATGTTAACTTATAACAGTTCAGCAACACCATTTATGATTTTTACAAGGTTGTGATGATCCCTATTGCAGTTCATTGAATTCGACACTACTTTCTCTGTTGACCTGTATATTTAACTTGTACTGACAATATCAACATGTTTATCAAACAAAACCTTAATTCGTATTCAGTATTATTCGTTATTTGTACGAAATAAATCCTTTACAAAACAGATCATGGTGAAATAAGAATAATGCCTTAACTTGTACGGCTGAGTGAATCATCTCGAGTTTATTGGTGGTCAGGTCATGTAGGAGTTTTTCATGAAGTAGCAACAACAATATTTTCTGTATTCTTTGACAATGTTTTATGGAACATCCACATATTTGGCACAATTACTTTTAAAATCTTCTTCAACGGATCCCAATGCAAAATAATGTTATTCTTATTATTAATTTATTACTATATGCCATAATTCTTTATTATTTTGTTACGTGTTATTAACAATATATTATCTTACTATCAAATATCTCAGGTTCCCTAAAGTTATAGAAAAATAGAGTTTTGTGCTAGAAATCTCAATAAAAAAATTGATTCGTGATTGTCTTCGATTGACATCCGAGGTGAATTTTCATGACCTGCTTAATCTGATCAGGCGATTACATGCAATTCCATGTTTGTCATAATTTTCAAACCAACAAAGCTTGTCAGTTTAAAAGTTTGTTGTATATAAAAGGAGATTTCACTGACTTCATCTATATCATTCATCATCTTCAACTTGCTTCATTGCATCAACTAAAACTTACAATTTTCCTTTCGTCAACTCTTCTACAATTCGAACTACAATGGCCGTTTTCACCAGATTCGTCTTCTTCGCCTTACTGATCGTTGTTCTGGCTGCCTTCGTGGCTGCACAATACACGATGCCTCCACCACCCGGTGGAGCTCCGAGCTCCAACTACAGCACTGGTTCACCCAGCGGAGCACCCGCTATGCCCGGTTACAATGGAAGCAACCCTGAAATGGGCTCTTATTTGGTAAGTCTCACTTATTTTACAATTCCCTTAAATCACTTACCTGAATTTTTTAAAATAATTTGCGTCTATTTAACTTTAAGCTTTTAGTAACTTCTAGAACATAACAAGAATCAGTAGATTAAATTAACAAATTAGCTCCTCAGCTAAATATTCCAATAGAGAAATATTACACAAATATAAGGAATAAAATGAAAACTACAAAAATCTTTCATTCGGTTTTTCACGGGTAATCATCAAGTTCATAACCCAAAAAACTAAATTATTATGACCTTATTGTAGACTACCCCAGCCTCAGGCGCCACTACCGGTTCCAGCTAAAATGTGAAGACCCGTGAAAATTCTTGAACATTTGGACAACGCTTTCACCACCAACAATTTTGGAGTTCCGGATTTTGCCATATACATATAGTAGTATTTATTAAAACTAACCTAATTTATTCACCAATTCAATACAGCAATGTTGTCCTGGAAAGTAGTCTAATGCCTAACCAATAAAGAATTATGCTGAATCAATGAGAAGTAATGCGCTAATTATTCACTGAAATACAGATGATGCAAAAATGCGTTGTTAACACAAATCATATGCATTTAGTTGTAACTGGTCAATCAGAACAGAAATATTATGATATATTTATAAAAAAAATTGAACATATTAGATATATGATAAATCTCACATTTAGTCTCAAAAAAGAAAAACAGTTAAATACGAACATGCACATTTTATCATTCGTTTGGAGGCACGGACTGAGAAATCAACAGTCAACCTTCACTAAATATTTACAAGGGTAAAGTATACAAAATAAAAAAACCTACTTTGATGGACTTAAAACTTTAAGTGCCCCAGCAGAATCCTTATCAATATGCAATACATAAACTTGTTCTCAAATATCAAAAAATAAAGACACTGCCAAATGTTCATACCTGCTATTTCGTGATTATTAGGTAATAATGAACAGTTTTTAATTAATTTTGCATTCTTAGAACCATGGAATGTATTCATGGGCAAACATAATCAACAATATAGAGATTATCCACAGTCTAACTTTTTCAAGTCAATCCAATTTATTAAGTCCGTGGATACTACTTTGAAAAAAATTCCACGATAATTGCATACATATTACATTATTCAGAATTCATTTTATGAAATCGATCACTAAAAGTTAGTAATATTAAGTTTGAGGGTTTGAGAAATAAACGAAAACATATCCGCCAACTCTTGGATCTTAAAACAGAAACAAATACATAGTAAAATAGTAATTAGAAGGGAAAAGTTAAAGTGAATAACGTTAATTGCCTAAATGCGAGTTTCAAACTTACAATAAGCGATGATGATCTCCCATCGCCGTGCCCAGTATTTGAATAAACTCTCAACAGCAGAGGGTTGGTCTTGAAGTTCGATAAAATTTAACAATTAGAAATGCATACATTTACGAAGCATTGAGTTAATTTAAAAACATATATTATTAGTATTTATATACCTGCCGAGTACTCTGTCCAATTTTGTATTGCAACTCCGCAATTAGTTTGTAGGACTGGTGAGGTGGAACTCGGTCATCTTTATTTCCTGTTGTCACTAAAGTTGCTGGATATTGAACAGTTTCATTTTCAGGAAATCTCACATTATGCAATGGAGAATACTTAATTAGAGTATTGAAATCCTCTTCATTATTGGCTATTCCATATTCGTCGATGGCATGGGTCACATCGGTATGGAGCTGGAAACGAATCATGTCCGTTACTCTACAAACCCAAGTTCCCAAAAACCAATTACACATTTTGTATTAAATAAACTTAAACACATTCTACATTTCTAGAGGTGATCCTGAAAAGATGAGACCGGCCCAATTGGTTAGAAAATTAGCTATAATCTGTGACTCATCTATAGAAAATATAGATGCGTATGAAACACTAAATATATAAGGACTTATGGGTGACCAAAATTACCCAACTTGCACAATCGCAGCCCCATAAAGGTCGGGTCTTTGATTAATACTAACAGCCATTAGTAGTCCACCTTGGGAAGCTCCATTTATAATTATCTTTGATGGTTCGGTATATTTCTCTCGAATAAGGTATTCAGCAGCAGCGGCGAAATCATTGAAGCCATTCTGCTTATTGTGATGCTTACCAGCTTCATGCCATTTCTCACCATATTCTCTAAATAATTAATAAAATTAATTATCTGGAGAATGCGATATAGAATATTAAATTAATTTTCATTTGTGTAGAGTCTAATTTTGTTACCCTCCGCCTCTTATGCTTGGTAGTGCGACTATCCCATTAAATGCTCGCATAAAGTAAATATAATCTTCCAAAAATTTGTAGAAAATATTTATACCAAATCCTCCATAAGAATAAAGGAAACACGGTGTGTTTCCCTGTGGGATGTAGTCCTGAAACATTTAATGAAATGATACTCAATGAAAAATTTGGTAAGTCATGGAAATTTCGAGATCCTTCAATTTGTTATACCTTTTTATGAAGAATATACATTGGAACTTTTGTTCCATCATAACTGCTATAGAAGACTTGGGTGGTCACGAAGTCTGATGAATTATACCCAGGGATTATATTTTCAGAAACCAACTGTAGAAATCATGTTCACAAAAGATTTGATAATGTTAGGGCGTGTTGTTACCCATAAAACTGTTCTGTCATCAGTGATAGAAGTAACTTACCTCTGGCTCCAACAATTTGTTTTCGAAATTAATCCTAAATACTTTTCCTGGAGTTAAATAAGATGAAAACTGGTAATAAAATTCGTTATCTTCAAAGTTCCCGTGAGGGAGGAAAACATCCGACAAAATACCATTTTCCAATGGGATCTTTTTAATTAAAGTTCCATTTTCTAGACTTCTTAATTCCAACGAACTTTTTACATCCTTCAAATAACTGAGAACTAAGACGTTTCTGATAAAATAAATAAATAATGTAACTACGATTAATAAAATATGCTTGGCACGGTTTGACAATTTAATTTTTAAAGGGGGATATAAAAAATTCTCACTTGTTCGTCACCCTTGCCCAATCCAATCGATAGCTTTCTTCGGGAATAACTGTTTTCCAATCACTTACTTCAGGCTGACTTGATTCTGAAATGCTTTTTAAATCAATGGATAAAATTTGTCGGTTTGATGCATCTTTACTCGTCAGAAAATATATAATAGAGCCAACGTTTGCCAAAAACTGAAACAAAAACATTAACACAGTAAATAAATAAAAATGAAGGTACAGTCAAAAGTAAACTCAGAGGCTAGCCTGTACGTGATCAATCACACTCTGACAGAACGGAAAAATTTTGCATAAAAGACGATTTATAAAAACCGACGGTCCGGGGTAAAAGGGGACCCGTGTGGGGGAACTATTTTGGTCCAGAGATCGTCTTCCTCTTCAAAAATTGGTTTTTATAAATAATTATATCATTTTTTATGTAAAATTTTTATGCCATCTCGAACCTTACAGGAGTTTTCCTTCTTCCCTCTTCTGCCTTGGCTCACATTGAAGTCCCCTGTGACTTTTGGAATTTGATTTGGAATTCCCTATAAAACCTCAATTTTGTGCAGAAGAACCAGGGTCTTTCTAATGTGTACCCAGTCTGTTTTTACGCATCAACATCCATTGACTAACAAGCAATTATTCTCACATATAAAGAATTCAAATTCGTGTTTATTTACATGTCATGACAATCACAGTTGCAAGAACAATGCAGTTAACCAACAACTTTAGCAATTCCAACATAATTGGCTGCTACAAATCTAATCTTGTGAATCTAATGAGTTTAGCTACGTTCAAATCGATTGAGATTTACGTAATGAAAAAATCTACAACGAAAGAGCAAACTATTTTGTCTCAATTTGCGGATTACAAAATGGTTCAAACATTTTTGTGTCAATGTTTCCTCATTATAATTAATCTCATGATTCTTAGTAGCATTTTTACCATTGAAATACAGTTTCACTACCTATACGACCTACATTAGTTATCACATCACAACGAACACTCTACAATATGCAGTACCTTTGAGTACTATCCGTTAATTCTGTCAGAGTGTGAATGATGTCGCTCACTTACAGGTTAGCCTATAAATTTGTTCGGTCGGAAATTAGGTTCTGAGTCTTATAAGCTGCGTTCTCTCAGATGCGGTGATAGATACCTCAACACTTTGGTCATGCTTCGTACTTATTATCGAATATAGTTAAATAAAGCAAGGTTTCGGGTACCTTATAAACTGATTCCCCTTTTCCGTCCAAAGTTTTGACCTTCAAGTTTCCGTCTTGGAATTGGTTTTTGACGGAATCTTCAATATCAGCATATAATAGGAAGTTATTTGGATGTGAATTATAAGGAGTCATGATCAAATATTTTCCATCAGAAGTTATGTGGACATTGTCATGTCCCCTAAAGTGAAAATTTCATTTGAAAAACATTGTAAAAGACTTTAAACTGTTTTGACACGTGGAAATGAATCAAATTATTGTTATTATTACATCATTAGTGCTCATACTCATACTATAAAGATACAAATAAAAGTAAAAATATTAACTCACACTACGTATGTCAGATTTTTTGGAAATTCTACTAAAAGTACATCTTCTGATTGATTAGTTCCAATCTTGTGGTAGTAAAGATTTTGCCTCTTTTTAAGCGCCTTATCAGAACCGTTGCTTGGGTTTGCAGCAACATAACGCTAAAATTATAAATTATTTATTTTTGGATAAGATGAAGTAAACCTCAGTAATCTAGACTATTTCAAAATTATTCTGTATAAACCCAGAGCAAAAGATAAGTATAAAATTTACAGCGTAAATAACGCCTTTGCTGTCAGGTGTCCATATAAAATCTGATAATTTAATATCTGTAAGCTTTTCGGGGAATACATCCCCAGATGAAATGTTCTTGAAGTGCACATTGTA
This sequence comes from Yoshiicerus persimilis, assembly GCA_020352615.2. NCBI lineage: Eukaryota > Metazoa > Arthropoda > Collembola > Entomobryomorpha > Tomoceridae > Yoshiicerus > Yoshiicerus persimilis. The sequence goes on from CM036940.2 coordinate 48,551,439, forward strand.
CCAGTCGACCCCTCCGTAAGAAATTCCATAGCTGAGAATTTGTCCGTCATTAGAGGGAATTACAGTGCCACCAGAAATTGAAGGAGTTCCTTCTTCGGGGAAAGTATTTGGGTCAAGTGCAACCAGTGGGGGACCGTCATAGGAATTTTTGTAGTAATATACACTGAAAGTAATGTAAAAGAAATAGTTCTAATGAAGTAAAAATAAAACACGTCACAAAAGTACTAATAAAACTAACAAAACATTACAAACTCTTTGACAGTTAATTCAGCTTAAAATATTATAGTTCCTATCTTTAATTTTTTCAGGAAATATTTTATTTTTGCTAAACTTTCATCAAAATTAACGTTTATATAAATAAATATTTAATAAAATTAGTCACACCTATTGACCTATTTATATGTAGTTTCTAAAAATGAAACACGATTTTAATGCAAAAGAGTAAAATATTCACAAACCTGTGATTTTGGCCTCCTTGCTCAGAACTGAAGAAATATCTGTTACCGGCTTTCCGCGGTGCATTAGTGTTGGTGTAGTTCAGTAAACTTGTCAAACTATGTACTATTTCTTCTCGTTGTGGAAATGTTTCTATATATCTTTTGCTGAGATTATTTTGCTCTTCCACAAAATTCTTTGAATCCTCAGAATTTAAATCCTCCAGCCAACGATAAGGATCAGAGACCTGGAGGAAAAAACAGATTGGGTTGTTCAGTCATGGAAATTTTTACTGCTATTTGCTATATTTCCAAATCCAAATGAAATTCTGCTATTACGAAATGTCGGAAGATACTACAAATATTTGTAAATATGAAAATTAAAAATTTTAATACTCATAAAATGTTTTTAAAGATGAAGAAAAATATATCAGCAGTTTTTCTTATATAAAGCATCCAGTCCTCATTGAAATTACATTAAAAGTTCTTGAAAAAACTATTTTTAAATATTGGGTTATTTAAATGGTTTTGGCTACTAAATAGCAACTTCTCTTTCCGAGTAAAAAGCATTTATACTATTTTAAAATACTACAAAAAATTTCGTTAACTATTAGTTTTCTAAAAGACGAACATTATTTCCGAAGTAGTTATCAACGATATTTTCCTGTCGCTTCACTTTCGGATATTCAAACCGCACAGCTAATGACGAGTAGAAGTACATAATTAGGAATATTGGCAGTAAACTACTTTTAAGAAGAGACATTCTTGTTTGTATGCCAATATCCAAGATGAGGGCCAGATAAATTAAGGTATTTAATGTTTAATTAATAATAGCCGGTATATAAATAAGCAGCAGGCAGATTACAGTTCAGAAAATAGTTCGTGATTGCAAGACAGAACACACAGACATTCGTTTCAGAAACTATGTAAATGAGGAATGAGTTTGCAATTTTCAAAGTCAAAACTTCATTTCAAGGTTTCGTAACCCAAAAAAGCTAGAGCTTAAGCAACTATGCAAATGAAAAACAATGTGCGCAATAAAACCAATTACATCTATCCAAGGATCACAAATATACTGAAGTATAATACAAAAAAAATATTGCTGTGTATAATAATGCATCTACTTAAACAATAATTCCACTTTTTATTTACCCATTTATTGGGAGACATAATATGGAATACAAATTTAATATTTATTGGAGCATAACTGTACTAACTTTCAATTTCATTTTTAACGGTATTGTTTTTATATTTGAATTTCCAGAGATTTAAACTTATAAAATGGCTTAATGAAGACATAGTCCATAAAACCCACTGGACTTAACCTTATAACCTACCTTGTCGAGGATTCGCTTGTCCATGCTTCCAGGCAGTCAGATCGAGTAATTATTAAGTGAAAGATATACCTGTTCTGTACACCTACACCCTACATGATTATATTTTACAGCATTAGATCTCTAAATCTTAAGGAATATAAAGCTATCAGACACTGGCTTAGCGACCTTCAATTGACTCTTAATTTAATGCTTTATATACTGCATTGTTCTGCACTTTCATTCCACGTTCTTTCTAAGTCTGTATCGCATTAATTCCTGTGCTTTTATTTTCATTTCGCTGAGAATCTGTCAATCTTTTGGTGACCACCGCAAAGAATGAAATACTTTATGTAAACTAAATGGGTTTTCTTTAGGAATATCGAGCTCAAAAATGTAGTAGTTTCTGTAAAATAGTTCTAGTAGTATATATTTCAAAACCTCACCCCAATGTTTACATGCATTTTTATTGTGTATGTCATGTAGTAGAACGAATGCAGGCGACACGAAGCTGCTTTTTTGTATTTATCATTTAATGTAGTATTGATAATTAATGAAGTAGCTATATCATCGCATCATAATTGTGATATTCAAATAATATAGTAAACAATCAAAATGAGATGGATCGCCAATAATTTGAGAAACGCAACAAAAGACAGTAAAAATACAATGATAATCTCGTTATTAACACCACCCTGGTATTAACTACGTTTATTTTAATTTGTTGGCAGACTCATACATACCATTGTATTCTCTTAGAAAGGCTATTTTTTTAAAAGAAGTATCATTGCTCACAGTAATTGTTGAGACATGTTTTACAGTGACTTCCACTTTTCAAAGTATTGTACAAATATTCGGCCAGTGTTTTCCGTGTTGGCTTTCCAGTGTCGATGGCCAAATGTTAAAAAGTAAGTAATTAGGCAAAGGTTGCCAGTATAATAATTGACATCAGGATTGCAAACACAGAGAAAATGAAAAGACAAAGCCTATCCACAACCATAGCTGCAAATTTCCATTCATTAATACTTCCAGTAGTGTTATCCTGATTGTCGAGTTTATCCGCGATTCTCTTCAATTCTGCTTCCATTGGACTTAGTGGGGAGATATCTTCAGTCGTCAAACGAATGTTGTCATCTTCTTTCTTTTCCCTTGAGCTGCACTCTTCAGCGATGTTTCTTGGAATGCTCATGAGCAAAAGAGGCGGAAGTTGTATTAACAATAATTTCTTAAAACATTGTGGCATCTTATTTATGCTACAGACAGAACGACGGTGCAAAGCTAGAATGAAGGTTGATGCCGCAATAGAAGACAAAATCATTAGCATTAGAACCGTTAAATATTGGCTCAAGACAGGATGATTATCATTTCTAGGAGATAAAACACTTCCGAATGAACTCTGGTGATAAAGAAAGCCAATTAGAGAGAAAAGTCCGAGGGTCAATTTGGTTGATGAATCAGATGGAGCGACAAAAGCCAGGACAGCCAAAAAAGAAATCAAAATTGAAGGAAGAATGAGGCTGTAAATGTACATTTGAGGACGTCTGCGTAAGTGGACAGTAAATGTTACATCCACAAATGGTTCTGGACAGCAGGCGTAGTAAATTGAGTTTCTTTTTGCAGGGATTCCTGTAATTACCAATTAAAAAAACTTATTTTTCTAGTAAGTGCATTTAAATGATAGACAAAATCATGCAAATAAAAATGCTCTGACAAAATAAAAAAATTCATTTATAAGTAATATACACAAATTGTTACATATTGAACTTAAATACAAATAACATTTTTTCTATGACATCTAGGGGGATGAAATTTACTGAAAGTACGTATTGCATCAACATTAATTTATGTTCCAAATTTCAGATTGCTAAGTATAATAAAAAAAAGTTATTAGCATTAAAATATACACTGCGTAACCGCATTGACTGAATCCTCTCTAAGACTACGACACATATACTAAATAAATTCATTTTGCTAAACATGTAATTATTTCTTCTAAATACATTTTTTGGAAAAAAAGTTTTCTTACAACAAATAACTGAATTTTAATTATTTTAATTAATTATTAATTTTTTCGTGAAGCATTTTTTTGAAAAAAGCTCTGACCTAAAAATGTACTGTAAGGAGTAATTTTTAATACATTTCACTAGATGTTGGGAAAAATTTACCTAAAAGTTCCCATTCACCATTTTTGATAAAACTGGACATGTCTCCGGTGTCACTGTCATCATGCAATTGTAAATCCAAAGCAAACCCGTCGTAAGTCCAGCTGCCGAACTTCAAATCACATTTTTGTTCGTCAAATGGAAACCAAGTAAGGTCCATCTTACAGGAACTCTTAAAAATTCCTGGAGGTATGTAAGAAACTTTTCCGTCATTTTTGACAACATAATTTGTAGGGTAAGTTGCATCAAATCCTTCGTCTGCACTGTTGTACATGAGAATATCCGGTTTCCATATTCTGTGAGGCGGAATTCGTAAGTCGGTTATATTTCCATATTCACTGAGGTTCCATCTGAGATTCACATCGTTCCATTCCATATTAAGCCACAAATTAGTTACAAGAATTTGGTTCACAGTGTCAACATTCAAGATTTGCATTAGTGTTACACCAAATTTCAAATTAACAGTATCTTTGTCTTGGGCTACTGGACGTTCTAAAGAGTTGTACCTATCAAGTAAATGATGAAGTAAACGTTTTTCATCTGGCCCTCCGTGGATTGACTTTGGCAGCAAAATAAAAGCGAATGCTAACAATGCTGCATAACTAACTGTTTTGTTCATTTTAACAATTGTAATATAATTGATTGATTTTTTTAAATTTCTAATTAATTTTCCATGAAACCTACTTTGAAAGCTAATGGTGTTTAAGAATGCTTATGCTGACAAGATGTAAAAATAATGCACTAATTTACTGTACACAGTAATGGCTAGAAATCCACTTATCAAATGACCGTAGGTTGCCGTTATCTGTAAGTTATATTAAAAATGGTTGATTGTCAATACATATGAATGGCAAAATAGCAAGTACTGCAAAGGGGTACATGTTGTATATTTATGACTTATATATAATTGGCATGTAAATAAAACTAATCAGCCAGTATCGTTTAATGAAAAGTTAGGTAGAATTTCAGCCGGTAAAATAAATGAAGTTTTCAGTTTCCATAATTAAGTAACTTTTTTAGACATAAAACAATGAGCCAGTTCGTGTAAACTAATGGACCGGTACGCGTGAGCCAGTTAACAGTAACCAGTACATTTGCAAATGGGTTTTATTGTATTCAATTCAGTCAAATGAAATTCAAAATCAAAACAAAATGAAGCAGTATAAATTCTTAGTTAATTACGGTTTGTGTGACATTTATGTAACATAACTGTAAAATAGTTGTCAAATAGAAGCAGCCACATATACATTTGCATATAAACAACAGCAATCATTGCAATAGGAGTACTTTCTTTGTTCCTTTGGGTCGCCCCCCGCTTCGCTTTTTTCCTAGAGGAATGGATAAAACATCGTCCTCAAATTCTATAATTTTTTCTAATGCTGCGATACCTACAATGTGCTTGCAAAAATCGAAGACTTCTTTAAAAAAATTTCAGCTTTTTCGTAGTCTGCGAAATGTTTAATATACTTCCACTTTGGCTTATCATTGTGTTCGAATGTAGTGAACTACTGAACTGTCCACACGAACTGTCACAAATAACAGTTTGGAATTATCTTTTGTCTTTACAGCTATCTGTTTGCAAATTAACATAAATATGAGCATACATACTGTAGAGAAGTTGAGTTGTAAGTTGACCTGAGGTTTCTACATCAGCAAGTCGTGGATATAGAATCTATATTATAGATGCATAGTACAATCCCTCCTTTATCTTTGCATACTTATTTTACAGTCCTACTGGTTGATGTATTTATACTACATACTGGCTCATTATTTTACTTACACAACATTTTCATTTGTTTACCAAAAACGACTCATTTATTTTACCAGACAGAAATATGGTACCGGCTTCATTAGTTTATTTTACAGGCCCATTAATTCCTAGCCTATATTTATCTCTATACTTTGTTTACGTCGTAAGCTGCATGTGTCGACTAATAGAATCCAATTGCAGCATGTGTGTTCTTAAAATAGGATCTGTATAATAACTTCAGACATTCTGAATCAGCATCTATTTTACACTCTACACCGTATTTACCGAAATGGTGTTCCCGTCGAATTAGCTCCCTTGTTGGAGAATTATTTCGATAAAACCACTAATCTCGAACATTTGAAACAGTTCCACGCAAAATAATCCTCCCCAAGAACTTTATGACAAACATTGCCGACTCAAAAATAATGCCTGAAACAATAATTCTCCCTCCGTAACACTATTTTGGTAAATACGGTATTTGGTGGATAAGCCGTCTGTTACATTCTGATGATCATGGGATTTTTAAAAGAGTCGTGATAATCCGAATGTCAAGCCAGTAGACTGCCGCATATCAAATGTATGACCTTCGTACATTCTCTAATCACGAATTGGGCATCCTTGTTTACTACTACGAATCTTTACGTCCGTCTTAAATGGATATGCCATTTCATCTTAAAAATATCGGTGGTTACTTTTATATTATTACATTACTCGACTCTCTGGATTTAAAACACATTGTAGAAGTCAGCACAAGATAGATTAGGATTACACACTTTCTTTCATCAACTAACGAACTTGGACATTTTGCTTCACAAATCTGATGTTCTTAGAGCACTTTAGCTCCTAATTAGAAAGAATATTTTTTTGAATTTTCTCTAAGGAAATTAAGTAATACATTCCACAGATTGTAGACAGTACACTCGAAAACAATTAAGTTGCTTTTACTTGAAGAAGTGCTCAAAGACATCGAGGAGTAACAAAAGAATGTATCTTATGGTAAAAGAATTACAATTATTTTTGTGGACCATTTCTAACTGGTTACAACTAAATGCAAACTTTCAAATACATTTACCAAGCTTTACAGCCAAAGCTATTCTCACGCAAGACAATAATAAATATATTTTATGATGATTACTTGATTTCGTTGGCAGATTAATATAAAGATTTGTATTCTCATTATAAAAATGATCTACTTTAAGTTAATTGAAACCCATTGTATTGTAGCTCATTTAAATTTTGAAACATTTTCATTTCCCAAACACATTTGCCAATTTGGATTTGCCATTTAGGGGTCCTTCCTTTATAATATTCAGTATTAATGTTCCACGTAATTCATTTTGTTGTTTATGATTCCGGAGTTCATAATTCCGCAATGGCCCATTTTTTGAAAACCTTGAAGTCTCTAGCATTCTAGTTCCAAGGGAAAAGGAACCTATTTTCTTAAGTCGTATAATATTTTTTGCAAATTTGCTAACCTTTTTTATTACTGTGAATATCTAAATGAGTAAATAACATACAGAAAGACGGACAACCCTTTTATCTACAATAGCTTTCTGCTAATGGATAATAAGTGTAGAACTGGGGTTACGTAGGTACAGAGTACTTACTTTATTATCACCTCAATCTATTAATGTATGGAGGTTTGGTCATTGATGCTATAATTTCAAACTACCTATACAGAATAATTAGCTACACTTTACTTAGATTACCAAAAAGTATTAATACTTATCACTTATTATGTGTTGTATGCCAACTGCGTTCGGTAGTAATAATGATAATTGTACAAATGATAACATAGAAGTCAAGGCCAAGAGTGTAGTATGTGCACACTTAATAGCATAATCTGTATTTATGTGTCGAACCAAGAAACATAAGTCAGCTTTAAGTGATTATAATATACATTTAGAAGATATGCTTTGACTTTAATGAATGCAAATGAAATTGCTCTTCGTTTATGGTTACGATGACACACTGAAAGCTGTTTTGCTAAAGCTGGAAAACCGATAAAGCAGCAGTAAATTACTTTGGGGCACAGGGACTTATAAGCGTCAACTATTTTTCTAAGTATCTTTAGTTCTGGAATCAAAATGAAAAACAAATCCCTTGATATAACAAAATATGACAATACAAACTTAACGATTGATAAAAACTAAAAGTACACTATGTAGCTATTAGATTAATACGTACATACGACATTTAATGATGCCAAATACATTAGGGTTACTTTGCTCGTACGTAATGCTTTTAGTGCGGAAACAAAAATGCGTTCCAGGTCATTATTAGCCTAATAATTCTTTCAATCAGCCTAGTAGCTGCAAATCTAAACCATCAAATAAGGAGTTTTCATGAGAATACTGTCAAAAATTGCCTGTATGCACTGAAATTGCTTTGAATCGTGGTATATGAATATATATCGACAACAAAATTGAGCTTTTATGGGAACGTTACTAATTACATCCGCCAAATATTTGGCGACTATGTGCGTGTTTTACGAACATTATTATCTGGTGATTCGAAAGATTGGATTGTTGTCCGTTCTTCCACAAACATAATACTAACTTCTATTTCTGCTATTGGTAAAGCAATTATTGTGAGCAGAATTAAAAGGTATTTAGTGGAATTACATCGTTAACAAAACCACACAAGTTTTCACATTCAGGTATACGCATAGATATGGATATTAGTATTACTTAAGGGTATACGATATTTTGCATAAACAATAAAGTTTTTATTAGGAATAAATAGGTTTTCGGTTCTTGCCGTTCTTTATTCAGTCTCTCAGTGAACTATTGTTGAGTGCCACCAGCGGAAGACAAAATCTTATCATTATCTTTTTTATGTACTCTTAACTATTATTTTTAAAGCAAAAATACTAACCATTCAAGATTTCATGAATCCCAGTAAATAAAATGTACATTGGCGATATATCATAATATAAATCAGTAAGAAAATGGCTAATAAGTTTACAACTGAGTACACAGATTATCATCGAAAAGCTATAAACATGTTCAGTTGGCTTTCCGTATCTTTAAATGTTATAGTCATAGACGAAAACGGAGAGTACAAAATAAAATCTTCACATTGGATAGGGAAATTGTTTTACATTTTTGTCACTTTAAACACGGTAATCAAATTTATATATTTAAGTCTTCTTGTCCTGGGATATTTTGGTGCAGTGGAATTTCTGGATAAGATGTCAGCATTACTGTGGATTCTGATGTGTGGAGAAATTTTCCAAGAATTGAATCTGTGGAGGAGAAGCCACCCACTTTTCGAAGTTCTTTCTCAATTGTGGATAACCGAAAACAGTATATTTGAAAAACTTGGAAAACCAAAGAAGCTTAAAATGCAGTTAGACAGACTTAATTGGCGAACCGTCTTCTTTCACACGTATTTATATTTCCAAAAGTATCTGATTGCAGTAAAGCAAAACATTTATTAACTTATACTGTTGATTTCATTTTTACAGGTGCATTTGCATTGTGGGAGATTTATTTATCATTATCCAGTTTTTGGCAGCCCCAAAATATTCGGTGTATACTTACGCAGCCATAAAAGAAGATAATAAGTTGTTGCTAGCTATCTTTGCCCTCCACGAATTCCTCTTTTTATGGCAAGCATGGAATGGATACGTTAGTGTTGTATGTCTCAGCTCTATAAATGCAGCAGAACTTTGTCATACACTGGAAGCTATGACAGAAGCTTGGAAATCTTTATTAAATACAGAAATGGAATTGACTCACAAGAAAGAAAAACTGTGGAAGGACCACAAATGGAAGAAATCTAAGATAACACCAAATGTAAATCTCGTTACTATTAGAAAGGAGAGAATGAATTCTAAAATATTTGCTGAAGGGACAACTTATGATTTCGAAACTCTCATTTTCGATTATAAGCAATTAATGCTCGTGGTTGATCAATTAAATGATTGGTGTTCGTATAAAATCGTAGGCGTACATACCATTGGTTATTGCCAATTTATTTCTGATGTTTTTATGGTGATTCAGTTACTTAATCTTCCAGAGTTTGATTTATTCTCTGTCCTGTGGTTTCTGGAAGATTCCTGTGCTTGTCTACTAATGATGTTTAGAATGTTCACGATTATGTCTCGTGTATTACCAGCATCAGAAAAATTCATTTCTGTATTTAAACATTTTCTTACTCTTGAAAATCATCAAAGAAGGGAATTCAGAAGGATTTTATCAACACTTCGGGTGATTTCCATAAAGTTGGGTCCTTCTCCAGTAACTCCAGGAACAGTATGCAGAGCTATGTTCAGGCTTCTCAATTACTATATTTGTGTTGCGTTGTGGCCGCAAGTACCACGTAATAATTCTAATTAATTATTTTCTCTTTATGATTTAAACTTTTATGCATGATTTATGATGCACAAATGACTGAATGACAGAATTCATTAGCCAATTCATGTTTTGATTTCATGCACAGCTTATTTATTTTAGTACTAAATTGTGTTGTATCATTTATACATTTTATGTAGGTATTATATGTTTCCATAAATTGTACTATTAGTTAGTCACATTTAAGCGCAATGATTCAGCAATGAATGAAAACATATCGGCAGTTTCTTCAATCTGAAAAATTGAATAGAGCAATTTAAAAAATAGAGTTTAACATTCTGTTTTGTATTTTATCCACCAAGTTAGGCCGTTAGCAAAAAATGCAAGACTTACAATACTTGATGTTGGTTTTCCGTAACCGTGACCAGTATTGGGGTAGACTCTTAACATTAATGGATTTGCCTTTAAAATACAAATGCAAATTATTTCTTATCATCAGGCATATTATAATTTGTTAGCACTTATCATCACAATCTCAACAATAAAATTCTGTTTTCTGACTTATGTTATTCTTTACCTGTCTTTTGCTTTGCCGAATCCTATGCTGAAATTCAGCAATGAGTTTGTATGAATGTAAAGGGTAAACCCTGTCATCCTTGTCTCCTGTGGTGATCAAGGTTGCTGGATATTGAACTGTGCCGTTTATAGGAACCTTAACGTTATGCAATGGAGAATATTTTATCAAAGTTTTAAAATCCTCTTCATTAGATGAAACGCCATATTCACCGAACACTTGTTTATTGTCCGTTAGTTGGAACCGAAGCATGTCCATTACTCTGCGAATTAATTAAAATTAAAAACCATTTTCATTGGTTATATTGTTGCATCAAATGACACAATCCATGGCTAATTTTATTTTCGAATAGACTCATTACAGCACGCAAATGTTGCATGGAATCTATACGACATTGCACTTCACAATCCGAAGTCTACTGTCAACTTCTGCAAAATACTCACCCGGATTGTGCAATAGCTGCTCCAAACAGATCAGGTCTTTGATTAATGCAGACAGCGGCAACCAACCCTCCATTCGAGGCTCCATTTATGATTACCTTTGATGGTTCTGTGTACTTCTCGCGAATAAGATATTCAGCCGCTGCAGCCACATCGTCGAAACTATTTTGCTTATTATGATGCTTACCAGCTTCGTGCCATTTTTCACCATATTCTCTAACAGCGGATTATTTACTTTGAATACGATGAGATAACTAAATATTTATGTTTTCAATAAAATGCTACATTACTTAGTATTAGTATTACCCTCCTCCCCTTATACTTGGCAATGCGACAATTCCATTAAATGACCGAAGGAAATAAATGAAACTCTCGGGAAATTTAAAGAAAAGACTTAAGCCAAACCCTCCATAGAAATATAGAAAACACGGTGAATTTCCTTGAGGAACGTAGTCCTGTAATATAATGTAAGTACAATAATTATTAAAAGAGGAATAAATGCTTATACACATGTTTTAGTATAATTTGCTTACGTTTTTATGGAGAATGTACATTGGAATTTTTGTTCCATCGTAACTGCTGTAGAAAACTTGAGATGCTTTATAGTGCGATGAATTATATCCAGAAATAAGATTTTCAGAAACCAACTTAAAAATAATAGCAAAATGTTAGTATCGTCTATGGAATAATTAGTAATCATTCTAATCTCCTAATACATTTTGTATATAAGCATTAAAAATATAACATTTACCTCAGGTTCCAATGACTCACTTTGGAAATTTAGACGGAAAACTTTTCCGGGTGATAAATAGGATTGAAATTGATAATAAAATTCATCACTTTCTGTGTCTCCATAAGTAATAGAAACGTCCGTTAAAATTCCGTTTTCTAGTGGAATTTCTTTAACTACTGTTCCGTTAACTAAGTGATTTAATTGCAGGGAACTTTTGACGTTCTTTAAGTAGCTGAGAACTAATACTTCCCTAAATAAACATTATTAGTGTAAATAAAGTTTGCTTTAAACATCTTTTGCAATTAAGACCAAAACTGGAAAAAATACTTATTGACTACAGTTGCCCAATCCAAAAGGTAACGTTCATCTTCAGGAACTACAACTATCCAATCTTCTTGTTTAGGTTCTTGGGAATCTGGAAATCTGCTTACGTCAATGGAAACAACTCTTTTGTTGTTAGCTTTCTCGTTTGTAAGAAAATAAAGTGTAGATCCCCGGTTGGTTAAAAACTGTTTTGAATAACAAAAGTTCGTCGACTTGCATTTATATGATTCATAAACAGATAATATCAGTAACTCTAATTCAAGAGTTAAATAAAGTTTTATATTTCATTCTTGGGCAATATTGTCGTTTATGGTTAGTTCTGCTCCGTTTACCTGATAAAATGAATTTCCTTTTGTATTCAAAGGCTTGATATCCAGATTGCCTTTTCTAAATTCACTTTTCTCAAACGCCTCAAAATTGGCATACCATACAAATGTTCTTGGAACCGAATTAAATGGAGTCATTATTAAGTATTTCCCATCTGCAGAAAGGCGAACTGTATTGTAAGCCCTAGGATAGAATTATTTTTCAGAATAAGCTATATACCTAATACATTTTTTAGAATAAATATGATTATTTTATAATACATGTAGATGGTCATTGTATGATAAAATAGTTGTTTTTTCGAGATAAATTAAGCAAGATTTTTGCAGCCCACTAATACTGTGAATATATGGTTCGGATAAAATATAAATAAATAAAACGAGACACTTACACTAAATAATTGAAATTCTTCGGAAATTCTACAAGAAGAATATCTTCAGATTGATTAGTTCCAATCTTGTGATAGTAAAGGTTTTGCTTTTTTTCTGCTGTACTATTTGATCCTTTAGCTAAGTCAACTGCATCATAACGCTAGCATTAGTAAAAATCGCCCAGTAAACAATTACTCATCAGTGTTGAAAAATTATATTTGACAAAAATAATTTTCCTATTTTACAAACCTAATTACAATGCTTGAGAAGTTATGTTTTCCGTTTATTTAAAATTGAAATTAATGCTTACAGCGTAAATAATTCCCTTGTTGTTGGGTGTCCATAGTACATCGGAAAATTTTATATCAGTAAGAACCTCCGGAAATACTTCATTTGATGAAATATTTTTGAAGTGTAAATTATACCAGTCCACTCCTCCGTATGAGATACCATAGCTAAGAAGTTGTCCATCGTTTGATGGAATTAAACTTCCGTAAGCAATTGACGCTGTTCCGTCTTCAGAAAAAGTGTTCGGGTCAAGAGCAACTAATGCAGGGCCGTCAAAGGAATTTCTGTAGTAAAATACGCTAAAGGAACAGAAAGAAGCAAATGTTTACCTTAATCTAGTTACTAGTCCGTTTAAAGCCAAACTCAATGACTATAACTAAAATATCTATTCATAAATTCAGAAACATCAAAAATACAGCCCCTAGGATAAATTTTATTCCAAACCTTTGATTCTCATCTGCTTTTTGAGAAGTAAAGAAATATCTGTTCCCAGCTTTGCGAAATGCTTCCGTCTGAGTGTAATTCCACAAAACTTTCAAGGCATCCCGTATTTCATTACGCTTCTGGAAATTCTCTATATAACTGTTTGTTAGGTTATTTTGTTTTTCAACAAATAACTTCGTTTCTTCGGAATTCGAATCCTCGAGCCAGCGGTAGGGGTCTGAAATCTGTTAATAATTATTATGACATTGGAATTCACTTTTGCAGTTTAAAATTTAAAAATCTTAACCTCTTTCGTTGCAACTTTTGTACAGTTAAGTAATTAAAATATTGTGATTGATTTAACTGATAATAGAAATATAAAGCAGAAACACAAAACTTTGGAACTTGTAAAGCAAATTAACAGATTTCTGTTTCTGTGTGTTTAGCATTGTTATATTTTGAACATAGTATACAATTGTTAATAGTAATAGCATTGTAATGCAATGTAACACTTTAAAATTTAAAAAAAAGTAAAAGTAAAAAAATGTGACTATTGACACATCACATCACAATGAAAAAAATGTAACACATCACAGAATATAAAAATAGGAATATAAAGATGTTACAAACTGTATTTCCGTAATAATTATCCGTAATGTCCTCTCGCCGTGCTTCTGGATATTGAAATTTTGAGGATATCTGCGGTAGGTATAAAATTGCAAAAAATATATATAGGATGGTACACTCGATAAAGTACTTCGTTAACATTTTGTACGCTGAAAGCAATTTCGTTCGGTTCTCATACGTTTAATCTTTAAAATAATGATAAGTTGAACAAAGTATGTTTATGGGTTTATTGGTTTTTGATATTATTACGAACATACACCGAATTTCTTTGTTAATTGTTATTGACCTTTGCCTCTATTGTAATATGAATTGACGCCCAATTTCCTTTACATTGATGGTAATTAAATAAACTAATTAGTTTTGTTTTGTTCACTAAATTCATATTAATAATCTCCATTTTGATAGTTAGTCTTAGCAAGAAGAGATATGTGTTGTAAAAGCGATGACTGTAATAATTAGTAATCGTATAGTAGGTTGGTAGAGATATGCACTAATTACCGAACTAATGAAAAGTAATTAGTGTACCGTAATTAAAAATCGGTTATAAGCGAATATTTAACTTGCGAGTTGATAAGAGCAGGTTTTGAGGCACCTCAGGGATCAGATGGACACGATATTAATAATACAATTTTTCTGAGGATTTATTTTTCGAAGTATTTGATGTTTCACGCAATATAATTCTGATTCCCCTAGAAATGACTGATGAAGTTGAGAAACCCATTGTGTGTTTTGAAAAGTCCCAAAATTTGCTATCAAAGGTGTTTTAAAATATCAATTGAAAGGTATTTTGACCTTTGCTCATAGGCATTCTGTTCTTTTCTCATTGCCAACCTTTCGCAAATAAGAAAATGCACTTAGTAAGATATAGTAGTTGTATTTATAGATTTGCATTTTTATTTATGCCATTTATATGTACAATATGTAGTTGCCCAATTTCTTTATTTAAATCATTTTATATTTAAATCGTCTAGAAGTAATAGTGTACTACATACTACTGTAGTTAATATATCTGGATCATTGGTGCCTGTATTTATTCTGATTTTGCATTGTTCAAATTGCCCTATAGATTTGTGACCAATTATTGGTCACATTTAGTTGCAAAGATTCAGCAATGAAGGAAAACATATCGGCCGTTTCTTCGATCTGAAAAGCCAAGTATCACAATTAGGAATTAAAACGAACCTAACCGTCCGTCCATTTCCATAGTATTCCACAAAGTTGAGTAATTGTAATAAAGGAGTTATAATGTGACTTACAATAGCTGATGTAGGCGTTCCAGTACCATGTCCGGTATTGTGGTAGACTTTGAGCATTAATGGGTTGGTCTTTATTTAACAGAAATGAAAAATTATTTCTCAGTTACTTACACCTATTTGGTTTTTAAGAATTTATACTACTAATTTATACTATAATCATAAAAATCACAAATAAAAGTCTGCTTTTGATGTGCAGTATATCCGTGCTATGCTTTACCTGTCGTTTGCTTTGTCCAATCTTATATTGCAGCTCCGAAATAATTTTATACGAATGAAAAGGATAAACCCTGTCATCTTTGTCTCCTGCAGTAACAAACGTTGCTGGATATTGAATACTTTCGTTTGCAGGAAGTTTAACGTTGTGCAAAGGAGAATATTTTATCAGAGTTTTGAAGTCCTCTTCATCAGATGAAAGGCCATATTCATCAATGATGTGCTTCAGGTCCGTTAGGTGATAACGCATCATGTCCATTAATCTGAGAAGAGGATTGTCAATTAAAAAACATAATCTTAAATAATTCGGAAAGCTACTACAAAACAAGATATTATATTAATATATACAATATATATATATTGTTTAATGTGATTTAATGAATTTACAGGAGTATATATAATATGACTTTTTCAAAAATGGGGCATTGAAACGGTATTTGAAAAACCAACTGTCGGACTGAACCAATAAATACACAAACGAAATTATAATCTAGATTTCAAAAATCACAGGCCTAAAAATTTCTTGAAACGTCAGCTACAGATATTTGATTCATATTTGTACTTCTGTGTAGCTTGAAACAATTAATAACATTTTTGATCACATTTCTAAGATATCCACCATTAAAAATTCTTTTGCATAACGTTTACCCCGCTTGTGCAACGGCAGCTCCAAACAAATCAGGTCTTTGATTAATAGTGACAGTCACCATCAAACCACCATGTGAAATTCCATATATACTCAGTTTTGAAGGTTCCGTGTATTTTTCTTGAATTAGATATTCAGCAGCAGCAACCACATCATCGTAACTGTTTTGCTTGTTGTGTCGCTTACCAGCTTCATGCCATTTGTGGCCGTACTCTCTGATAATGGAAAATATGTGTTGTAGCATATATTGTACGTTTATGTCATATTAATATGTATAATTACAAAATTACCCTCCTCCCCTAATACTTGGTAAGGCGACAATTCCATTAAACGATAGAAGAAAGTAAGCGAACGATTTAACAAACTTATAGAACAGGTTAGTACCGTAACCTCCGTAAGCATAAAGAAAACATGGTGAATTTCCTTGAGGAATGTAGTCCTACATTGCAAACATTTAGATATTGCATTACATGGTGTATTTATAAATGTAATGGTAAATATTTTTTGAAGTTTTTTTATTTACGTTTTTATGAAGAATATACATTGGGATTTTTGTTCCATCGTGACTGTTGTAGAAAACTTGAGATGCCTTGTATTCCGATGCGTTAAATCCGGAGATTATATTTTCAGAAACCAACTACAGCATTTTATAATCATAATTAATTTATTACTAATATTAATATTGTTTATAGTCCTTATGAGTATGAAATATTCCAGGAGAAAAGCAAAGTTCTAAGACGATTTTACCTCCGGTTCCAAATCTTTATTTTCAAAATTAAGGCGAAATGTTTTTCCTGGTGATAAGTAGGATTGGAATTGGAAAAAGAATTCGCTGCCCTCAGTGTCAGGGTACACTAAAAATGTGTCAGTTAGAAATCCATTTTCCAGTGGAATGTCTTTAATAACCGAGCCATTTACCAAATGTCGTAACTGTAGTGAGCTTTTAACATCCTTTAGATAACTGAAGACCAAAACGTCCCTAGAAAATGCATTTTTGCAATATTTTATCTAGATTTATGAAACAGCCGATAAGATTTGAAAATTATACTTGTTCACGACAGTCGCCCAGTTCAAAAGGTAGTGTTCATCTTCTGGAACTACCACTTTCCAATTTTCTGGTTTAGGTTCTTGGGAATCTGGAAAGCTATTCAGGTCGATGGACACGATTCTTCTGTTACTTGCGTCTTTATTGGTTAGAAAATATAATGTGCTATCCCGGTTAGTCAAGAACTATTATTTTAAGAAATTAACATCTTAAATTAGTCTTTCATTTATTCACGTATACCCGTACTTTGTAACTAAATCGCAGATTTAAATTTATTTATATAAATATTTATATAAATATATTTATATAAATTTAAATTTAAATTATTTCAACACTAACACAATATTTTGATTCTAGTTTGAAATACTTTGACCTATCATTGTAACGCAGTCGAACATACGTTACCTTCATTATATTTATATTCCTTAGCATTTATGCCTCTTTTAGGTAGTAAATAGAATTACCTGATAAAATGATCCGCCTTTTGTATCCAAAGGTTTTATATCGGGTTTAGCTGACGTAAATTCATTTTTCATAAATTCTTCAAAATGTGCATACCATACAAATGAAGTAGCACTCGAATTATATGGAGTCATGACTAAATATTTCCCATCCGCAGAAAGGCGAACAGTATTATATGACCTAAAATAAAAGCGAAAATAACTTTTCCAGATCTCAAAATAATAAATGCGAATAAATAATGTTTTAATTCTTACACTAAATAATTCAAATTCTTCGGAAATTCTACAAGAAGAATATCGTCAGATTGATTTGTTCCTATTTTGTGATAGTACAGGTTTTGGTGTTTTTTTACTGCTCGGGTTGATTCGTCAGTATGGCCAACAGAGTCGTAGCGCTAGTAGTATAAGGAACAATGATAACCAACTTTAATTATTAGCTTTATTTTTTGTCCTTGAAATTGAAATTTTGACGTGCTTACTGCGTAAATAACTCCTTTGTTATTAGGTGTCCATAGTATATCAGATAATTTTATATCAGTAAGAACTTCAGGAAAGACTTCTCCCGATGAAATATTTTTGAAGTGCAACATATACCAATCAACTCCGTCATATGAAATACCATAGCTAAGAAGTTGTCCATCGTTTGATGGAATTAAACTTCCATAAGCAATTGATGCTGTTCCGTCTTCAGAAAAAGTGTTCGGGTCAAGAGCGACTAATGCAGGGCCATCGAAGGAATTTCTGTAGTAATATACGCTGAAAGATTGCAAAGAAACAGTAATTATATTATATTAGGGGAACAAAAGTCTGCAAAAATGAGTTTACCTCATGAATAATATATATCCAACCTCAATTAAAATTACTCCGAGTTAACAAAGTAAATGTACCTCCATTTATAATACATTTTGTTAATATTTAATTTTATGTTAAACTTAAGTTAAATGCAATAATAAATTAGTAATAATAGGAAATTGTATACATTTTGTTAATTTGGAGAAATGATAATTGAACTTACATTACGTATTTATATATAAGACAAAACTATTATTTATTTGAGGCAAACGGCCAATCTATTATTTTTGAGGTACGTTTTACGGAGCACATAATTTTTATATGGACAGGTTGGGTTAAGTTTTACTGGGTCGTCTGTTGAAAAATGTTTGAAGAATTTATTCCAGTCATTACATAAACTAAACGTTGAAATTAGTTATTCAGTGTATTGATGAGTTATTACAAACCATTGGTTTTGACCTCCTTGTTTGGAACCGTAAAAATATCTGTTCCCATTTTTGCGAAATGCTTCAGTTTGAGTGAAATTCCATAAAACCTTGTAGCTATCCCGGATTTCATTTCGAAGGGAGAATTTCGCTAAATATTTATCTGTAACATCGTTTTGTTCTTTGACAAACAATTTTGTTTCTTCGGAATGTAAATCCTCGAGCCAACGATAAGGATCCAAGATCTGCAACATAATACTTAAGTATTATATCATTGTCGACATATATCTTTTCCGGTGCAATGACAATAATCACAAAGCCGGAATACTTTCCTCCAATGCATATGTTAGCGGTAAATCGAGAAATCAGGCAATTGAAATTTGTACTGAGTTTTGGTTTCTGTGGTCAATTTTGAAGAAGACAAGTTAGAGGGCCATTTTAGACCAACTGGCATAATTCAAAAGTCACGGCTGAATCGGAAAAACCTCACTTGAATTATGTGGTCCATTTCATTTCTAAGTTACATCATTTAATATGACGTAGCTCTTCGAAGTTAATAATTGTTATAATTTACAATTGAAAAGGTCCACATATTTCAAGTGAGGTTTTTCTGATTCAGCCGTGACTTTTGAATTATGCCAG
Source organism: Yoshiicerus persimilis (assembly GCA_020352615.2). NCBI lineage: Eukaryota > Metazoa > Arthropoda > Collembola > Entomobryomorpha > Tomoceridae > Yoshiicerus > Yoshiicerus persimilis. The sequence continues at coordinate 48,570,980 of CM036940.2, forward strand.
TTGGTCTAAAATGGCCCTCTAACTTGCCTTCTTCAAAATTGACCACAGAAACCAAAACTCAGTACAAATTTCTCAATTTGCCTAGGCATTTTTGAAATTGCCTGATTTCTCGATTTACCGCTAACACATACATTGAATTATTTCTCTTAGTTACATACTTCAAACTGAATTATCCTAAATTAGGGGCACAAGAACTTTGGTTAAAACTTTTATTAGCCTACAAGTCTTTATTGTAGTTTTAAAATGTAGTCTGAAAATGTTTCAATATTTATATTCCTGACATAAATACGTATATATTATGCATATGTATACATTTCCGGTAAATGCCGGTATATTATTGATAATTAAAAGAAAAAGTCTCGAATAAAATGCACAGGATGTTTTTGGGTAACAAGTAAATTTCTAAAATTTATATAAGCTTAAATGTGTTGTGTTGCATGTTGAATATTTCACACACTCTAGTTCCATGATAGTCGTCAGCAATATTTTCGTCGCGTCGTACTTCTGGATATTGAATTGAGGATATCTGCTGTATGAAAAAACTTGTCAACGCAAAACACAGTAAACTGTAATTTAAGAAATACCTCTGCGTCATTTTGCGAGCCTGTTTAAAGAATGCAAATAATTTGTGGTCCAATATTTTGGTAATAAAGTGTCGACTGTTTCCACTAACAGATTTAAGGGGAGTAGAAAATCAACCAATTATGAGGTAGGTATTGTGTCACTGTCTTATGGTTAGATAAGAAGGATTGTGGGGCAACCGCATTAGCGATATTGTTAATTAGCGTATTGATTACAAGTGGACTAATTTAGTGACCTTGTGGCATTGAGGATCAAATTGTAGCCTGACTCTCTTGGAATGGGAATATAAATACCAAAGTTTATTATTTAGTATTTGCGTTGCGTACGTGGAGTACAATCGATAAAGCTAATTAGTTTCTTGTGTGAAGCCATTAATTTTACCTTGACCTTAGGAATATAGACTCATAAATAGAGAATATTTCATACAATAATGGAGAGAATTGAAAGAATCTTCTCTTTTAAGACTGAATACTGACTTAGATTAGTACTAATTACAAAGTACTTGAAATGCAATACAAATATGTAGATAAATAGCGAATGTAATGCAATTATTTAAGACTTAAAAACATTTTGTCGCAATATGGGCACAAGTACCATTGAAAGGTCAATAATTTAAAAATAAATTTCCGCATCTACGTCTACTAATTAGTCCCCATTGTAACAATTAGCCTTGATGGGTTGCTCAAATTAGAGTAAGAACCTTAAGCTTACTATTTTGGTTGACTTCTGATAAAATAATGATGATAATTAAAATCACCCGTGGAATGAAGACAGCTTATGTTATTTTATTGCACTATCATTTTATTTTATCATTTTTTAAATTGTAAACAACGGTTACCATAATTAATCCTAGAAAGATGAATTTTAAAAAACTGATTTCGAATAATATATACTTCTACAATATTCTCCAATATTTCGGCACTTATTTTTATTTTCAAAGAAAAAAGGAAACCTGTTATTTATTATATTAGCACCTTAACAAAAAAAGCGTATTAACAGACCACATATCTTACTTATGAGCATCAAGTTAGAAAAGCAAAAAGGATCCAAACATTTAAACAAGAAATTGGACCAGAAAATAAATGTGACTCCCAAATGATTTAAATTATGTGGACACGTTGTAAATTAGCACACAATTCTATCTAGGACTATTTCACTTGGATTAGTTCCAGGTTTACAAATTAATTTTTAAAAACAAGGCTAAAAATACAATTAAAACTGCAGATGTAGAAATCGTAAAAACGAAAAGACACAATCTATCCAACACCATTGCTGCAAATTTCCATTCATTTGTTTTTATTGGGATTGGGATGGAATCTTCATTTTGCAATTTTCTCTCATTTGCCGTTGTTAACTCCAGTTGACTCAACTTATTTGAAGACATATCATTTTTTGCTGCCGAAACAATATTACTTTGATCTTGTGTTTCATTTAACACTTGTTGATCAACTTGAAGTTCGTATGTGTCATCTTCGTTGTCCATTAGATCACTTGGAGTACTCATCGCCAAAAATCGTGGAAGCCACTTAAAAAATAACTTTCTGGACCACTTGGGTATTCTACTTTGGCTGTATCTGGGATGACTATGCATTTTCAAAATATAAATCGACGACAGTATTGAGGAAAATGTGATGATCATGAGACACAAGAAATAATTGACTAACAAAGGCATCGACTCATATCCTCTGTGTAAACAAATCAGCACATTATAAAGATATCCCATGGCCATGAGTGAAATGATGCCCAATGCTAGTTTAGTTGGCGAATCTGGAGGAGACACAAACGCCAGTACAGTCAACACAGAAATCGCAAGAGAAGGGACGATAAAATAGTAAACATATTTATGTGGACGTCTTTGTAAATGTAATGTGTATGTTATACCGACAAATGGTTCCGGACAACAAGAATAAAACCTTACATTTCTTTTCGCTGGAAATCCTGTAATGAGACAAAAATTTCTGTGTACTCATTTATTAATGCATGGGCAGTATTGTATTTCATGTTTTTTATATTAGATTATTGCCAAAATACAGATTTGGAGGTAAAAGAAAGAGAAGGATGAAATATTTCCAATTATTAGCATATTTTTCTAAAATAGAGACATATAATATAAAGTAACTCTTTATGTTACTTCTACCTTTTTCATAAAATTTGTCAATAAGCGCGTTATACGTATCTATAAAAGTACAAACCTTTCGAACTAAAAAACATGGAATTAATTGCACAAGCAAACTTACACTTCGAAATCTCTTTGAAAATTTGTGGAAAGGTAAATTATGAATACTGGGTTTAAAATTTTGTTTATTGCGTAAATTATTCCAACTTACCTAAAACGTTCCATTCCCCATTAGGTATTAAATTGGAAAAATCTCCCTGGGGTTCACTAAAATGTAAATCTATAAAAAATACGTTGTGTGTTGCACTTCCAAATTGGAAATGACATTTTTGTTCGTCAAACGGAAACCATGTTAAATCTGCTTCACAGATACTCTTAAAAAGACCCGGAGGAACATAACTACAATTGCCATCACTTCCAACGACCACATTTGTAGCGTATGTGGAATCAAATCCTTCGTCTGCACTGTTGTGCAATAGAATATCCGGTTTCCAAATTCTGTGGGGTGGAATTCGCAGTTCAGTAATGTTTCCAAACTCACTTGAATCCCATTCAAGGTTGCAGTCCAACCAATCAAATTGAATCCGCGAATTCGTTACGAGGACTTCATTATACGTATCAAGAGTTATTATTTGCCTCAGATGGAAATTAATACCAATTACAAGTGGATCAGATTCCTTTTGTACTGGGCGTTCTAGGGTGTTGTACAAATCGAGCAACTGATGAAGTAAACGCTTCTCATTTGGTCCTCCTGCAGAGAAATTTGGGAGTTGAAGTAAATGAAGCACAATGTAGACGGAAGCGAAATATTGACCTTTGAAAGTAGACATTTTAATGACGACGAAATTGAATGACTGGAAATGTTGTTTGTTGTTTTAGAATTAATAGAATATTTATTCGATTTTTGTGGATAAATCTTGAATTACTATATTTGGGTGCTTTTTGTTTATTAGGAGAACAAGGAATCTAACGAACTAACTACAAAAGAATAGAGATTGTTTTACGGACCTCTTATGGTGTGGTGACTATTAAGAAGACAAAAAATAATTGCAACATTCATGAGGATTAACCGCATCGTAAACTCTCAACTACGGTCTCAATAAAAAATGGTTTAGCTAAAAGAATCTCCTTTTCCCCTCACAAGACCCTGTTAGCTTTTGTCATTTTCTGCTATGTAGCCTATTAAGAATAGACTTATCTTTATCTTAAAAACGTTTTAAAATTGTCTAATTTTATCATATTTTTAGAACATCCAAAGAGGATAGTAATTTAGCGTCACTATTCATAATTAACTCAAAAATATTGAATCCTTCAGATAAACAAGATTGCAGACTACTATTGTGGATTTTCTCTTGTATGGTTTGAATTTTATAAATATATGACAATATTTTAGAAGCAAAACTTTGTGCTTTGTAGTTCATTAACAGAAGTTAAGTTACCCACTGCCGTTTTAAAGGAATTTACGGTAGATAAGTAATGCAAAGCTTAATAACGGCTCTTCAAAGTTCAAACTATAAACATAAATTGGATACATGCCTACTATAATTTAAATTATTTATCTAGTTCAATGGCCTGAGGAGTGCTGACTGATTTGTCGTATAAACAAAGTAAGGGTAGATAGGCATCACTTGCCATTTTCGCTTCAATGCAGCGGTCACATTATAAAGGGAAACTTGATGTTTCTGCTGTTCTGCGTGCTCTGTATATAGGTACACTTACGCTTAATAAGCACAATTTCTTTCAATTGGTTATTTGCAAGCGATTAAATGCGTCAGACCGGGCAATGAATTCAATTTAGTCTCAAATTGTTCAGTTTCTTTGGAGTTTTTGAGTCATCATTTTAAACTCCTAAATTTACCTACATAAACCTGGGTTTTAAATGGATGTTTTATATATCTTTTTAACCAAAATTTTATATTTTAAATTTTTTAAATTTAATTTTTTAAAAGCCGCAATTTTTAAAAAGTAGTTAATAAAAGACATCCTCAATGTTTTATTAGTTGATTAAGTTTTAAGACTTGAATTACTGCAGTGTTGAACAATTCCTCATATTTACGAATAGAACCGGAACCGTGATACTGATGAAATTATAGAATGTCAAAAGATCAAAATGGATGAAGACCAACACAAGCTGCTTATATTAGATACAGTCATTGAGTCATGAATCATTAAGCATTACTAAGTCATGATGCATTAATAATTGGAATGATCATATTAATCATACGCTAATCAAAATATAGGAAATATGTAAATTTTGCTCTGTTATTGTATTGCCAATTATAAAATTTACAATTATGAAAATTATTGCATGCTCATTGTAATAAATGACCACAAATGTCTGTTTACATACATTGGTCATAAAGTATCATGTGTTGGCTGACAACAATTAACGTTTTGGTTATTAATAATACTTTGTTAACATAGACATGCTAAATGCTAATAAACATAATTATTTTTTGAATTCGATTTACATTCCTATGCATATAGAGTAAAAAGAAATAAAAGGTTACGCTGACAGAAATAGTGCAACGATAATGATAATTGGTGACAATTGGTACACAGAGAAGGCACTAGAAAACACAGTCTATCCAAATCTGTTGCAACAAGTCTCCAGTCTCCATTCATCGATCCCGATCCTTTCCGTTGCATCATTTTGCTTCTGCAATTTATTTATCCTCGCTTGTTATATCAAATTTGTCTTAAGTGGAGGATTAATAGGAAAATTTATATGTCCAGCTGGTAAAGGATTATTGCTTTGTCCTACTCCCGTATTGGACTTGGTTTGTTGCAGTTCAGTGGTTTCTCTTAGGTCAATTGGTCATGTTATTCCATAAGTGATGGAAGTTGTATTAAGAACAATTTCTTAATCCACTTTGGCATCCCCTTTTGGTTGCAGGCTGGATGATCTTGCAACACCAGAATAAATATGGATGCGACCACTGAAGACAAAATCATGAACATAAGAACTGTGAAATATTTGTTTAGAATAGGCTCAGTGTCACTTATAACAGGCAACAACACGTCTACGAACGACTTGTGAGGATTCATAAAGCCAATTAGAGAGAAAAGACTTAATGCAACTTTTGTGTATGAGTTAGAAGTAATAAAAGTAACTCCTCTAATAACTGTCTCTCATATCGTGCTCCTAGGATGTAATGGGGCAGCAAAAGAAAAATCAAGGACCCCACAAAAATTATTGGGTTTTTGTTCCATTTATACATATATCTTTCCGTTTATTTCTTCAAAATATTTTGTTATGAAATATTTAATAGTGTTAAGAAAGTATTTGTTTAACAATGTGTAACTGTATTACATTCATGCGTATTCCAGCAGGATTATGATCATTACATCGTTTGACGGTTTGACTCTTATGACACGGTCCTAATAAGTTCAAAGAACTATTCACAAGATATTCGCATAGTAAAGTGCAATCATTTCCTATTTTAAATGGAGTACTATTTAACATGTCTCACAATCACAATAACCCTGTATGCACTGTATGTTCGTAATAAGTATCAAGTATGAGTGTAACGTAGGACAGCGTGAAATAATAAATATAGAGCTAATTTGTTGTTTCCTGATTATACTGATGATTTGTGTAACATTCGCAATAACACACTTTTTAAACAGTACTGGTTAACTGCACAGCAATCCTTAGCGCCAGATGTAATCAATTACTCTTTAAAAGACCATTACGTACTTCCCAAGGTTTCTCTTTTGTAACAGAGTTAATCTTATGTACGAATGATGATTTTAATAATAGTACCAAATCTAACTGCAAAAGAGTCTTAATTAGTTCATTATGCCCAGGAGGATGATTGCAACATCCATCAGTACCACTTAATAATGATAATGCTAAACGATCAAGGTAAATCTGCGGGTTTTTTACCATCCCTATAACTGCCTGCCATACTAACTAAGTAACTCACCTGCAATATTTAATTTCAGAATATTTCAGATTTCGAAACTTTATCCTCAGCCGAAGCAATTCTTAAGGACCAGATTTGCATTAAACAGTAATTTCAAATTGGTATAATATTTGTATTTATTTTATTTTGCAGAAAGATTAGCACAAACTTTTGTATTTTTATTAGAAAACAAATTCCAGGTATTCAACCAAAAGTATTAGACATAAAGTTTAAAGTTTGCAATTACTTACAATTACAACTGTAATATTTCAAGCATACTTTGGAAATTAAACTTTCCAATTTGCAAATTAATGAACATACATTTTTTACCAGTTTTAGTTTTCAGTGTGGTTCACAATACCATTCCACAATACCATTAGAAAACAAACATCTACTACATTTAAGCAAAAGTTGCGAGTATAATAATTGACACCAGGATTGCAAACACAGAGAAAATGAAAAGACAAAGCCTGTCTACAACCATAGCTGCAAATTTCCATTCATTAATCCTTCCAGTAGTGTTGTCCTGATTATCGAGTTTATCCGCGATTCTCTTCAATTCTGCTTCAATTGGACTTAGTGGAGAGGTATTTTCAGCCGTCAAAAGAATATTGTTCTCCTCTTTCTTTTCTCTTGAGTTGCACTCTTCGACGATGTCATTTGGAATGCTCATGAGCAAAAGAGATGGAAGTTGCATTAACAATAATTTCTTAAACCATTGTGGCATCTTACTTATGCTACAGACAGAACGACTGTGTAAAGCTAGAATGAAGGTTGATGCCGCAATTGAAGACAAAATCATTAGCATCAGAACAGTGAAATATTGACTCAAGACAGGGTGATTGTCATTTCTTGGATATAAAAAACTTCCGAATGAACTCTGATGATATAGAAAGCCAATTAGAGAGAAAAGTCCTAGGGCCAATTTGGTTGATGAATCAGATGGAGCGACAAAAGCCAGGACAGCCAAAAAAGAAATCAAGATAGAAGGAAGAATGAGGTTGTAAATGTACATTTGAGAACGTCTGCGTATGTGCACAGTAAATGTTACATCCACAAAGGGTTCCGGACAGCAGGCATAGTGCACTACATTTCTTTTTGCAGGTATTCCTGTAATTATTAATAAAATAACTTATTTTTTCAGTTAGTGCTGCATATAAATAATAAACAAAATCATAAAATAAAATTGCTTCCAACAAATTCAAAAACTTTATTTATAAGTATCTACAGTATGCAGTATGGCATTTTGCACGATATAGCTAGCAAAAATCTTTTCCCGTTAAAACTTTTTTGGGGGGCTGTGAGATAACACGGAGTTTACCAAACCAAGCCGAACAAGACCTCAAGAGCAATTTTGAAAAACGTTTCACAACTTTCAAAACAATGCTTTTGAAATTTTGAAAGTTGTTTCAAAATTGCTTCTGAGATCTTGTTTAATGGAAATCCTATGCGCTATATCACTTTCCATAAAAAAATTTTAAAGGGGAAAACTTTAAAAAAATTTTGCAATGTGTACCGTACTGTGTAATACTCATGCACAAAATGTTTTGATTTATAGGTGATTGTAAGTACATTTTTTATTTACAATCAAAGTAAGGATTTGCCAAACCTGTACTTCTTTCTCAACCCTAAATACACTTTTCAAATAATTTGCTTACGATAAATAACTGAGTTTTAACCATTTAGTTAATTTTTCGTGAAATATTTATTTGAAAAAAGCTCTGACCTAAAAATGTACTGTAAGGAGTAATTTTTAATACACATCCCTACTATATTTTGGTAAAATTTATTTACCTAAAAGTTCCCATTCGCTATTTTTGGTAAAACTGTCCATGTCTCCGGTGTCATTATATAATTTTAAATCCAAAGCAAGCCCGTCGTAAGTCCAGCTGCCGAACTTCAGCTCACATTTTTGTTCGTCAAAAGGAAACCAAGTAAGGTCCATCTTACAGGAACTCTTAAAATTTCCTGGAGGTATGTAAGAGACATTTCCGTCAGTTTTGACAACTTGGTTTGTAGGGTAAGTGTTATCAAATCCTTCGGCTGCACTGTTGTACATGAGAATATCCGGTTTCCAAATTCTGTGAGGCGGAATTCGTATGTCGGTTATATTCCCATATTCACTGGCGTTCCATCTGAGATTCACGTCGTTCCATTCCAATCGAAGCCACATATTAGTTACAAGAATTTGGTTCACAGTGTCAACATCCAAGATTTGCAGCAGTGTTACACCAAATTTCAAAATGAGGTTATCAGAATGTTTGGCTACTGGACGTTCTAAAACGTTGTAATTATCAAGTAAATGATGAAGTAAACGTTTTTCATCTGAGTCTCCATGGATTGACTTTGGCAGCAAAAGAAAAACTAACGTTAGTAATGCTGCATAAGCTATGGATTTATCCAGTAATTTATGCATTATAAATGATTAGTGTAAAATTAGTTCCTGCAAATTTCTTTATCGAATTAATTGTATTTGAAAAAGTTAACTGGAGAGAAATACGTATTACTTCCTCACCAACTGGCTCAAGAATGAGACTCAATTATCACTCTACTTGTTGCATTTCGTAAGAATAGTCAAAGGGATAAATTCATAAACTCATTCACAAGACAAATGCTTTATAAATGCAATGGACGTATGAAGTACTTGACTTAGCATTATCAATACCAAAAAAGACCAAATTATAATAGACTAGAACATTACCCGTCCTACAGACGGGCCAGCCACGCACAGTGTCTAACCAATAACCAAATAGTGTATGTGTCTGTACATTAAGGTCTAGAATTCAATACGATGTTATGCCTTTAAAGGCGCTTTCTGTCTGTCTGTGAACATATCCAACAGTTGAATACCATATTCTCCAAATTAATACCCAATAACCCCAACGGTATTATTTTTTCAGAGGTTTCACTTCTATTATGATGAGATAGAAGCATTGGAAGCCCCGGCTCTCCTTCTTTGTCTTACGCTAATGACGTAACCTATTCAAATTATAATTAAGAAGACACTCTTTTATTAAAAAAGAAAAGTCTGGCTTCCATATATTAGCTTCATTTAACCAATCCAACTCCCCAAGTTGAATTATTAACGTCGTTTTACCGAGCCAGAGGCTAACTTATGGCACAATGTTGTCTGTCCGCACGTACTTACGTATGTATGCTTATACCTTAAAGACTGATTGTGATAAGATACTTATGACCGATTTGGATAAAACTTCGGATGTGGACTTACCTCGGCATGGTTAGGAGCCATTGAAAATGGGAGTGGTCGGCCCATCCCTTTATGAGATATCGCGCGCTCACTTTATATTGAATATATATGAATAAAATATAAACAAGATATGAAAATGATAGGGTTTCGGATTTTAAAAGATATTATGCCGCTTCTACTCTATTGTTGGCTGTGTTGTAAAAGCTATTATACTCTTATTTCATTTTATATTGGATGAAATAGTCAAATAGGGTTTTCAGATGTAGAATAAAGTTTTTGTGTGTTTCCCATTGTATGAAGCACAAAGCTAACTTTTTGGGTGCTTCCCATTATAGGAAGCAGTAAGCTAACTTTTTTGGTGTTTCTACTTGTGGGGAGCGCCAAGATTACTTTTTAGGTGTTTCCAACATTTAGTTATACCTTGGAAAATTTTCATATTTTCAAGTGTCCGTGACAAATATTTATTCGTTTTGGGTTGCCATGGCAAAGCTCAATATTTTGTTTCTATGAATGATATGTTTTCCCATTTCTGTGGAAAAAGTATTTAAAAGTTTACCAAATTATAATTGAGTTGTCAGCTAATTTTAAGCTCTGGCTCGCTTCTGCTACGACTTGCTGTTAGTTTTTGTAAATAATAGTTTATTGATAAAACTCAGATTTGGGGCTAAAAGAAAGAGAAGAATTAAAGTTCCCTAATTATTAGCATATTCTTTTAGAAATGTCATTAAATCTTAAATTTCATTAAATTTTTTAAATTTTAAGTGCGTTATAATATTAATTTATCATTTACTATATATAAGATGTACAGAACTTTCGAGGTGGAAAACCAGGACAGAGTGAAAAAAATAAATACAGAGCTAATTTGTTGTTTCCTGATTATACTGATGATTTGTGTAACATTCGTAATAACAAACTTTAAACAGTCCTTAGTCCTTACTTGGCTAACTGTACAACTGCAGAGCATAATATTCCTTCGCGCCAGATGCCATCAATTACTCTTTAAAAGACCATTACGTACTTCCCAAGGTTTCTCTTTTGTAACAGTGTTAATCTTTGTACGAATGAATGATGATCTTATTGGTAGGACCAAATCTAACCACAAAAGAGTTTTATGTAATTCGTTCATTATGCCCAGGAGGATGATTACAACATCCATCAGTCCAATTTTTACAACTTAGGAATGATAATGCTAAACGATCAAAAGGAATATAATTGATTGTGTTGGTTTTTCAGATTTTACTACCAATATGGAAACAGTCTTTCGTGGTTTTAGTTTTATAATATTAATTATTTCGTGTGCCCATGCCCGTGTGAGACAATGCCAGGCAATACCATACCTGCTACCTACTCAGCGGGATGCTGTAATATTTAATTTGAGAATATTTCAGGTTTCGATATTTTATGATCAGCCGAAGCAATTCCCCAGGACCAGACAGTAAAAACAATTTGATGTAATATTTGTGGTTTATTTTATTTTGTAGAAAGATTAGCACTTGTGTGTCATTAGAAAACAAATACTCAAAAAAATGTGTTCTGACAGAAAGTTTAAGGTTTGCAATCATTTACATTACAATATTACAATCATTCTTTAGAAATTATACTTTCCAATTTGAAAATAAATGAACAAACATTTTTTTAGTTTTTATTTTCTGTGCGGTCCGATTCTACAGTGACATTAGAAAACAAATATCTCCATTTAAGCAAAAGTTGCCAGTATAATAATTGACATTACGACTGTAAACACGAAAAACCCTAAAAGACAAAGTCTGTCCAAAACCATAGCTGCAAATTTCCATTCATTAATCCTTCCAGTAGTGTTATCGTGATTATACAGTTTATCTGACATTCTTTTCAATTCCGCTTCAATTGGACTTAGTGGGGAGATATCTTCGGTCGTCAAAAGAATATTGTTCTCCTCTTTCTTTTCCCTTGAGTTACACTCTTCGACGATGTCATTTGGAATGCTCATGAGCAAAAGAGGCGGAAGTTGCATTAACAATAATTTCTTAAAACTTTGTGGCATCTTATTTATTTTGTAGACAGAACGACGGTGTAAAGCTAGAATGAAGGTTGATGCCGCAATTGAAGACAAAATCATTAGCATCAGAACAGTGAAATATTGGCTCAAGACAGGATGATTGTCATTTCTAGGAGATAAAAAGCTTCCAAAACAACTCTGAAGATATACAAACCCAATAAGAGAGAAAAGTCCGAGAGTCAATTTATTTGATGAATCCGATGGAAGGACAAAAGCCAGGACAGCCAAAAAAGAAATCAAAATAGAAGGAAGAATGAGGCTGTAAATGTACATTTGAGGACGTCTGCGTATGTGCACAGTAAATGTTACATCCACAAAGGGTTCCGGACAGCAGGCGTAGTAAATTGAGTTTCTTTTTGCAGGCATTCCTGTAATTATCAATAAAACGATTTACTTTCTAGCTATTGCAATTAAAATAATATAGAGACCAATGGTTCGCCTATTTACTTGAGAAAAACGCAATCAAAATTGCCATCATCGCAAATGGCTATGCCCTGACAAATTCAAGAAATTAATTTATGCATCTTACATTTTTCTGGAAAACTTATTTAAAAGAAAAATAGTTTACTGTGCAGCTAGTTTTTACATGGAAAGCCTGTATGGAAAATACTCTAACCTACAGCAAAGGATAATAATTTTATTAATTAAATGTTATTGTATGTTAGGAAAAATTTACCTAAAAGTTCCCATTCGCTATTTTTGATAAAACTGGATATGTCTCCGGCGTCACTCTCTATTTGTAAATCCAAAGCAAGCCCGTCGTGAGTCCAACTGCCGAACTTCAACTCACATTTTTGTTCGTCAAATGGAAACCAAGTAAGGTCCACCTTACAAGAACTCTTATAAATTCCTGGAGGTACGTATGTAACATTTCCGTCACTTTTGACAACTTGGTTTGTAGGGTAAGTGTTATCAAATCCTTCGGCTGCACTGTTGTACATGAGAATGTCCGGTTTCCAAATTCTGTGAGGCGGAATTCGTAAGTCGGTTATATTCCCATATTCACTGGCGTTCCATCTGAGATTCACGTCGTTCCAATTCATCTGAAGCCACAAATTAGTTACAAGAATTTGGTTCACAGTGTCGACATCCAAGATTTGCAGTAATGTTACTTCAAATTGTAAAGGGAGGTTATCAGAATGTTTGGCTACTGGACGTTCTAAAACGTTGTAATTGTCAAGTAAATGATGAAGTAAACGTTTTTCATCTAGGTCTCCGTGGATTGATTTTGGCAGCAAAATAAAGACTAACGTTAATAATGCTGCATAAGATATGGATTTATCCAGTAATTTATGCATTATAAATGATTAGTATAAAATTAGTTCCTACAAATTCTTTATCGAAAATTAATTGTATTTGAAAAAGTTAACTGGAGAGAAATACATATTACTTCCTCGCCAACTGGTTCTAGAATGAGACTCAATTATTACTCTACTTGTTGCATTACGTAAGAATATAGTTTAAGGGATCAATTCATAAACTCATTCACAAGACAGATGTTTTAAGAATTCAATGGACATATGAAGTACTTTACTTGGTATTATCAATATCAAAAGACTTGTAATAGATACCTAGCCTTACGTGTCATGTTCACTTTACTTTTTATCAGCAAAAAAGAGCGTATTAGTATTGCCTTCCAGTTGTAGTACATTGTGGAATTTTATTGTCCTTGAAGTAATTGTTTTGAATTGGTGCTATATCTTATTAAAGTGCTCTCTTGCTGCCAAAAAGCACTCAATTTAAGAGGCAGTTAAAATAACTCCGTAGGGTTCTTTTGGATAAAAGCTTTTTGGGAGAAACTATCCAGCAGGCGTGATTTGAATTGAATAGCAAATAGAAACGATATCATTTATGATAATGTATTTAATGATGTTCTTCCAAATAACATCTTTTTAGATTTCGTATTAATTTTCAAATATAATTATTATTTAATATTATGCAGCACTGCAACCAGAGTTAAAATTCCATTATATATTTGGAAAGAATGCTCCCGTATAACTGGACTTAATATAACCTTCATAATTAAGTATTAACTCAACAGAAACCGTTGTGTCATTGAAAGAATAACTCTTTAAGTTCAAAAGTGTTTTCATCTTTGTTTATGTTAATCCACTTAAAAGCATGTGCGTATTCTCTCAGTGACAGTAGTAGTGAAGGACATTTTTTTGAACATTCATTGCGTTTATCAACTATATGTTCAATACAACAGCATACAGCTTTTGTAAGTAGTATGTATTTTCAAGCTAAGTTGCTCCAGTGATCCCGTTTAGTACTTTCAGCTTCATGCACGCACATAAAATGTCTCAACAAAAAGACAACTCAAAGCATATTAAATGAAAACCGTAATCTATTACCACATTCAATTAGAATGTACATATATCCTGTGTCGTGCTCGTGATTGAGATTGAGAGGATCTAGGGTTTGACAGTATGTTGTATTTCAATGCAAATATTTTTTTGATATTAGATAAAGAAATGAATTTTGGAACACAAATTTATATTCGTATAAGTAATTATGTTTTTACCAAATTTCATCTCGAAAGCTGCTACAGGAAAGAAGTTATTTCCTTTGAATTCCAAAATGAACGTATTTTACGTACTACATCTTACCTATTCAAGGGACGAAAAAAGCAGGTTTCAAAACAGCTAAATGGGGAAATTTTCCAAAGCAACATAGCGACACTAGACTAAAGAGCTAAAATGCTACCTTTTGCTCTTAATTACTTCGAATACTACCCGTTATTGCAAATTGGCACCAAGTTTGGCAAATCTCCTGATTGTCAAAAGCCTAAACTTTCTCAAAACTAACATTTCTGCACATGTAAATATTGCTAAAAATACTCCGAAATCAGGGCTACAAAAGTATACACTTCGATTTTTGATATTTTGTGACAGTTTCAAAAGTAAGTCATTTAAAAAAAACCATCGTGGCACCATAGTGTGACTTACGTCTGTGAAATATTATATTAACAAAAGAACAACAACGTACTCAAAACTCACTGCTTCGAATTGACAATGGCACCTTCCCTTATAAACAAAGACCTAAATATACAAAAATCAACAACAAATTGCAAAAAACTGTACGCAACTATGGGAAAAAAACGATGCCACTTTCAAAATTCTTACGTATAATTTCTTACAATTTACACTGAACAAATCATTAATGACATTACAATACAATTATAATATCATTTTCTTAATAATATTACCGTTGACTGATTACATTACTGGTAGCACTAATAATACATTCGAATAGCAAATAAAGCTCAGCTAAATAAACAAAAACGGATATTATTACTCATACACAATCTTTGCCATACGGGGCATCCTGACGGACCCTTTGGCAAATTTCGACTTTTGCCAAAGTGGTCGACCAATCAAAAATTTTTGATTTGCCAAACGGGACTTTGCCAAACAGGTAGTGAATCTAATTACTTTAATAAATGATAAACCAGTACTAAACTTAGTATACATAATGTTATGGTGATTTTTTGCATGACCCTGTACATCATTAAATCATCTAAGGTGCACCAATGACTAAAGGGTACTGTATTAGCAGATAATAAAATGCATGTCTACTTATCTCTACTCTCATGCTGATTTTGGAGAAATAAATTTGCAAATTCATTACTTATTGCCTATAATAGAAGGCTGACCAAGGTCAAATTCTCGAATTTTTATTTTATTTACTCCCGAATAGGTTAACCGTCTACATGCTTTTGCTTAGGCTAGAAATTAGGGATACACGATACACGAGCCTTGGTATCTGACGTACTCTTAAGCAGATGATATGCTTGCGATGCGATGAGCAATTAAAGCTATAAACACAACAAAAATATATAAAATTGGACATTGAAATTTTATGTGATAAACATATAGAATGAGTTACTTACCTTATCATATCTTATCTTAACCATTTGTCAAACATATAGGTCTAGGTTCATTCAAGGTTATTCTGTTCAAATACTCGAATATTTATCAACTTCATTACAGATGAGGTTGAATTGCGAACAGGAAAAGGAGGTTTTACAAAACCTTGTTAGTTTTACTGGACTGTAGCAACCGTAAAGCAAAAATGTCATACAAGTTAACTTATTTTGACATCCCCGGCAAAGCAGAGCCAATTCGATTGCTTTTATCTCTGGCTAAAGTCAAGTTTGAGGATCATCGTATAACTAGAGCAGAATGGGTCCAACTGAAACCAAGTAACTGCAATAATTATAAGAAATTTTTGATTTTTACATTTTCTATTGCTGCAGTGATTTTCTAAAAGAAATGTACATATAATATTGATTCACAGCGATGCCATGGGGGCAAGTTCCCGTACTTTATGTGGATGGCAAGGCAATTGCCCAATCAGTGGCCATCCTCCGCTTCATAGCCAAGAAACACAATTTGGCTGGAAAGGGTGAATGGGAAGAAGCCCGGTGTGATGAAATTGGTGACGCTCTGACTGACTTAGCTCAAGGTAATGACTTTTAAAATATTGGTTGGTTCGTAAGATTGAACTTTTCCAAAATGTTGCAAATGCTTATCAAAAGCTGATCAGATTTCAAATTAGATTTTCATGTTGAAATATAATGTATGACAGAAAGAGCCAAGTATCTTCATTGTCCCGACCCGGAGAAAAAAGAGGAACTGAAGGCTACTTTTCTTAATGTATATCTGCCGAAATACCTTGGAAAATTGGATTCCATACAAAAGGAAAACGGAGGATGTTTTCTCGTAGGTCAAAGCGTGACGTGGGTGGATGTCGTCTTAGCATGGAGATTGAAGGCGCTAGGAGATGAAGTAGACCAATCAATGATTAGTCAATATGTCCATTTAATGGCAGTGAAGAATACTGTTTTTACTATTCCTGAAATTAAGGAGTATCTTGAGTTGCACAAATAAATTTGATTGGTTTGTTTTGGCAAGGACCACAAATTCGCAAGGAGCGGAACGAATTCGAAATTCTTACTTTTGGTTGAATTAAATACTCATATTAAAACGCAAGCCAAATTACAATAGCTGATATGAAAATGGAATTTTGGACGCCATAATGAATTCAGGGCATACTTCATGCAAAAAAAATCATTTATATGTCAAGTCTAAAACCAAATACAGACTTGAATGCAGAATCCCACCATAAAAACCCAACCCAATAGGTCATTTCCATCGTGCTCGGTATAACGGCGTATCTGGAATTTTAATTTCTGCATTTTTAATTCACAACTTGGCATTTTAATCGTTACATTTTTTGCAAGCCAATGTGGCAATTTTTCTAGTTTTTCCAGATTTAATGTAATGTATGTCCAACAAGTAAATTCGATGTCTGTAAAAGTCTGCATTGCCCTCATTCAAATCTTATGAAGTATTTATGGAAGCACTGATGGTGGAAATATGAAATAATGGATGATATGGAGTAATATGAAATCTTGGTAGAAATGTTTAAAGGAAATTTTGAAATAGCAGAAGGTATGATAAATTATAAAAACTTGATACACCCCGACTTTAATTTGAAGCATTTTTTAATATTCATATTTCTCATAACATTTCATAACTCAATACATTCTGGAACTAAATAACTGTAAACCTTGACGTAAAAAATTAATCCATTTCCGTCATTTCAATAATTAATGGTAAGTCCGAGAACTGAATTCGAATTATATATAACAGCTCAAAATTAGGAAATTCATCGATAAAACACAAAGCTCGAACTACAAACAATTAATTTCTCTTTTGTACTATTTCATAACATTAAGCTTTTAAACTAACTTTGTACCAAAAATGTCAGGTCACAAAATTGGCGGCCAATGTTGTTCCAGAGATCCTCAGAGCCATTTTCGTTTATCAACTCTTAATTTAAAATGAAAACTTTAAAGAGTGGATGTAACGATTTTTGTTTGCATTTCTCTTTTCCACTTTCCGCCTTTTGTGCGATTTCTTGTGAGATTTAGATGATTTGGAGGAGTGAACATCAAGGAGTTCCACTGAAGTCATTCTTGTAAGGATGTGAGGATGCCTGAATATTACGTGATTCCTTTCCTGCTTCATTGTTTCCCCGGACAAGCGGCACAGACCTCCCTAAAACACACATGCAAAGTTAAAATGTGACAAATATTAAATACATTATATGACTAAAGAAAAATGATAGTCTTAGTCAAGATTAAAGCAAAAAGATTTACGAACAGAATGTTTTGAGCAAACATTTAACATAATTTGACCGTTTAAAAAAACTGTTTACCTACCGATGCGGTTTTGTAAGAAATCTTGTAAGTTGTCTTCAGTTTCATGTGGACTGGAGAATCGAACTCAACAAAGATGTCTCCATCAACATTGCCAAACGATTTTTCGGTTACAGCCAGTATTTCTTGGGTAGCCTCATTTTCTATCTTCATGATAACTAGATCAGGGACCCTCAGAGGATTGGCAAATCCAACAGCCTTCAAATAAATAGAGCCGCAATTTTCAGTAATCCTAAATCTGAAAAACATACAAATTAGATCTGGGATATTCTACAGATATTTAAGAGTAATAATTCTCTAAGAGTTTGTTTATACCTTTCAGATATGTACTCTTGTGAAAAGTCTGTAATGGTTTCACCGAACTCCCTCTGAAGGTAGAATGTCACTGTCAGATCTTCTTTCTTGCAATGCCTCATTTCGGTTGAGAATTTTAACGTGTCGGTTTCTGCTTGGTAATTCCTATTAGGAAAACACAAGCTCTTAAGTGACAAGATATTTTTTCCGAAACCACCTTTCGGATTTAATATTGGGTGGAAAATAAATTATTACCTGTTTGCTTGGCGTTTAGCAAAGTAATTCACCAGACTTTTAGTGTCTTCCTGAGCCAAAAGATTGGATGGCTCCACAATTGAAACGAATTCTTCCAAAGTCATTGTTGGAATGCGAATGCAGTAAATAACCTTCTTAAGGACTTGGCGAAGATTTTCAGGAGATTCCTCCTTTCCTTGCAGGCCACACTGTTTCTCTCCCCACCTAATGAATAAATAATACTAATAATGCATACACCAGTAATTCTGATGATCTTTAAAACCATCAGAGTCAGAATGAAACATTTTGAAAAGAAATACTCAGTAATAAATTGAAGCAGCACAAATAATGCAATCATGACCTAAAATGTTAGTTTGACGATTTACCTTTTCAGGGCTTTGAACAAATCTAGTTCTGAGTAGACACATAAGGTATCTGCAGCGAGGAAATTATGAAGATGATTCGCATCAAGCCAGAGAAATTCGTCCGATTCCATGATGTCTTCAAAGAACCTTTACAGCAAAATACAGTTATTTAAATTTTGATATCAATAATACTTTGATTCTTTTGGAACAAGGTGTTCTATCTTCCTTGCCAAAATAAATAACTTTAAACATAACCCTATAGGTAATTTTTTATTCTTTCAAAGTTAGCAAAATTTAAATTTGAAATCCATAAATATGATACGTAAAAAGGAAACACCACTTACGAAAGTATAAAATTTTGAGCCAAAAATTGCAGCGAAGGGTCTTTTATTTCTGAAGCTACTTGGTAAATTGTAATCGCGGTGGTCTTGGACAAAATGTGCTGAATTTGATTGGAATAGTGATTTTGTAGTTCAGGAATCTCGAATCGTCTTGCAAGACTAAATATATGACAGGCTTCCTGCAAAGGCACACTGTCTTCCAAACTCTCTTGATTGATGTACTGAAATTACCACATGAAATATTTATAGATTATCCAAAAACGTTACATATTAACAAAGTTTCGCACTCGTACATAAAGGCGATAATTAAAGTTCTAGTCATATGCAATCTCATACCTAAAATTCAGTTTAAAACTAACTGAATAATATAAAACCTTACAGTCATGAATATCACTTTCCCTAGCGAATAAGTTTATTAATTGAAAAGTACTGTACTTAGTAATACAAAAATATAAAATTGTATTTAAAATAGAAAAACAGATTACCTTCAGGAATTTCTTAAAGGCAGAGATATCTACGTCGGGCAGTTTCATGGTTATGTTTAGTGATCCCTGTTGACTAATAAAATCCTCAAGCACTGGAGAAGCCACACATAAAAGTAATTCAAGGCACTCAATGGTCTCCTTTACAGTTTCATGTCCCACGACGAATGTGACCACTTTAGGAAACTTCTTCACATGTGATTTCCAGTATGCTGCCCATCTTTTATTCATGAAATCCGCATCTTCGCTCCAGGACGAAATCTCCATTTCAGTATCTTCTGGTTGACCAAAAGTTCCAATCCACAACACAAATTAACAAGCACTGATTTTGGTTTTTGTGGGTACTGCTCAACGGATTATTCGTCAAGATTCTTCAGTGCCGATAATTTTACCAAAGCTGTATTCCCAGAAGCCGTGAATTTGATGTTTGCAGTTGAGAGTTCCTTTCGAAAACGCCGTCCTGGTTTCAGAAAACTCTCTTTATTTCAATCACTGCCTGAAGGAGTTTTTGAAAGTACCAGTCCCCGATGAATATTGGATGTTTGTACCTGTTTGTACCCGTCACCGATGAATATTGGATGTTTGTACCAGTCGCCACTGTATACTGGATGGATTCGTACCAGTAGTCCCTTACTAGGACCCTTGGACTTTGGACTTACTCGTTCTTCTTTCCACCTTGGCACAGGCTGGTTCAATAAAGAACACTGCAGTGAGAAGTTTCTTCCTGTTTGCACTTTACTCTCCTTGATTAGACTAAACGATTCTGGATTTACATATTTGGAAATGGCAGCTAATAGTGCAAAACTAAATTCTTTTAAACCCACTATTGAAAGCTAAAGTATCACTATAGGCAATATCCGTAACAGTTGAGATTTCGAAACACGCCAATTTTATTCAATAAAAGTTTCTAAGTTATAATGGTTTTTTTAAATGGATACTTTTAAGGACTTTAGTACAGGCATTATTTTTATTATTTTCTAGGTCCTAGTTTAATAAAACATTTATAAAATTTAAGAATAAAATATAGTGAAAGCGATCAAGTACTTATTTCTTACCAATAACGTTTTGATTTTGGAT
Source organism: Yoshiicerus persimilis (assembly GCA_020352615.2). NCBI lineage: Eukaryota > Metazoa > Arthropoda > Collembola > Entomobryomorpha > Tomoceridae > Yoshiicerus > Yoshiicerus persimilis. Next base: position 48,591,851 of record CM036940.2, read on the forward strand.
GAGGAGACAGAACTGCTAAGAACTACTAAATTGAAGGATTCTGTTAAGGGTTCTGTTATGGTATGGTATGTTTTATTGATAGCTGAAATTAACTAATTAATTAGTTAAGGCTTCTGTTAAGGGTTCGGTTCTACTTCTAGCTCAATAATATCAATATTTTTCCGCAAACTTAACGAAGTAAATCATTGTTTTGTGGCATACTACAATTATTATGACTTTTTGTGAAATAAATCAAACTTGGTTAAAATTGGTTTTTGAAAATGGAAAATTTTATTTTGGACCACAGAAAATCTATTTTAAGTACAATATTTTGTATTCTGAAGTAGGAAGTATTTTATAATTCGCATTCTGCACCATTTTCTAAATATATTGTCATACAAACTGGTATCTGTGAATTTATGATAAAGTTGATTTAATTAATTCTCATGAATACAGAAAACGAAAGACTTGTAAAGTAGACTCCGAATTTGGCGTTTGGGACTTAGGTAGCTTAGGTTTTCTATTCACCAAGTAATATTCATTCTGCATAACAGTAATAATGGCAAGAATGCACAAGGCAAGGCACCCTTTGAAATAGCTTTTATCTAATGAACATAAATATAAATAACAATCTATTGTAAATGAACTTGTAAATTGAACTTGTAAATTGAATGTTAAACATCGTTTCGTTATTACTGCATGTTATTCAAGCAATGAACATTCATTACTAACATAGGCCCAATAAAAATATATCACATTTTTAGTACAGAAAATAGCCAGTTTACAGAATTCAGGACTTTTTCATGCAAATACCTCAAGCGAAGGTAATAGTGACATAGCCGCTACAGATTTTCATGTCATTATTACTCTGCATTTCCATTACAAATCCTACTTTTTTAAAGCACACTCTAAAACAAAATTAAGGTGAATATTCAATGTAAAAATTGAACAATCGGAATTATTTGCAAATTATATTACTTTATAAACTAATTGCCCTAAGTATTATTAACGATCAGTAGAATGCACTTGCAATAATTTTATGTAGAATGAACATGGGGACGATGGGGATATCCAAATTCAAAATCTCGAGTCCGTTTTAATTCTCAACTATGGCAAAGAACAACACGTACATCTGGGGTACGATACCCAAAAGTGATAGATAAACCATTCTAAATTCTCATAATTGTCACAACAATCACAGTCAGGTTAGGTAGGACAGGAGCGGAGTTAGGATTGTCAGGATATTGGATTGCTAGGATAAGCTGACAATGTCAGCTTATGCCTCTTGTCATGAAAACTTTAAAGATTCAAAATCCCACAAATCGATTATTTATTAAATGCTTTCAGTCAAAACTAAGATTTTATTTGATTTTTTTAAAAACAGTAGCAACGTACATATCTTCCTCATTTTAATTTTATTCGTGGTTGCATGATCTCCGTATTGATGCATTATTATTTCACGGATGTCGTGGTTTCATTTTAAATATATAAGTTAAATATATATGAAATAATTCTTTTAGTCATATAAAAGTGTAGTCTGGTATAATATAAAAGTTTAGTAATTTAAAAGTTTGGCCGTTTAGATATAAAGGTCATTAATTCGCTTCCAGTAAAGGCATGGATGTTTTAATCGTATTTCTGTTTAGCAGTTCGAAGTCCTATTTACTATTCAACAACAAGAGACAAGCAAAGTAGGGGGCAATAAGGAATTGGAGATTACTAGGCTAGTCTAGTATATTTAACATACAATCTCTTAATGGTGTGTACCTGTTTACGATTTACCTGTACATCCATTTTATATGAGGAGGATTTCCTTCCTCTATAATGCAACCCAAATTAAGCTCAAACTTAAACTGCTTAATAATGTGCATAAATTACGAAGTGATACTTGAGCAGCCTAATGCATTGTTAATTAAACATAAAATATTAATATTGTACAGCAACACCTAACAGCAATACCTTGTCTTTACCTACCTAAACGAGTAACTACATCATTCTAACCCCAACCACGTTTGCAGTGTATCCATCATTAACTGAATTTGATTGGAGTCTAATGCAACAAAATACAGCTTTATAACATGTACCTAAATTGATTCAGTGTATAGGTAGGGCCATTGAAAAATCACAGTGATGAAAACGATATCGTCATTCATGTGTGACTTTTGCATCACTTTATTGTGTTGTCAACTTGACGAGTTATGTAACTGGCTGAAAACATACGAGGTACATAAGTATGCATTTAATTTATTAATATAAAAAAATATTTAGGTATTCAGATCTACAGTAAATATCTATTATGATTATTATAATACTACTATTAGTCAATTATACAACATCAGTAGGTACTTAAAGGTACAACTTATCATATAATATATTTAACACCTAATAATGAGACGCTTATGAAAGTCTTCTAGAGGGGAATTTATATAAAAACAGCTAGGTAGGTGATTTGATTAGCATTCATGTGACGTTGGCACAATAAGTCACTTTCGTACTCTACTATAAAAATTGTTCCCAAAAGAAAATTAGAAAATGCTCGTTGCGGTTTTATTGGGAATATTCTGTATAATGATTGATCAGACGGGTAAAAAAATCCTATAATTCACTTAATTTAATATTTTAGTATATAAGGCTATACTAAGTGAAAATGTGTAATAAACTCTGTAAATATTTTTAGTTTCCGTTCCCCCACAATCGGAGGAAGATGACTCAGAAGAAGTTGGAAGACACTCGGCAAAACTAATTGTGAAGTTAAATCCTGTAGACATTGTTAAACAAATTGTGGGTTTAGCGGAGGAAAACGACATCAACATTTCTAAAATCTTCATGTCGCGGTTTTTTAACTCGCGTTTCTTTAATCCAGACTTCTTGAAAGTGGACTTTTTCTTTTCTGACTTCATCAACTCTGATATATTGAGTAGGAGCAACTTCCGCAAATTGAAATCCGCCCTCTTCGGACAGGATAATGGAGGATCTTTCAATGCTGAAGTGGCTGAGATGATACAAGAATTCTTTGTAAGGAGGGATAAAGAGGGCTTGAAGAACTACTTGAACTCTTTGCCAGACGCCGAGCAAATGGGTTGGGACGACTCCTCTTAAGATAGGATGTAATATGTACTTGCAGAAGAGTCTGGAAATTGTGTTCCTTATTCATGGCGGAATACTAATGCGGAAACTGTTGTAATATGTTTTCTCTAATGGTTTCCGTGACAGAAATGTTCAAGCTAAGTGTCAAGTACCTAGAACACAAGATAAGAGTATTGATTTTCGAATAGGTAGCTGTTATGCTCAATCTCTGTTCACTATTGTAGTAAAACTTAATTCCTCCTGAAAGATGTATGTATTATTTTCCGCTGCACTGGTTTCTCCTTTCCTCTAACTCATTTTCACAGTGTACAATTCCTGACTTACGTATTAATATGTAATCTTGATAACCGTTAATGTAAAGAGAGAGAGAGAGAAACACGACCCCACTGCCCATTAAAAAGACAGACTCCTTATTTTGGAATATTTTGCAGTAGTCATGAACTTTATTGTACATAATAACAATGAATAGTATAAAGAATTTAAGAACGACAGTTACACACACTTAGCAAGCTTAGGAAAGACACTTAGAAGCGTTATATACGTCCTCATATATGTATACATTGATTACTGATTTACAAAACGAGTTAAATAAAAATAAATGAGTAAAATAAACTAAATCTGTTTAGGTCCCCAGGGAGAGTATCTGTTTTGCACTAGCGTAAGAAAGATCACAATTCATCTCTTGTCACACATAACAATTGTCGCTATCATGTTTATCCACTATGTGTCATAAACGAAAGGTAGGACTATTTGTATCCTGAGTATGTAAAAGTTGCGTTGTTTCCCAATCCCTTGTCTAACTGAATTCTAGACTTACAAGTTGCAAGATAGACTAATGATAAATTATTTAGATTGTGCAGTTAGGTTTCGAAGGGAAATCATTAAATGTAGCTTTGTAAATGCCTGTGTTTGTAAACCTTTTAATTGAGCATGCTATTATTAAGGCACGGTAATTTTTACTATTTATGTTTGGTTAGTGAATTTTGGTTAGGACTGTGCATTTGCAAATCTATCGTGCTGCAGTGCATGCAAGATGATTTATAAGCTCATGCGCTTAGAAAATGTTAGTTAGTTGAGTTTTTGAGTAGGTAATAAATAGGCCTGATGAAGGATGCAGACCATTTTATAGTTTAACGGTTCAAGATTTATTCATTCTGGTCTATCTGCTCTAAACTCCAATGCTGACGCGAATCGTTTTCGGGATCCACCGGCAGCAATGCAACTGGCTTCCCTTGTCTGCAATTAATCATAAGGCTATTAATCTGCTGTCCTTTTCCAAATACTGCAGTGACGTGGGAAAATATAGCTCACCCCATGTTTGTCAAACAAAGGTCGTCTGTAGTTGGCTTGAGGAAATATAATCGAGATCCTTCCTTCTTCTTCGAGTACCACATCCTGTTCCAAACCTTATGAGATGCCTGAATTTCCACAAATCCAAAATATATCACCAAAAGCTTTTGAAATACAAATATTTCTAGTAAGTTGAAAGAAAAAGGAGCATGACATTGAGACCATTGCTGCGTGTGATGTGTGCGTCTTAGGCTCGTGGTTAGTTTAGTTGGTTCAAAATGTGCATTTAATTGAGTAAATAAGTATATCACGTATTTCATTACCTGGTCCTATAATATGTGGTGTTGTATATCGTATTCGTTGCGGAAAATGAAATAAAAATGAGTCTTTTGATTCACAATCAGGTATATAATTTACATTTACAATCATTAAAAGTGTCTGAAATCAAAATTATCAAAATTATTGCATTGAGAGGTTCAGATAAGTAGTTATATATAGACCTCGCTTTGTTTACCAAATTTTGCACATCATTCCTCTAATCGAGAATATTATTGTCACATACATTTTTCCGAGAATATTAAAAAATTGATTTATGGTAAAATAGGTAAAAAGTAATTTAATATTTCATAACTTATAAGTTAGTGTAAAGAGAAGTAAGAAAACAAATCGCTTCCTACTTTTTACTGAAACTTAAATTAAAACATTTGTCATTTCATCACAAAATTATGCTTATAGTAGTATTATTTACGTAGTATATTTTATTTACATACATTTTGCAGCAACTGTTTGACATGAGGAACATAATCCCAAATGTAGTCGTGCTTTGATTCCTTCTGCACCACGGACTGAATTTGAAAGTATGTTATATGCTTCCCAGATTTTTCTAGAAAACAAAAGAAGAAATGTAGCTTGCCACTTAAGTTATAAAAATATGCACGGATCACAAAAGTAATACCGATTTTGGTCGCACGAAATCTTTGAGTTTCGCTGTCTGCATCCACATCTGTAACAATGCTGCACATTTGTTTACCATCTTTTTCTTCCCATTCTACTTGCAACACCTGTCAATTATAAGCTTGCTTTATAAATCATTGCCAACTTTGTATTGGTTAGGTATAGGTTCATTCCATATTTCTGTCACGCTCGGATTCCAACACGCTGTCAAATAAAGCAAAAGCCTTCATAACAAGAGTAGGCTTTTGCTTTATCCCAAGACAAGACAAATAAGGAGAGTTACGCCAAACATAAATATTTATTACAAAATTTTGATCAGAAAAGCGATTAGTTTCAGTTGAATTGCAATGAAATTAAATTTGTTTAATATAAGAAGTTGAAAAAATTCTGAGTTAAGACAAAAATATGCAAATAGTCATACCATAGCACAATAGATCGAATCCTATTGATAAGACTTTTCGCACTTTCTGGTTAGTCAAAGATATTTATGACTAAACATATGACTAACCATATGATAAAGGCAAATAATTTTCATGGACATTTAATTTTTACATTAATTGTCGATTTGATAAGTTCCAAGACTTCCTACATTGGAACCCCTAGCTGAAATACTGCAATAAGGTGTCTATCAAAATTGTCACTCAAGTAAAGGTATTTGGTTATGTTGTACAGTGTACATTTGGTAACCTTACGGGAAAACAAAAACTGAAAAAGGATGGTTGGAAGTTAAGGAATTACAAGGAACCAAAATCATGGCTTCTAAATAATTTTCTAATAATTTATTTATCAGTTTTCAATATTTTTAGAGTCGGGTAAAATGAATGTAATGATTACAATAAGGTAATGAATTACTTACACTTTTGTCCTGATGGTTGATTATCTTGTAGACACATCCGTCGTGAAATCCACCCTTGTCAGTGGACGAAGGATGAGGTCTTGGATGGATTGCCCGATGGAAAAAGACGCTCATTTTATTGTTGTCTTTTGGAAAATGGTCGGTACGTATAATTGCTGTCAAAATTGCTCTGGTCTCTTACATAACATAGCTGCTTTGCATTCATTCGATTCTAAAACTAGACTAAGGCTATAAACACAGTGGCCCAGTGGAAAAAGCGCTCGATATATCGATCGATCTTGTGCGGACATTCCACTACTGCAGTATTGTGGCTCCAGCACGCACGTCTCGCGCTCAATCAACAATATACACCTGTATACCAAGCAATGCAAATTATTTTACTGTTTTTTTACCTTTATATACCTGTAACTTTCATGTTCATAGCGAATTCAACAAATATGAGAAATGGGACACAAAATTTAGCTGCCTTTTTAGTCTTTATAGCAACTCATGTAATATTTGCCAAGCTTGCAATAAAACTGAATTTCTCATTTGGATTCTTGTTATTGAATACCTTTATGGCCTATAAAGGTCTCTTTCACACAGGTATAAGATACCTATATGTATACTTATAAAATCCTACCCTGTGCTCTAGCATCACAATCGGAAAAAATAGACAGCACTACAATCGTTGCACTAGTTTTTGGCAAGCTTTTCTCTTTCTATGTAACTTTCATTCATTTACATCCATAATAATGCCAAGAGATGCAGACAGAATTCCATTACCATCTTGAAACCACTCACATCTGTACAGACTGAGCGAAGAACTTTTCTATGGAAATGAAAAAATGGCCCAAATGAAATGCGGAATTAGAAAGTGCTTGCAGCAAACCAATGTTGTAATGCCAATGGAAATAGCTGTCAGTTTCAAAAGATTTATTAGTCTCACATTGTGTGACCGCAGACAATTCTGTTGATTTACTGATTTGACCCAAAATACATTAGATAAGGAGTATATTTCACCAGAGATAGAAGTTTATCGGGGAAAACAAAGACCAGTTTTTTTGCTTAGTCGCTAGCTCTCTTAGTAAACATGCAAGCTTTCTGTTTTTTTGGGTTTGATAAAATTATATACAAATGCTACATGAAAACTATCTTAACGCCGCTATTATTTAATGGTTTCGCATTACTTACACGGAAAGTAGTCCACAAAAAACTTACGCCGCTTTTACAAACTGTAGCATAACTGTCTTATGTATGTTGAATTGTGAGTAATATAAGAGTAGAAGTTTTTCAGTAAATTGTAATTGACAGTGTGGTCTAGTCAGTGAAATAAACTTGTCATTCATTTCATTTCTGTTGCTAGATGTATTTTTAGGAAAGGATATTTTCTGGTTGTTGTATTGTATATTGTGAAGTCATTTATGTTAAAAGCGTGAATGTATTTAGGAGGTGAAAGGAGACTACCTTTTACTATACACGAGGACCCCTTCAGAGATAGCAGACGAAACAAAACATACCGAGATTAATCCAAGAGAAACATTGAACATATTTCAATGGAACATTACTTTACACAGTACTTCAAAAATTCTAAACATAAAGACAGAATTATGTATCCAGTCTTTGTTGGAAAATGCATTGATGCACCTAGTAGTTCCGGTGAACTGGGAAATAGCAGTATACCCCAAGGGAAGCGTTGTGACTGAGGAGGAAGAATACTTACAAATGTCTTTAGAATTTAACAGAGTTTAACCAGCACAGCACGACCTTGTTGCAAAAGCCCGTTGTATTTGTTACGTGCAAAGCAAGATGAAGAGATATCGGCCGTTTTTTGAATTTAATGATGAAGATATATTGGAATTCGGAGCTGAAAATAATATTTCCGGATTTGCAAGCGTTTTCAATTCCAAATGGTTACTTGATGATGATGTCCTGCGTGTTGAAGTTGATCTCTGGATCCGAAATGGCGAAGTGAATGAAGCCGTCAACGGCACCAACATGAAGGACGGAGGTCAATTACGCAATGATTTTAAGCCAGTGCTATCAAAAATTTTGCGCTTCGTGCAGATAATATTTGCAGTTTTGTTTGTTTTGCGCCATTTTGCCGGGGCCTCACAATTCTAAGGGCGGCGCTGAAAAGGTGTTTACTCAATGTGTTAACATTAAGTGCATTTAAAATGACCTTCCCAATGGCAGACACGGCAGAGAGAGTTACAAAAACCTACACAAAATATATCAGTGATTTGTGTACGCACCCTGGAAAACTCACAGTTCGATTCGAGGTGTATAATATTATTTTTGACTTTTACCTTGAGTATTTTTTGAAATTATAGACATGATTTATAATACAGCACAGACTGGAAAAATTTGTAGTGTAATAGTGACAAATAATAGCATTATATAGGTAACTCCTAGATTAATGTAGATTAAACTTTACAGTATTACGAACTGCAGTACTAGGTGCGCTTTATATTTATTCTACTGTTAAGCTTTAAAACAAAAGGAAATAAGAGAAATTTCGTGAAAGAATTGCTTAATATTTTTCCAACCTAAAACTGTGAAAAGCAATTACCACTTCCATCAAAAAACTCAAAAACGAGCAATCAATCGTCCCCTAACATGTACCATGCACCATAATATTATGTATATATATATCAAAGTTACGTACCTAACATTAAAGTGACTATATAGTATGGAAATATTATTGGTGATTTTCCTTTTTTAAGGATGATATTTCTAAACGCTAAATAATTATTATTGTGCAGGACTAATACGTAAATGCTGTCACTCAGCGCGACTGTATTTCTGCGTGTCTTTAGTTTTTTTCATTTTTTGCAGAATTTAGGAAAATATACATTCTACGGAGCAACTTAGTAGAATATTTACAAATACTGCTTTCAACCAGTATATAAAAGAATTGTACTACCAAGTAAAATGTCGAATGAGACCAATGTTAAGTAGTGAAACTAAAATATCAAAAGTATTTTTAATATTATAACATTATACTTGATATAGTTACTCGATATACTATACCAAGGTTATTTGATTTCTAGTGTGAAGTCTCAGGGAGTACCAGGTTAGCCCACCTGGGGGTAAACGAAATAAAAAATTCACTTTTTTCGGAGTGGATCTAAATTTGAGAATGTAGATCCAATGCGAATAAATGATCAGCCAAATTGTACAGTATCTAAGGTTACGGGATATGGAGACAGGGATCCCACATTGGCTGGGGTCAAATTCGCAAAATTGACCCCAATACGAAAAAAGTGATTTTTTTATTCTGTTTACCCCCAGGTGGGCTAACCTTCTACGCTCTAATGCGTGTCCCTAAGGATACAGTAGCCTTGATACTATACTTACTTGATATAAACATTTTGTCATTGTATTCTGTGCAATTTTTGCAATCACACAACTATTAGCAATTAGACTACGGATCACAAAGGGGTCGTTTTTGCCAATTCTTTCTACATGCTTAATAAATAATCACTAGGTATTCTGTAAATTTCTACAAATGAAAATTAATTAAAATGCTGTCGGGATTTGTAACCCTTGGAACAGAACTGTACATAAAAGTTTATGGTCCTCTTGGATCCCTACCAGTTGATTGGGACAAAAGAGGAAAATGCATGAAAGCCACAACAAGTCAATACAAAAAGTTTTGCTGCACTCTCTACATTTCATTGGAAATTGTGATAATAGTAATCTTTGTTGTTGTGAACGTTCTGAGAATCACAAATTCAGATCCGACGTATACAGCAAGACATGTCTTTCTTGCCTATTTGTGTATCGTCGGTTTAACAGTTTCCTTGAGTGCTTACCTTAATCTAATGAGGGACACAACAGAGTTTGCAGCACTCCCGAGGGAAATGATACATTTGGACAAAGAATTGGAAAGTAAGCGACTTTTAAAATTTACAAATCAATTGTAATTACAAAAAGTAAAGTTACTATCCAAAAAGTAAACATAGAATACACGCTTTACATTAATATTTAACAAAATCAATACAATTATAGCTCAATACAATAATTTATTGCATATAAGAATAAATTGGGTATATTTTTAGACGTGTTCAAGAATTCACGAAGACCAAAGCAATGGACATTAATGGGACTGGACGTAACTGGAATGTCCATTTTCATGGCACCGTGGGTGGTCATTTTTGGCGTGCTACTTGCATCTTTACTTGGGGTCCGAGTCGGCATGGGGGACCCACATTCTGGTTTACGAAGAGCAATCTTGATTATTCTTCCGTCGTATGCCGACAGCCTTTGGGTGAAAATTGGTTTGTTCATGGTTGTGTATTTCTTTGGAATCATTATGCTTTCACCGTTGAATTTGTACCTAACGGGATTGGTCGCTGCTACACAGTTTTACGGATACTGGGCAGAAGCTATGACAATGTCTGACAACCGTCTACTGAGTCTCAAGAAAGCATATCCCAAGTTATACATTTTAAATGCCGCAGCTTTGAATCACCTCTATTATCTGCTTCCTCTTTTCACCTTCCTTGCGATGACTTTCACCTGCACTTGTCTCTATGGATCGCTAAAACTGTACAACGCCTTCAAAATGCCTGCCTATTTATTTCTACCTTTGTTGGGCTGCGTCAACATTTTCGTGGAATTTGTATGCATTTCACAGGCGGCAAAGGTTAATACTTTCACGGAAGAATTTCTGTGGAAGTGCAAAAGCGACCCAAATGCCTATGTCCGGAAATTGGCCAAATCGTGTAGACCGATCCGCATGGAAATTTTGGCATTTAATAGCTATATCGATTCGTCATTTTTTCTCACATTCTTGGCCATGGCTGTTGACAATACCATCAGTTTACTTCTTTCAATCTAGGTAAAGGTAGATTAGGTACCACCAAAAATTGTACAAGGGCTTAAAAATTAAAAATTCGGTTTTGTTCTCCGCAAAGTAACCAATGGGCTAAAGTTCTTATGGACTAGAAATTTTTCCATGTGTGAATAACTTAATATTTAATAAGAAGGTTTTGGGTAGTCTGGTAGACATTTGGTCAAATCTGTTAAATACTGCATTTGTATATCCTCAGTACCTTTAGTTGCTACATGTGTATTATTTCTCTAATTCTAGTATGTCATTTATTCATATTTAAAAATTTATTTTATGTTACGGATTTTTAAACAATATTTTTATTTACTATATTAGTTAAACTGTAATATATCTGCTTTTTTCTTATGATGACAACTGGTCGCTGTTGAAAGTTTAGATTTAAAATGTGTTATAATATTCTCAAATAATGTTTGTAATATTAATTTTCAATACTTATAATCAGTAAAGTGTGCGAGAAGCGAATAAAAGAACTGCCAAACGATACTTTGCGTTCCATTATATTGCATGGACCACTTTACTGGGAGGAGTAGTAGAAATAAAAGGCGCTTATTCAATGTGTTAAGTGCACTTAGTAGAGCTTCACTAGAGGAAAGGGGCTTAAAAGCCTGCACATAATGTTTGTGTGATTTGTGTACACACACTTGTTGGGAAATCTAGGGAATTATAGTTAGAGGTGTGTAAGTGTAATGTAATAGTATATTGTGAGTAATTTTTATTATTGGGGTTGTGTATGCAATTTACAATAGAAGATTAGTGTTTTGAGGAGACTACTGACGAAGTAAAAGCTAGATTCTAGATTTATCTAAAAATGGTGCAGTATTGTTACTTTTGCGTTTAGAGTATTGCAGTTTTTATTTATTACACTGTTAAAGCTTTCAAATAAAATTGAGGATTCCAAAAAGGAAGTGACAATTTTTCCGATCCAATCCAAATGACACTAATTTCAATAAATCCTTGAAACGAATTTCCATTTAATTTCTTTCAGAAGCTAAGAAATGCAACAACAGCAATTGAATGGTTCACCTAAGCATTAAAATGATTAGATGTGTAGTATAAAAATTGCTGGGACTGCATTTAGGAAGGGTAGGAAGGATATTCTAAGATAAAACTTAAATGCATTGTCTGACAGCGGACCAGTAAGTCTGTCCGTGCAATTTCAATCTGCGGAGTAACAAATTATAGGATTACGAATATTCTACAGATGAGAATTAATTAAAATGCTGTCGGGATTTGTAACCCTTGGAACAGAACTGTATATAAAACTTTGTGGTCCTCTTGGATCCCTTCCATTTGATTGGGACAAAAGAGGAAAGTGCATAAAGGCCACAATTAGTCAAAAGAAAACGCTTTGCTGCACTGTCTACATATCATTGGAAATTGTGACGATAATAATCTTTGCTGTTGTGAACGTTCTGAGAATCATAAATTCAGATCCGACGTATACAGCAAGACATGCCTTTCTTGCTTATTTGTGTATCGTCGGTTTAACAGTTTCCTTGAGTGCTTACCTTAATCTAATGAGGGACACAACAGAATCTCCAGCACTCCAGAAAGAAGTTATTCGTTTGGACAAAATATTGGAAAGTATGTCACTTTTAATTACAAAAGTTGTTATAATTCTTCATTAATAGCTTTGCCTAAATAATCAATGTAATTATTGCAGTCGCTATGTAGAGCTACAATAAAAATATTTTGTGCATAAAGTAGTTCTACTTTGCGTTAACCCACCGAATGGTTCATTTGTAAATTAATGTAAATGATTATATTTTGAGCTTGTGGAAAAATTTCGGTGTTTTGCTATTTATTTACGGGGTGCCCCTAACAGTCTGCAGTAACCACTTTGTCTTATTAGTCTATTTTTTGTCTTGTAAATATCTCAAATTTCTTCACCTAGGAAGACAATAAATAATTTGTGGTTTTGTAATAAACTTACTAAATCCGCACTGATTTTATTTTTAAAAGAAGTATACAAGAATTCGCGAAGACCAAAGCAATGGACATTAATGGGACTAGACGTAACTGGAATGTCCATTTTCATGACACCCTGGTGTATCATTTTTGGCGTGCTACTTGCATCTTTACTTGGGGTCCGAGTCGGCATGGCAGACCCACATTCTGGTTTACGAAGAGCAATCTTGACTGTTCTTCCGTCGTATGCCGACAGCCTTTGGGTGAAAATTGGTTTGTTCATGGTTTTGTATTTCTTTGGAATCATTATGCTGTCTCCTATGGTTTTGTATATGATAGGATTGATATCACACACGCAGTTCTACGGTTACTGGGCCGAAGTTATGACAATATCTGACAACCGTCTACTGAGTCTCAAGAAAGCATATCCCAAGTTATACATTTTAAATGCTGCAGCTTTGAATCACCTCTATTATCTACTTCCTCTTTTCACCCTCCTTGCGATGACTTTCACCTGCACTTGTCTCTATGGCTCACTAAAGCTGTACAGCGCTTTCAAAATGCCTGCCTATTTATTTCTACCTTTGTTGGGCATTGTCACCATTTTCGTGGAATTTGTTTCCATTTCACAGGCAGCAAAGGTTAATACTTTCACGGAAGAATTTCTGTGGAAGTGCAAAAGCGACCCAAATGCCCATGTCCGGAAATTAGCCAGATCGTGTAGGCCGATCCGCATGGAAATTTTGGCATTTAATAGCTATATCGATTCGTCATTTTTTGTCACATTCTTGGCCATGGCTGTTGACAATACCATCAGTTTACTTCTTTCAATCTAAATTATGTACCATTAAGTATTAGAAAAACTTGAATATCTTTTGTTGAGTAAAATTCACTTTTGCTCTAATCAAAGTACCAAAGAATTTTGGCATAATATATATTAAATATTGAAACAGAACCGGATGGACTATATAAATGAATTCGTTTTCTTTCTTCTTGAATTAAAATTGATTTGTTGATGACGATGATGGAAAGTAGCATTCAAATGAACGATTAAAACACAAAAAATATTTCAGGCTTTTTAATTCCAAGAGCAATGTTTGTAGGATAGGGCGTATTTAAATATTATATAATATAATTTAAATATATGTTTTCATCTTTAATATTTAGTGCAAATGCAAATCAGTGTTGATGCAAATGCAAAGTTGAGGAAGTTAAATATAATTAATAATTATATCTCACACTGACTCAGCACTAATAAATATCAATTCAAAAATAAAGCTATTGTATATGCAACATAATAAAATATTTTGTGACATCATTTCATATGGAGGCATGTTTCATGAATCCAATCATTGTAGCTGCTGACTCTAGTATAAATCCCTGGTATTTTGCCATCGGGTTTTCCATCCCTTAAGTTGTAGGAAACGATGCCACCAACAGTCCAATTGCCATCTACTTGGGCGTACAATCCTGGAACGACACAAATACAAGTATTCCACATGCGCTCTAGCAGCTCTATTAGCTAAGGAAGGTCTGACAATATTTTACAGTAATAAATGTAAATTAACTAATACTGGACTTTTACCACCGCCAGAGTCTCCTCTCTGCGTAAAAATTCCATGTTTCCCAGCACACAACTGCGATATATGAATTCGAATAGGATTGTAAGCCATGTACTGCCGAAAGATTTCATAGCATTCACTGTTAGTGTAGATGGGAACTTCTGCGAATTGGAGTATATGTGGTAAATCATATTTATCTACGAAAAAACCGAATCCCCATCCTGCTACAGTGGCCGTCTTCAATTCAGAAAAACTATTGTCGGAAATCCTGGCAGGTTTAATAAACTTATTCCACTTGATGGTATTAATTTTGATGATCGCGATGTCATTCACCAAAGTCATGTCATTATAGTCAGGATGTAAGAATATTTTATCAATCGGTTCTATAACCGTTGTTTCATCGATAATGCTTCTGTCATACTGTCCTAGTATTACAGTCCATTTATTAATACCTGGAGCTTGTCGACTGAAATCAAAATAATTAAGGCTATTAAGGACACTTTTCTAGCTATCACATCAAATTATCTTCAAGCACGATACCTGCTCATTTATACTTTACATGCAATTGTGTACATTTAGAGCAAAATCAATATAGTTCCCAAAAAGAATTTATTCCTTACTTGGAAAAGTAGTCATCGAAGCAATGAGCGGCACTGAGAAGGAAATTTTCAAGAAAAATAGTAGCTCCGCAAATTGCAACACCTTTGTCGTTTCTTATGGTTGCTATCCATGGAATATCTCCCGCAACACTATTTTGGCCGCCAGAAAGAAGTAACCTCGGCGGCCCCGCTTCATTATACATTTTTCTTACAGTTATTAATTTATGTATTTAAAATTATAGTTATTAATTTTTATAATTATTTATGCTTTGAAGGAAAACATTTAAAAATTTAAAAATAGTAAACTTTGTTGGAATAAAATGATTAAACTCACCGTAAGATTTTAATATACCACCAGAATTTAATGCAAAGAATATTAATACACTGAAATTCCAAAACATTTTAATATCTCGAAATCTAAGATTGGCTACTTAAGAAACTCTTTAATTTCTGAAATTACCAGGTCTGCCTACAATGCTGAAGTGGTAACAGCGTTCAATAATTAGCAGAGATTTGAAAATACAGAAGATATGTAGCTTCTCTATTTATTTGTATTTTTTTGCATTTCCTGTCACACATGACTGATCGATGACCTACAACATTATAGTCATTTAAGGATTAACCTTCATCTAATCTCTAAACAATACTTAATACTATTATGCGTAATTTAATCCTAACTTATCAAATCCATCTTTTCTCATGCAAATAATAAACTTTAATTGATAAACTGCAGAATTGAGACTACTTATAAAGATGTTCTGTAAAATCGCGTAAGAAGTTTCTAATTTGGGGTGGTACATGGTTCATATACTAAATCATACATAGACTTATTAGTAGGGGCATTGGGGCATATAGTTGGCATTATAGTGATGGAGGTTAAGTTCAACTGAAGTATGAATAATTGACAACTACGTTAGAATAGATTTTGATGCACCCTACCTAACGTCAACGCTTTTCCTCATTTATACAGCAATTATAGCTTATTATTCCAAGCAAAATGTAATTACACTACATTTATATCTAAGTGTGTGAGAACTAATTGCCGTATCAGATGTCTATTAGTCATATTCAGGTTAATTACCATAAATTTCCCATAATTTTGGCACCTGCACTACTACGCTACACTTTCCAACTCTATGCTTCCTCATTACTTGTTGTTTTGTTGCTTATGCGATGACATTTCGAAATAATCCGGCGTAATTCACGAGTAGTGGCTTAATATACTAATTCTGCGTAATGCACTTCACTCTAATCGATCCTGACCTTACAAACCCCAATCCAAGTTCAGCGAACGTAGAAAACACTATAACAATAACAATAATTAAATAATCAAATACAGTAAAAGAGTGAATCAACATTCCGGGTTTTTCTTCTAGTCTGAGTGTTCAATATATGGACTCAAGGTATCGATCTATACAAAAATAAAAATGCTACATCCTTCCAGTAGATTTTTCGGAAACCATAATTGTGTTTGAACGAGGAAATAGTAATAAAACACAACAGGTATTTCCCTTACATAAATAGTTAGCTTTGGCAGTTTTTCTTCATTTATTTGGTAGACTTTGCCTAGCTGGCAGCTGGGTTTAAGTAATTCGGCATTAAATTTTTATTGACAAATGCTCTAGTTTCGGTGTTTTTATTTATAATGCATTCATTTTATTTCGCATCAGCTAACTGTAGATAAAGCTCCCTACATGATTATTGTTCCAATAAACTGCTATTTAAACTTACCTAAACCTAAGATTAAATTTTGCAATGCAAAAACCAATAAAGTGATCTAGAAAATCTGAAAGCTACAATTCTGTAATAACATTTTTGCATTATTAAATTCGTCTATCTAAGAAGAAGCAGTGTGACAGTGTAGTCTACAATCTTCTGAAAAAGAGAAGGTAATGTAGTTTTAGAGTAGTAAAGGAAGCTTCTAATATTAATATGAAGAGGTTTCAGTGATCGCAATATTTTTCTATCTTCAAATTCCCGAATTTGCAGTTTTTTGTATGACAAATAGGTCAATGACCTAGCGTGAACATTTGACGATGATTTTGTCAAAAACGTTTCAATTCTTGTTATTACCAATAAAGAAATTGGCCAAGCCACAAGAGACGGAGTGTCCAATTTGTCATGTAGATGAATGAGAATGTAATTCTGTATTACGTTGAAGAGAAACAAAGCAGCTATTTGAGTTGGGAGAATTAGCTCACAGAAGCAGTTATTGAACATTTGGTTTATGCACTGCAATGTTCGGTAAACCATTTTCTGACGGTGAAGCGACCAGTGTCTGTAGATTCCATTTCTAAATTAATAAATAATACATATTAATTATTCAGTATCTGCAAACTGTCAATATATTTGTTTTGGTTTCCGTTCTTTGAGCTCTAATTGTGTGTAAGTATAATTAAGCCCTTTATAGTAATTGTAAATAACCATTTACAGTATTAGCCACGCTGTAAAATACTTTTGAAAATGAAATAAGTGAAAACCCAAGGGCTATTAGAAAGGAGCCTTAAGGAATGTAGAACAAAAACTAAATCTCAGGAGCTTCCTATTCAGTAAAATTTTTACTTGACTTAAATTTGTCATAGTATTTGCATAGTACAGCAGTCTACAGTTTCAAACATAAACCTTGAACTACAAAATAGCGGTTTCAATAATTTTTCAATAGACATAAGATAAAATAGTCCAAATCCAATGCTTCCATTATCTGTAGCTTAACCCAGAGGGTGGCATGTGGCATGGTTTATCTAGACGAATTCAAAGCTGAACCATGGGTTGTATTTTGATTACTTATGACTTGTTGAGTCCCACAATGCACTGCTCCTTGGAAAACAATATTATTGCCTGATTTGCGAAGTTTATGAATTAAAAATAAATTATATTTGCATACAAGATAGTAAACAATTCTATTAATTTGGAGGAGTAAAATTGACTTGGCCGTTTAGGCAGTGAGCAATTAATAGACAAATATATTTATCGTACACTCCTACCAAGACCAAAACATTGTAACGCATTTTACATATACAGTCATAAAGACTGATTAATTATGTGTTGGCATTGCAATTTACGAAATGCAATGTTATTTTAGAGTTAAATATTTGACTATTATAATAGACAGCATAATAGGTTAGCAAACATTTCTTGTTCATTCCCGATTTCTGGGAGTTTAGATTTTAGGTAGCAAGTGGTCACGAAATTAAAGCAATCACAGGAAAAAATAACAAATATCTGTTTCTACTATTATTATTATATTTACGTCCGAAAACATAAAGCCTCTGAAAAGTTAACTTTACTATTCGTTACTAATACTGATCACAGAGTTCGTAATATATAGAGTTTTGAAAATGGCATGCATCAGGGGATAAACGAAAAGCTATATACATTCCCAAAACACAAGAAAATCCCATGTTTTTGTGTCATTGACACAGTAATGCAAAAACCCAACCGAACGTTTCGTTCCATTATACAAGTGACTTACTTGAGTTGATCTAGCCAGAATGCCATGCTGAATAGCCCCATACAAACAGCATCAGCATAACACATTCCTCCACCCCATATACGATACTGCACTATTACTTCAATTAAGTAGTTCATAAATAGTAATATTTTATTTGGATTTTGACAATCTGGCAATAGGGAAATGTAATATCTGGGACTGCACTTCCGTTTAAGAATCCCAAGTGACCTGGCATTTGGCATTATAAGCATAGCAATTATTAAGAGAAGCATGAGCATATTCAAAGGATTTTTCCACCATTTCATTGGTTTTCTAATTCGTCCACTTCTGACCAACAAACCTGCAAACGCAAATTAATGATTATTTTATACTTTGACCAATATTAAAATATTTCTCAAAATAAAAGAAGAATTCTTCAATTAAAAAATATTACGTGTAAATTGCTCATCAGCATTGATAAGCCCGTTGATAAATTCTATAATGGAGTGACCTTTGAGGAATGTGTTGTAGTCACAAATAACAGCCAGCGAAACTGAAACCAGCAGGTACATGTGAACAAATCTGTCCGTGTACTCCAGATTTTCTGATGTAAAACAGTTTCGCAGACGAATTACCAGAAATACCCAATGGAAACACAGAACGAGTGTTCCCAGCCATCGAATAAACGTTTGGGACTTTTTGGGTGGTGGTAAAATAATTCTTCTAGAGAAAGAGTTCCAAGTAAATGGAACTGAACCAACAAAATGGGATGCTTTAATTTGAAGCCCAAATATCCACAATGTTTGGTTACTGTACATTTTAGGGTTCCAAGAGTTTTTAAAGAAGTCTGAGAATAAATGCTGACACGAGAGTTTGTTTTGTATAAATAGGTCGGTGATCGACGACTTCATTTTAGAATAGTGAATAATAATGAATAGTTAATTATTCAGTTTCCTTGTGAAAGTTGTTTTGAATTTTATCTCTTCGTCTAAACACTGTTATCGTCATTATTAAAATAATGCTTCCGAGAACTACATTAGCGAACTGGAAAACCAAAATAAACTATTAATAAAATGCCAATGTAGCAGGACGTGGATATGCAAGCACTACTGTCGTAATACTATGAATATTAATTTATCGTGCTACAAAATAACAAGAAACATTAGAAACTTCAAAACCCAAGGGCCAAGGGATTTAATTTCTAAAAAATTTAATACCATTTGAAAATGAAATGTATCTGTTTATACTGCTAAGAAGTATATTTAGATTTCCAGTCGTTATTAGTCGAGTGGGATTTCAAGAATGTCCTTCTTATAAAACATGGACTGTAAATTAACTACGTCATAAATTAAATAGTATATCGGGGAATATGTAGTGAGATCCTAAATTCTTTATGCAATTATTTATAAAATCCATTTTGTCTGAATCGTTTTGCCCACTACCAAATGTACTTCCAGCAAAAATTCGGATCGATAATGTAATTCTTTCCTGCTAACTGTAGGAGGCCAACAAATGTGCAACAAAAAGTTCCCGTATCACCAATGTACTTATGTTTTTGCAAAGATGCCAAATATTTACCTTAATGTTAAACGATGTTTAAAAATTGAAATGGTACGTGTTTTGGCTAGCAAAGTCAAGGATCCTAAATATTTCATGAATATCAATGACAAACGAATTTAAGGCTTTTCTAGAGTAATGAATCAATTGTTTTGAAGGAAAGCTTATAAATATTGGCTCAATGTACCGTATTTACTGAAATAACCGTAAAGAGGAGATAATAATTATTTCCGCTATCGTAATTATTTCATCAAGAACTTTTGCGGCCATACTTTATATATTTATACATTTATGTGACCACTGTTGAGTAAATTTTCCAATTCTTTTTGACGAGTCCATAAAGCAAGCTATTTCTGTCGGATTTGAATTCGTCACTTCCTTTGTGTAATGAGTTAGTCTGTCTCGAAGTATTCTACTGCTTTTTAAAGTAACTGTGCAACTAAACTGTGTAATATATATTCATCTTGTAGGAGTAAGTGGTTCTTCGTCTCCCACTGACGTCAACTGAAGTCATTATTGACTAAATTATTATATTAATGGGACTTTACATATCATTAGTATTATACCTATATTTAGACGGTTATTTTGCATTAAATATCCGCTGCAATATCAATGATACCTCTAGAGGGGGGCTACTTCGATAAGGAAATTATTCAATTGTCCGCGTTCTCCCAATTATAGAAATAGATCCGTATGGGAGACTTTTAATAAGGGGCTTATTTCAAAGAATATGGTTTCTGTTGCATTCTGTGCTTAAATAAACTAGTGTTTTATTGTAGTGCGTCTTAGCAAACACATTGTTTACATATCAGTATCCTAATTTCTAAAATACAATTTACATTTAATTGCAATTTTCACTGGTGACATTGAAATGCCCAATCACGAAAATTGGAAAATTAGTACAATACAATAATGTAGTAAATAGACTTCTTACTACGACATATTTTTAAATAGAAAACAAGCAAGAATTTGTCAAACAATTTAATACGGTGAATTATTTCTATAAACCCGAATTTAATTTTGGAAGTAAAAGTACTACTATTTACCATGCTATTTAGTTTATGAACTTCGTGAATACCAACTAAGAAAACTAAGAGTATTTACATTTACTTAATAATATGCTTTAGCTCTTGAAGTCTTATATATCCCTATGTTTAGTGTCAAGATGATTTTTTAAGGTTGTATTATGATATATTGTTAATAAAATGTAATGACTAATATGAATGGAGAACATTTTCACATTTGTTGGGGATTCTTCGCGGTTTAAAGTTATTAATGATTTATTTCTAAGATACCCCTTGACTGAACCACCTCTTATGAAGAGGGTATTTTTATGTTTTTGGAAATGCTGTCTTTGTGCTGTGGTTTGAAAGTTTAAAAAGATATGCAATAAATAAATATTTATGTTAACGATAATTCCTCGAAGCAATTAACAATTAAATTTTATTTTCTACAAACAGTTGCTACAAAACAAAACTACAACTGCATACTAAATAATTCATCTTACAAGAAAATCGGTTTTCAAAAAAAGGTTGAACCGTGCCCGTGTGAAGTCAGAAAGAAGGTCTTATTCGTTGTGTTGATGAAACAGGCCACCAGCCATTTTCTTAAGATCACGCAATTCTTTCTTCTTCTCATTCTTCAATGCTGCGTTTATCTAAGAAATAGCAGATAGAAGGTTTAATTAGTAAATTATCACTTGATCTAACTCTGTATCTTATCAAACTAAACAAAATGCGTTGTAATTGTTTTGCAAATAATTTTAAAATTTTAAAGGGAAAGATATGACTAGCGTTTACAAGTACCTCCTTCTCCAGATCCTTCAGAGCCTGATTGTGGGGTTCTATAGCCATCGCGTCATGAACGACTTTGAGTGATAATTCGAAGTTGTTTTGAGTGAAAAGCGCTTTCGCATACCTGTTGGTCAAAATAAAATGGAATAACAGATATTAGTATATTTACTTGATTGGGAGAGGAATTAATGCATTGTTGCTGTTCTGCAAATAAAGCGAAAGAAAGCTATACCTGAAGTGAAGTTTTGAATTGTTCGGTTTTGGCATGTCGGGTTTCAAAACTCCTTCACATATCTTGACCACTTTGGCGGTGTCGTTAATGTTGAGGTAGCACTGGGCCAAGTTCCCCACTAATGTCAGTTGCAATTGGTTTGCAGCCGTTTCGTCTTCCTCAGAAGTGCAGAAATAGTTCCCCAAGGTTCGGATGCCCAATTTGTACCTGAGTTGACACAAAAATAGTACACTTAAATAGTAAATTAATATGCAAAGAAAAAGCGAATTCTTGCATTAACGTTTACAAGTATCTAGTAAGCCTATTACTGTTTCCAATATAAAGCTTTATTATCCTTATTATTAAAGCAAATAGAGAAATGGAGAAGGTTCAGATCAAAAATTATATTTTTACCTGATTATGGCGTCCTTGTTATGACCATTCTTATATTTCTGGTTGCCGGCATCTTTGAGCTTTTCGACGGTTTCCTCCACTTCCTTGAAGGGCATCTTCTGCAATTCATCAAACGACATCTCGTAAACTTTCTTCTCAGCCTTCACATCCTTGATATCCAGAATCTCGATGAAGAACATCGCAGAAGAGCCTAAAATATTAAATGTATAAATCCAGTTGTATTACACTCTATTTTCTTCAATCTGCTACTTTGACATTGACAGATTTACAACCTATACAAGGCAAAGTCGAAAGAAAATTTTACCTTTAGGAACTTTTGGTGGACACCCCAAAGGGCCGTAGAAGTATTTCGCTGTGAAGATGAACTGTGCCACTTCGTTGTACTCCATGGATTTAACGGCCAGTTGGAAACCAAGAAACTCTTTCTCATCTTCCAACTTGACGACGTGAAGATCCTTTCTGATGTCAGTGGAGTCGAAGGCTTCATCGTTCTGTTCCAGGAAACCATTGTAGTGAATGTAGACGTCGGAGTCGAAGGGCACCGCATTTCCATCTCCCTGGCGAAGGATTTTCTTGAAAACTCCGTTGTCTTCAGTGAGAGGTGTCATGTGTCGCTTCATTCCTTCGTAGTCCTCCAGGATGTCAGGAAGCACCACCGTGTGACTGAAGATGATACTTTTAGGCCGGTGGAGGAAATATTTCTTCTTGAAGAATAGTTCGTCAGCTCCGTCCACTTCGTCCAGGGTTAATTCGCTGAAGTTGTAGTCGTCTCGAATTTCAACATAGTTGTCCAAAGAGTTGAATTCCCTGAAAGAATAAAATAGTTTTCATCAGTAAATAATTATAATGAACTTCACAGTTTTCTTGCCTGGTTGGGTAGAACAATTGAAAAAATATCTTACGCCATATCTGCAGTCAATTTTTGAAGAAATGAAGATCGGGTATGTCAGCTCGAGATTTGAGTAGAAAGGAGCAAAATTCGGAGTGCTTCGTCTTCAGTGAGTTCTGCAAAAACGACCGTGTTCTTCAAAGAGTGGGGGCTGAATGTTTATGAAAAATGGAATTTAGGTCTGTTTTATACTCTCCGGTGAACAAAGAAGCGTACTTTAAACCTCAATCCCTAACAAAGGATTTTGAAGGCGTTCTTGTCTGTGCCTGGTAGAGATAGTCACATTTCAGAATTCTTGTAGATGGTACTTAGCAGAACCTTTCCCTGGACTTTCCTACTTTTCTTTGCTTTCTTTTAAAATGCAAATTAGTAAATTAGAATATCCCTATTTTATCCTTGTGCTGGCTAAAGGCAGGAACAGTCGTACTTGGTACCTTTGGGGAGCCTTTGGACTTTGCCTTATTCTGATTCACTGCCAATATGAATACAGAAGACCCACTTAATTGTTTTATACGCAGTGCTTGGTACTAACGAAGAAAAATGAAACTTGTCCATTCCGTGACGCGGGGTACTACCCTACAATAGTTCAAAATTTGAATTACTAAGAAAACATAAATGTACTGCTCTGTCATTTTCAGGATTATCTACGTGCTGTTAAAAAAATTGGCAAATATTAGAATGTTAATTCAAAAGGGAACATAATTTTATCGGATTCTTGTGTAATATGAAGTGAGGTGATAAAGCAAATAATCTGACTTAGATATAGGCATTTATTTACAAATGCGCCAATGAAATCTAGATTAAAATTTATTGTTACATCTTTTAAAGTTGTAATGTAAACTAAAATACGAGATGGCATATGGACAAAACTGAATTACCAAATGAAAAATCATGATGATTTAATTAATTGACTGCAATGATGAACAAAGTACAACACAAAGAATACTACAGAATTTATCATTACAAATAAGCACATACCTGTAACAGCCAAATTATTTTTATTCGTATTCGTCCTAAATATGCTTAATAAATAAGTTTAAGATACCAATTAAATGTATGACATAGATGTTTGTAAAGCTATTTAATGAGCACGCACATTAAATGCTAGAGAAGAGAATTATTAGAATATAAAAATTTGTAAAATATATTCAGTTAATCTATGCCAACACTGAAAAGCATTTTCTTATTTGCTTTTTGTTCTACGTTCTCTTCGAATGGTTTTTCCAGTAGCTGTACATTTCATATTGTTTTTAAAAACTATCCCTCCATTTAATTGCTTAAAATACAGTGCTGAAGCGCTATGTATTTCTATCTAAGAAGAAGCAGTGTGACAGTGTAGTCAACAATCCTCTGAAAAAGAGAAGGTAATGTAGTTTTGGAGTAGTAAAAGAGGCTTCTAATATTAATACGAAGAGGTTTCAGTGACCGCAATATTTTTCTATCTTCAAATTCCCGAACTTGCAGTTTTTTGTATGACAAATAGATCAATGACCTTGCGTGAACATTTGACGATGATTTTGTTAAAAACGTTTCAATTCTTGTTATAACCAATAATGCAATTGGCCAAGCCACAAGAGACGGAGTGTCCAATTTGTCGTGTAGGTGAATGAGAATGTAATTCTGTATTACATTAAAAATAAACAGGGCAGATAGTTGAGTTGGGAGAATTAGCTCACAGAAGCAGTTATTGAACATTCTGTTTATGCACTGCAGTGTTCGGTAAACCATTTTCTGACGGTGAAGCGACCAGTGTTTGTAGATTCCATTTCTAAGTTAATAATACATAATTATTCAGTATCTGCAAATTGTCATTATATTGCTTATGGCTGTCACTCTTTAAAGTTCTGACAGTGCTTAATAGCCGTACTCTAAATAATTGAACATATAACAAACAATTTACAGCCCTAAGCAGGCTGCGAAATGAAATAGTTTTAAATAAAATAAAGAAGTAAAATAAGCGAAAGCCATGCAATTACTGTTTGGTGCAATTTTATGCATTTTTAAACAAATATTGCATTGCATTTGTTGAAAAATAATCTAAGCGCATTCTATTATGCATCAATAAAGCTTTCATTGGGTTTTGGTTATTTTTGACATGCTTAGTCCCACAATGGACGACTTTTCACAAAACATTTTTGAACTTATAAATCTTAAATAAAAGATTCGCAAAATAAAGAACGCAAATATATACATAAAATTATAAATCCTGATATTTTCAGCTATATTCCCAAAAACAGAAAAGCTTATGATTTTGTCCCGCTGGTAAAATACACGCAGAACAAACCGAAAGCTTTGTTCCATTGTATTTGTGTTAAAAAGTGACTTACTTGAGTTGATCTAGCCAGAATGCCATACTAAATAGCCCCATACAAACAGCATCAGCATAATACATTCCTGCACCCCAAATACGATACTGCACTAATACCTCAATTAAACAATTCATAAATAGTAATATTTTATTTGGATTTTGACAGTCCGGTAAAAGTGAAGTGTAATATCTGGGACTGCACTTCAGTTTGAGAATTGAAATGGACCTAACATTTGGTACAATAAGCATTGCAGTCATTAGAAGAAGCATGAGAATATTCAAAGAGCTCTTCCACCATTTCGTTGGTTTTCTAATTCGTCCACTTCTGATCAACAAACCTAAAAAGCATAATTATTCAATAGATTACTTCATACTTTATCAGTATTAAGATTGAATATTGATTAGCAGTTCACAAAATAAAGAATTATTAAGCGAATTTTTCAATTCAAAAAAATATTACGTGTAAATTGCTCATCCGCATTGATAAGCCCGTTGATAAATTCTATAATTGATTTGCCTTTCATGAATGTGTTGTAGTCAAAAATTGCAGCCAGTGAAACTGTAACTAGCACGTACATGTGAACAAACTTGTCTGTGTATGCCAGATTTTCTGATGTAAAACAGGTTCGTAGACGAATTACCAGAAATATCCAATGAAAACACAGAACGAGCGTTCCCAGCCATCGAATAAACGTTTGGGACTTTTTGGGTGGTGGTAGAATAATTCTTTTAGAGGAAGAGTTCCAAGTAAATGGAACTGAACCGACGAAATGGGATGCTCGAATTTGAAGTCCAAATATCCACAATGTTTGGTTACTAAACATTTTCGGGTTCCAAGAGTTTTTAGAGAAGTTTGAGAATAAATGTTGACACGAGAGTTTGTTTTGTATAAATAGGTCTGTGATCGACGATTTCATTTTAGAATACATTGAGTAATGTTGAACAGTTAATTATTCAGTATATGATTATTTAAATGCAGGAAACATTCAAGCATTGTATTAATACTCTCGCTATCTCGCTAGTCAACTCTAAGGGAAATGGAAAAATGACCATTTAAAATTTTATTAATTATTGAAAAGTGGCTATTGGAATTATTGAATTATTGAAATACTACATTGTTATCAACCAGTTCTCATAAGTCGATTGGGATTTCAAGAATGTCTGTAAAACAAGGACTGTAAATTAGCTAGTTCATAAATTATAATGTATAATTGGGACTGGGTAGTGAGATTCCTAAATGGTTTCATGTAATTATTTATGAACCCCATTTTGACTTAATCGCTGTGTACGCAAAATATTTACTGCCAAATGCCAACCAAAATTGCGATCGATACTGCAATTTTTCCCTGATACCTGTTTGAAACCATTAAAATTAAATATGCAAAGAAGTTTACCCTTATCAGCTATGTTGCTATGTTTTGCAAAGATGTCAAATATTTACCTAAATGCCAAATGATGACTAAAAATTGAAATAATAACTGTTTTGGCTGTCAAAGCCAAGGATCCTCTAAATATTTCATGAGTACCACTGACATCTGAATTTAAAGTATTTTAAGTAAGAAATCAATTGTTTCAAAGTGTAGCTTAAATATTATTGGCTGAATGCTAGCATTATTTTCTGTGCATAAATAAATATTTCAGTGTTTAATAATTGTGATACATCGTTATTCTAAAACACGTTTACGTATCCACTGAAATACATCTACTGAAATACGGTAATGCAGTTATTTTAATGCAAAATAAACATTAAGTGTCATATTGGCGAGAGTGAAATACACAATTACAAAAATTAGTGCAATTAATTACTTCTCAAGACATATTTGCATGGAAAACAAACGAAGTTGTCAAACAATTTAATATGGTATTATTGTTAAAGCACAAAGTAAGTTTTGGTAGAAAAATAGCGCGTAAAATAGCACATTTGTAATATCACAATTTAACACATCATTTTCTTTAGTCATGTCTTATGTTCCATGTTTCGTGTCAAGATGATTTTTTCCCAAGGCTACAAAACTGCTCTCAGTAACATCAATAAGCAGAACAATCTTAATAATATAGGTTAGGTTATGGTGAGTTTAAAATGCGTAAGGATCTTCTTTTGTCCTTCCTATATTTACGGCTGCAAAATTGATAAAACTTAGTACACATTGCGTCCTCGTACAATTTTAAGTTAGTACAAATCTACGATGAACAATATGATGCCCTTCTCCATGAATTTATGTTTCATCATATCAGGTTCTAGCATTCTCTCGATTAAGCAGTGAATAGAACTTATCATTTTCACAGAAAAGCTCTCGCAGAGACACACAAAGTATACATGCTTATAGAAGTTTTAATGCTGTCAAGCCAAACTTCCCTTCTATTGAAATTTGAAATTATCAAATGTATAGGTACATAACATATTTTATATACTCAAGCCTTGCATATTTTCTTTATAATTTTATTTACATATTACTGTGGTGTGATGCAAACTATAGCAAGACCATTATTCCTTTTTAATGCATGTATATGAGAAATGGATATGACAATAAATAGTATTAATTATTTGCTTTGCTGTAATCACATCTGTAGGTGGAAAAAATGGAAGTGAAAATGCGCTGATATAACTGATTTCTAAATAAACTTCAATGGGGCAATAAATTTCATTTTCCAGACAAGAGAGAATGGCTTATTAGCCTATTCAGTGTCAAGGGTAAGGTAATAACTAATATTTACTTATAATATAAAAAGATGGCAATGAAAGATATTAAATTGCATTGAATAAATACTGAAACTGAATGTTAATAAACCAGATACATAGTAGAACCTTTACAGTTAACTGATTTCTTGTAGCCACAACTACAAATATTCCCACGGTCATACTATGAGGAGAGGAAATTGGAGTGAGGCAAACCATACAGGAACAAGAAATTGCAGTTTTCAGAGCTCGCCTTCTTTGTGGAGTAGACCAACATTTCCAGTAATATCCCCTCGGGCAGGTAAATTTATTTTCTACAAAACTTGTTTATTCATATTGAAAAATTACAGTGCTAAAATATGTCGTATTTGCACCCAAACATATTTTTAAAATGTAAATAAAAATAAAAAAGTGTCACCTCCAAAAATAGTTCAAAACTCGGTATTATTTTTTGCAAAATTTTGTCTAACTCTTCATTATGTAAAATTGAAAAATTAAAGTTAAAGGTGATGGGACATAGTTAACGCTGTATCCAAAAGTATTTTAAAAGTTTAAGTAAAAGTCATCTCAAAAAATAGTGTCAAAACTCAATAATGCATACTTTCATTGCTATTACTATTAGTAAAATGACAAAGTCAAACAAGTTTCTTGCTTCCGAGAAAGTTCAATGGTAAGAATAATTAGTGTTGCCTCTGTAAGGTTCAAGTATCGCTAGATCGCTACCCCACTTCCTCATTACTCCAATCCAAATGTCACATCGAGTACGTGTGAATTGAAGACAAGTTGAAGAAGAATTCTGAATCTCTGTGTTCTCATTTGTTACCATTATGTAACGACTGTTGTAGGTTTTAATTGGGGCTTACGACTTGACAAGATTTTTTGAAAAAATATTAAATCCCGTCGACTCATGCTAAACACACTCTTTTCTTGTCATAGACTGCTTCCTTGACGGACAGTATTACTTTATTTTGTATTACTATTTGCTACGTAACTGCAAGTTATAACCAGTAGTGATGGGAAAGGATGCGTGATTACTTTAAAAACAAGCAAGTTGTTAAGGTACTTAAGTAGGATTTATATGCTATTGCATTTGTAAACAGTAATTAATATTGTGATATCGTAAAGGAATTATTACGTATGCTCAAATGCTTAGAAAGCATAGGTGTGTATTGGGAGATGTTGATTTGTCGATGAATATACCTAACAAGAATTCCCACACTGAGATTGCCTTACTGATTAAAAATTACCGCATTGACCGAATGAATGTGTAGTTTTCCCATAGTCGTAATTAACATGTAGGAAATTCCAGTCTGCAGGGTTTCCTCTTAGATTTTTTAATAGTTCAAATTGTGGACGTACACTCAGAGGGAAGTTGTTAACTTTAGTTTTTGCTAGTCAAAAAGGCGTAAACCGTAATTCAGGTGAGCAACTATGTGGAATTCATCAAAGTAATATCAAATGCATTAATCTTAAATATGGAACATTCTTAATAAGAAATTATTCGAGTAACTACAGTGAGACACAGATGTCTGGAATTATAATCCTTGAAAATCCACATTGAAAAATATTAGAATATTCTTCTACTTCTTCTTACATTGAATGTACAAAAATCCTACTTTCCAGCAATAAATAAAATAAATGTCAACAAATGGCATACATAATTCTTAAATTCGACCAGTAGAAAACTTTTTTGTTGACTTCCTTGCCATGACACCCATGCTCTTCAGCTATGAAATTTTATAAAATAATGTTTCGGAAATTCAGATTCTTTTAGTAAAGTATTTGGTTAAAGAAATAAGAAAACTACATTGCGACATAATGACAATGTTAACTTTTTCCATAGTACTCTTAAGATATTGCTGAGTAATTAATTTGCTTGCAAACACATCCTTAAGATTGCTGCACACTGTAGATAGATTGTAGAATTATCTGCCTACCTACCACAATAATAATTCATGATAATATAGATGCACTGCATAAAAATTGCAAATGTATATGGGAGCTTCACATGTAGACCTATTATACGAATTTTGTATTGTTTGCTGGAACAATGAGAAGTATAGTATGTAAATATTTCTAGGTCACTTTATTTTTTATTTTATTGAAAAGTCGTTTTCTTCACATTTATTGTAGATTATGAAATCTACAGTACACAAATTTATAACTAGTTACTAGAAGGAAAACGGCAAAACCCGTGATCTACAAAATTGTGGACTATTTGACATTTTGGCTAGTTTAGGTAGTTTTCCCAGTCCAGTGAACATAAAAAATAAAGACTACTCACAATTCTTAGGCGTCAGAAAACATAATACAATATAAGGTATAGTTACTGTGCCTTTAATTTGTTTGCTGGAACAATATATGCATTGTAAAATAGTCGGATGAATAAGGATAAATAAATTGATCCTAGGAAAAAGTTGATTCGGATTGAATTCGCTGTCCGGAAACATTCCCCTCCTTGGGCTACAAAATAAGTATATAGTTAGTAATATCCATAGTAGTGTAACATGCTATCAATTAAATAGCGACGTATAAAAGGAATTCATTAATCAAAAAATGTCTTAATTATATGTCCTGGGGAGGGAATTTCTGTAAACGCGTCATAGAATGACGTTAGAATATCTTACCTAGAACAACAAGTGTGTAGACATTGACAGAAAGTCCTGTGATAAACTGCAGAATTTGAATGCTTGTAATAGACATTGAAATTCTCTTTGGAAGTTTAAATCCCATTGCCTATGTAAAGAAGTTTTACTTATTTTGTGCAAGGAACAAAGCAAATCAAAATCCTTAATAGAAGCCTTTTGCAATAAATATGATTTAGCGTCTGCCATTGTATAATATGTTCATAAAATTCCCAGTAGGAATGATTCGAATTAATTAAATTGTAAATCCCAGGTTTTTTCGGTTAGTAGGAACAATAGTCAAAAATCTGGTTAGACTTACTTTCATTGTGTAGTAAGAATACATTATGGAATGAACAGAATAATTGAGTATGGCGGACCAACGAGAAGAAGCTTCTCCTTCGGAGTAAATGAAAAACGTACCGCCAACCATGCTGAGGTGGTGAAACCTAAAATTATTCCATGCTCTCATTAACCTTTGATTCCGTTTATTGGCTCCTTAATTATTGCTTACCAATGTAAAAGTGATAATGGTTTTTTCCTGAGAACAATGAAGACAGTGTCAATCAACTCGGCGATTTTAGAAAGAGTGAATGCAAATCCCCAGAATGCAGTCGGTTCGTTCAGTCCTGACCTGTGGACATTATTATTTAAATCTTGTTAATATAAACGTATAATCTTTGTTATTGTTTAGAATTTCTTAACCCACGGTTAATACTCACTTAATTAGTATTCTGTTTGCTTTGAGTTGCGTGATTATATGCAAGCGTGCAAATAAATTATATGTTCCATTGTGCGTTCGCACTACTTTGTTAATCCCAGTAATGATATTGTTGTTTTCATACCTTATTGTCACTTAATTAATTAAATCAACTAGAAAAGTGGCAAAATATGTCGAGAGTGTATAAATCTATTCTTTATAATATTTCAATTCTTGAAGTTCATGCCATTTTGGGTTATATATGTTTGCGTAATATTATGCTGCGGTGCCTATATACTGCCTTCTGAATACAACTTAATTATCATATTGCGGCCTGTAATTGCGTATTCTGTATTGCCTACAATAAGCGATAATTGGCAATTTAAACACCTGGGTTGTCAATGGACTACTATAATTATACTACCCAAGACTTTAATCCAATAATAGTTTCAGTTTACTTTGTAAATCCATTTACAATGTGAAACAGAAAGATATTGCGTATTGCAATAAGTTGCTCTTTATTGTTCGTTTACAAATAAATAACTTTAGTAATTATAAGAATAATAAAGCTTTCAAAAACCTGAGATTTTTAACCAAAAAATTATACATTGTTTCATTAGTGTAGTATAATAGGAAGCTATTACTTTGATTTTTGAGGATTAGATCGAAAAATAATGCATTTAATGGTTGCTCTAAAGTGGAGACTTTATTTACACGTTAAGGGAGATTGAAAACAATTATAAAACAAAATCTAAAATATGCAATAAAATTAACCTGGCGAAGCAATTGGTTGAGGTTTTGATAAATAAAATAAATAAATATAGTTTAAAAATTAAGAAATAAATACAGTTTTATTTTTCTAACCTGTCACAGGCGGATAGATGAAACCCGTTAGGGGATGCCAACAGTTGCAAAAATGAAGGTGCCATTCTCAATACTCCACAAATTGAGAAAACCGCGAGGAGAAAATTCCAAATGATAAGTGGCTTTTTCAGATTGAACGGTTTTCTGTTGTGCATGAATAGTGGTCCAAAAACGACGAAAAGGAAGTAAGCTCCACAGATTGCAGCGCAAGTAGGAAGTTGCTGCCTGGCCCAAATACGGGATGCGTTAAAATCAAGTTTTTCGAAGGAATAGGGTTCATATTTGACGGGACTTTCGTAGAACATGGGCTCCAGGCCAAACTTTTTCAATTCTTGGGCAGCCATTTCCAAAACTTACTGTCAAACACAATATGGAGCTTGTAATTTGTGACTAGTTGGAAAATCCTGAAGTAAAATGCGAGCGAAGTTATCTCTGCCTTGGTCACTCTCATTCTGCACATGTCGATTGTTGAACTTCTGACTTTAGTCATTTCCCAGGCCACCCTACATGCACACAGGACGACATTTTCACACAGTCATATTTCCATTCTTGTGTGACGACACCGGTTTCCCTTTCCCCTGCATTTCCATATACAACTCTAAATTTTATTAAGTGCACCAACTTTACGTACAATCTGAATTAGATTGCTATCACAGGTATATAACCTCAATCTACATTCTACCATTCTGTAACGCATAATAGTAATTTAATAAAGCTGTGGATAACAGAGTGTATGCCTGTAAAGGCAGAAAACTATGCAATTAAATACGAACTCTTACATGAGTACCTATATATCCTTGGGATATTAATTTTATAAAAATGAATTTAAGAGTGCTTCAGAATGTGTTATCGTCACAAATTTCCTTTAATACGAAAATTACTACTGGAAGTTTAAAGGCGTTTTTATATGCAATGTCAATACAAATACAAACAGCTTTAGAAATCCTATCAAGTAACTTTACCTTCCCAGTTGCACTACATGTAATAAAGTGTACTACCGTACGATTGTCTACATAAACTTGAACCTCCTTGTAAAAATTCCCTGTTGCATTTTTGTGAAAATATCTCATGCTAAATGTATTAAACTTTCTGAATGCTGTTAATTTGACTATTGGTGAACCTTAAATAAATTTTTAACATTGGACTTCACATTGAATAACGTAGGTAATAACTTATTGGAATCCAAGCATTTTAAGTGCGTACATTCTCCAATCAAAAATGAAATGAAATCATAAATAAATCTTAAGCAATGTTTTTCTGTTGAATGTATCACAAAGCTGTCATAAATATCAATTATAACAATTATAAGAGTTTATAAGTTATTAAAACCTCAATATTGATAAACTTAAATATTTCCATGCAATTGTTTTGTTAGAATATAGTAAACCATTGAAATGCGATGAACTTATCCCTCTATTTGCTAAACACTGCTTCTTGTTTCGGTAATAGAATATGTATTGCATATTATTCATTTCACTCTCTTATCGCTTATCACTTATGGAGTTAAACCGCTCTACTTCCGCTGCTCCCTTATATCGTTGTTTTCAATGGTTTATTTTTTATTGCCAGTTTAACCTACCTTTATTATAAGTTTTCCTTTCCTCAATCTATCAATCTATGGAGGTATTAACTGTTGAGTATAGGTCTCATACAAGTGCAATGGCACAACATATACAATCCAACACTTTGAGAGAAAAATGGTTTAAATAAATGAAGTTTTCGGTTTATTCTGAAGACGGTATAAGTCCGATCTCAAAAGGAACCCCCTTTACCATATGAACGAAAAGTTCGTAAATATCATTCTTCTAATCTAGAAAATCTGTAAGCTATTTAGATATTTTTCTGCAATGTTTTACAGCTACCAGCAACTTCCTTAACTGGACCATACAAATAATAAATGCTATAATCGTTATGATCGCATCGTTATGATGGCATCGTGTTTATCAAAAATCGGGATATAACTTATTTTGTTATGTTTGATTTTTTCAGTAGTTTTGCCAAAATATGTAGAACTTAAATTGAACATGACGTTAATCTATTCCAACAGTGCGGACGTTTTGGTTTTAAGTTGATAGTAGCGGAAAGCTGTGATTTCCTCTCTCCCTCCAATCAGATTACCTCGTTTGTTAACCACTTGTACTGGGTTTTGTTAGCTCATCATTTTAATGTGATTTCATGCTCAAAGGAGAAACTAGTTGACTTGCTACTAAATTGCACATAGTTGTCATACATATATTAAACACCTATTATTTTCATGCGCTATTATTTGTAATTGATAAATATTTACATAACATGTATTTAACTGACTCATGCAACTATTTTTGGACGTATACAATGTATAGCAGCATTTCTATGAAATCGCAAATTCTGATTAGAAGTGAACCTGATGGCGATCGTCATCTATAACAATATTTAATGCATTTTTAAATGCATTGATAAATGTAATTGAAAAATTCGCTTGCATCTACATTATATCTATTTAAATAGTACAGTGTTGCTTATTTTCGTTAATCTGACATTTTAAGAGCCTCGAGTATTGTACATTGAATAGCTATGCTTTCCAGAATTGTACCTCATGTTGACCCAGTTATTGCTACCATCATAGCAGTCACATTTACATCTTCTCTTCTAAGTGAAAAAGTGATCGTTAAAGCCGACACGTGTATTATAGAGTCCAAAGACAGCAATTACCCCCGTTGTTCTGTGACTACTCCTGCAGAACTGGAATGCAATCAGGAGAAAAAAGAAATTGTAATTGCTTTCGATAGCAGTAAAGATGCACTGATACTGGAGTGTTCTGCTCCATATATTCTTGGTGTCGACTTTGACGGAGAGCAGGTATACACATTTCCTCTTTTACAGAAAACATACCTTGAATTCAAATAGCACTGCAATTGGAGCAAATACCCAATTTGTCACATATGTATGTAAAATTGAGAAACATTTGGCATTGCTTTGCGTAATATTAAAAAAAGAAATTAGGAATGTATTGATTAATTCAGCAAACTTTTAATAGCCGTTTGAAAATGTGCAAATAAGACCAGAGTGGAGGAACGAAAGCGATGGAGAGACGTTCGTTTTACGTTTCCTTCCATCGCAGAGTAGTGTTGCTGCTGCCTTAGTTGGAAAATATACTTTCCTTGCGCTGAAAAACAAATCCATGGAACAATCATTTTACGTTTACTACAGAGGTAACTGCTTTTAATGACGCTTTATTACAAAAATAAAATTCGCTGGAGATCAAAAATAAAAATTGCTGCGTCTGCAATAAGTAATTTTTAAAGAAATGATAACTTAAAAATGTACTTTTTTGTATGCGGCCGAGGGGTAATCATGCGAAATTTCGATTTGTAACCCTCTGACGGCCGAGGGGTAATCTATCGAAATTTCGATTTGCAACCCTCGGATGGCCGAGGGGTAATCATTCGAAATTTCGATTTGTAACCATTGGACGGCCGAGGGGTAATCATTCGAAATTTCGATTTGTAACCCTCGGACGGCCGAGAGGTAATCATTCGAAATTTCGATTTGTAACCCTCGGACGGCCGAGGGGTAATCATTCGAAATTTCGATTTGTAACCCTCGGACGGCCGAGGGGTAATCATTCGAAATTTCGATTTGTAACCCTCGGACGGCCGAGGGGTAATCATTCGAAATTTCGATTTGTAACCCTCGGACGGCCGAGGGGTAATCATTCGAAATTTCGATTTGTAACCCTCGGACGGCCGAGGGGTAATCTACCGAAATTTCGATTTGTAACCCTCGGACGGCCGAGGGGTAATCATTCGAAATTTCGATTTGTAACCCTCGGACGGCCGAGGGGTAATCATTCGAAATTTCGATTTGTAACCCTCGGACGGCCGAGGGGTAATCATTCGAAATTTCGATTTGTAACCCTCGGACGGCCGAGGGGTAATCATTCGAAATTTCGATTTGTAACCCTCGGACGGCCGAGGGGTAATCATTCGAAATTTCGATTTGTAACCCTCGGACGGCCGAGGGGTAATCATTCGAAATTTCGATTTGTAACCCTCGGACGGCCGAGGGGTAATCATTCGAAATTTCGATTTGTAACCCTCGGACGGCCGAGGGGTAATCATTCGAAATTTCGATTTGTAACCCTCGGACGGCCGAGGGGTAATCATTCGAAATTTCGATTTGTAACCCTCGGACGGCCGAGGGGTAATCATTCGAAATTTCGATTTGTAACCCTCGGACGGCCGAGGGGTAATCATTCGAAATTTCGATTTGTAACCCTCGGACGGCCGAGGGGTAATCATTCGAAATTTCGATTTGTAACCCTCGGACGGCCGAGGGGTAATCATTCGAAATTTCGATTTGTAACCCTCGGACGGCCGAGGGGTAATCATTCGAAATTTCGATTTGTAACCCTCGGACGGCCGAGGGGTAATCATTCGAAATTTCGATTTGTAACCCTCGGACGGCCGAGAGGTAATCATTCGAAATTTCGATTTGTAACCCTCGGACGGCCGAGGGGTAATCATTCGAAATTTCGATTTGTAACCCTCGGACGGCCGAGGGGTAATCATTCGAAATTTCGATTTGTAACCCTCGGACGGCCGAGGGGTAATCATTCGAAATTTCGATTTGTAACCCTCGGACGGCCGAGGGGTAATCATTCGAAATTTCGATTTGTAACCCTCGGACGGCCGAGGGGTAATCATTCGAAATTTCGATTTGTAACCCTCGGACGGCCGAGGGGTAATCATTCGAAATTTCGATTTGTAACCCTCGGACGGCCGAGGGGTAATCATTCGAATTTCGATTTGTAACCCTCGGACGGCCGAGGGGTAATCATTCGAAATTTCGATTTGTAACCCTCGGACGGCCGAGGGGTAGTCATTCGAATTTCCGATTTGTAACCCTCGGACGGCCGACGGGTAATCATTCGAAATTTCGATTTGTAACCCTCGGACGGCCGAGGGGTAATCATTCGAAATTTCGATTTGTAACCCTCGGACGGCCGAGGGGTAATCATTCGAAATTTCGATTTGTAACCCTCGGACGGCCGAGGGGTAATCATTCGAAATTTCGATTTGTAACCCTCGGACGGCCGACGGGTAATCATTCGAAATTTCGATTTGTAACCCTCGGACGGCCGAGGGGTAATCATTCGAAATTTCGATTTGTAACCCTCGGACGGCCGAGGGGTAATCATTCGAAATTTCGATTTGTAACCCTCGGACGGCCGAGGGGTAATCATTCGAAATTTCGATTTGTAACCCTCGGACGGCCGAGGGGTAATCATTCGAAATTTCGATTTGTAACCCTCGGACGGCCGACGGGTAATCATTCGAAATTCCGATTTGTAACCCTCGGACGGCCGAGGGGTAATCATTCGAAATTTCGATTTGTAACCCTCGGACGGCCGAGGGGTAATCATTCGAAATTTCGATTTGTAACCCTCGGACGGCCGAGCGGTAATCATTCGAAATTTCGATTTGTAACCCTCGGACGGCCGAGGGGTAGTCATTCGAATTTCCGATTTGTAACCCTCGGACGGCCGAGGGGTAATCATACGAAATTTCGATTTGTAACCCTCGGACGGCCGAGGGGTAATCATACGAAATTTCGATTTGTAACCCTCGGACGGCCGAGGGGTAATCATTCGAAATTTCGATTTGTAACCCTCGGACGGCCGAGGGGTAGTCATTCGAATTTCCGATTTGTAACCCTACGACGGCCGAGGGGTAATCATTCGAAATTTCGATTTAAAACCCTCGGACGGCCGAAGGGTAATCATTCGAAATTTCGATTTGTAACCCTCGGACGGCCGAGGGGTAATCATTCGAAATTTCGATTTGTAACCCTCGGACGGCCGAGGGGTAATCATTCGAAATTTCGATTTGTAACCCTTGGACGGCCGAGGGGGAATCATTCGAAATTTCGATATGTAACTTTTGGACGGCCGAAAGGTAATCATTCGAAATTTCGATTTGTAACCCTCGGACGGCCGAGGGGTAATCATTCGAAATTTCGATTTGTAACCCTCGGACGGCCGAGAGGTAATCATTCGAAATTCCGACATGTAACCCTCGGACGGCCGAGGGGTAATCATCCGAAATTCCGACTTGTAACCCTCGGACGGCCGAGGGGTAATCTATCGAAATTTCGATTTGCAACCCTCGGATGGCCCAGGGGTAATCATTCGAAATTTCGATTTGTAACCCTTGGACGGCCGAGGGGTAATCATTCGAAATTTCGATTTGTAACCCTCGGACGGCCGAGGGGTAATCATTCGAAATTTCGATTTGTAACCCTCGGACGGCCGAGAGGTAATCATTCGAAATTTCGATTTGTAACCCTCGGACGGCCGAGGGGTAATCATTCGAAATTTCGATTTGTAACCCTCGGACGGCCGAGGAGTAATCATTCGAAATTTCGATTTGTAACCCTCGGACGGCCGAGGGGTAATCATTCGAAATTTCGATTTGTAACCCTCGGACGGCCGAGCGGTAATCATTCGAAATTTCGATTTGTAACCCTCGGACGGCCGAGGGGTAGTCATTCGAATTTCCGATTTGTAACCCTCGGACGGCCGAGGGGTAATCATTCGAAATTTCGATTTGTAACCCTCGGACGGCCGAGGGGTAATCATTCGAAATTTCGATTTGTAACCATCGGACGGCCGAGGGGTAATCATTCGAAATTCCGACTTGTAACCCTCGGACGGCCGAGGGGTAATCATTCGAAATTCCGACTTGTAACCCTCGGACGGCCGAGGGGTAATCATCCGAAATTCCGACTTGTAACCCTCGGACGGCCGAGGGGTAATCATTCGAAATTTCGATTTGTAACCCTCGGACGGCCGAGGGGTAATCATTCGAAATTTCGATTTGTAACCCTCGGACGGCCGAGGGGTAATCATTCGAAATTTCGATTTGTAACCTTCGGACGGCCGAGGGGTAATCATTCGAAATTTCGATTTGTAACCCTCGGACGGCCGAGGGGTAATCATTCGAAATTTCGATTTGTAACCCTCGGACGGCCGAGGGGTAATCATTCGAAATTTCGATTTGTAACCCTCGGACGGCCGAGGGGTAATCATTCGAAATTTCGATATGTAACTTTTGGACGGCCGAAAGGTAATCATTCGAAATTTCGATTTGTAACTTTCGGACGGCCGAGGGGTAATCATTCGAAATTTCGATTTGTAACCCTCGGACGGCCGAGGGGTAATCATTCGAAATTTCGATTTGTAACCCTCGGACGGCCGAGGGGTAATCATTCGAAATTTCGATTTGTAACCCTCGGACGGCCGAGGGGTAATCATTCGAAATTTCGATTTGTAACCCTCGGACGGCCGAGGGGTAATCATTCGAAATTTCGATTTGTAACCTTCGGACGGCCGAGGGGTAATCATTCGAAATTTCGATTTGTAACCCTCGGACGGCCGAGGGGTAATCATTCGAAATTTCGATTTGTAACCCTCGGACGGCCGAGGGGTAATCATTCGAAATTCCGACTTGTAACCCTCGGACGGCCGAGGGGTAATCATTCGAAATTTCGACTTGTAACCCTCGGACGGCCGAGGGGTAATCATTCGAAATTTCGATTTGTAACCCTCGGACGGCCGAGGGGTAATCATTCGAAATTTCGATTTGTAACCCTCGGACGGCCGAGGGGTAATCATTCGAAATTTCGATTTGTAACCCTCGGACGGCCGAGGGGTAATCATTCGAAATTTCGATTTGTAACCCTCGGACGGCCGAGGGGTAATCATTCGAAATTTCGATTTGTAACCCTCGGACGGCCGAGGGGTAATCATTCGAAATTTCGATTTGTAACCCTCGGACGGCCGAGGGGTAATCATTCGAAATTTCGATTTGTAACCCTCGGACGGCCGAGGGGTAATCATTCGAAATTTCGAATTGTAACCCTCGGACGGCCGAGGGGTAATCATTCGAAATTTCGATTTGTAACCCTCGGACGGCCGAGGGGTAATCATTCGAAATTTCGATTTGTAACCCTCGGACGGCCGAGGGGTAATCATTCGAAATTTCGATTTGTAACCCTCGGACGGCCGAGGGGTAATCATTCGAAATTTCGATTTGTAACCCTCGGACGGCCGAGGGGTAATCATTCGAAATTTCGATTTGTAACCCTCGGACGGCCGAGGGGTAATCATTCGAAATTTCGATTTGTAACCCTCGGACGGCCGAGGGGTAATCATTCGAAATTTCGATTTGTAACCCTCGGACGGCCGAGGGGTAATCATTCGAAATTTCGATTTGTAACCCTCGGACGGCCGAGGGGTAATCATTCGAAATTCCGACTTGTAACCCTCGGACGGCCGAGGGGTAATCATTCGAAATTTCGATTTGTAACCCTCGGACGGCCGAGGGGTAATCATTCGAAATTTCGATTTGTAACCCTCGGACGGCCGAGGGGTAATCATTCGAAATTTCGATTTGTAACCCTCGGACCGCCGAGGGGTAATCATTCGAAATTTCGATTTGTAACCCTCGGACGGCCGAGAGGTAATCATTCGAAATTTCGATTTGTAACCCTCGGACGGCCGAGGGGTAATCATTCGAAATTTCGATTTGTAACCCTCGGACGGCCGAGGGGTAATCATTCGAAATTTCGATTTGTAACCCTCGGACGGCCGAGGGGTAATCATTCGAAATTTCGATTTGTAACCCTACGACGGCCGAGGGGTAGTCACTCGAATTTCCGATTTGTAACCCTCGGACGGCCGACGGGTAATCATTCGAAATTTCGATTTGTAACCCTCGGACGGCCGAGAGGTAATCATTCTAAATTTCGATTTGTAACCCTCGGACGGCCGAGGGGTAATCATTCGAAATTTCGATTTGTAACTTTCGGACGGCCGAGGGGTAATCATTCGAAATTTCGATTTGTAACCCTCGGACGGCCGACGGGTAATCATTCGAAATTCCGATTTGTAACCCTCGGACGGCCGAGGGGTAATCATTCGAAATTTCGATTTGTAACCCTCGGACGGCCGAGGGGTAATCATTCGAAATTTCGATTTGTAACCCTCGGACGGCCGAGGGGTAATCATTCGAAATTTCGATTTGTAACCCTCGGACGGCCGAGGGGTAATCATTCGAAATTTCGATTTGTAACCCTCGGACGGCCGAGGGGTAGTCATTCGAATTTCCGATTTGTAACCCTCGGACGGCCGAGGGGTAATAATTCGAAATTTCGATTTGTAACAATCGGACGGCCGAGGGGTAATCATTCGAAATTCCGACTTGTAACCCTCGGACGGCCGAGGGGTAATCATTCGAAATTCCGACTTGTAACCCTCGGACGGCCGAGGGGTAATCATTCGAAATTTCGATTTGTAACCCTCGGACGGCCGAGGGGTAATCATTCGAAATTTCGATATGTAACCCTCGGACGGCCGAGGGTTATCTTTCGAAATTTCGATTTTAACCCTCGGCCGTCCGAGGGTTACAAATCGAAATTTCGAATGATTACCCCTCGGCCGTCCGAGGGTTACAAATCGAAATTTCGAATGATTACCCCTCGGCCGTCCGAGGGTTACAAATCGAAATTTCGAATGATTACCCCTCGGCCGTCCGAGGGTTACAAATCGAAATTTCGAATGATTACCCCTCGGCCGTCCGAGGGTTACAAATCGAAATTTCGAATGATTACCTCTCGGCCGTCCGAGGGTTACAAATCGAAATTTCGAATGATTACCCCTCGGCGGTCCGAGGGTTACAAATCGAAATTTCGAATGATTAGCCCTCGGCCGTCCGAGGGTTACAAATCGAAATTTCGAATGATTAGCCCTCGGCCGTCCGAGGGTTACAAATCGAAATTTCGAATGATTACCGCTCTGCCGTCCGAGGGTTACAAATCGGAATTTCGAATGATTACCCTTTGGCCGTCCGAGGGTTACAAATCGAAATTTCGAATGATTACCCCTCGGCCGTCCGAAAGTTACAAATCGAAATTTCGAATGATTACCCCTCGGCCGTCCGAGGGTTACAAATCGAAATTTAGAATGATTACCTCTCGGCCGTCCGAGGGTTACAAATCGAAATTTCGAATGATTACCCCTCGGCCGTCGTAGGGTTACAAATCGGAAATTCGAGTGACTACCCCTCGGCCGTCGTAGGGTTACAAATCGAAATTTCGAATGATTACCCCTCGGCCGTCCGAGGGTTACAAATCGAAATTTCGAATGATTACCCCTCGGCCGTCCGAGGGTTACAAATCGAAATTTCGAATGATTACCCCTCGGCCGTCCGAGGGTTACAAATCGAAATTTCGAATGATTACCTCTCGGCCGTCCGAGGGTTACAAATCGAAATTTCGAATGATTACCCCTCGGCGGTCCGAGGGTTACAAATCGAAATTTCGAATGATTACCCCTCGGCCGTCCAAGGGTTACAAATCGAAATTTCGAATGATTACCCCTGGGCCATCCGAGGTTTGCAAATCGAAATTTCGATAGATTACCCCTCGGCCGTCCGAGGGTTACAAGTCGGAATTTCGAATGATTACCCCTCGGCCGTCCGAGGGTTACAAATCGAAATTTCGAATGATTACCCCTCGGCCGTCCGAGGGTTACAAATCGAAATTTCGAATGATTACCTTTCGGCCGTCCAAAAGTTACATATCGAAATTTCGAATGATTACCCCTCGGCCGTCCGAGTGTTACAAATCGAAATTTCGAATGATTACCCCTCGGCTGTCCGAGGGCTACAAATCGAAATTTCGAATGATTACCCCTCGGCCGTCCAAGGGTTACAAATCGAAATTTCGAATGATTCCCCCTCGGCCGTCCAAGGGTTACAAATCGAAATTTCGAATGATTACCCCTCGGCCGTCCGAAAGTTACAAATCGAAATTTCGAATGATTACCTTTCGGCCGTCCAAAAGTTACATATCGAAATTTCGAATGATTACCCCTCGGCCGTCCGAGGGTTACAAATCGAAATTTCGAATGATTACCCCTCGGCCGTCCGAGGGTTACAAGTCGGAATTTCGGATGATTACCCCTCGGCCGTCCGAGGGTTACAAGTCGGAATTTCGAATGATTACCCCTCGGCCGTCCGAGGGTTACAAGTCGGAATTTCGAATGATTACCCCTCGGCCGTCCGATTGTTACAAATCGAAATTTCGAATTATTACCCCTCGGCCGTCCGAGGGTTACAAATCGAAATTTAGAATGATTACCTCTCGGCCGTCCGAGGGTTACAAATCGAAATTTCGAATGATCACCCCTCGGCCGTCCGAGGGTTACAAATCGAAATTTCGAATGATTACCCCTCGGCGGTCCGAGGGTTACAAATCGAAATTTCGAATGATTACCCCTCGGCCGTCCAAGGGTTACAAATCGAAATTTCGAATGATTACCCCTGGGCCATCCGAGGTTTGCAAATCGAAATTTCGATAGATTACCCCTCGGCCGTCCGAGGGTTACAAGTCGGAATTTCGGATGATTACCCCTCGGCCGTCCGAGGGTTACAAGTCGGAATTTCGAATGATTACCTCCCGGCCGTCCGAGGGTTACAAATCGAAATTTCGAATGATTACCCCTCGGCCGTCCGAGGGTTACAAATCGAAATTTCGAATGATTACCTTTCGGCCGTCCAAAAGTTACATATCGAAATTTCGAATGATTACCCCTCGGCCGTCCGAGTGTTACAAATCGAAATTTCGAATGATTACCCCTCGGCTGTCCGAGGGCTACAAATCGAAATTTCGAATGATTACCCCTCGGCCGTCCAAGGGTTACAAATCGAAATTTCGAATGATTCCCCCTCGGCCGTCCAAGGGTTACAAATCGAAATTTCGAATGATTACCCCTCGGCCGTCCGAAAGTTACAAATCGAAATTTCGAATGATTACCTTTCGGCCGTCCAAAAGTTACATATCGAAATTTCGAATGATTACCCCTCGGCCGTCCGAGGGTTACAAATCGAAATTTCGAATGATTACCCCTCGGCCGTCCGAGGGTTACAAATCGAAATTTCGAATGATTACCCCTCGGCCGTCCGAGGGTTACAAATCGAAATTTCGAATGATTACCCCTCGGCCGTCCGAGGGTTACAAATCGAAATTTCGAATGATTACCCCTCGGCCGTCCGAGGGTTACAAATCGAAATTTCGAATGATTACCCCTCGGCCGTCCGAGGGTTACAAATCGAAATTTCGAATGATTACCCCTCGGCCGTCCGAGGGTTACAAATCGAAATTTCGAATGATTACCCCTCGGCCGTCCGAGGGTTACAAGTCGAAATTTCGAATGATTACCCCTCGGCCGTCCGAGGGTTACAAGTCGAAATTTCGAATGATTACCCCTCGGCCGTCCGAGGGTTACAAATCGAAATTTCGAATTATTAACCCTCGGCCGTCCGAGGGTTACAAATCGAAATTTC
The DNA here is from genome assembly GCA_020352615.2 of Yoshiicerus persimilis. NCBI lineage: Eukaryota > Metazoa > Arthropoda > Collembola > Entomobryomorpha > Tomoceridae > Yoshiicerus > Yoshiicerus persimilis. Next base: position 48,636,776 of record CM036940.2, read on the forward strand.
GAATGATTAGCCCTCGGCCGTCCTTGGGTTACAAATCGGAAATTCGAATGATTACCCCTCGGCCGTCCGAGGGTTACAAATCGAAATTTCGAATGATTACCGCTCGGCCGTCCGAGGGTTACAAATCGAAATTTCGAATGATTACCCCTCGGCCGTCCGAGGGTTACAAATCGAAATTTCGAATGATTATTCCTCGGCCGTCCGAGGGTTACAAATCGAAATTTCGAATGATTACCCCTCGGCCGTCCGAGGGTTACAAATCGAAATTTCGAATGATTACCTCTCGGCCGTCCGAGGGTTACAAATCGAAATTTCGAATGATTACCCCTCGGCGGTCCGAGGGTTACAAATCGAAATTTCGAATGATTACCCCTCGGCCGTCCAAGGGTTACAAATCGAAATTTCGAATGATTACCCCTGGGCCATCCGAGGGTTGCAAATCGAAATTTCGATAGATTACCCCTCGGTCGTCCGAGGGTTACAAGTCGGAATTTCGGATGATTACCCCTCGGCCGTCCGAGGGTTACATGTCGGAATTTCGAATGATTACCTCTCGGCCGTCCGAGGGTTACAAATCGAAATTTCGAATGATTACCCCTCGGCCGTCCGAGGGTTACAAATCGAAATTTCGAATGATTACCTTTCGGCCGTCCAAAAGTTACATATCGAAATTTCGAATGATTCCCCCTCGGCCGTCCGAGGGTTACAAATCGAAATTTCGAATGATTACCCCTCGGCCGTCCGAGGGTTACAAATCGAAATTTCGAATGATTACCCCTCGGCCGTCCGAGGGTTACAAATCGAAATTTCGAATGATTACCCTTCGGCCGTCCGAGGGTTACAAATCGAAATTTCGAATGATTACCCCTCGGCCGTCGTAGGGTTACAAATCGGAAATTCGAATGACTACCCCTCGGCCGTCCGAGGGTTACAAATCGAAATTTCGAATGATTACCCCTCGGCCGTCCGAGGGTTACAAATCGAAATTTCGTATGATTACCCCTCGGCCGTCCGAGGGTTACAAATCGAAATTTCGTATGATTACCCCTCGGCCGTCCGAGGGTTACAAATCGGAAATTCGAATGACTACCCCTCGGCCGTCCGAGGGTTACAAATCGAAATTTCGAATGATTACCGCTCGGCCGTCCGAGGGTTACAAATCGAAATTTCGAATGATTACCCCTCGGCCGTCCGAGGGTTACAAATCGAAATTTCGAATGATTCCCCCTCGGCCGTCGGAGGGTTACAAATCGGAATTTCGAATGATTACCCCTCGGCCGTCCGAGGGTTACAAATCGAAATTTCGAATGATTACCCCTCGGCCGTCCGAGGGTTACAAATCGAAATTTCGAATGATTACCCCTCGGCCGTCCGAGGGTTACAAATCGAAATTTCGAATGATTACCCCTCGGCCGTCCGAGGGTTACAAATCGAAATTTCGAATGATTACCCCTCGGCCGTCCGAGGGTTACAAATCGGAATTTCGAATGATTACCCGTCGGCCGTCCGAGGGTTACAAATCGGAATTTCGAATGATTACCCGTCGGCCGTCCGAGGGTTACAAATCGAAATTTCGAATGATTACCCCTCGGCCGTCCGAGGGTTACAAATCGAAATTTAGAATGATTACCTCTCGGCCGTCCGAGGGTTACAAATCGGAATTTCGAATGATTACCCGTCGGCCGTCCGAGGGTTACAAATCGGAAATTCGAGTGACTACCCCTCGGCCGTCGTAGGGTTACAAATCGAAATTTCGAATGATTACCCCTCGGCCGTCCGAGGGTTACAAATCGGAAATTCGAATGACTACCCTTCGGCCGTCCGAGGGTTACAAATCGAAATTTCGAATGATTACCCTTCGGCCGTCCGAGGGTTACAAATCGAAATTTCGAATGATTACCCCTCGGCCGTCCGAGGGTTACAAATCGAAATTTCGAATGATTACCCCTCGGCCGTCCGAGGGTTACAAATCGAAATTTCGAATGATTACCCCTCGGCCGTCCGAGGGTTACAAATCGAAATTTCGAATGATTACCCCTCGGCCGTCCGAGGGTTACAAATCGAAATTTCGAATGATTACCCCTCGGCCGTCCGAGGGTTACAAATCGAAATTTCGAATGATTACCTCTCGGCCGTCCGAGGGTTACAAATCGAAATTTCGAATGATTACCCCTCGGCCGTCCGATGGTTACAAATCGAAATTTCGAATGATTACCCCTCGGCCGTCCGAGGGTTACAAATCGAAATTTCGAATGATTACCCCTCGGCCGTCCGAGGGTTACAAATCGAAATTTCGAATGATTACCCCTCGGCCGTCCGAGGGTTACAAATCGAAATTTCGAATGATTACCCCTCGGCCGTCCGAGGGTTACAAATCGAAATTTCGAATGATTACCCCTCGGCCGTCCGAGGGTTACAAATCGAAATTTCGAATGATTACCCCTCGGCCGTCCGAGGGTTACAAATCGAAATTTCGAATGATTACCTCTCGGCCGTCCGAGGGTTACAAATCGAAATTTCGAATGATTACCCCTCGGCCGTCCGAGGGTTACAAATCGAAATTTCGAATGATTACCCCTCGGCCGTCCGAGGGTTACAAATCGAAATTTCGAATGATTACCCCTCGGCCGTCCGAGGGTTACAAATCGAAATTTCGAATGATTACCCCTCGGCCGTCCGAGGGTTACAAATCGAAATTTCGAATGATTACCCCTCGGCCGTCCGAGGGTTACAAATCGAAATTTCGAATGATTACCCCTCGGCCGTCCGAGGGTTACAAATCGAAATTTCGAATGATTACCCCTCGGCCGTCCGAGGGTTACAAATCGAAATTTCGAATGATTACCCCTCGGCCGTCCGAGGGTTACAAATCGAAATTTCGAATGATTACCCCTCGGCCGTCCGAGGGTTACAAATCGAAATTTCGAATGATTACCCCTCGGCCGTCCGAGGGTTACAAATCGAAATTTCGAATGATTACCCCTCGGCCGTCCGAGGGTTACAAATCGAAATTTCGAATGATTACCCCTCGGCCGTCCGAGGGTTACAAATCGAAATTTCGAATGATTACCTCTCGGCCGTCCGAGGGTTACAAATCGAAATTTCGAATGATTACCCCTCGGCCGTGCAATGGTTACAAATCGAAATTTCGAATGATTACCCCTCGGCCGTCCGAGGGTTACAAATCGAAATTTCGAATGATTACCCCTCGGCCGTCCGAGGGTTACAAATCGAAATTTCGAATGATTACCCCTCGGCCGTCCGAGGGTTACAAATCGAAATTTCGAATGATTACCCCTCGGCCGTCCGAGGGTTACAAATCGAAATTTCGAATGATTACCCCTCGGCCGTCCGAGGGTTACAAATCGAAATTTCGAATGATTACCCCTCGGCCGTCCGAGGGTTACAAATCGAAATTTCGAATGATTACCTCTCGGCCGTCCGAGGGTTACAAATCGAAATTTCGAATGATTACCCCTCGGCCGTCCGATGGTTACAAATCGAAATTTCGAATGATTACCCCTCGGCCGTCCGAGGGTTACAAATCGAAATTTCGATAGATTACCCCTCGGCCGTCCGAGGGTTACAAATCGAAATTTCGCATGATTACCCCTCGGCCGCATACAAAAAAGTACATTTTTAAGTTATCATTTCTTTAAAAATTACTTATTGCAGACGCAGCAATTTTTATTTTTGATCTCCAGCGAATTTTATTTTTGTAATAAAGCGTCATTAAAAGCAGTTACCTCTGTAGTAAACGTAAAATGATTGTTCCATGGATTTGTTTTTCAGCGCAAGGAAAGTATATTTTCCAACTAAGGCAGCAGCAACACTACTCTGCGATGGAAGGAAACGTAAAACGAACGTCTCTCCATCGCTTTCGTTCCTCACTCTGGTCTTATTTGCACATTTTCAAACGGCTATTAAAAGTTTGCTGAATTAATCAATACATTCCTATTTCTTTTTTTAATATTACGCAAAGCAATGCCAAATGTTTTCTCAATTTTACATACATATGTGACAAATTGGGTATTTGCTCCAATTGCAGTGCTATTTGAATTCAAGTATGTTTTCTGTAAAAGAGGAAATGTGTATACCTGCTCTCCGTCAAAGTCGACACCAAGAATATATGGAGCAGAACACTCCAGTATCAGTGCATCTTTACTGCTATCGAAAGCAATTACCATTTCTTTTTTCTCCTGATTGCATTCCAGTTCTGCAGGAGTAGTCACAGAACAACGGGGTAATTGCTGTCTTTGGACTCTATAATACACGTGTCGGCTTTAACGATCACTTTTTCACTTAGAAGAGAAGATGTAAATGTGACTGCTATGATGGTAGCAATAACTGGGTCAACATGAGGTACAATTCTGGAAAGCATAGCTATTCAATGTACAATACTCGAGGCTCTTAAAATGTCAGATTAACGAAAATAAGCAACACTGTACTATTTAAATAGATATAATGTAGATGCAAGCGAATTTTTCAATTACATTTATCAATGCATTTAAAAATGCATTAAATATTGTTATAGATGACGATCGCCATCAGGTTCACTTCTAATCAGAATTTGCGATTTCATAGAAATGCTGCTATACATTGTATACGTCCAAAATAGTTGCATGAGTCAGTTAAATACATGTTATGTAAATATTTATCAATTACAAATAATAGCGCATGAAAATATAGGTGTTTAATATATGTATGACAACTATGTGCAATTTAGTAGCAAGTCCAACTAGTTTCTCCTTTGAGCATGAATCACATTAAAATGATGAGCTAACAAAACCCAGTACAAGTGGTTAACAAACGAGGTAATCTGATTGGAGGGAGAGAGGAAATCACAGCTTTCCGCTACTATCAACTTAAAACCAAAACGTCCGCACTGTTGGAATAGATTAACGTCATGTTCAATTTAAGTTCTACATATTTTGGCAAAACTACTGAAAAAATCAAACATAACAAAATAAGTTATATCCCGATTTTTGATAAACACGATGCCATCATAACGATGCGATCATAACGATTATAGCATTTATTATTTGTATGGTCCAGTTAAGGAGTTGCTGGTAGCTGTAAAACATTGCAGAAAATATCTAAATAGCTTACAGATTTTCTAGATTAGAAGAATGATATTTACGAACTTTTCGTTCATATGGTAAAGGGGGTTTCCTTTTTGAGATCGGACTTATACCGTCTTCAGAATAAACCGAAAACTTCATTTATTTAAACCATTTTTCTCTCAAAGTGTTGGATTGTATATGTTGTGCCATTGCACTTGTATGAGACCTATACTCAACAGTTAATACCTCCATAGATTGATAGATTGAGGAAAGGAAACTTATAATAAAGGTAGGTTAAACTGGCAATAAAAAATAAACCATTGAAAACAACGATATAAGGGAGCAGCGGAAGTAGAGCGGTTTAACTCCATAAGTGATAAGCGATAAGAGAGTGAAATGAATAATATGCAATACATATTCTATTACCGAAACAAGAAGCAGTGTTTTAGCAAATAGAGGGATAAGTTCATCGCATTTCAATGGTTTTACTATATTCTAACAAAACAATTGCATGGAAATATTTAAGTTTATCAATATTGAGGTTTTAATAACTTATAAACTCTTATAATTGTTATAATTGATATTTATGACAGCTTTGTGATACATTCAACAGAAAAACATTGCTTAAGATTTATTTATGATTTCATTTTCATTTTTGATTGGAGAATGTACGCACTTAAAATGCTTTGGATTCCAATAAGTTATTACCTACGTTATTCAATGTGAAGTCCAATGTTAAAAATTTATTTAAGGTTCACCAATAGTCAAATTAACAGCATTCAGAAAGTTTAATACATTTAGCATGAGATATTTTCACAAAAATGCAACAGGGAATTTTTACAAGGAGGTTCAAGTTTATGTAGACAATCGTACGGTAGTACACTTTATTACATGTAGTGCAACTGGGAAGGTAAAGTTACTTGATAGGATTTCTAAAGCTGTTTGTATTTGTATTGACATTGCATATAAAAACGCCTTTAAACTTCCAGTAGTAATTTTTCGTATTAAAGGAAATTTGTGACGATAACACATTCTGAAGCACTCTTAAATTCATTTTTTATAAAATTAATATCCCAGGATATATAGGTACTCATGTAAGAGTTCGTATTTAATTGCATAGTTTTCTGCCTTTAACAGGCATACACTCTGTTATCCACAGCTTTATTAAATTACTATTATGCGTTACAGAATGGTAGAATGTAGATTGAGGTTATATACCTGTGATAGCAATCTAATTCAGATTGTACGTAAAGTTGGTGCACTTAATAAAATTTAGAGTTGTATATGGAAATGCAGGGGAAAGGGAAACCGGTGTCGTCACACAAGAATGGAAATATGACTGTGTGAAAATGTCGTCCTGTGTGCATGTAGGGTGGCCTGGGAAATGACTAAAGTCAGAAGTTCAACAATCGACATGTGCAGAATGAGAGTGACCAAGGCAGAGATAACTTCGCTCGCATTTTACTTCAGGATTTTCCAACTAGTCACAAATTACAAGCTCCATATTGTGTTTGACAGTAAGTTTTGGAAATGGCTGCCCAAGAATTGAAAAAGTTTGGCCTGGAGCCCATGTTCTACGAAAGTCCCGTCAAATAATGAACCCTATTCCTTCGAAAAACTTGATTTTAACGCATCCCGTATTTGGGCCAGGCAGCAACTTCCTACTTGCGCTGCAATCTGTGGAGCTTACTTCCTTTTCGTCGTTTTTGGACCACTATTCATGCACAACAGAAAACCGTTCAATCTGAAAAAGCCACTTATCATTTGGAATTTTCTCCTCGCGGTTTTCTCAATTTGTGGAGTATTGAGAATGGCACCTTCATTTTTGCAACTGTTGGCATCCCCTAACGGGTTTCATCTATCCGCCTGTGACAGGTTAGAAAAATAAAACTGTATTTATTTCTTAATTTTTAAACTATATTTATTTATTTTATTTATCAAAACCTCAACCAATTGCTTCGCCAGGTTAATTTTATTGCATATTTTAGATTTTTGTTTTATAATTGTTTTCAATCTCCCTTAACGTGTAAATAAAGTCTCCACTTTAGAGCAACCATTAAATGCATTATTTTTCGATCTAATCCTCAAAATCAAAGTAATAGCTTCCTATTATACTACACTAATGAAACAATGTATAATTTTTTGGTTAAAAATCTCAGGTTTTTGAAAGCTTTATTATTCTTATAATTACTAAAGTTATTTATTTGTAAACGAACAATAAAGAGCAACTTATTGCAATACGCAATATCTTTCTGTTTCACATTGTAAATGGATTTACAAAGTAAACTGAAACTATTATTGGATTAAAGTCTTGGGTAGTATAATTATAGTAGTCCATTGACAACCCAGGTGTTTAAATTGCCAATTATCGCTTATTGTAGGCAATACAGAATACGCAATTACAGGCCGCAATATGATAATTAAGTTTGTATTCAGAAGGCAGTATATAGGCACCGCAGCATAATATTACGCAAACATATATAACCCAAAATGGGCATGAACTTCAAGAATTGAAATATTATAAAGAATAGATTTATACACTCTCGACATATTTTGCCACTTTTCTAGTTGATTTAATTAATTAAGTGACAATAAGGTATGAAAACAACAATATCATTACTGGGATTAACAAAGTAGTGCGAACGCACAATGGAACATATA